>JANHMN010000003.1:171498142-171536347 GCA_030674055.1 Rhabdomys pumilio
ACACACACACACACACACACACACACACACACACACACACACACACAATTTCCCTTGTCAATCTGGCTGGCCTCAAACCTGCTTCTGACTCATGAATGCTGGACAAAGGTATATGCCACCACACTTGGTGATTTTTACATTTTAATGTTTTTTTTTTTTAATTATCATAATTCTAAACCAGTGAGTTACCTCAGCCTCTGAGAGCTCTTTGTCACCATTTGGCTTGGTATACTTCTCCTGCATGAAGGGAATCCAGGAAAGTTTACACTTTTTAATGAAGGGGGTCACATCTACAGTGCCTAAGGCATAACCACAAATGCCATCTTCATCTTCCAGGACGAAACAGTAATCCAGGCTGAGAGAGAGCAGTCCTCCTACTAACCTGCTCAGAAGGAAGGAAGCCAGAGTGAGCATGCGAACTACCAAAACAGAATTCACAACCAGTGGCACGAGGTCCAGTGTACCTAGTTTATGAACATGACCTTTGGAATATCGGAAACTAACATTCATTTTCTGGTTTAAGATTAAACTTGAATTAAAAAAAAAAAAACTTCCAGTGAACACCTCCCCTTAACCCCAAAACCTTGCTATAAAAAGTATTTATTACCCAAACCAAATAAGTATCACATACTTGTCTCCAATAAGGTCAGGCTGACTTTGAAAAGGTAAACCCACTCCGTCATCATACATTTCTCTGCAAATCTTGTACACGGATGCCTGAAAATATAATCTAGTTAGGTAACACACCAAGAAAAACAGCAGAAAGAATGAATGTAGTCATGTATGGTGCATGTAGGAAGCTGAGGCAGGATGATTGTAGGTTAACGACAAGTTGCTTAATGGGCTACATGCTGAGTTTGAGACAATTTTGGCTGTCTCAGAAAAAGAATTACAAATTTAGAAGGAAAAAAATGTGTGGCCTATCAGAAATGTTACCTCAGTGGGGGCAAGGTAGAGTCATCTTCATCATATATTAGATACTGTTGGTTGGATCTGTAGCTCAGTGGGACTTAACACACACAAGGTACTAACTACAATCTGATCCCCTGCACGAAATTGCATTTATTGGGTCACATCTGTAAAACCAGCTGCAAACAGCAGGGCATTAATCAAGACTAAGAACCCTTTACATCAGTATTACTTTAAAACTGTGCACACACGTCCTGGGGTGGGGTATGAGCATGGAAGTACAGGCTCTCCTCAGGGAGCTAGTTACAGGAAGCTGTGAGCTGTCAGAAGAGGGTGCTGGAACTAAACTCTAGCCCTCCTTTTTTTTTTTTTTTTTTTTTGGGTTTTCAAGACAGGGTTTCTCTGTGTAGCCCCAGCTGTCCTGTAACTCACTCTGTAGACCAGGCTGGCCTCGAACTCAGAAATCCTCCTGCCTCTGCCTCCCAAGTGCTGGGATTAAAGGCGTGCACCACCACTGCCCGGCTTCTAGCCCTCCTTTAAGAAGAGGAAAGAAGTGCTCTTAACCACTGAGACAATTCTCCAGCCTAGGACAAAAGTTTTTAAAGTAAACTGTAGATTCAAAAGCCAGTCAACTTCTGAAGTGTCTTCAACCTTTCTTTTTGAAGGACAGAGTCTCACTACACAGCCCAAACTTGACTAGACTAACTAAATCCTATGATCTCAGATTCAAGTTCTGGGATAAAATAAATCCACAAGCATCTGCTCATCTTTCACTTTTTGTTTTTTTTTTTTTTTTTTGAACTTGGGAGATTTTTATGACATTTTACTGCTATAATCTTCCACTTTTTAAAACAATAGTAAAGAGACTTCCTTACTGTCTTTCACTCTACAACAGAAAATTAAAGGACATACAAGAGAAATAGGAGTTAAGGATAACACATAATTAGGATACACTGCTATATAATTCCTACTGTGAATTAGGCTTTGTTTGTTTGTTTGTTTGTTTTTCGAGACAGGGTTTCTCTGTGTAGCCTAGAACTCAGAAATCTGCCTGCCTCTGCCTCCCAAGTGCTAGGATTAAAGGCGTGTGCCACCACCACCCGGCTAGGCATTTTATTCATTTACTGGGCTTCTTAATCTTATTTTGTATTTTATGTGCATTGGTGTTTTCCATGCAAGCATGTTTATGTGAGACTGTCAGATATTGGAATTACAGACAGTTGTGAGCTGCCACATGGGTGCTGGGAACTGAACCCACGTCCTCTGAAAGAACAGTCAGTTCTCTTAACTGCTGAGCCATCTCTACAGCTTTTAAAGACAGGGTTTTTCACATCTTAGCTCAGGTTGTCTTAGAACTCACTAAGGCCCAAAATGTCCTTGAACGTGTACCAATTCTTTCTCAACATCTTAAGTGCCAGGATTACAACCTTGTGCCAGTAAAACGCAGCTGTCATTTGACTTCTTAAATCTATACTTTTCTGCCTCTCCCAAATAACAGTGACTGAACCCAGGACAATCTGTATGCTAGGCAAGAACTCGATCAATGAATACTTGCTATTTACCTATCCCTATTTCTCTAGTTTTCTAAAGATTTTCAATTTTAGTCTTGTGTATTTGCCTGTATTGAGTTGAGTATGTACACCATTTGTGTGCAGGAGCCCATGGACCAGAAGACGGCTCTGGGCCACCCCCTGGAACTAAGGTTACAGGCAGCTGTGAGTTACCATAAAGGTGCTAGGAACGATGGCAAAAGCAGTAAGTGTGCATAACCACCAAAACATCACTCTAGTCCAAACTTTATTTTTTTTAAAACTTTTTTCATTTTATGTATATGAATACACTGTCGCTGTCTTAGATATACCAAAAGAGGTCACTGAATCCCATTACAGATGGTTGTGAACCACCATATGGTTGCTAGGCATTGAACTCAGGACCTCTGGAAGAGCAGTTAGTGCTCTTAACCACTGAGCCATCTCTCCAGCCCCTAAACTTTATTTTTTTAGACAGTGTCTTTCCATGTGTAGCTCTGGCTGGCTTTGAACTCAGATCCGCCCATCTCTGCCTCCCAAGTACTTAGATTAAAAGCATGCGCCAACACGTGTGGTCCCATATTGACTTTTTAAAGGTAAGAATTAAAAGACCCAGCTCAAGTTATTAAAAGTTCTAGAGGAGATAAATACCTTACTTAGGCTTAAATTTTTCTCCTTAAAATTTCCCTAACTTTAGCCCTCTATGCTTTGGAATAGGCTTTAATGTTTTAGTTAACTTCCTCAATCTCAGGGTGGTATTTTAAGGGCTGGACATTTAGTTACAATTTCCTTCTGGCCTCCACCTCTCCCTACAAAGGGTCTTATGTTTAAAGTTTAATACTCAGCTGACAGGCTTCTAGAAGGTAGTGGAAAACATAGGAGATGAGGCCCCATTGGAAGGGTGCCGTCTAACTGTGACTGACTCTTTACTCTCTGGCAGTCATGGGATGAGCAGGTTTGCTTTGCTATGTTCTGCCACTGCACGGTGGAGATGAGACAACACAGAACAATGGAGCTGGCTGCCCATAAACTGAAACCATGAACCAAACTCATCTCTTTTCTTTTTTGAGACAGTCTGACCATGTAGCCTTGGATGTCCTGGAACACACTGTGTAGACCAAGCTGGCCTCAAACTCAGAGCTCTGCCTGCCTCTGCCTCCCTCATATGGCTTCCATGGGTATTTTAAAGGAAGACTGATTAATGAAGGCCTGGAGCTCAGTGGCAGCTGAGTCTGATCCCTGATCACATAAACAAGTAATTGAAGACAGAAGCAGTTCTTTCAACCATCTATTTCAAGGGGAAGTTGTAAACATGCACATAACCATATAGTAAGTTGATAAGCAAAAAAACCAATTACCTCATCTTTAGGGAAATACGGTCTGATGGTATAAACCTTGGAGGTAGGAGTCAGTGGGGGTGGTTGAAAAAAGAGATCATTTGCTCCATCAATTGGCAGCAAACGCTGTAGGAAGGAAAAGGGGAAACAGATCAGTGCTGAGAAGATACCCAGTTCTTTCAATGAGTGTGCACTGCAGATTACCAACTTAACATTAACTGGCTACTGCAGGCAAACCTAAAGAAGAGGGGTATACTACACTTACTGATATAATACCTCTTTCCTGGGGGAGGGGTGTTTCAGAATAGCAATTATCCAAACTTACACTGCTTTAATGGCATATTAATAGAAATCTAAATTTATAATCAAAACAAAACAAAAAAATCCTAGTCCAATTATGACATAAATATGTTTTAAAAACCAATCTTAAATGAACCATCTTTCTACAAGATGGCAGAACAGAATGTCAGGAGGAGAGGTTTGGTCTGAAGAGGGTTATCTGTCCAGGAGACGCTTTATCCCCAAAGCAATGCGCTTCAGTTTGCTGTGCGCAGCAGAGCACCTGTTGGGGGGAGAAAAGTAGAGCACCTGAAAAATCCATGAACAAATTCCAGCAGCAAGAACATGTCTGTCTTGTTCAGACTGTCACTAGCAGACAGATTTCTCTATTAAGTTTATATTGTTTTTATTAAGTTACCAAGGAACTACCCTTTAAGCCCTTTGTTAAGCACTTGCATAATCAGCCATCTTTTTTGCTCATGGAGTTTCCTATGGCAGACAAGCATGCGCGCATTGTGCATTGCGGGCGCAGATTTAAATGCTGTGCGACCTGCAAAGAAACAATGTCAAGTGTAGACCTAGAGCCGCTGCGCGTCGCAGGCGCGGGGGATTGACAGCATCTCCTTCAGAAATTACTGTGAAAGAGGAGGAAAATTTGATTTAAAATCCAGCTATGTGACTAAATTGAATTTGGGACTAGAAAGCCTTCGGCAGACCAATCCTTCCAGCCATCAGATGCGCAACATAAGGTTTCTCATAAAACAAAGGAAAATGTCAATTCAGTTGTGAATTCATATTGATACCTGGAACTCTCCTGCTAGACCACCTCTAAAGGCCCAGGGTTCTTGGTCTCCAATTAAGAACTGTGCTGAAGAATGACTACGACACCCTGTTGAGATCAGATCCAAGCGGAGAATGTTACGAGAAAGGGGATTTCCTGGGGTCTCAAATGTCCAACAAACTAACACACACTGGAAATAGCTCTCTAAAAGTTCTAATACAGGGTTTCAAGGCAAGGCTGTGATAATAATTATTTTTCAATGTATAATGGCGTTTCAGTTCTTCTACTCCTTCCTCTGTTAGTGGAAAGCACTCCTACCAATCAGTTCCACATGTTAATTACTGGAAGGAATAACTGAGTTATCTACAAAGTTTCTGTATTCCTTACATACAGCAAAAATCAAAACAACTGCTTAACTATCAAGAAATTTTGTTAACTATAAACTGAAGCGAATGAGATAAGAGACATTTTATTATCACAGCCCATGAAGGAACTAAATTAAACCTGTCTGAAGTCACATTTTACATTTTGAGGAAGGGTACAGAACAGGGAAAGGGGGGGTCAATCTTGTCAGAAAACTTAAGGTCAGCAGATACTGTTGACAAAAATAAAATAATAAAAGTTTTGGTTTCAGTGAACAAGGACTATCTAAATCTAGACACGGCCAGTAAGAATACCAATCCAATAAGATCTGAGAACTAGAGAGGGCCAACTAAATTTCTTAATTTGTCCAAAGCTAAAAACACACTTTTCTTATAAGAATGACACCGTGTGGTTCTTTTAAGCATCTGCTAAATCACTGCCGGTGTTGGATGCAGGCGGCAAACGGCAGGCTTGATTGAAGGCAGCCAACCTCACAGGCAATAAAGCCAGAGAGCAAGAGATAACTAATAGCTAATGTTTGGAAACCAAATAGAAAGGACCTGCCTAGTTTTCTGACAAGATATAGCAGCGCAATACAGTTCTTTTCCATTGGAAGACAGCCATCTACCTCCTGTTCAAGTTAACAGTCTCATCAGTACAAGATACAGTGTGCTAGTCAGACAGTCCCAAAGCAAACCAAATTTTTTTTTGACAATTCGGCCCATTAAAAGACCACATCTAAGTTTGTTATGTTTTAAGGGTAGGGTTATTTATTAAAAAGAACAAAAACAAAACAAAACAAAAAAAAACCAAAAACAGAACACACATACTCATACACACACAAAGAGGGGAAAAAAAAAAAGCCAACAAACTCCATAAAATGTAGTATTTGTAAAATAAACATGAAATGGGTCAAAATTTAAACTACAACAAGAGCTTGCCCCATTCCATTCAGTGATTTACACTATAGGAAAAAAACAAATGACAACAGAACAAAAAAAAGTTCAAAACAAACAAAAAAATAAAAAAAAAAATATTTCTCAAAGTTTAAATTCAGCCAATTTCCCCTACCCTCCACTTTGAGACTCCAACATAACTAGCACTTCCAACCAGTACAGTAAAGCGCTGCGTGTGCCAAGGAGGAGCTGTGTGAACGAAAACACGGTTAACGCCTGAGTCGCTGCGCAAACGTGACTTCAGCTCATAGCTGCTGCCCTCACTTATCCTCCCTGAGCTGCCTCACAGATACAGCCTTTCAACCTAAAGCTAACAATCAGGACGCGCTGTGAACATCTGCCGCTGTCCATCCAATAGTAGTAGACACTTGTGCTGAGGATTCTCCCATCTGTACACAATGGGGAAGAAGATAATACAAGTCGTTAGTCATCAAGAGTACTGCACAGCACATTCTTTACAAGGACTGAATGCCAGCTGGACTGGAGAAGAAGAGAACAAGTGTAATCCTAAGTCCCGGAAACTGGTCAGGACACTCTCCCTGTTGTGGGCCTGGGACAGTCTCACAGGTGTGGCAGTAGTTACTTAAAACTACAATGTTCCGAGACTGTAGAACTTGGAAAAACGACCCTCACCGCTGCCTAAGGCAGACATAGCTTGAGAAGAAAAATGAGCAATAGTGGATATAATAAAATTTAACCTTGAGTAGTCCTTGGATTGGGGGTAAGGGGTGGTCCCAAGGACTGAACCCTAGAGTGTAATATTTAAGTGCTATATTCTCAAGCTCAACAGTCTAGATTTTGGGTTGAAAATCCCTAGGGGCCTTAGAGACTTACAATGTAAATCCCTGTAAGGATTAATAACTCCCTGGCAAGAAGCCTGGAAGGCAAGTGCTTTCACCCAACTATCAATAGAGATGTTTTCCCCCTGAGCCTAAAAAGAGATATCTGCCACCCTTAGGTGTCTAAGACAGACACACATATTTTTCTTAAAGGTGCTAAGGCTTTTCTAAGGCTCTTGTGCTACTAGATACAGTTCTTTCTATATTTTTAAATCAGTAATCAGAGATGCTTTCTTAATATTTAAGAGCCCAAAGACATGTGGACAGAGAACTGGAAATCTGAGAATTTGGGAGCCCACTGTATTTCAGACCATCTATTTTACAACTAAGACCATGAAACCCGGTTGCAGTATTTATGCCTACTATGAAAATGGACACAAGAGTTAGCTTTGCTGCCTGCTGTGTGCTGTACGCTGCTCACTGCATGGAATCTGAAAATGAAGTGAGGTCCCTGGAGAAACTTGGCCATGCTGGTGCTTTTTTTTTTTTTTTTTTTTTTTTTTTACCAAGTTTGGGAATTTCCAAAAGGAAAAAAAAAAAGAGGCACACAAAAGTCCACTGGATGAAGCAGAGTTTATAGGTGACTGTAATTTCCATCCCGTGCTAAAATTAATTAGCTGGTAAAGGGATAAAGAGCAGCCACAGAAAGTAATACCAAGTAGCACCAGAATAGCCTTCCACTAAAGCTCGCATGCGCACAGGGCTGGGAGGACAGCTTCCTCTGGCCAGGCCCCTGGGGGGATTTCAGCAGTTGCTCTATCAAACACAGCACTAATGTTATCAAGACACAGCAAGCAGCAGAAAGCTTACAGAGTCACATCTCATAGAGTTTTATCTCCAAATCAGGTCAGTGTTGGACTCAGGGTTCCATCCAGGAAGCATTCAGTCAGAGCATGTTATAAAGTCAGTACTTTCTAAAATATTTTCAAGATATTTAATGAAATTAACCCAAGGGAGAAAAACATGCTTAATACAACTGCTAAGGCTTTTAAGTTTTTTAGCTATGTTCACCTTTAAAAAAAATACTGGCCAAAGAACTAAAAAACATGGAAATTTGCCAATTCTCTAAATGGTTTTCTCCCTGTGGGATAATTTTTAAAAGGACAATATATATACAAATGAGGAGAAGATTACTGCTGGTACACCTACCTAACCACTGCACAAAAGATTTCACCATAGACATTATACTCTTGATATCCCAAACATAGGAGTACATGTCATAAAGGATTGTCCTGTTGGCGCAGTTGGAGAGCCGAGTAAACATCCCCATCACTAGTGCACACATCTCTTCAAACTTGGCCGCTCGAGACCTCCATTCTTCAATCTATACAGAATTAAAAAGAAAAATAAGATAACTCAAAAATTGTAAGCTTAACAAAACAATCTAAGAGCTACACACTGAGCTGTTTATCTTAAACGATCATCACTGGCCTAAAGTCTAGGTGAACAATTAGTTTGTCTCTCCAAACTGACAAATATCTAAAACCCCAGACTCCTCCATTTCTAACTAGAACATCAAACAAAGGAAGTAAAAGCACCAGATGTATAAAACTCCCCCATCAGTTTAAGAACATATTCTAATTATGGTCAAGTTTACACCATTACAATTACGTCCATTTAAAATCTCTAAGGTGAAGAGATGGCTAGCAGTTCAGCACACTTGTTTGGGACCCAAATTTGTTTCCCAGCACCTACATAGTGGTTCCATCAAGGCCCATTATTAACTCTAGCTCCAGGGAATGTGATGCCCTGTTCCGCCTCAGGCACCAGGTACAAATGTGGTGCACATGCACACGCTCAGGGAAAATATCCATACATATGAAATAGAAAAAAACTTCCTCATAGCAACGTGGGTGAGGGAGAAAAGGAAGAAATCAAACTTGGGGAAGGGGAGGAAAACAGAATTTTTTGTTGTTGCTGTTTTGAGACAGGGTCTCCTATAACCCAGGCCGGTCAAACCCTGATGCATTGGAGAACAACCCTGAACTCCTGGACCCCCCTGATGCATCATCTAATAAGTGCTGGAACCACCACAGCAGGCATTAGCAGATGCTGCTTTGTGGCAGGTATGGTGGCTCTCACAATCCTAACAAACCCAGCGACCTACATCAGGGGGCTCATAACATTTCTACGTCTAATTCCAAGGGATCCAATGCCTCTGTGGAAACATGCATTAATGCACGTATACATACACACACCAGCACTTAATTACAAATAAACTTTAAAGCTGGGCGGTAGTGGCCCACACCTTAAATCCTACCACTTGGAAGGCTAAAGCAGGTAGATCTCTTTGAGTTCCAGGACAGCCGGGGCTACTAAGAGAAGCCCTTGAAATACCAAAACAAACACACACTTTAAAATGCTTTAAGGCACTATAAGCAAACCTTCCTTCCACATCACCAGCAGTGAGAAGCCACTGAAGACAAGGAGCATACTCACTTTTTCAGAGTCTTTCCCTTTGCAGTTGACACTGACAACACTGCTGTTGGCTCGAAGCCACTGGAATTCCCGTAGCATCTGGGCTCCTTTGGGTCCATGCTCGTAGGGAAGGTAGAAGAGGTCAGCCAGTAACTGTAAATCCTCTAGAGTCACTGGCTCTGCAGTGTACAAAGGCTTCTCATTCGGACCCGGCACAAACTGCTCCTTGTTGGTTTGCTCATCTGTCTGCATAGGAGCGATGTCATTAATGCAATCTTCCTGCATAGACATCTCTGGGGATTTTGATTCAGCTATGCTCTCCTTGTCAGTGTCCATTGGTTTCAATTCCTCTGCCATTTTAGCTTCAACAATTTCAGTTAGTATTTGGTTGTCATTCTTATGCTCTGATTCTTCTTGCTTTTCTACCACCATATCCATGGGTTCCTCATCTGGCTGTTTCTTTTCTTCTTCCTTGGTCAGAGCTGAGGGTTCACCACTCAAAGCTGCTCCCTGGCTCATAATGGGCTCCTGGTAAACCGTTGTAACTACAGTTGTGGCATTTAAAGAGGGCGCTGCAACTAAGGGAGTCCCATCAACTACATTTGTCTTAGCTCCACTGTGTGCAACTTGCCTACCTACAATGGGGAGAGGAAGAAACAAAGGCAATCAAAGTTAGAAACAAACCAAATTGGACTTTAGGATGCTTGCCCTCCGCCCCAGACCAGGAAGATAGTCCAATGGGTTAAGACACTACCCACCAAGCCCAACGACATGGGATTGATCCCTGGGACTAACATGGAAAGAATTAACTTTTTTCGAACTCAGAAATCTGCCTGCCTCTGTCTCCCAAGTGCTGGGATTAAAGGTGTGCGCCACCACTGCCCGGCAAGAATTAACTCTTGAAAATTGTGCCATAGTATGTACACGCCTCTGTGTGAACATAATAAATCAATAAACTTAATTAAAAAGGCATGACAGCACAGCCTCTGCATACTGTGACATGACAGCACACCCTCTGCATACTGTGACATGACAGCACACCTCTGCATACTGTGACATGATAGCACACCCTCTGCATACTGTGACATGATAGCACACCCTCTGCATACTGTGACATGACAGCACACCCTCTGCATACTGTGACATGACAGCATACCCTCTGCATACTGTGACAGGCATGGTGCTACACGCTATTAATACCAGCACTAAGGAGGCAGAGACAGAATCTTCCCAAGTTCAAGATTGGCCCGTAGTGAGTCTCCATGACAGTCAAGGCTACAAAGTGAGACCCTGTTTCCAAATAAAAGTGTGTGTACTGTGTTTGCAGAGAACCTAAGTTCTGTTCCCAGCACCCATATCAGGCTGACAACTACATGTAACTGTAATTCCAGGGAGATCTAATGCCTATTGAGCACACACGAGTGCACACGCACACAAACACACATGTACACATGTATATGTATGTGAACCACATGTATGCCTGGTACCCTCAGAGGCCAGAAGAGGGTACCGTATCTCCTCAAACTGAAGTTACAGATGACTGTGAGTTGACATGTGTGTAGGAAACTGAACCCAGGACCTCTGTAAGAGCAGGAAGTACTCTTAACTACTATGTCATCCAAACTTAATCACTCATGCGAGGCCTAGTGCAAGCACCTGGTATTTCCAGCACATGGAAGGCTGAAGCAGGAGCGCTGTTGCAGTCAGACAGGGACCACACAGCAAAGTCAAAACCTCGACTCAGAAAAAGTTAACAGTTAAGAACACTGGCTGTTCTTCCAGAAAACCCAGATTCAGTTTCCAACAACCACAGGAAAGCTTACAACCACTTGGAACTCCACGTCCAAAGGCTCCAACAACCCCTTTCTGGCCTCCACTAGCACAGCGAACACACGTTGTAGAGACATATATGCACAAAGTCTAAGACCATATACATAAGAATATTTTTTTAAAGGACTGGCCATGGTAATACATGCCTAAAACCCCAACACTGGGGAAGCAAGGCAGGAGTAGGAAGGACTCAAGACATCTGTGGCCACACAGCAAGTTCTAAACCAACCTGGACTATATGACAGCATTTAAAAAAAAAAAAAAGCCATGAAAACCTCAATTACATTTTGCTTAGTGGATCTAAAGTAAGGGGCACGACTGCACTTTTGTGACAACTCTGCAATTCAATCTCCTGATAAACGCTGGCTAGGCCTGTGTAGTAGAATAAATAGGTCTCTATTCCAAGAACTCAGGAAGTAGAGGCAGGTGAGTCTCTGTTGAGTTAGGAGGCCAGCATGGTCTACAGAGTCAATTTCAGGTAGACAGAGAAACCCTGTCTCAAAGCAAAAGAAAAGTTCAAGCTCTTCTTAGGTTACATGTCAAATTAGATGTCAGTCTGGGCTATATGAAACCTTATCAAAAATGAAAGTCCCAAGGACAGTTTCTGAGGAATGACACCCAAAGTCGATCCTCTGGCACCTACACACACAAGCAAATGTATATACACATAAATGAATATAAAATCCAAAGTAAAACATAAAACAAGAATTAGTGGACTATGACAGAGTTAAAGGAGACTTTGCCCAGCACGCACAGGACGGACTCTAGCTTCACCCCAGCAGCACCAAGCCCACCCCAGCCCAACTCACTGCTGTATTGATGAGGTACACCGAACTCCTGCAGCCACTCAGTTAAAGCCAGCTTTAACGCCATCTGTGGGCTGTAAAGCACATCAGTCTCAATGTCTTCGTCACTGCCTTCGTTTTCTAACTTTATCTGTATTGATACAGTACTGTCTTCACTGTCAGCTGTGAGGGAAAAGCATAAAAGTAGTTTTTATTAGAAAACCCTCGTCGTAAGTAAGACATATGCCTAAGTTTTACTTGTAGGTAAGATCAAAGCAGCAAAAAACCAAAACAAACCTCAAATATAAAACACAAATACAGCTGGGCAGTGGTGGCGCACGCCTTTAATCCCAGCACTTGGGAGGCAGAGGCAGGCGGATTTCTGAGTTCGAGGCCAGCCTGGTCTACAGAGTGAGTTCCAGGACAGCCGGGGCTACACAGAGAAACCCTAGAGATGGCAAAGTTAATTAAAAGCATTACACTACACTAGTCTTTAGGCTATTATAACTTTATTATTAATCAATCACTAAGATATAGTCTTTTTTTTTTTCCACGATAGGATCTCACTATGTAAGGTCTCACTGGCTGTCCCTGAACTATGTAGATCTGCCTGCCTGTTTCTAAATGCTGGGACTAAGGACACCACTCCATCAGACTGAGCATAAGGTCATCAAGTTCTGAGTGAGAACAGGCAGAACAGTCAGCTTGGCATTCAGCAACTCTAGTCTAGCATGGAACACAGCTGAGTGGCTCATCTAACAGCTATCATGGAAGTGTTGTTATCATGCTCTGTCTTAAAGTATGTAGGAGTTAAACACCATATATGCAGATTACACTAATTGTGTCATTTATTGGAGTGAAAGGGACAGCAAAGACAAAGCCATAGAAGGCCTCAATTCAATGAAAAATAGCAAGGGCAGACTCCAGCTACACACACACACACCAAGCGTCATGATAGAGAGCACTCCTAACCCAAATATCATCAGTAACCCTGCTTCACACTAACTTCAAATTGTTTACATATTTATTTATCATGTGTACCCAGTGTCTGTGGGCATGGATGCCTTGGCATACACACGGCAACCAGATGACAACTCTGTGGAGTTCCTTCTTTCCTTCCATTATGTGGATTCCAGACACTGAATTTCGTGTTGCTAGCTCCGAGCCATCTCTTGCCCGCTCTAACTTCAAAGTGTCTGTGAGCAGTATTTCCTGCTGAGCCCAGATGCAGCAGCTCTATCTGTACTAATCCAGCTCGAATGTCTGTCCAGCTGTTCATCAACACTCCAAGTTACCACTCTTCCTGATACCATACTGCAGACAGGCATCACAACATGACATACACCACCCAAGTCTGCAGTCTTCCTGAACTTAAGATTCTTTTTTCAAAAGTGGTACACTTAATTCTTTCTACTCAACATCCAGGAAGATGCATGCACCTGTCACACAGTATCATTAAATGCAAGTCAATAAACAGCCAACATTCTCACCTATAACTAACTCTACTAGGCACTCTGAAAAAAGTGACTTGTCCAAAGCCACTCAGTCTTTTTCTGTTATGTATCTAAGTAAGAGAAATGAAGACAAATTGTAAAAAGAAGTACTGTGAGATAGAGGAACAGTACTTACAGCTGCTGGCCCCAGTCCACCATCAACACGGGTACTTACTCATCACCACGTCCTTCCTCACTCCATTCATGTTAGACTTGTACCAAGTGGCAAGGGTGTGGATGGCAACGTAGTTAGCTTCAAATTCACAATTTGGATTCGTCAGCACTCCCTTTAACCGTGGGATAAGCTCTGTGGATCTTCCTTTGTAGGGACCCAGAAACAGCCTCTTCTGATCATAATCATTAGCATGGATGTTATCCCAGATCACTGGAGCTCTCTTAATGATCTTAGAGACTTCTTCAATAGATTCTACTGGAATTTCTTTTGAAACAACTTTTGGACCTAGAAATAATTTGTTAAAAGAACATATTTATAAAACTTTCTATATGGTTCTCAAAATATACTGTAGCAGAGCCGGAGAGAAGGTTCGGTGGTTAAGAACATTTGTTGCTCCTGCAGAGAACATGAAATAGATTCCCAGCACCCACATGGTGGCTCACAACCATCTATAAAGGGATCTGATGCCCTCATCTGGCATGTGGTGTACATGCAGCCAAACATTCAAACATTAAATAAATAAAATTTAAAACTATAGAGAGATAAAATAAGAGCTGAAAAGGTTAGCCAAACATTCAAACATTAAAAAAAAATAAAATTTAAAACTAAAGAGAGTTAAATTAAGAGCTGGAAAGGTTAGTGGCATTGCTCAGTATATAAAAGTGCTTGCCCACCAAGCCAGATGACCTAAATGTAACTGCCAGTACCCTCATGGCAGATGGTTCCAGCTCTCACAAACTGTTCTCTAACCTATATACATATCATATCCTACGTCAGGGGTCAAGGAATGGAGGGCCACACGCACACAGTCTCTCTCCTAAGTGTAATGAAACCGTAAATACAGAGTGCTATAAGGAACTCGCCATCAAGCTTAATGACCTTACACTTAGGACCCACAGGGTGAAAGGAGAAAATGGTTATCCAAAGTTGACCTCTGACCTCCACGTGTACCATGACACACACATACCACTTACAGAAATCAAACAGAAAATTTAAAAATACATAAACAGCTTGTTTTCTTCATGTATACACTTTCAAAGCTTTGCTCCACGCACCTGGTTTTTGAAGCAATGGAGATTAAACCCAGGGCTTCACACGTAGTAAGCTGATGGGCTACACTACTAAGCCACATCCCATCTTCCCTGCCTCCCTTCTCTTCAGTTATTTATAAGGTTGGCTTCAATCTAATAACCCTCCTACTCCAGCCTCCCAGTGCAGAACAACCAGTGTGTACCACCTCACCAGATGCTAAATTTGTCTTCTTCTTCTTTTTTTTTTTTGGGGGGGGGGTGTTGAGACAGGGTTTCTCTGTATAGCCCTGGTGTCCTGGAACTCACTCTATAGACCAGGCTGGCCTCAAACTTGGAAATCCGCCTGCCTCTGCCTCCCAAGTGCTGGCATTAAAGGCGTGCACCACCACTGCCCTGCAATTTTTTTTTTTTTTTTTTTGAGACAGTTTCTTCTGTGTAGCCCTGGCACTCACTATGCGGACCAAGTTGGTCTTAAACGCACAAAGATCCACTTGCCTCTAGAGCTTCCCAAATGCTGAGATTAAAGGCATGTGCCACTATGGCCGGCTTCAGTCTTCCTTGCTGAACTACCATAGCAACATATTCTTTTCCTCATTTTATAAAAAGGAAGTTTCCTAAGAGTCTAGTGATACAGCTCAATGGTAAGCTTTGCTAGCACTCATGACCTGCCCTGGGTTTGGCCCACAGCATCACATAAACTGGGTGTGTTGGATAAGAACTGTACTCCAGTTCTTGGGAGGTAAGAACTGTTACACTCAAGATCACCCTTGGCTACACAGCAAATTCTAGGAGGGAATATACAAGACCATGTCTCAAAAGATCCCCTACTAGAGACCAGTTCTCTAAGCTTTGATAATGGAAGTTTCATTATAAATTATTGAGAACTTACCTGTCCAAAGCACCTCAATTCCAGGTAGAAGCTTTTCACCCACAGTCCTCAAGTAAGGAGACTGAGACACATTTGGGTAACAGAAAGTGCCACAGTATTCTGAATGTAGAAGAGAAGAAAAATAGTCAGGACTGAAGTACTCATTTGTTTGTTTTATGTATGTAAGTACACTGTAGTTGTCTTCAGACACACCTTAAGAGAACATCAGATCCTATTACAGATGGTTGTGAGCCACCATGTGGTTGCTGGGAACTGAACTCAGGACCTCAGGAAGAACAGTCAGTGCTCTTAACCACTGAGCCATTTCTGCAGCCCCCTGAAGTGCTCATTGTAGCTGGGGAAAATGCTTACAATTTCTGTATTGTGTTTATTCAAACAATAAAGGGTTCTATTATACATAAAATGAGTAAACTTAAGCAGATGTTACATCAGATACGATCAGATATTCAAATTGGATGGTGTGTTTGATTGTCATCTCAACTCCAGAACCCAAGACAGGAAGTTCCCATTAGGCCAGTCTAGGCTCAACATAGCAATGTTACAGACCAGCCTTCGTTATATGGAGACTCATTCTTTTTTCTTGTATTTGGGGAACAGGGTCTTTAGCCCCAACAGAGCCTTGACCTGGCAGTACTTCAGCCTCCTCTGCTCCCTAGTACCTGATATGAACCTCCACGCCCAGTTTCTAGAAACAAAACAGGGCCTTCCTGTGAAGTGTAAGTTCTGGTTTCTATGAAGATCCAGTTAGGTCATAATGGTATTTTCTGTGACAAACAGGTGAAAGAAGTTTTGCTAAAGCAGACATGTGAAAGAATGTTTTTCTGAAGCAGACACAGGTGAGAAGAGGTTTTGCTAAAGCGGACACATGAGAGGACACATGATGTTTAGAGAGACTGTAAATAGAACCCACAGGCAGTGGGAGAAAGCTATCGTATTGGTCTGCTTTGCTTCAACAGCCTTTGCTGACACTCATTATTGGCTCGCCTTGCATCAAATTGCTGATCTTCCGCTCACTGCAACTTCACAGAGTAAGTAACTCGCCAAAGAACTTCCAATGATATTCTGGCAGCTTCTTGAAGAGCCTCGAAGTTTATTCTGGATCGAGATACCAATGCTGATTTGTGTGCGGATGTCCGGTGAGTAGACTGGTGTGCATCTGCTGATTCATGTTGCTGTTTTGCTAGAAGACTGGGTTGCTGACAGCAAAGATTGTAACTGTCCCAAAGAACTATTTCTAAATAGGTTCACAACCCCCTTTACCCTGTTAACTTTTGTTATCCACTATCTCTGGTGGATGGCAGACTAGGAGGTTAAAGCATTTAAGAACCCTTATTAAAGTAGGTTTTGAAAAAACCTAAGCCTACAATCCCTATTACCACAGCCTTACTCAGCTTTGAGAACCTATATCTTAAAAAACAAACCAAACCTTGGTATTTTCAGTAGTACCAAGCAATCTTCATGATCTCAATCATTAGAAAGTCATTTCACGGGCTGGATAGATGGCTCAGCGGTTAAGAGCACCGACTGCCCTTCCAGAGGTGCTGAGTTCAGTTCCCAACAACCGCATAGTGGCTCACAGGCATCTGTAATGAGATCTGATGCCCTCTTCTGGTGTGTCTGAAGAGAGTGGCAGTGTACTCACACACATAAAATAAATAAATCTTTAAAAAAAAAAAAAAACAATTAAGCCTGTCAAGTGATCTATGCATCTGTATGCACAACTGTATATATACATCTCAGACTTGTGACAATGAGGCGGGCTGGTGTTCAAAAGTTTGAG
Organism: Rhabdomys pumilio; assembly: GCA_030674055.1. Classification (NCBI taxonomy): domain Eukaryota; kingdom Metazoa; phylum Chordata; class Mammalia; order Rodentia; family Muridae; genus Rhabdomys; species Rhabdomys pumilio. The sequence continues at coordinate 171,515,537 of JANHMN010000003.1, forward strand.
GCTAGTCTGTGATCCATGAGACCAAAATCTAATATCCCCACCAAAAAACAAATTCTGACTAAATTATTTCTTACAACTAACATCCTTCCTGTACAAGAAAGAAAAAGTGTAAACAAAGTTTTGTGGAGGTGAACCATGAGAGGTGACTGAGAGGGACTGAACCTCTTTCAGTGAAGAGAGCTATGTGGTACGGCTGCTGCACTTTCTAGGCTATGAGCCCCAGAAGCAGATGAAGAGTGGGAGGGAGGAGGAAGAATGGGAGCGATCAGAGCCATGGGCAGAAAGAGGAACAAGTAGGAGCAGACAGGACTAAGTTAAAAGCACAAGAATTTGATTTTTTCAAGCTTTCCTTTCAATACTATTTTTCTTACCATGAACAGTATAATGTTTACATACTTCAAATACTAAAACACAAAACATCTTCAACTTACTTCTTTGGTATATAAGGTCCTAATTTTTTTCTATATAATATTTTGAAAAATGTCTTCTAAGAAAGCACTCCTCCTCCTTTCACTCACAAAGGGAAGGATGCAATAGGCCCAGTGCACCTATTACTTCAAGACTAGTTATACCCAGAGTTATCACACACACTACCTGTAGGACAGAAGAGGAAGGTTGCTGGCTCTCCCAGGTACTGGTAAATTTCATTTGTGATGGAAACTTGAGCATGTGCAAAAGAACTGAACACCTCTTTGTCTGCTGCACACATATTATGGTCAATATCATCAAAAAGCAAAGCAAATGACCTGCACCCAAACTGAGAGACCTTAGAAAAGAAAGACCAACATGATTATTAGCTTATCTCAGAGGGGGAAAATTCTTTTAAAATATACTAATGGTTATCTGAAAGGCAAACATTTTACTTGGACTACCAAAGCATATCTGATCTTTTTACATTTTCGGTGGCAACAATTCCAAGTTAATATAGCTAGTGTTTTGGACCCCAATTTTTAATTTTGGATTGGAATGTATGACTAAATCAGCAAATCAGTGAGGGAGTGGTGGTGCACAACTTTAATCCTAGTACTTGGGAGCCAGAGGCAGAAGGATCTCTGAGTTTGAGGCCAGCCTGGTCTAGTCTATAGAATGAGTTCTAGGACAGCCAGAGATACATAGCCCTGCCTTGAAATAGCAAGCCAATCCAAAAGAAGTCAGTCTAACTTAGAAGATCCAAGAAATTCACAAACTTACAGATACCATGAACAAGTGTGCTCAATCCACAAAACACTTCGGCCTCACTCTAGTCCCCAAACGCACATCCATCCATCTGCCAGCTCCTTTTCAGAGGTGCCTAACTAGGCAACCATCAGAAGGAACAACTGACTAACAGAGCACTAATGTCTCAGTAGTCCATTCATCAGAGCCATCTTTCAAGTCTTTGGGGTGCGATTACAGAAGCCAGAGCCTGACCGCATACACTAAATCCCCAGCATACAGAGCCATACCCACCCTGCCCTTAAATCCTTACGTGTATGTGTAAGCACATGTGGTGATTAGACAGAAACCTTTCGGGGCCTGAACTCTCTTTGCTGCCTCCTGAAGGAGGTAGATAGCTACTGTTGCTATCGTGTATGTACGACACCTACTTGTCCCACTCAGCTTCTGGGTCATCTGCTACATCCACATCTAGTTTGAGTAGGAATGCCGAGTCACTGCAAGGCACTGGATCCTCTTTTTAAAAGTGAGCTTCAAGACTCAATCTGAGTTCTTTAGGGCTCCTGCAGCAAGAGCTTTGACTTACTGAGCCATCTTCAACTGGTTCTTATTTTCCGTTTCTTTTTTCAAAGACCTTTTTATTGTATGTCTATGGTTTTGCCCGTATGCATTTCTGTGTACCACATGCATGTTATGCCCACAGACAGCAGCAGAGAGCATGAACTTTCCTGGAACTGGAGTTAACAGTTGAGAGTCCCTGTGTGGTGGTGGGAATTGAATCCATGTCCTCTCAAACAGCAGTCAATGCTCTTAACCACTGACTCATCTCTGCACATCCTGTTTGTTTTTTAAGAGTGGGTATCATACTACAGGCCAGGCTAGTCTCAAAATCTTAGCAATCCCCCTGCTTCAGCCTCTCAAATGCTGGAATTATATATGAGTTACCACACCTAGCTTCTATCTCATTATTAAGTTTTACTAGCCACCTGATGCCACTAGTATAAATCTTTGCTTAAAGAATAAACATACTGCCAGGCTGTGGTGGTGCACGCCTTTAATCCCAGCACTTGGGAGGCAGAGGCAGGCGGATTTCTGAGTTCAAGGCCAACCTGGTCTACAGAGTGAGTTCCAGGACAGCCAGGGCTACACAGAGAAACCCTGTCTCAAAAAGCCAAAAAAAAAAAAAAAAGAAAGAAAAAAAGAAACTGAGCCTTATAGCCAGGATCACTTCTAAGCTGCAGGGGCCACTTTGGGTTTTGTGTGATGCTGGAACTTGAATTCAGGACCTAACACATGCTGGGCAAAGCTCTATTAAACCATGTCCTACCCTCCTCCAATCTCCTGAGAGTTGCAAATTGAAATGTGACCGACACAGGTACCTACTTCTAATTAAGTTTTTGATTGACAACTACTTCTCTACCAAAAATTTGAGCTCATTTTAACATAAAGCAAAACAAACAAACAAAACCAAAAAACCTCAAGAAAAATAAAAAAAGAATTACCTGGTCCAGTTTGCGTTTCAATGTTGATACTTCCTTGGGGTTAGAAAAAGTGATATCTAATCCTGGCGAGATAGCATAGATGAATTCTATTTCATATTCTCGTGCAGCAGAGATCAGAGTCATAAGTTGCTCTAGAGAACAGAGTCCATAATTTTAGAAAGCAACAGGAATACTAAAAGAAACTTTACTTCCTGACTGAAGAAATCATCTCTTCCAATTTACAGTAAAGAAAAAATTCTTTCATTTTAAAAATTAAAATTTAGAAAATATCACATTCCTGTAGAGTATTTTAGTATACTCTGGTAATCTCAGAAAGTCCTTGAAGCAGGAGGTCAGAAGTTCAAGACCAGCCTCAACAACATAGCAAACAAATTCAAGGGCCAGCCTGGGCTATACAGTGACAATGTCTCAAAATAACAAAGAGAAAAAAAAAAAAAACCTTCTCCTATCTAATGTGATAACAGGCCATACAAAATGGCACAAGCCTGAAGTAACCGATGATACCAAGAGAAAAGAACAAGTTTCACAAGTCCAACATGGTGGCTGACACCTAAGATCAGAGCACTCAAGAGGCTGAAGCAGGAGGACCACTGTGAGTTTTAAGCCCCGCCTGGACTACACACTGAAGCGAATTCCAGGCCAGCTTGGGTTAGTAGGACCTGCATGAAACACAGAAATTCACAAAGAGACTTTTTTCCCCCATCATTTTCAAATAATTTCTTACCTTTTGGGGGCAAAGAAGTATCAGTAAAGTATGTTCTTTTTATTATTTTTAAATAATAAAATATGCCTCTGCCTCTTAAATGCTGGAATCAAAGGAGTGTGCCACCAGGCCTGTGGTACTTTGAATAAGTGATGGCCCCACAGGCTCATATGTTTAAATAGTTGGTCTGGTCCCTGGTTGGTGGACTGTTTGGGAAGGACTCGGTTCCAGTTTTGAGGTTTCAAAGCCTGCATCCTTCCCAGATGCTCCCTGATTCATGCTTGTTAATCAAGACAATCTCACAGCTACTGTTCCAGCTTGCCTGCCTGCTGCCATGTTCCCTGTGGACATAAACTCTAACCCTCCAGAACATTCTTTTATCATTTGTCACAGCAACTGAAAACGACAATGTCTCTCCCCAAATCAACACTACTCATAGAATGAAATACAATTTTTAGTAAGTGTAGTATATATAACTATCTTAAAACAGTCCCTCATCCATTCACAGATCAAATTTGAACTCATAGATCAAAATTTAAAAGCTGCCACCAAGCCAACAAGATAGCTAAGGATAAAAGTACTTGCCACATAATCTGACAGACAGAATTCAATCCCTGGAACCCTCAGTTGGAAAGAGAAAACCAACTCCATACTCAAATCTGCACAGGTGTGCAAACTCAGGCAGGCAGATACACACACACACACACACACACACACACACACACACACACAGATTACCAGCTTCTTCCACTGAATACATCTCTCGCCAAAACATCCTATGTTTGTAGTCATCTTTTGGAGCATACAAGTATGTATTTAATTCCCATTTCTGAAGCCTTTAGAGAAAAAAATTATATATGCATAAGTAGGCAGCAATTGTAGGCTACAAACATCAATTTTTACTTTTTTTGTATACCTCTATCTCATGACAAAATAACATTCTACATTTATTTATTTATTTATTTATTTATTTATTTATATGATGAGTACACTGTAGCTGTCTTCAGACACGCCAGAAGAGGGCATCTGATTCCATTACAGATGGTTGTGAGCCACCATGTGGTTGCTAGGAATTGAACTCAGGACCTCTAGAAGAGCAGACAGTGCTCTTAACCACTGAGCCATCTCTTCAGCACCATCAATGGAATCTTAACACATTAAATATTACCAAGTATATCAACCTATTAAATCTTGAACAATACTGCTCTGAATAAAGCAGTCAAAACCCCAAAACTCTTCAATTTCCCTGTGAAAAGTTCAAAACCCACTCGCCTAGGCAGATGTAAAGGACTAAGTGTAAAGAACCAGGTTTTTCAGTATCTTGGTCTCCTCTGCTTCACACATCAAAACTTACCTTCTAAAGAGCTCTTTTCTCTGCTCCATAACCCAAGGTCTTCCATAAAACCCTAGATTTAAAAAATAAAAATAAAAACTTTCTCAGGTTTCAAAATGGGACTCAGTTTTACTGGGGGGACAAAAAGGTTACAAAATGCAGAATCCCTTCCCAAAGAACTGTATACAGGTGCTGATAACGTTGCACCCTGTGGAAATAGCCAGCCCACCAAAGCCTGGGTCTGAACCCCAGCACTCTCTTAAAGAAAGAAGTGCATAGAACACACCAGGATCTGAAAACCATTTAGTGAAAACACTGCTTATCTATGAGATCAATTATTCCCTCACTGCTCATATCAATTTTTGTATTTCCCACTATGCCATTTAGAACGTAAGGTTTTGTCTCACTATGGAGCCCTACATGGCCTAGAACTTTTTAGGATGCCCTCAAACTTGCAGCAAATCCAGTACAGGGAGTACCACCTTGTACAGCATTCGACCACTATTAAGAACCCAAACTTACCATCTTTTTTACTGACAATAAGGACCAAATAGTGTTTATTCTTGCTGAGGATACAATTCAGTGATAGAGTACTGGTTTAGTAATCATGAGACCTATTCCCAGTTACTCACCTAACAAAACACACATACTTTTTTTTTTCAATGCTGGAAATGACTCCAAAACCTTGAACATACTAGGCATGCACTCTCACTGAATGGGACTTTAAAGAGTCACTCCATCTTACAACAGGAGAGAGCAAACCAAAGTGTAAACACTGAAGAGACATGAAGATGGGCACGGTGGCTCTGCCACTGGTCCCAGTACAGACAGTAGTTTGAAGCCAGTCAGGGCTACACACACAGTTCCAGGCTAACCTAAGCTACATACAGTATGAGACTGTCTCAAAAAACTGAAAAAGAAGGCAGCCCAATTACTTCTAAAAGAGTGACTTTAAGAGCCCAACGAGGTAGTAAAATCAAATAATTAGAGAAAGAAGTAATGTGTGCAATCTCCACCTACCTACATACCCCACTTTGCAATAGTTGCTCTTTAATTTAGGCTGGTCTAGAACTTGTAGCCATCTCCCTACCTCTGCTTCTAAGTGCTGAAATTCCAGGTGTGAACCATCACACTTGGCAATGATCACCTTTTTAAAAAGTTCCTACAACAAAGGGGACCAAGCAAATGAACAAACAAGAGGTGTGTGTGGGAGTGCACTACAGACCCAACAGTGGCACTGACCTCAACAGTAAACCTTCATTCAAGCCCTCAATTCCACAGCCAAACATGAAACCAAGTTAGGATATGTCCCTAACTGACATCCTAGTGTCCACTGAAGGAAACAAACTTGTAACTCGCTTTGTTACAGCTATTTCTGCACTTAAATGAAAACTGCAAATACAGGGAATTCTGTATAAAACATAATGATGAGCAAAGATGGCACCACAGCCCCCAGCACACTAGGAACACCTCGGAGCCTGCCTTAGACTAATCACCAGCAAGAGGGAAGAAAATCTCAGCAGCACCATGGAGATGGTCACAGTAAGCACTCTTGGAACAGCAAGATGGCTGGGCAGATAAAGATGCTGGCCAAGCCTGACGACGTTGGGAGCCACATGGTGGAAAGAGAGGTGACTCCTTCAACCTGCTCACCTCCCCTACAAAACTCAAATCTTAGGCAGACATTCTGTACCCCCAAAAGAATGACAGTTAAACACCCTGAAACTAGCAGCACTCTCTAGTTTCTCTTCTTTTTTTTTTTCTCTAAACAAGGTTTCTCTCTGTGTAGCCCTGATTGTGTTGGAACTTGCTTCTATAGACCAGGCTGGCCTCAAACCCACAGACAGACTGCCTCTGCTTCAGAGTTCCGAGATTAAAGGTGTAAGCCACCATCCAGTGAGCTGTTCTCACTCTTTAAAGACTTACTTTTAGTACTGTCAAGAGAAGGCACAGTAAGCCTCCCTCACATTTGAGAACACATTTCCTTCCAGCACACCACAGCTTCCATGGTAGACTTCCACTTTCTTCTTGTTGCCAGGGCTAGCCTCCCAATCCTAATTACAGACTGTCAACACCAATGGCTAGCTCTGAATTCTATATCCTCCACAATTCCCCAACCTACCTTCCCCAATCTAGGATCTTAAATACAATACAATACTCTTGTGTGGCAAGATGGCTTCAAACTGAGTGAAGGCTGGAACACAAAGGAAGTTGCAAGACACATTGGGATAGTGTGGAAATTAAAACAAAGCAAAAACCCCACACCTAAAGTAGAATGGCGGCCAGAATGCCAGCCGCTCCAGAGGGCAGGAAGATAGCAAGTTTAAGGTCATCCCGTGCTTCGTCCAGCTTCTACCTCACCTAGGCTACAAGAGACCCTGTCCGCAAATAGGACTTCGATCTTTTTTCATTTACAGAAGATTGCAGAGACTAACAACAGGCAGTCATGAAGATCTTAGCACTCTGTATAACCCATTTCAGATCCATGATTTCTGTCAGAAATGAAATTGTTGATGCCTTGTCTTTAAAAAAAAAAAAAAAATCCTACCGGTTGTCCCCCGCCCCTCAAAAAATGTCTGTACTCTAGCAAGCCTGGCATGTACAACCCACAAAGCACCCATGTTTTCCAAAGTTCCCCCCCCCCCCCTGAACTTTGCTGAGCTGTTTCATGTCTTACTGTAGCTGCCAAGAATGTTCTCCCCTGCAATCAGCCTCCATCAAATACCATACCGACCTTCTGTCTCAGGACAGTGGGAGAGATGCTGTTCTCAATCACGAGGGGAAGCCGACCTTTAGCCTTTTTGGTTTGAGTATTAGTCTTTTAAATGTTTTTGAGTTAAAAAAAAAAAAAAGATTTTATTGATTTATTGTATGTACAAGTAACTGTAGCTGTCTTTAGACACACCAGAAGAGGGTATAGGATCCCATTACAGATGGTTGTGAGCCACCATGTATGTGGTTAAAAGGAATTGAACTCAGGACCTCTGGATGAGCAGTCAGTGCTCTTAACCTCCAGCCCAGAATATTAGTTTTTATATTCTCCAGTAAATAAGAAAAAAGATAATTAACAAAAGGGAGAAACTAGAAAACGTTGAGTTTGCCAAATAACGTAAGAAAACTAAAATTATGGTGTACTTAGGGAAGAAAAAGGCTTTCCTGAGTTCCGTATCTACCCATTCTATTTCAGAAATCGAAATCAAGGTGTTCCCGAATCTTCCCTCACTATCAAAACGCCCTCGTTCTTTTCAACTGTCAATGAGAAGACAGAAATCATTAAAATTAAGCCTTTCACTGAAATCTAACTCCACATCACAGATGCTTCGAGATGTGATATACTGACATTTACACTTACACACACACACACAGGTCAAAGAACAGCAATTGTAAAGGATATTTTTCTAGGAGTCTTAAGAGGGGAAGGAGGCTTGCAGGGAAACAAAAAATAAATAAATAAATAAAACAACGCTAAGCCTGAAGGAATCTGTAGTATTATAAACTACCTGCGCTCCCCTTCACGCATGCCTGTGTAGGCTGGTTTTTTTTTTCCCCCTTTTAAAAGGATGGGGGGATTGAGAACGCTGCACAAAATTTCCTCATTTGAAAGCGGGCAACCCTGCAGACTAAGCTCCCAAGGTACAAAGAAGTGAAACACACAGTCTGACGACAGGCTCTTTGCCACCGCCGCCTCCTCCGACATTCCGCCTGGCTCTAAGCCCAAGGAGGGTGGGGTCAGGCTCCTCAAGTCAGGAGACTGCGAAGCCGTGAAATACCAGGAGTGAGTCCTCGTGCCCTCCCCCAACCCCGTGTTAGTAAGGACACCTCTCGTCCTGGGGGCGGGGAGCCCCTAAAGAATCATCAGCACGCCCCTCCCGAGAATAGGCGCCGAGCACCGACGCGGGGCTGGAAGGCCAACTTACCTTCCACTACGCCGCAAAGGAACCTGCGGGCCCCTCCGGCCGCCCCGGCCACCGCCGCCGCCCCGGTTCCCGATGGGTTGTCTTCTCCAGGGGCTGGAGCTGCAGACGGCTCCAACGAAGCCCCCGCGGTGGCGGCAGGATTGGCGTTGCGCTCGCTCTCCCGCTCCTCCAGCGCCGCCTGGCTCTCCTTCTGCACCATCCTCCTGCCGCCAGCCGCCGCTCCCCTTCGGCCTCGGTCCGTTGGGCCACAGGCCCGGAGCCCTGCAAAGGGCCGCGGCTCCGAACGCGCGCCTCCTGGGCTCCTTCCCCTCCCCCTCCGCCCTTCCCCCTTCCTCTCGGCGGGGGCCCGGAGTGCCCGGATGAGAAGGGCGGCGGCACCGGCTCGAGCCCTTTGTCAGCCGCTGCCTCCGACCGCGCTGGCAGCCGAGAGCCTAAGCGGAGGGCGAGGCCGCCACCGCGTCTTCTCGGAAGAAAGGCCGAGGAGGCGCCTTCGCTCGTCCTCAACGTCTGCCGCCCTCCAAACAGCCTTATTTCTCCGGCTATCTTCCCCCACTGGAGTCCCTAAGCAGCTTCTGCCGCTGCCTCTGCCGCCCGCTTCCTGTTTATCCGCACTGCGCCTGCGCCACAGACCGGCTCAGACCGGTCCCCAGCCCGGCTCCCCCTCCTTTCCTTGAGATCAGCCCATTGCGTTTTATTTGCTAGGGGGAAAAAAGAACAAAGGGCGCCGTGAACACCGCGGAGGTGGGCGGCGGTGGGACGTACCATTTTGGCTCGCCACCCTCCAGGATGAGCGCCACACTCTGGGTCGGACCATTACCCCACCCGGAGGAGGGGAACATGGGAGAATGCAGCCGGCTGGGGAATTTGGGAGAAGAGGGGGAGGACGGAAGGGAGGTGTTTACTCTCTCAGTGCGCAGGCGCCGGGGCGATGCCTCTGGTTCTTAAAGTGGTAGGAAACACTGACCTACTTTGGAGATTGTTGTAGCAGTTTGGCTCATCGGGCCTGCCTGACCCACGTTTGGTTCTGTGAAGACACCATGCCAAAGAGCTCAGCTCACGCCTCTGTCCTGACTCATTTTCTTCTACTCCCTCTTCGGAGTTAACCCCGTTTTAAATTGAGCAGGCAACTATTTATTGAGTTTGCCTCATCCTGGGATGTGGGACCATTATGACCTCATAATGTGGTTAAAACAAGCTGTTACGTTTCTGCTTGATAAACCCTTGCGTTTGTTTTGTTTGTTTAGCCTTGGCATCAACATTTCCTAGGAAACCCTGCCTCTAAGGGCTTGACTCCTGTAGTCCTCTCAGAGTACCCTCGACATTTCTGTTCCTTAAGAGATCTGTCCTGTTTGGGAACAAACCTCATTTTCAATATTAAGAAAGATACACACACACACACACACACACACGTACATATACTTCATTGTAGCAGCAGTAGTCCAACTTGTACCTCCAGGGACGTTAGGGATTGCGCATTACAGGCGAGATTTATGCCAGGTTTATGCAGTGTTGGGTATCCAACCCAGGCAGGGCCTTGTACTGTACAAGAACTCCAGGGATTTTGTGGTTTTCTTTTGTGTGTTCACATATGCCATGGCCCATGTGGTAGTCAGAGGACAACTTGTGGAAGTCGGTTCTCTTCTTCCTTTTGTGGATTCTGGGGATCAAACTCAGGTTGTCAGACTCAGGCTGGGCAAGCACCTTGGTTGCCAGCTCCATCCAAGACTTTTTTTTTTTTTTTTTTAATGTGTGTGTGCCACGTTTGTTGGGGATGGGGCAGCAAAAGAGAAAGTTTCGAGCCACTGAACTGAAGGTGTTTGTTGGGAACTGAACTCAGGCCTCCGGAAGAGAGCAGTACCTTCTCTCTCTCCAGCCTAGCATGCAGGAACTCGTACCAGTTCTTTCTGGTTCTGGATTATTGAGTTGGGAGTTAGAGGAAATAATGAGTAATCGGCACTCTTCCCTCCTCCCTGCCTGCCTTCCTGGAGCTTGGTCTATAGACATGCCCGCCTATCTCCAGCTTGTTTCCATTTGTTTTGTTTGTGTGTTTCTTCCATTTCTCTTTTTGAAACAGGGTTTCATTCATTAAGTAGCCCAAGTAGTATGAAAATCATTCCTGTCAGCCACCACTGGCAGCTGAAGACCATTTCTTTTTCCTTTAGTGTGGTAATCAAACCCAAGGCCTCATCTAGTAGTGCTGGGGAACTACTCTACCCTCAGCTACAACCCCAAACCTGAAAGGTGGGAATTTGGGTTTTTTTTTTTTTTAATTGTTTTTGAAACCTCTGTGTAGCCCTAGCTGTCCTGGAACTCACTCTGCAGACCAAGGTGGCCTTGAACTCAGAAATCCACCTGCTTCTCTATCCCAAGTGCTGGGATTAAAAGCATGTGTCACCATCACCCAACTTAAGAGTGTGATTCTGACTATTCGCCTGACTATTTTCTGACTATTTTCCATACCATCCAATGTTTACCCTGCCCCTACTCTGTCATCTCCCAGAGGTACCAGTGGGGGCTGGAGAAATAAGAGCACTGCTGCTGCTGTTCCAGAGAACTGGGTTTGAGTCACAGCATTCACTGGTGGTTCACTGTCATCTGTACCTCTGGGTTCTTGGTGGCAGTGTCTGATGCCCTCTCTAGCCTTCCTGGGCACTGCACACCACAGTGCACAGACTTGTGTATAACACGTCAGGGGTTGGGCTGCTGCTGCTTGTATTCAGATGCTAAATACCAGCTCCCAACCCTCCCCCCCAAACGAGCAGATCCTCACGTACACCAAGTGATGCAACTGGCTCTCTAATTAAAGCTATTGGCTAAATAAAAGTGGCTACAGCCACTACTGGGGAGAATAGAGGTGGGTCAGGTTTCAGTTACTGGTCTGGGGGTCGCAGGTAGGGACCACTAGGAGAGAGGGAGTTAGGATGGAGGAGACCTTCGTGGGAGGAGATGGGTCATGAGCACATGGCCAACTCAAGTCCCCAAGTTTGAGACACAAGCACTTCCAAATGAGCCATCTCCCAACTCCTATTTGCTTTTGAAACAAGGCCTCGATCTATAGCCCTACCTGTCCTGGAATTCAACATGTAGATGAGGCTGCCCTGAAATGTGTGGTCCTTCAGCCTCTGCCTCCCAAGTGTGAGGGTTCCAAGCCACACAAGTTTTAACTCCAAGGCCACCCTAGACAAAGGTTTGAGTCTGAGTCTGGTGATCTAACTTTGTGCTACAAACTTCCCAGATAGCCTTGAGTTAATCCACTTTGTTAGCTGAAGGAAGAACTAGAGCCTAGATGTGATGGTGATGGCTTTATACCTATAACCCCAGCAACTGGGAAAGCAGATGCCAAAGGATCTGAGCTCTGGGTTAGCCTGGGCTACATAATGAGACTGAGTCTATTAGGTAGCCAGTTAAGATGGACTGTTGCATCACAATCAGCTGTGGATGTTACCTCCTGTTTCCCTGGTAACTCTAAAACTGGCTATGTCACAAATGCCTCTCCTTAAGAGTCAAAATACCAGGGCAAGCAAGTTGGCTCAGGGCATAAAGGTGCCTGGGCTCACGTGGTGAAAGGGGAGAAATGACACCTGGCTCCACACATGATGTTTTGTGTGTGTGTGTGTGTGTGTGTGTGTGTGTGTGTGTGTTACACACTAAAAGCCTTTTTAAAGTGTAAAATACCTTATGAGAATGCAGAAGTATCAAGACTTTGTTGAGGCCCTTTTAGGGAAAGCTGCTTTCTCCAGGTCAAAAGAACAGACTCTAAGTTCTGCCTCTGGCCTTGGGTAGAACATTCCATCCCACCTGCCTCAAGAACTAGAATATGACATACTGTTGTCTCCTCTCCTAGGAGTGAATCCAGCTGGAAGCTAATCATAATTTCTCTATCTTTTTCAGATAGCAGCCCAGTCCTACGCTTGCTTCCCCAACACTCTAGGCTTTATGTAGGTTTCTCTGAAACCATCTCTCCCAGGCAGCTCCTTGCCAACCTCGCCTGCCAAGACTGCCAGCTTTCTTGGACCTTAACTCAAAAATACAGGTCTTCGCTTTTCTTCTCCACCTCTTCCCTCCCAGTAGCTACAGAGATTTACAACTTGCCTGCCCTGGTTTCTTCTTCTTTTTTTTTTTCCTAATTAAATTCTAATAAAACGGTCCTTGAGCTTAAAATTCAGAAATAAAAGGGTGTAGAGTGAAAAATTATAAAGACCATTTTATAAAATATACACACTAGTTCCAAGAAGGCGGAACTGAATGTAGGATTTCAGGCCTTCACTGCCCAGGGATACATCCGGGGAAGAGTATTAACATTCCTCAAGCCTCAGGGAAAAGAACCCACCTGTGGGTGGGGAAGGCCCAAAGCAGGAAGACACATTCCTGACCAAAGAAGATGCAAGTCATCTAGGTGGGGCTGGGAAGCTAGTAGCGCCATGATGACAGGGCAAGTGACAGGGTAACAACTGAGAAATAGTTGGGCAAGGAATGGGTGTGCAACGTGCTTTCCGCATGATCCTGTATCATTTAGGTTTGGACTCCTCTGGAATGTTCTACTACTTTTATGTTATGTATCCTTGACAACCCCTCACCCCCTCCTCACTCCCCTGGTTTGTGGTTTTCCTCTTTAAAAGGCCCCTTAGCCCGTCACTCGAGGTCAAACTTTACTCCTGTGTGAGTGTGCTGTTTGACAGCTGGTTGCCAGCTCTCTTCCCCAATAAACCTCTGCTGATTGCATCCAGATACGGTGTCTTGAGATTTTTGGGTGGCCGAGACTTCCTGAGACTTGAGTGAGGGTCTCCCGAGTCTGGGGATCTTCAAGGGGTGGGATCTAATCAGGCCTGAAAATCATTGGGCCGGGACCACTCCTGAGGAAAACAGATTCATCCAAAGATATTAAAAAAAAAAAAAAGGAGGAAGCTGGGCATGGTGGTGCATGCCTTTAATTCCTGTACTCCGGAGGCAGAGGTAAGTGGGTCTCTGAGTTCAAGGCCAGCCTGGCCTTAAAGAGCTAGTTCCGGGACAGCCAGAGCCACACACAGAAACCCTGTCTCTAAAAACAAAAACAAACAGAAACAAAATGAAAGGAACAGTTATCTCCCCTCCTTCACCAACTTGTGTACAGATATCCACTGAGCCTGCCAGCTCTTCTGAGCTTTAACTCAAAAAGTATAACTCTGCCATTTCCTCCTTCCTCCTCTCATTTGAACACCAGCCAAAACTCTCAGCATGGTGGTTGCCTTTACAGCTGAGCTTTGGTTTTTGGAAGACTCCTCGCCTGCCTTTTACAGAGTGCAGAACATCATTGCTGGCCCCAAACTCAAACCTTTCCTCCTCTTCTCCAGGCTGCTAAGATTTACAGCTCGCCTGCCCTGTTGTTTTTCTCCCAGATGCTAATAAAATAGTAAAGCAGCCCTTCTGAACTCCCTTCAGTTTTGTCTCTAAGGCTGACTTTAACACTGCGCCTTAGAACTCACAGACTGAAATCCCACTTCCTCCATGACAATTCCAGAAGACACCAACAGCAACATCAAAAAAGGAAACCTAGGGGGTAAACTCGATCCTAGGTTCTTGACTTAGGATCTGAGGATGAACTTCAGGGATCCAAAATTTATGAGAGTGGGTGTGTGGGGGATACAGCTTGGTGACAGTGCTTGTACAGTAGGTACCAGGCCCTGGCTTTCACACCCAGCAACCTCTCTAAACCAAAACAAACAACAAACCCTAGCCCCACCCCCACCCCTTCTCACCCACTGTGGATAGTGGGCCCACAGTTTTGATAAGATCTTTAATTTGAAACCAAAGAACCGAAGGAACAGGGTTCTCAGATGAGATACGCAGGAAAAACAGACAACAAAACCACTCCATAAGTTAGATGCATTCTGTGATACTGGGGACTGAAGCGGGGGCCTCCAATGGACTATTACTCTAGTCCTACAAGGGAGCTTTTGCTTCTTTGAAGCCAACTTCTCCATTGACCTTGCCATTGTGTATAGAAAGGGAAAGGGCCTGACTTCCTTCTTTGGATGACTCAGCACATAATGGAGTTCCAGAAAAAGGATGGGAGGAACCTACCATTCACCACCTCCAGTGTACAAGCACTCAGGAAATTGGTCCTTCTTGCCTCAGGCACTCCACCGAGTCAGTTCTTTCGATCACATGATCACATACTGGCAGCACCATTTGCATTTGGTGGGAGAAATTTTTTTTGTTTTTTGTTTTTTGTTTTTTGTTTTTTGTTTTTTGTTTTTTCGAGACAGGGTTTCTCTGTGTAGCCTTGGCTGTCCTGGAACTCACTCTGTAGACCAGGCTGGCCTCGAACTCAGAAATCCGCCTGCCTCTGCCTCCCAAGTGCTGGGACTAAAGGCGTGCGCCACCACTGGGAGAATTTTTTTTAATCCATACAACTTGTGAATTGGTGATATGTGTGCATGTGGAGATCAGAGGGCTCTTGGGACAGAAGTCAGGTCATCAGGCTTGGAGACAAGCCTGGGTCTCTCCTTCCACCATGTGCATCCCAGGGATGGAGCTCCAGTCATTAGGCTTGACAACAAACATCTTTTTTTTTTTTTTTTTTTTTTTTTTTGGTTTTTTCGAGACAGAGTTTCTCTGTATAGTCCTGGCTGTCCTGGAACTCACTCTGTAGACCAGGCTGGCCTCGAACTCAGAAATCCGCCTGCCTCTGCCTCCCAAGTGCTGGGATTAAAGGCGTGCGCCACCACCGCCCACCACCGCCCAGTGACAACAAACATCTTAACCTGCTGAGCCAGCTCACTAATTGTGAACTCTCTCTTTAATAATGTCCAACTCTGCTTCAGTTAAGGCAGGAAGGGAGGGAGGAAGGATTTCTCAAAAGGCAGCATTCTCAGAGTAACTAATTACTGTAAGCCTGAAATTTTTGATTCAGAATTTAAGAATGCTTGCCAAAGCTGGGCATGCTGGAACATGCCCAGCATTTGGAAGGGACAGGTAAGAGGGAGCTCAAGGTCATCCTTGGTTACACAGGGAGTTTGAGCCTGGCTACATGAGTTCCTGTCTCAAACATTAAAAAAAAGGGGGGGTAGGTTACAAAAAAAGATAGCTTGCCTTTATGGAAGCTTGGACTGAGCTGATCAAGGAAAAGCTCATACATATACTGTATATACCATATATACTGTATATATCATATATACTGTATATACTATATACACTTTAGCATATTGTCTCTCCAGTGGAAATGAACAGCCTTGTCGTTTGTGTGTGGAGAGTCCATCCACAGCAGCTAGTTCCTTATGCGGGCTGGTGCCAGGCGTTTACTCAGCTATAAAACACTGAAACAGTGGTAGCACTTGCCTATGATCCCAGCACTGAGAAGGGGAAATTTAAGATCCAGAGTTCAAGATCATACCCAGCTACAGAGGGTGTTTGAGGCTAGCCAGGACACATGACACCCTGCCTCAAAAAACAACACCCCAAGAAAGGAGGAAGAGAAACTATGTCGTCAGGATTTGAAGAAAGGGAGAAAAGAAAAAAATAGTGTACATTTCCTCTTATATGCAGAATCTAGAGTTACACACACACACACCCCCACACACCAAAACAAAAGGAAGACTACTGGGATGGAAAGTGAGACCAGCAAGGTAGGCGAAGGAAGGTAGCTGAGCGGGTATGTATGAGCAGATATATACGCTACGGGAGAGGATGACTCAGTTGATAAAGTACTTGCCACTGACCTCCCAGGGTAGACCTCCAGCTGGGTTAGGAAGCAAACATAATCCCAGCACTGGGCAGGTGTAGACGGGTGGATTCCTGGGAAGTGCTGGGCCAGCCAGTCTAACTTAATAGGTAAGCTGAATTTTCAGTGAGAGACCCTGCCTCAAAAACTAGGCTGGAAGAAGACACTCAGACATTGCCCTCTGGCCTCCATAGGCACATGCCGGAGTACCTACAATCCATACAGAAAACACATACAAACAGGCACACACAACAACAACAACAAATCACAGGAAACCCTGTTATTGTGTATGGTAACAACAACAACAACAAAGTCTAAGAAAGAACTGTTAAAGGTCACCCTTGGTTAGGAAACATCTTCTCAAAAGGAGAGAGAGAGAACACAACAAAGGTTCAGACATCAATGGAGCTAAAAATCTGAAAATATGTAAAGCATATATGCATTACATATCTTTATATGCGTATATATTCATATGTGTGTATTTGCTTCAGTTTTCAGAATTCACATTCATGTTGAAATGGCAAATTTTTCATTTTCCAGAACTGGAATAAGATACATTTATGGTAAAGGGGGGAAAAGACAGCATGGTTGGCACATTGTGTCATTAGACAGCATTCTATCTTCTCCTGTGTCCTCTCAAGTCACGAGAGGAGAGCCGTGCAGGGGCTGAAGTCAGATGGATTTCCAACCTGAGTCTTGGTTATGTGCCAAGTCATAGCCTCACTTGAAAAGACAAGCACTTCCTTGAGACTTTAAGGGTTGCAGGCCTGTCACTGTGGCAATTGTAGGGTATTGGGGATAAAGAGGCAGAGACAGCGGGCTGTGCATAGCCATGTATTTTATTGTATCTGGTGTCTTTCTTATTTTACAAAATAGGTAGAAGAGCCCAAAATGCAAAGCAGTCAACAATGTCTGATGGGAGGGGGGAAGTGGGGCCCTTTCCCTCAGACCCTGGCTGACTGGGAAGGGCACTGAATGGGACAAGCAGGTTCATTAATAAGGAGCAGCAGCATGGCAGGGTGCTGACAATAGGCTGGAATTGAGTCCTATCGTCCCTGCCCTCTAGGTGAGCTCAGGAGCATCTCTGGATAGACTAGACAAAATAGAGGGAGAGGGGGCCCCAGGGAATCCTAGGGCATTGTGGGAAGCCGGGCAAAGATTCTAATGAATGCCCTCACACTGGGTTCAGATGGAGTGCCCATCTTTTTCTTCCCATTCCCCTAAGGCAGCCACTAGGAGGAGTGGTAAGACTCAAGTTCAGGAAATCCCTGACTCATTTCCATGCCTCTATATCTAGATAGGGGTCATGGAGAATCAAAGAGCTGTCATCAGAGCAGCTGACAGCCAGGGTGGGGGGTGGGGTAGGACCTTGACAAGCATCATCCAGGACACTGCTCGCTCCCACTTCGTCCCCTGGCCACCACTCCCACCATACAAGCAAGGAGGAGGGAGAGGATTCAGGGATGAACCAGACATCTGGATCCCAGGCTCTCCTAAGACACTGAGAAGCGTGTGGTGAATTTCTGGGACATTGCTAAGGACATAAGGCCTTCTGGGAAAGTCTGGAAACTCATACTCTGCTGATCCAGGACAGCAGGACCACAGAACCTGGCAGTGACAGCCCACCTGGGCTTTCACAGTCTGCTCAGCCTTTCTGGTTTCTACTCCAGCCAATTCCTAGGACCTAATCACTGGGCTCAGGGCCAAGATTTTTCTGCTTTCTTGTCCCCACTCCTACAGGACTCTCAAAGGCTAGGCTGAAAAGCCAGCCAGGGACATGGACAAAGCATGTTCTCTGAGAAGGGAGTCTTAGAGGAAAATCTATGAGATTAGGGATGGGGAAAGCACCATAGCAGGAGACATTCTGTCTAATGTGATTTCTAGAGTGGGGTTGGGAGGCGGAGAGCCACTCAGTCACTACACCAGGGGTATCCTCAGCACTGGGTATCAGTCGAGAAGGGGGTGAGAGCTGTCAGGATTGGAAATTCCCCCCTCCCAGACTTAGCTTGCCTACTCTTGCCACTTAGCTCAGGGATCTGGACTACTGAAGCTCCAGGATACTGAATCCCTACAGCCCCCAGGGTACAGGTAGGATGAGGACAGACCCGGGGAGAGGAGGGTTAGGTTCACCTGGACTAGGGCTACAGCGTGGTCACCCCGGGACAAACTAACCCCTCTCCCTGGGGAGCTAGATGACATTATCAAAGAGTTGCATGGATCTCATGATGTTCTCGTCCTGTGCTCATGGCATGAGGGAGGCGGGGAGAGAGAGAAAAAAAAAAGCTTGTCAGAGACACAGAGAAAGACATTTAATCAAAGATGGCGACATTCAGGAAGAAGGTGGTTACCTAGGGGAGATCTGAGGTGGAGAAGGGGCAAATCTGCCGGGGTCATGAGAGAACAGGCTTGGGAGGTAGGGTGTGAAGAAACATTGAGGGGAGCCTTTTCCTTTTTTTTTTTTTTTTTTTTTTTTTTTGGTTTTTCCAGATAGGGTTTCTCTGTATAGCCTTGGCTGTCCTGGCACTCACTCTGCAGACCAGGCTGGCCTCGAACTCAGAAATCCGCCTGCCTCTGCCTCCCAAGTGCTGGGATTAAAGGTGTGTGCCACCACAGCCCGGCGAGGGGAGCCTTTTCCTGTTTCACAGCTTTAGGTCTAGAGTTCAGAACAGGGACGTGTAGAGAGTGGAGCCATACCTGTTGACAAGACTCAATGAATTCCTCGATGGTCACCACGCCGTCCTTGTTTCTGTCCATCTTCTGTAAGAAGGTGATCAGGCAGGGAAATGAGGAGAGCAATGGGAGAGATACTTAGGTAAGTGGCTTCTTGGGCCCGGTGTCCTTCCCTCCACCCCAGGGCCACCAGCCTACCCAGACCCAGGCACCTGGAAGAAGCTCTCCACATGTTCTCTTGGGGCCTCCTCCCGGAGGGCAGGGTATGTGTACTTGCCCATCATGTCATAGATGGACTTCATAATGTCAAGCATTTCCTGTTAAGCCAAATGAGATTTCTCCTAAGAGCCTCTAGTCTCCAAATTTAGGGGCCTAGGTCCAAGGACAAACCTCACTCACCCCTACTGCTGACACCTATGATACGTTGTTCTGTATCAGATCCCTTTGCACATTAGCACCCAGCACCCCGCCCAGCACCCCTCTTGCCCCCCCGGTGGCCCTGCACCTCCTTTGTGATACAGCCATCCTTGTTGAGGTCATATAAGTTGAAGGCCCAGTTCAGCCTATCATCTATGGTACCACGAAGAATCACGGACAAACCAGCCACAAAGTCCTGGAAAAGGGATAGAGGGAACTTTGCCAACCATCCCTTGGGTTTGGCATAGAAACCTTGGCCCCCACATAAGCCCGGAGAAACAGTCTTGTGTAATTCATCTCTCCTAGCTCACCTCAAAACTGACAGAGCCATCATGGTTGGTGTCAAAGGCATTGAAGAGAAAAGCAGCATAGTTGCTGGAGTCTGTGGAGGAGTGTGGGACATGAACATGGTCTTCAGGCAGGCCAGGCCTACTCACTTCTCCTCAGCACTCCCAGAACCCTCTTCCCACCTCAGCCTAGGGATGGGCAGCTATCGCCCCCTTGGGTGTCTGACTCCTCACCTCCTTGGGGAAAGAACTGAGAATAAATCTGCTTGAAGTTCTCCTCATTGACAATTCCGCTGGGACATTCCTGGGTGGGGACAACCAGACTGAGCAGACACACAAACCCCTCTCCCTTTCCAACCACCCTTTGAGAGACTCCCAGAAGGAGGGAAAAAAAATCATCCTGCCTCTGTGGAACTTACCACAGAGTTCTAGTAAGGACTGGCAAGCAGACGTCTTCCCCGTGTACAAATAAACATGCACTAAACCACCACAAGTCCAGTTTGCCAACCCCAGCGGCCTGAATCTCAGGCTAGAAGTTGGGTCTGTAGGCCTCATCTCCCTCTTCAAAGCAGCCAGGCAGTATTTCCCAGTACTTGCAGGTCAGCTAGGCCTCTCCAATCCAGCCCTCGCCCAGCTGGCTACACCCTCCACTCACGTTCTTGAAGCCTCGGTATAGGACCTGCAACTCTCTGCGTGTGAACTTGGTTTGTTCCTGAAGCTGTTCCAGCCCCTCAGGCCGGTGACACACCGTGGACAGTTCAAACTCATCCTCCACGCTGTCTGCGGGGAGTGGTAGGGGGATAGTTTTGCCTCAGATCAGGTCCCTGAGATCACTTGGACAATCTTCAAAGTAATTAATCCATCTCCCAAACCCCCTTCTCCCTCCCCATCTTCCACACCCGAGAGAACAGTTTGCCAGATTCAGAGCGAGAACGTCAAAAGAAAAGAAGACACTTGTGAGCTTCTAAGCCAGTTGGGACTAAGGCTATGCTTAGCTCCAGACTCAGCACTGGCCCTTGGTGGGAGACAGCCTCTTGTTGCATCTTCTCATTAAGGCGATAGAATGGACCCCCCCCCCCAACTCCCTCCCCCCACACGCCAGAAGGTGGAGCCTTTCTTGAACCAACT
>JANHMN010000003.1:171541093-171562395 GCA_030674055.1 Rhabdomys pumilio
CCCTGCCATCCCCGCTATGGTGGACTGTACACCCACCCTGCCATCCCGCTATGGTGGACTACACATTGAAACTATGAGCTAACAGAAACCCTTCTTACGTTCCTTTTGTCATGCATTTTGCCTCAGCAATGAGAGAAGTAATAAATACAGTCACCACATACATGGCACCCACACACCTATGACTGCCCTTCATCCACAAGGGCCTAATTTGTCCTGGTGCATGTTCCTGTCCTGCTTGAAATCCTCCTCTCCACAGCACCCTCAACCTTCCTTCAGAGGAACAAGGTTCCTTGTCCTGAGTCCTTCACAGTATGACCAGCTCTTTGAAAGTGACATAGCAAACTTTTACACAGTGACAGATCTTAGACAGCTGGATGTGATCGTTCATGCCTATAATTCTAGCACTTGGGAATCGGAGGCATTAGGATCAGGGGTTCAAGGCTAGCCTATAGAATGTCTTCCTCATTTCTACCTGTGTCCTTCACTGTAGCTGTACCCTGGGAGACCCTAACACAATCACATGTGTCTCTCAGCTGCACCCCCTACTACAGACAGATCCGCTGCAGTTGGTACCCCGACTACGGTTGATGTCATTCCTAATGGGGCCCAACTTCCTCCAGTTACACTCCTCTTCTGTCAGAGCTCTCTATGCCAGGCTCTACCCATAGGACCAGCCCTTGTTCCAAGGGGGTGACTGTATAAGGTCACAGCCTTCTCCCCTCCAACCCATCCCATCTCACCCCAGGAGTCACTGAAAGGTAGGGGGAGGCAATGGGCCAAGCAGGGATCGATGGTGGCCTGGCCTTGGGCCCAGGCATCCATTAGCCTGGACTCTGGTTTCCCGAAGGCGGATTATATATACCTGGGGCCTCTGGTGGTGGTGTCAGCCGCCTAGGCAGTGGGTGGCTCTCCTCGGCTCCCACCTTCCTTGCTCCCCCATCGCCTGCTTGCATGCTCTAAGCCTGTCTCCTCTGTTGCATATTCTGTGATCATGGGGTTTTCCAGATGGACCCTTGCTCACCACCACAGTCTAAAGGGGATGGTGAATTAGAGGCAAATGACTTCATCTGTAATGAGCTCGGGCCAGCTCCTCAGTTGGTCTGGGTCTGACTCCTTGTTTCCTACCTCAGTAACTGCAGCGAGAGGATGGAGGGTGCTCTTATTGAGCCCCAGAACAGGCAATCCCTAGACCTTCCTCTTGTCTCTGGATTCCTTAACATCTTTCCAGTTCTGCCAGGTGTCTATCCTACAGCCTCCTCACCCCCTTCCCTTGCCTGTCATGGTTCTTGCCCTGTCTCTATTATCACAGGGTGACAGTGTGCCACAGTTACAAGATTCTTGCTGTGAAGAAGAAGGGGAGGCCAAAACTCTGGGCAGGTGGAGTGTGGGTGGTCCCTGTGTACTGGCAATGCTACCCTCCTACCTGACATGGGACAGGACGGATGGAAGCCTTAGAGACCATTCTTCACTTACTTCAAGGAGTTTGGGAGATGAAGGGCTTTAGGTATCCAGGCTAAGACCTGATCCACTCTTGATCCCAAGCCTAGAGCCACAGACGTCTTGGTCACAATGTTCCTGCTCTTGTGCCCCCGAATCCACTCCCACCTTCTGCCTCAGTGTGGGGCTATATATCCTCTGGCAACACTGGGAACAGATACACATTCAACCTATGACCCAAAGAGGCTGAGCCATGTGTCTTGCCCAGCCTGGGAACAGAAGCATCCAATATCTCACAAAGTCACGTTCTTGTCACTGCGACATGCATGTCTCTGTCACATACACAAGCTTACACACGAACACAGAGGGATACCCCATGTTTCACACAGTGAATTTACCCCCGACCCCATCCTGAAAACCATCACACATCCTGAGAATCACTGAGGGACCCTGATTCCAAAAAAGACTTATCCTGGTGTGCTTTCTGGTTTCCTTCTTTACACTAGACACTGTGCCAGAAGGCTCCTAGTGTGCCCAGGTTCTTCTCACTCTCTCCATCCCCCTCCCTGTCTCCCAGATGCCAACCTCTCTTCCCTTTGTCATCTCCCATGAATCCTGTTCCCAGCATTCCCACATGTCCCTTTTCCTTGGCGCCTCTCACTCACCTGTTCACCCTGTACCCGGGCATGAAGATAGCACAACCCAGTCCCCAAACAGTAACTCAGATATGCCCAGCTACCTGGGTTACCTTCCAAGGAGACAGGCTCAAAGAGGCCAAACTGTTCCAGAACCTTGACAAAAAGAACCAGGACCACGAGTACAGCCACCATTTCCAGCCCTTCCAGGGTCATGGCAGTCCTGGGGCATGGCCCCCACCTACTGATGCTCAGACAGGACACACTGCTCCACACCACTTCCCCCTCAGACTCCCCTGCTTGAGTACGGCTGAGTAAGGCTGCCCTGCAGTCTCTCTCCCTGTCTCCCGCCCTGGGTCTCCTCCCTTCCCCTCTCTCCCCGCCTCTGCCCCACACACCTCCCAGCCACAGCCTCCGCCTTTTTCCTCCTCTTCAGGCTACCTCAGCCTTTGGACCAGCACTTCCTCCACAGAATCTTTTGGTGTGAGGGAGATGGGCTTAGAAGAGTGACCTGCTCCAGCTGTGGAGAGCTTCCCCAAGGCACTTTGTGATGCAGGGAGGGGACAGTGAGAACAGCTGAGCTCTAGAAGGCAGGATGCAGGATGTGTGTGTGAAAAACTATGTACTGCAGCCCGGTAAGTAATTGACGGTAAGAACACATTATGAGATTATGAGTATTGGGTGTTTTACTGTGTGTATGTCCCCTTCTATGTGTGTCTGTGTTTGTGTGTGATTGTGTGTATGTCACAGAGGTACGTTTGGGAGTATGACTGGCTTGACTGTCTATGTGTCAATCTGTGTGGAGATTTCTGAGTGAGTGGGATGAGGTGTGTGTTTTAGGAAGTTACAGGGCTGGGATCTGAGGTCGGGTAGGCATGCATGTGCTGTACAGTGACACAATGTCTATGGCTACATTAATAGATTGATATAGAATTGTGTGAGAACATAGGCAAAGAGAAGACGAGTGACCTCTCCAGTCAGAAGGACACTATCAACATCGATTGCGGTTGTCATGGAGACTGTGAGGCGGGAAGCACTCTCTTCCCACAGGCCACAGGCAGTGAAACTGAGGCCCGGAGGAAGGGAGGATTAGGTCTCACCACAGAAGCAGGAAAAAGGCCACTGGCCCTTTTATGATCCTCCAGGAAGGGAATTTACTGAGGTTGCCTCTGCCACTCAGACAACTAAAGCTCCTGAGGGAAGGTTAGGGAGCTGTGTTTTCCTCTTCTTCAGGCTACAGACTCATCCTGATAAGCCAAAGCCTGACCCCTCCTTGGGGAGAAGCCCAGGATAGGAGGGAAATATGAGCCCCCACGACGTCATTTCCCACCACCTTGAAGCATTTCTGAAGTCTCTCTCTTCCTGGTGTGGGGCAGTGAGTGGGGGTGGAGAGGCCTTCAGCGCCTGTAAACCACAAGACAAGGGCTTTCTGAGTTAACACCGTTACCATGGCATTGCAACTGAACACTCCTACTAGATGATGCATTGTAGCCTACCGATGCTGTCAAAGGGAGCTTTCCCTATAAATCTTTGAAGGCATTCCCCTAAGCCAGACCCAGAGTTAGCTTATGGCCAATGTCAGTGCCTCCATTTCAACACAGTCTGATTCTAGGCCTATCCTCTGTGGCCCGCTTCTTGAAATGTTCCACTTTTGAGGGGGTGGCCCTTTCGAGGCTCCCACTCTGAAGCTCCAGGATTATTGGGTCTCGGGCGGGAACCAATCCCTTTGAAGGTCCAACTGCACTTCTACAAAGCTACCACTAGGGGTCAGTGTCTACCTCACACCCTATCTCAGCCCCAGGTTGGGAGGTCTAGAAGGGAGTCAGTTCACAAGTTGGCTGCAGTTTCTCACACCTTAGAAGTTACTGCTTCACAGATGAAAACAGTTTATATTCCAGGAGCACACTCCATCCATGGCATGTAATGCCCTTTTACTATCAAGAGAGCCCTCCCTTCAGTCACTGTCCCACAGGTGCCCCTACCTGATGACCATAGACTCATCACACTCTACACCTATGAAGCCTTCCCTTTTCACTACCCCAGAATCCAGAGGTATCACCCACCTTTGCAGGCAGCTGAGCTCTCTTTGCTCTCGCAGCCTTCAGCCCTCAGCCAACTACCCAGTCCCTTGAGCTGGGTGGGCTGAGGCTGCATATTCCTGTAATAACCACAAGTGGCTGCAGGAGGACTAGGCATTCTAGGATAGCCTTGGCTACACAGGTCGTTTAAGGCTAATCTGGGCTATTTGAGATCATAGGTTTTTGTTTGTTTGTTTGTTTGTTTGTTTTTGTTTTTTGTTTGTTTTTGTTTTTCGAGACAGGGTTTCTCTGTGTAGCCCTGGCTGTCCTGGAACTCACTCTGTAGACCAGGCTGGCCTCGAACTCAGAAATCTGCCTGCCTCTGCCTCCCAAGTGCTGGGATTAAAGGCGTGTGCCACCACTGCCCGGCGAAAAGCCATGTCTTGAGAACAAAAAACAAACTAAATCAAAAACAAAACAAAACAAAACAGTATTATTGTGGGAAGAGTTCAGGGAACTGTCACAGCAGATATGTGTGGAGGTCAAAAGACAACTTGTAAGAATCTCTCTTACCTCTCCCAGAGCTGGAATGCAAGTCATGAAGTTTAGTGGCAACTGCCTTTGCTGGCTGAACCACTGTTGAGTGGTTTTTAGTTTTTATCTTTTTGTTTTTTTGAGACAGGGTTTCTCTAGAATTCACTCTGTAGACTAGGCTCGCCCGAAACTCACAGTTCCTCCTGCCTGCTGAGAGCTGGGATGGAAGGCACGTGAGCCACCATCACCTGGTGCCTAGATGAGTGTTAGCATGTGTGTGTTTCAGCTTCTCACCTTACAAAGCTTTTGGTGGCAGCAAATGGCCTAGAACATGAACACTGGACAATTCCGTGAGTGCTGAGTAAGCACTGCCACTGTGACTGACAGACAGAGCACTGCTCCCGGGGCTCCACAGCACGCAGAAGTGACTGACAGACAGAGCGTACGGACTAGAACATGAACACTGGACAATTCCGTGAGTGCTGAGTAAGCATTGCCACTGTGACTGACAGGCAGAGCGTTGCTCCCGGGGCTCCACAGCACGCAGAAGATCACAAATGGAACGTTCAGATTTGTTACTGTGATTATTACTTTTTACTGTTTTTTCTCCCCAGACAGGGCCCCCCGGTTTACATTTATTTTATGTGTATATGTATTTTGCCTGAGTGTATATTTGTGCACCACATGCACACTCGGTGCCTGTGGAGGTCTGAATTAGGAGTCAGATCCCCTGGAACTGGAGTTGCAGATGATTGTGAGCCATCATGATACTGGAAGCCAAATTCAGGTCCTCTGCAAGTACGGTAACTGCGCTGGTGGCACACGTCTTTGATCCCAGCACTTGGGAAGCAGAGGCAGGTGGATTTCTGAGTTTGAGGCAAAACCAAAAAACAAACAAACAAACAAAAAACCCAAAACAAACAAACAAACAAACACCCCACAGTAACTGCTCTTAACTGCTGAGCCATTTCTCTAACCCCTCGTCAGGGTCTTAACACAGCCTAGCCCCGCCCCAAATGCAATTAGCTGAGAAAGGCCTTGAATCCCAGATCTCCCGCCTCTGCCTCAGAAGTGCTGGGATTACAGGTGTGTCCCACCAAACTGAGCAACATCTCTATCCTGATGGCTTCTCATGGTGACCCCTTCAAATCGTCAGCAACTAGCACTTGGACTGACGAGGTAAAGAAGGCTCAGGGTGACTTTCTCAAGGCACTTGACTGAGAAGAGCTAACTTGGAGACTGGACTAGATCTCAATGTACCCTCAACTAGATTCTAAGTGCTGGGATGGAAAAGAGGCTGAAAACCAACCAACCAACCAACCAACCAACCAACCAACCAACCAACCAGTAACAAAAAACTCCACTGGACCAAGCAGGCATGGTGGCACATACCTGTCATGCCAGAGCTGGAAAGACTGATTCAGGAGGATCTCTCATGTTCTAGGCCAGCCTGGGCCACACAGAAGAAAACCCACTACAAACATAATAAAGCAATATACACAAATTGATCCCAAGGTGGAACAAGGTGAAGGAGATCCAAACGCCAGCCTGTCATTAGGTGAGGAAACAGCCCCCACCGAGAAAAGCTCACTTAAGATTGCTCTGTTGTGTGGCTATTGTATGACAAACTGTTCTAGTCAGGCCTCTAAAAGAGTTATATTGCAAATGCTTTCTAATTGGGAGGACAGGAAGAATTCAGTCTAAGCTGGTATCATGGTACTGAGGAGCAAACCCAGGGCTTTGCAATTGCTAGACAATAGTTTTACCACTGAGCAGCTAGAGAGAAGACTCAGTAGCTAACAGCACATACTGCTGCTGTTCCAGAGGGCGTGGGTTCGGTTCCCACACCCAACAGCTCTCTGCCTCCTGTAAAGCTAGCTCCAGGAGACTTGGTGCCCTCTTCTGGCCTCGGAAGGCATCTCCACAAACATGTTATACAGACGCACATATTTTTTTAAAAAGTAGTTCTACCATTGAGCTACGTCCCTAACCTTTGGAGTGTTTGTTTATTTATTTATTTTATTTATTTATCTGAGTACACTGTAGCTGTCAGACACACCAGAAGAGGGCAGCAGATCCCATTACAGATGGTTGTGAGCCATCATGTGGTTGCTGGGAATTGAACTCAGGACTTCTGGAAGAGCAGTCAGTTCTCTTAACTGTTGAGCCGTCTCTCCAGCCCCCTGGAGTGTTTATTTTTTAAAGTCATATCCTGAGTCCAGGGTGTTGCTATGTAGCTCAGGGTAGCCAGGTTCCTCTGCCTCCACCTTCTAGGTCTGGAATCAGTGTGCACCTGTGTCTAACTTTCAGCTGGCCATACATGTCTGGAACACTAACACTCACAAGGCTGAAGCATGCAGAGCTTGGAGTTGAGGCAGCTTTTACTATACAGCTAATTCCAGGTCACCCAGCCATGGCTATATAATGAGAATCCATCTTAACAGAATGCTGGCTCAGACATTAACAGTCCACTTTCACAAAAAGATCAACACTTGGTAAGCACACTAGTTATCAGTATGCATTAGTTTATGGCACCTCCGTGATAAACCTGAGAGGAATTGATATTCATGAAGTGACTTTTCCCAAGAAAGTGGTTAATATTCTAGTAAAGGATGACTTTGGCCACAGCCTGCCGCCTGGTAGCTCTCCCAGCCACCTCTCCGGCAGTCTTGGTAGTGTCAAGAAGGCAGTTTATGCTGTGAGAACTAAGGGTGACAAAATTTAAAAGGGCTGAATTCTAAGAATGCTAGCAGACTACCTAGATTAAAAGAGGCACCATCTTTCATTAAAAAAAAAAAAAAAGAAAAGAAAAAGGCATCATAGCAATGCCTCCTGCATTCGAATGTCCTGTCCATGTGTCTTCCTTTTTCCCTCCAGCTCTCAGAGACCTTGATATAGCCTCACAGTGACTCCTGATTCTAAATCTACCACGTGTCCTGGGAAGAGACAGAGTTCTTCTCCAGAGTTTCTCTTCCTCCTACAAAAACTTTTCAAGTCTTAAGAGTACAATGAGAGACTGTTATAGACTTGACTTGGGTGTTCCATGGGCTTTTTTTTTGTTTGTTTATTTGTTTTTGGAGACAGGGTTTCTCTGTGTAGTCCTGGCTGTCCTGGAACTCACTCTGTAGACCAGGCTGGTCTCGAACTCAGAAATCCGCCTGCCTCTGCCTCCCAAGTGCTGGGATTAAAGGCGTGCGCCACCACCGCCCGGCTGTTCCATGGGCTTTAATCATCCAGTTTCCAATGCCTGGGGATCAAACTCTGGGTGTATCTCCTGCGAGGCAAACACGTGACCTGTGAGCTGAACTTACAGAGTTCAAGCCAGGAGGAGGTGGCATAAACACGGGGAGGCAAGGCAGGAGAATCTGAGTTCGAGGCCAGCATGGTCTACAGAGTGAGTTCTAGGACAGCCAGTGATAAACAGAGAAACCCTAACAGTCTCTAAAAACCCAAACCCAAATCTAAACCAACCAACCAACCGAGTTCACAAGAGTCCACCTGCCTCTGCCTCCTGGGTGCTGGGGCTAAAGATGAGCTCCTGTTCACCCAGCCTGAATTTTACTTTTTATTTTTAAGGATGGGCTCTCATTGTGTATCTGTGGCCCAAATTACCTGAGTACTCATCATGTACTTCAGGTTAGCCTCAAACTCATGACATTCCTCAGCCATGATGCTCAGACTTTTTTCTTTTGAAGACAGGGTCTTTATTTTCTTAGTTTTTTTTTTTTTTTTTTTGAGACAGGGATTCTCTGTTTAACAGCCATGGCTGTCCTGGAACTCACTGTCTCAGAGATCTGCCAGGCTTTGCCTCCTCCACAAGGTCATGGTTTTTCTATGTAGCCTTATCTGGCTTGATACTCAATATGTGACCTAAAACAGTTTCAAACTCCCAGCAATCTTTTCTAGCCTTGGTTTCTTGAGTGCTAAGATCACGTGTATGTGTGGCCAGACTGTCTATAACAATGTTTGTTTGGGTTGGTACTGGGGATTGAACCGAGGGCCATGCACATTTGAGGTGAACACTCTATGACTGAGCCATATAGCCAGCTCCAGAGGGAAATCTTAATGGACTCACTTTAGGCAAAGTGAGAACTCAAGACTCAACTGTTAGGGCACTGGGCCGGTCCTTCCCAGACATCTCAACTCTCACCACAGAAATGCTGCTAGCATTCAGTCATTTAGTATCCATAGTTCAAGTCTGGAAAAATACTGCCTTGTGGAGGAGCCTACACTCTAAGCCACCTGCTGTCCACTGTCACTCTGTCAGCAAAGACACCAAAGTCCATGTCTCAGCCCCCAGACCATTCCATCTCCAGCTAATCAAGAAGATACTGCAGCCCCTAGCTGCATCAGGTGATTAATGACCTCCCTAGGCGTTGGGGCTATTTTGGGTCCTGGAAGTCATGTCCGCAGTGATTGAGAGCTGGCCCCGCCTGCCTTCAGCCATCTGTCACTGGAGACAAGCCCATGCAGGGGGCTTGAGCGGATACTTGCTCCCCAAGAGACTTGTAAGTATGGCTCTCACACGGCCCCAACACTCCTTCTTCTGAAGGCACATGGCATGAAGCAGCCAAAGGCTCTGAATATACTTCAGGGGCTCAGGTAGAACCCTATGTAATGAGGCAGAGAACTACAGATCCCGGAATGCCATGGGGCCAGATTGTTTCAGTTTCTTTGAAGCCAGATGAGGGGAGAATTCTAGGTTCTGTGGGCCCAGGTAGCCCTAAGGAAACCTAGCTGGAGGTATGTGCAAACCTCAACAGCATCATATGGAACCCACAATCCACAGCATAAATCCACAAACTTCCTGCCAACGTACAACTTCATAAAAGCTAGTTATCTGACTCAGGGTTCTCAAACCAAACTCCAAAGCATTAGAACCTGGGCAGTCCTAGGGCTGTGCGATCCAGGATGCACAGTCTTGGAGACATACACTCCATCTGTCTGGTCAGGTCATTGTAAGACATCCCCCAGAACCCAAGTAATGCAATACAGGGCTGTGCCTTTCCCTGCTCAGAGGCAAGCTTCTTCCTTCCATCCCCGCGCCCTGCCCCTTTCTCAAGGCGTTACCCTCAATAAGCAGCCCTATCCAATGTTGTGAGCCGTGATGCCCGAAGCTTCCTTTATCCTGATGCGCTGTGGGTGATCCTTATCCCCTGCTCTACTCTGTGAGCGGAACTTGCCATCTTACCCTGATTATGTGTGAGCCCCTGCTCCATCCGATCTCTGTGAGAAGCCCTTCTCTCCACCTCTAAAAGGCTCCAATCCCGAGCCACTCATTTTTAGAGGGGTCCTCCCTTCCCTTCCTCATACCTGGCGACAGTGACCCAGTCACCAACTGGTAGAGAGATCGAGCTGCCTGCCCCAACGGGCTCCGGCACCTGCGAGGGCAGCGGTTCATGGCTTGGCTGAGAGCACTGTGTCCAAGCTCCGCCCCCAAGGTCCCTGACTGAGGGCGGTTCCACCCCCATTAGAGTGGGTGGTGAGAGAGGGCAAGACGGACAGGCGGAGTGTCTCAGACCCTGAGCCTCTCAGCTGCAGGTTCCTGGTCTCATAGAAGCACCTTGACCAGGTCATGTTAAGCACTCTGCACCCACCCGCAAAGCTCTTAGAAACGGGGGTGTGGCGGAGGGGCAGGGCGTTCTCTCCTCACAGCTCTCTCTCCAAACGTCTTCTGGATTTCTGGTAAGGAAAAGAGGTATACACGAATTTTGAGAGAAAAGCTGGATGACTGATGAATGATATATTTGTTTATTTTTGATCGGGTCTTGTCTGGCACTTACGACATGATTCAGGCTGGCCTCAAATTCGTGGCAATCCTCCTGTCTCATCTTCCCAAGTGCTGGGATTACAGATGTGAGCCACTACAGATCTTATTTACCCTTTATTGCTCCACTTCAACCCCTCTTCCGGCTGTTTTCCCCACCCCCACCTCCCATACTAGCACAGGGACGCTATAGGGGTGAGAGGACATAGTTGTCATGGCAACTCCCCACACTTCCTGGACCAATGGGAGAAAAAAACAGGAAGGAGGAGAAAGGATAGTACATTAGCTTAGCGAACCTAGTGCTGCCTCCTGGCTCCAGATCCCTTTCAAAACTATGCCTGTCTTTCGAGTCTTCTATCTAAAAAAAAAAAAAAAAAAAAAACTCGACTCATCACATGCTGGCTCCTAGCCACGTACAACAAGTAGAAGCCCCCTAATCCATCAATCTTTGTCCAAACTCCTTTCTAGGACTTATTGCTATTAATAAAACCCTATGTAGCGGGGCAGTGGTGGCGCACGCCTTTAATCCCAGCACTTGGGAGGCAGGGTTCGAGGCCAGCCTGGTCTACAGAGTGAGTTCCAGGACAGCCAAGGCTACACAGAGAAACCCTATCTCGAAAAACAAAACAAAACAAACAAAAAGAAAACCCTATGTAAATCCTTCCAGCACCTACAAACACTTCAAAATCCTGGAAAGGCCATAGAAGATGCAAGCTCTCATTTTTTTCTACTGTGTGTGTGAAGGGTAGGGGAGTGAGCCTGTATTAAGAGGAGACTACAACCACCAAACCACATCTTGTCCACTCTATCCCATTGGCAACAGTGCCCACGAGGAATTAGTTTCATACGCAGGACTCTTTGGCCACACGAGGGCGCTCCACCCCCAGGAACGATACTTTAAATTGCCAAAGGACCAAGACTCCAGAGATCCTAGACTCAGGCCTGGGGGTATGGTCAGTCAGGACCCAACTCTCATGTCAGCTTGTACTGCTCTTCCTCAGCCTCTATTTTGATGTGGTTGCAGCTGAGCAGCACTGCCAAACAGCCCAGCTACGCAGGTAAGATACGAAGAACTGAGGGTGAGGGGGCGGGCATATCCTACTCTACCCCCACTAAGAAACCGATTTTCCCAACTGCCTTGAGCTTTGGGTAAGACTGCGACAGTCGGGGTGTATCCGTGATGCTTGAAGTCATAAGTTTAAGACCACTTTGCTGCCAGCATAATGAGCCAAGATGATAGAAATACAGCCTCTTTCCCTATCCCAAATTCAACTGAGGAATTCCGCCTGCACGGGGAAGGGGAAGGCTGGAGCACGCTTCAGCACCGTGGACAACGACTCTCCTTTGTGCTCCAATCAGCGGACTCCAGTCACAAGATAAGCCTCTCTTTACAAAGGAGAGGTCTCTATAGTGCTTTTTCTACTTCTCAGTTCGTGTGCAGAACTATCCACAGCAAGGATGCTGATGATTGGAGAGCTTAAGGTTTGGGTCCAGCCTAGGCTACATAGTGAGTCCAAGGCCAGGACTATGTAGCAAAACACTCTTACAATAAACTAATTAAAAATAAATAAATCGAGTAGACCAGCAAGGAGAAGACCATTTCACTAAAGGGGAAAATCGAGGCAGGAAGCAAACTGGCTAACAGTACGTTAAGGAGGTGGGGCTCCTGGATCCTTACTGCTTTCAAGGATCCTAAGTGGGCACAGAGTAGAGCTGGATCCCACACCGATAAACACTCTTCCTTCTGGGGGTCTTGACACTGCAGCTAGGGTCTTCCCAAAGTCAATAGCTGAGACTTATTCTCAAAGCACAAGATCCTGGTCCCCTTCACTGCCTCCCAGGTTTTACCCTGACTCCATTAAGAAGGGCAAGGATATGGTCTTTCCCACTTGCCCAGCTTTGTTTCTGTCTTAGGACAGACAGCCTCCCTTCTACTCTTGGTTGGAGTTCTTAGGCAGACTGTACAATGAGACACACAAATACAGAAATATGGAAATTTGAAAATATACAAAGGTGACAAAGTCGCTTACATAAGCAGAATCTACCTACCAAGCTCAGGACTCTACACATACAGATGCACTTGGTCTCAGTGACTCTGCCAAGGTGGGCCACAAAGTGACTCGGGGTGGGGGGTGGGCACAAGGGGAGGCCTTACTCCACTTCGTAGGCCCATAATTTCTATCTTTGGCTCTGAAGGAAAGCAAGAGGTTTAGATGAAGTTCTAATAGGGTTGCTGGTGATTAAAGGAGCTTTGCATGTCCAGAACGATCGAAGTAATTAATTGTCCTCCTGGTAGAAACCAGCCCAGCAGTACCCGAAGGCTCTCTACAGGGGCCAGGTGCTAGAACCACAGGGTGTTTCTGCAAGCCAGGCTCTTTGGGTGGTGAGTCTCTCTTTGGGTCCTTGAGCTATTTACAGGAAATGGAGGGAGCAAATGGGGGACACTAAAGACCCTTGCTAACACCAGGAAGACGGGAGAGGCAAAGAGGACAGAAATGCCATTAACACTCACAGGGCCCCCACTGCAGCCGTCATGCATGAGAGTAGATGGCACCAAATGCTGGAACAACCCATAGCCCCACAACTACAAACACAACTTTTAATGAATGCTCAGCTCAGAAGTCTTCTAAAGGGATAAGCCACCACCAAGTGACACCCTGATGCACCCTGGTAGTCACATGCAGTTTCATACAGACTCATTCAAAGCACATAGTTGACCATGTAACAGACATACGGTTAAAACAAACTTCACTAGTGCAGCCAGGGCCCTACGCAACCGCACTCAAACATCTGGCAAGACCATAAACAGCACTGCCTCACGCAATCACGCTCACCCTGGCTATCACCAAAGCTCAAGCACATGGCAACTAGCTGTAGGAGGTACACACACATACATACACAGACACACAAGAACGACAGGTGCGCACGCACATTAACACCTCCCACTCCAGACACACTCCTAGCCCTGTGTCACACACGCCTACACCTGCTGCCTCTCTACACCTGCCCCACCTGTTCTTCCTCAGCCCCCTAGGAACCCAAAGCTTTGACTCCTAGAGACTGCTCCCCAGACCAGCCTGGAAGGTACATAGGAATGGGGCAGAGTGTGTATAAGGGCCAAGCCAGAATCAGAGGAATAGAAGGGTCTAGGGGGATGGACTTCGCTCACCCTCCCAGGACCCCTGAGCCACCGACTCACCCGTAAGTTGGTCATAGGAGCCGTCCAGATCTCGGGATTCGGACAAACTCTCCTTTCGGCCTTGGCCCCGCATGGCCCCCGGCGCCCCGCTCCCTCCTGGGTCGTGGGAGGGGGCGCCGGGTGGCCGGGATAGGGTGCTCACACAGCGCCCCCTGGCGGCCCAGCGACCTGCTGGGGCTGGGGGCCGGCAGTAGGGGCTGGCAAGGCTTTTCTCTGGGGAGCGCTGGGTTTTAGGGCCCACCTCAGAGTCCTGGGGTAGGAGCGGGAGCCTTGGGCAGCAAGTGAGAGCGGAGCAGAAGGCAGAGTGGAGCAGAGAGCCGAGCCTGAGCCCAGCCGCCTCTCCTCCGCCCCCTCCCCGCGGCTGTCACTGCTGCCTCCCCCCTTAGGCGCTGCCGGGATTGGCTCCCCCTACCCCCGCCCCCCATCCTCTGCAGCTCGGAGGAGGCACCGGGTGAAGGGGTGAACTGGAAAGTGCCGGAAGGGAGAATAGCTCTCCAGCTACACCACCCACTAAATTGCGGGGCTTATGGAAAAGGGGGCCAGAAAAGCCCCGCTGAGAAGAAACCCCGCCTCCAATTCTCAGGCACTCGCACCCCCACCTCCAGTCAGCCAGTCCTGCACAGCAGGGCCAGAGCCTGGAGTATGTCTGAGTCCCTCTTCCCTCTGATCTTCATCTCAGCCTTATTTTTTTGGTTTTTCCTCTGGCCGCGTTCCCAACCAGCAGCTACCCTTCTCTAGCGGAATGGATGTGTGGAGCCAACCTGGCCTCTGGACATAGGCTCACAGGTGGCACTCGGGACATTTGTCTCTCTCAAGTTCCAGAAGGGGCCTCACTTTCTGAATGCCCTCTTCCCAGATCTGATGACTCTTCCGCCGCCGCCGCCCCCCCAGGCAACCGGGAAGGGGAAAGAAAGTAGTTAACTGTTTTGCCCCTTTTCTCTTCTCCCACCTGCTGTTCTAGACTTTGTTTTCCAGCAGATTTAGGGAGCTTCTAAAAGGTTTGGGGATCCAGGAGAGAGACATCTCATGAAGCCACACTCATTTTCTGAAGGGAGGAGCAGCACTGAACAGAGATCCCATCACCTCAGGTCTCTAGGAATGGCCTGTGAGACCAAAGGTCTCAGCTAAAGTACTTCAACACATCGAGTCTTTTCAATCAGACTTAATTCAATCCAAATACTTGAGTCAGTGACCTGTGGTGGGTGTTCCTGTGTGAGGTGGGGACAGGCTGACTCTGGGAGGAACACTCCCAGAAACCGGCACAGAGCTGTCGGAGGCACCGCCAAGCTGGTTTCTAGATGATGTAGACTCAGGTTAAAGGTCTTAGGTGTGCACGAAGGACCTCACCAAGAGGCAGGCTTTTAGTCACGGGAGAAAAGGAACGCTTTGCTTAGGGCTGCTCATCCTAGACTGGCCCCTGTTCCACTATAGGAAGGGCTGCCAGAAACCCTGAAGGCACCCAAGGGACCTGCTCATACCATCACTCCCTTCTTTTACCCAGAGGCAAGAGAGACTACAGTTCTCAGCCCAGGTGGCCTCCACCAGGACCAGGAGGCTCAGAGGAGGAAAGACTTAATGGAAGGTCCTTTATGACACAGGACCAACACCTGCCTTAGAGATGAAGAGGAGAAAGACACTGAAGAGACATTAAAGACACAAATCAACTTTTAATAGCTTTGATTTGCCACCAGCTCCAGATCCAGCTGCTCTGGGGTTTATCACCATGGGAAACACTAAAAACCTCAGGTCAAGTTATCCATCTGGTGACCAGTGATTAGAGATGACCCAACCCCACAATGGCTTAAGATTCTACATCTATGCATGTCAGTCTGTCGACGAATTCTCTAGAACTATCACACGTCTGCTCGATCAGAACTCTGGCTTCCAGCAAGGGCAAGTATTCCAAAGAGACAGATGCTAAATAGACAGGAGCCCAGAAAGCCCAGACCTACTCTCAGCCTCCCTCAGATCCTTACTGTGCTGCTCAGCCCTGCCATCCTGGGGCTTTACAAAGCTTTAGACTGGTGGGACCTTAAAGCAGCAGTTATCTCAGGGGCAGCTGTGGGGAAGGGAAAACCCTAGTGGTTCCACGGAGACTATCCAATGATAGAATCCACAGACCAACTTCATGGAGGTTGGATGTGCCCGAGGCCCAGCTAGAATACGGCTAGCCAAGACGGAGAGCCGAGGCATGGTGCTGCCCTAGCCTGTGTCTGTGAACAGCACCTACCCCAGCAGGTTCTCTCCCAGCACCAGACCACAGCAGGAACAGATTCCTCCCCAGAGGAAACTCTTAGGCAGGCTGAGTGTAAACAACAGCAGGGTGAGGGGGTGGAACATGGAGGGAGCTCATCTAGGCTCCCACTGGAGGGGTGGGTGGGGACGGGGGAAGCTGCTGGAAAGGGAACCAGCAAAGTAGGCACCTTGAGGGCTCCAGAAAACCTGTCAATGTTTATTTCACACACACTCTTTTAAGACAGTTTAAAACAGACTAAAAAGGCAAGGCTAAAGTTGTGGGCCTATTGTGCTGACAAGTCAACGTGGGAAGGCAAGGGAAAGCGAACAGGAGCTCCTGGTGCCAAAACTAAAATCCAGAAAGGAGAGGTCAGACAGCAGAGCACCAGGCAGATCCAGTTTCTCAGAGATTTAGAATTGAATTTAGAAGACAGAAAAAAGGTGCCAATCCCTGACCTACTCTGCGCCAGAGCTGAGATGCTAAAGACTGGGCAGACTGCAGTGGGGACAGGGGCCTTGCTCAGCTCCAGGTCTAAAAGGAAACAGGATGTGGCATCAGCCAAGATCAGCCATTGGCCTTCAGAGTGTTGGCATCAGCTCAGGCCTGCTTGACCAGTACTTGAATAATCAGAAGCTAGAACATGGAATCTCAATTGGAATCATGGGTCAGTATCCAGGGAATGCAGCCTGGAAACTCCACACTTTTGGTTGCCTCTCCCGTTACCCTCCCATTTCTCCCCAAATAGGACCATCCTGGGCTTGCCCCTGCTGTCCAAGCTCACTGAAGTATGGCCTTCACCAAGAGCCTCGGGGTCTGTGCTTCTCTCCAACCTTGAAGGCAGTCCCCACTCCTTGTGCTTGCCCTCCAGCCCAGGAGCCTCATGGGTAAGGCAGTCAGTGGCTCTCAGGCACTGCATCCTCAGGAGATGGTGGAGAACTCCTTCAGGAGGGCTTCCTGGCTGAGTGTGTGGAAGGCTAGGTTCCTCCGGACATTGGTACTAATGGACCGAACCTGGCAAAGGGTTGGGGAAGGTGGAAGAGCAGAGAAAACAGTCCATTACAAACAGCAGTGGGCAGGCCTGAGGCACTGGGCCACTATGAAGTATTCACTGTGCTGGCAGGAGAAAGACTTGTGAAGAAAGGCTGGGAGAGTCAAACTCCTAACTCTAGGAGGGTTTATGAGGAATTCAGCAGCCTCTGCAAGGAGGCTTGTCCATGGTAATAAGTATGCATTTTTATGAGGAACAAACCAACCACAGAGGGAAAGAATGTGTATCTGCTTTAGTCCTGGAGATCCAGGGAACTTTTCAGTTTTTGCTTTGCTCTAAGAAGGTAAGTGGAATCACCAGGCAGAAAGCAAAGGAAGAAACAGCAGGGCAACAGAAGGCAAATCCACCTCATTAAGGACCAGAACGTTGTTCCCCTGTGCCAGAGGTACAGCCAGAAGGAGTGAGGAAAGCACAGGCAGTGCCAAGGATCCGAAAGTCAGCTTCTGCTGCTGAGGCTCACGCCTGCAATCCCAGCACTTGGGAGGCTGAGGCAGGATGACCACTGCAAGTCCCAGGCCAACTTAGGCTTTATAGTGAGATACTGTATTTGAGAAATAGGTAGGCAGGCAGGCAGGCAGGTAGGCAGACAGACAGACAAGACAGATAGACCAATTCTAATTCTCCTTTACAACCCTCTCCATAAGGTAAGTCATTCTCTTATTTGCTTTTAGCACCCAGTAAATCTCCACATTGATATAAAGATCACTATTCATCTCATTAAAAACACTGAGCCTACTTTCTTATTACATGATGGTTTTCTTGTTTACAACTAACCACAGAAAAATCCTGAGGCCTTTCATGTCAGGGTTAGAGTTGGACTATAATAATCTGAAGTCTAGCACCTTTGCCACAAGCCTAATACATTATGGGAAGGTTTAGCTGATGAGAGAGCCTGGGAAGTGGGTTAGAACCTCTCTGTCCTGTCCTATTCACTACCAGGGTTTGTGTCATCCAGAAAAGCAGCACACCTACAGGAAGGCAGAGCTTTTCCTGGGGCAGCTGAGTACAGAACAGGAAAGGAACATTCAAAAGGGAGAGGCCAGCTTGGAGCCATGGCTGGGATAGCCTGGGTGGGTGAGAAATGGGAGTGGGCACAGACAGTGAAGCCTGCAGAGCTATAGGAGGGGCCCTCAAGCTAGGGACCAGTCAGGGAGTGAGGAAGGAGTGGCTGCAGAAGGAGAGGAAGATCAACTACTCTGTTTAGTTGCTCTAAGGACATCATGGCTGCCACTGGTAAATCATGCCAGACCCCAGCCCAGCCGTAGCTGTGCAAGGTTGTCTCTGTGGCTGCAGCTGAGGTGGGTAATGCTGGCTGCGGTTATCTGTCTCTCACTGCCTCACTCCAAACTGCTTTGGTAAAAAGGCTGTATACCAACCCCTTATAGCTTTATTAATCTTTAGCAATCCGCAGACATACCCTAGAGTACAGCAGACCCCAGTGTCTACAGACACAGCAGGGCTGGGGTGGGGAGCTTACCAGCTCTTTGAAGAAGGCAGCCTCCTTGTGTTGCTCAGAGTAGCGCTCATACTGGTCCAGGCCATCTTGCAGCTTCAGCGTGAGTGTGTCGTAGTTGGCTCGTACTACCTCTAGTACCTGAGGGAAGTCAAGAGCCAAGCAGGGGCTCAGTCTTGGCAAGAATGTCTTTGTAAAGCAAGGAGGAAGGATGGCAGGGGGAGATTTTTCTAGTTTATAAGATTGTGTGTGTGTGTGTGTGTGTGTGTGTGTGTGTGTGTGTGACAGACAGACAGAGACAGAGAAAGACAGAGAGAAAGAGAGAGACAGAGAGAAAGAGAGAGAGACAGACAAAGACAGAGAAAGAGAGGGAGGGAGAGAAAGAGAAAGAGAGAGAAAAGAGAGAGAGAGAGAGAGAGAGAGAGAGAGAGAGAGAGAGATGGGGTGGGGGAGATTTCTTTGTGTAGCCCCTGGAACTCACTCTGTAGACCAGGCTGGCCTTAGACTCAGAGATCCACCTGCCTCTGACTACTGAGTGCCCTTGAATTCTGTATCTTTTGGCACATGCCTCCCAAGTGCTGACATTATAGGCATGCATCATCATGCCCAGCTTCTGGGACCACTTTTGACTCTCTTCCATTCCTTGCCTTTCCTGAGCAGCCCAGCTTGCACACAAAGACTTGTGTGCTCTGGTTACGGTCACCACTGTGCCTGATAACACCAGCGCACTCTCAGTCTTCACAGAAGGCTGTCTCTGGTCAGGCTGTCCCAGATACTGAGTAAAGCCTTTTGCCAATGTCTAACTGCTTCTCCCTTTCTGGAAACCATATTTCTTCAGCCCTAGGATGTTCCTTAGTACCATCTGCCACTTGTTTTCATCTCTCAATGCCAACCCATCATTCTTATTCATCTCTTGGAGCAAACTTTTGGGTATCCAAGCACTGAGTTACAGTGGACACAGTGGAGTGCAGGGTTGTGCATCTCCTCAACAGTGCTGCTCTGACTTTTTTTTTTTTTTTTTTTTTTTTTTGAGACAGCGTCTTGCTACACAGTCTAGGCTGGCCTGGAACTCACTATATATGGCTCAGTTTGGTCTATAATTTTTTATCTTCCTGTCTCACTTCTTGATATCTGGGCTTGTAAGTGTCTACTACCACACTTGAGCTGACTTTCTATGGTGTAAGGAGTCAAAATTCAAATGACTTTGGGAACCCTGGATATCTGAGGTTAATAATAATGGGTCTGAAAGCCAAACTTGATGTGACTTGAGTTTCTAAGACCCTGAATCAAACAAAAGCAAGGGTGGGGCAGGTGTGAGGGAAGCCAAGTCAGCACAAGTGGACAGGGCAGCAAGGAGACAAGGACTCAGTCTGGTGACCTGCATGTACATATCTGATCTGCAGGAAGATGGTGACATTAAGGAAAACCTTACTCATCAGCGAACTGGGAAGTTAAGTATGAGGGACTTGGCTCTGACAGAAGGCAAAGGGAGTCAGCCAGGGTCAGGACATATCAGTGGGACACAGGTCAGGCTCCCCATGTGCAGAAAGGTACATCTCTGGATTGTTTTCTTTTTCAGACCAAATTTGTAGTGGGCCAGAGGTTACTTGGGAGCAAACGCTCCTGCCCTCCAAGTTCCTGAGGCAATAAAGGAAACAGCAAACACTGAGAGGAGAAGCTGCAGTGAGGACCAAGGCCTATCCCCTTCTTCACTCTAAGCATCCAGGTATACCAGACTGTTTTGCCTGCTGGTCCCACAGTGTAGGCTGTTTTCTCTGCTTCCAGTTCCATAAGCAAGGGAACTGGTACCCCAGCGATAGCAGGCACACAGTAAACTAGTACTCTCATGCTGTGGGCAGCGTTCATGGCTGGGATGGTTGCAGCAAAGGTCTTGGCTCACGGTCAAAATTCAAAAAAAAAAAGGGGGGGGGCGCAAAATTCCTCCAACATGATACAAGGCCCTGGAAACCAGGCAAAACAGAGTAGTACATTCCTTCCTAAGTCCTAAAATTTGGGCAGACTCAGTAATTGCCCATAATCTAACACCTTGGCTTAAGTCTTCCCTGAGGAGACTCAGGTACAAATGATAAAAATCACACTGAAGAAAGCTGCTGACGATCAGGCAGCTCAGGAAGAGGCCGTTCCTCCAAGTGTATCCCAGAGCGTCAGCCTTGGAAGGCCTAGATCGCCTGAATATTCTCGTTTTGCCAGGCCAGAGTGGAAGGTAAGGCTATGTGCTGAGAGCAGGAAAGTGGCCTGTCAGTTCCTGTAGGCTCTATGGTCTCCTCCGTCCCCACTGCTCTTTACTTCCAACAGGCAATGGTCTGGGCTGAGCGCACTTAGTGTCTCTCCATTGCTTCAGGAATATCACTTTTACTGTTATCACTTTTTTATAATGTAGACCAGGCTGACTTTGATCTCAGAGATCCACTTGCCTCTGCCTCCCAAGTGCTGGGATGAAAGGCGTGCGCCACCACCATTTGGACATTAGTGTGTCTTACTTGAGCCTCAGTACTGGTCTGGGTCATGGCAAAGGTTGACCATGGGCAGACAACAACCTTCCAAACCTCCATGTGCCTACAGGCATTGAGTTGTTCCAGAGCACGCACCTCTGGTGTCTAGCTTCTTGGCAACTACAGTAGCCCCTCGGAAGCTCTCTTTCTGTGGCTTTGTGGTACAGGCCTTAGACTTGCAATCTCCTGACTCAAGAGAACTAAGTAGCTGGGATAAGAGGCCTGTGTCACCAGGCTGAGCTCAGATCTCCTCTCAAACTATTCTAGCCAGGTGTAAATCACATACCTTTAATCCTAGCAGTGGGGAGGGAGAGGCAGATAGAAACCTGTGAATGTGAGGCCAGTGTGTCTAGATTGAGTTCCAGGCCAGCAACTAGGGCTACAGATTGAGACCCTGTTTTAAACCACCACCACCACCACCACCACCACCACCACCACCACCACCACCACCACCACCACCAC
>JANHMN010000003.1:171562405-171579498 GCA_030674055.1 Rhabdomys pumilio
ACCACCACCACCACCACCACCACCACCACCACCACCACCACCACCACAACAATAACAATACCACCAATACTAAGTAAATAGCCTACTCTCTAAACACAGGCCCACCTTTCTTCATATGCTGCTGGCTTTGTAGGCTTCCCAGATCCATACCTTCAATTTAGCCCACAGCAGCTTCAGAGGAGGAAAACTACCCACTACCCATGCTTTCTAAGGAGTCTTCACAAACCACTATGACCCTGGGTAGCCAGGAAACGGGATCTGGAAAGGCTCTGACAGAGTAAGTGAGGCTATTATTAAGAATAACTACGCCGGGCGGTGGTGGCGCACGCCTTTAATCCCAGCACTTGGGAGGCAGAGGCAGGCGGGATTTCTGAGTTCGAGGCCAGCCTGGTCTACAGAGTGAGTTCCAGGACAGCCAGGGCTACACAGAGAAACCCTGTCTTGAAAAAAACAAACAAACAAAACAACAACAAAAAAGAATAACTATAGCTCTCTTGTGTCTGTGTGTGAGTGCATGTGGTCAGCCTATGCATAGGGATATGCTTGCTCTGCAAGCACCTTTCCCCAACTGCAACAGCTGACATCTTTGTGCCTCAACCCTTTTATGAAATGTGACTTGAATTTTCCTTTCTAAAATGACCTAGTGAGAAAGGTTTTGAGTATCAAAGGTTACTGCAGCTGATGGAAACACTGTCATCCCAAATGGCTACACAGCTACCCTGACAGTTCCTGGGTCTCAAGAGCAGCTACCTTCACAGGCCAGAGTACCTATTTTAAGAGTCACATGTTCTGCCGACTGAGCTAGCCAGGCTTTGGAAGTACCTATTTTAAATTTTCCCAAAGGTACTATAGGCTTAAATGATTCTTTATCACACAGGAATGTTTAGCTTCCAGTAGAAGATGAGACAGACAAATGGCCTCAGTTTCTAAGACCTTGTGCCTGCTTTGGTTTAAAACACCACCTCAAAAAAGCCAAGAGGAAGCAACTGGGCACCTGTTTCTCTGGTCTGGAGAAAAATGGCAGGAGAAAAGAGCAAAGTAATTAATAACGTGGTCTTTTTAAAGTCACAGGTCTGAATTCTGTTTCACATTAGGCACTGATTAACTATATAAATTTACTGTGAGTCTGGTCTTTTGCCTCAGTTTTTATAAGCTATAAAGGGTGTACCACTCCTGCCTCGTCACGCTGATGGGCCTGACAGGAGACTGACTTTCCAGGGTCTGCACACAGGAAATAGTTACTAATTATATAAAGGAATCTTTCTGGAGATTAGGGGTTTGGTCTCTTGGGGACCGCTGTCCCCAGATAACCCTAACCATAAGGCAGGAGAAAGGCCTCGCTAATCCTCATTTATCTGACAGGTTCTCTGTTAAGGACACCAGACTCACCTATGCAATGTAAATGCAGGACACCAGCTCAAAGTCAGAGAGTGCTTAGAACCCATGGCGGGAGCGTTAAACCTTGGTCAGGCAAGGTTATCAGAAAGAACAGTTGAAGAGATAGGCCCAGAGAAGCCTGGCTGTTCACAGCACAGGTAGGTTGTGGGTTTTGTTTTGTTTCACTCTTTAAAGCAAGGCCTTTGACTCGCTTTGTAGACCATGCTGGCCTCAAACTCACAGAGATCTACCTGCCTCTGCCTCCCTAATGCCACCATGCCTGGCTTTGAAACAAGAAAATTACTGTAGCCTGACTATCACAGTGAACAAGAATCACCAGGTTAGCTGCAAGTTACTTCTAATGGCTGACCTTTGAGTTATGAATTCTTTCCCCAGTTGTGAATTCACATTTACAGTTCCAAATTCAGGACAGATTATGCTGGGCCTCCCTGTTCATGGGTACTGAAAAAAGTTTCAATCAAAAGTATTTGGCAGGGCAGTATTGCAGTTAAGAGCAGAAGATGAAGGGCCAGAGAACTGGCTCAGTGGGTAAAGGTCCCCGCCACTAAGCCAGATGACCTGAATTCGATCCCAAGAATCTATTAAGTAGGAGAGAAGTAACTCCCGAAAGCTGTCCTCTGACTCCACAAGTTTGCTGTGCATGGCATGCTAGTTTTCTTGTTTCCTGTTTTGTTTTTGAGATATCCCTGACCTGGAACCACGCTGGCCTTAAACTCACAGAATCTGCCCACTGGCTGGAATTAAAAGTGTACATTACCACACCCTGTGCAGTTTTCTTACCATGTGGGGTAATGA
The DNA here is from genome assembly GCA_030674055.1 of Rhabdomys pumilio. Lineage (NCBI taxonomy): Eukaryota > Metazoa > Chordata > Mammalia > Rodentia > Muridae > Rhabdomys > Rhabdomys pumilio. The sequence continues at coordinate 171,564,599 of JANHMN010000003.1, forward strand.
AACTTTTTATCAAATTGGGCTAATTCTGGTGACCACACAGGGCAGTGAATCTAAGGCACCAACCTCCATGTTTGACCGAGCAGTGCTTATGAAGGCAGCTGTTCCTACTGTTACTTCTTTACCTGCATGAACCTATCATTACTTTAGGGCCTCAGGTTCCCTTCCACTCCTATCATAAACAAGGCCCTCCTACCCTCCTGATCTCTGGAAGACACCTATATTTTACAGGTTTCCCAAAGAGATATTTGCTGGCAGGCCCTCTCCTGGGGCAACAAACATGGCATCACTACCATTAATTTCCTTACTCAAAACTGCCATATTAGTGGGCGCTTCACTCTCTGAACAGAGTCAGTGTGACTGTGGATTTCTTACACTGTCAGAGTCCAAAGAACAGTAAACACTCAACAAGCCTGTGGAATTAATTTAGTAACACAGGCTTAACTAAAAAGGTAAGGAATCTCTTGTTAGGGTCACATGGTGAGATCAGAATTAGCCCTGATGATCTACCACTCAGCACTACTCTCAGCACTCTGGGAGGCTTCCGAAACCTTCAAGCCAAGCCCTGCCTCCAGGAAGCCGATAAGAAAACTGGGGAGCTACTACACGTGGAGCTACTACACCCAAGCAGGGTCAGGTGTGAAACATGAGTGCCCTAGGTCGAGATGCTGTTACACAACTCTTTGAGACAGGGCTTCAAGTTGCCTCAAACTCTCCATGTGACTGAGTCTCACCTTCTAAGTGCTGAGATTACAGTCATATAACCCTAGGCCTGGCCATACACCTGACCTCACCTCACAGGTAGGAGGAGTGAAGGTTTCTTCTCTTTAAAACAAAACTTTCCATTTTGTGTTTGTGTGTGTGTGTGTGTGTGTGTGTGTGTGTTCACTTGCCATGACATGGAGAGGTCTGAGGGTCCATTCTCTTCCACTATGTGAATCCTACAGACTAGACACAGGTCTTTAGTTACCGCGACCACTGGGTGTCAAGGCCTCTCTTTAAAGCACTGTCTCTTCCCGTTTATGCACTGTGATAGCTCACTCAGAACGCTACACTCTAGCATGACGGGATCCTTACGACAGCAGCTTCAAGAAAGGCCACTTACCTGGACAGGTCTACCTGTCCTGCACTGACAGCCACAGCCCCCATCGGGGCCACCAGGAAGGCAGATTTTCATATACAAAGTTGGGAGGCGGGGAGACGGAAAGAATGGGAAGGTCCCTTTATTCCACATATGCACAAACTATACTTTAAGTTCTCAGAAATCAGACTCACCCCATTCTGAAACCTGGTACTGAGGTGTGTTCTAGTTAGTGACAGTTTTCACAGCACAAATTCAACTCAAGTGTGCAGTGTACTCATTAGATAACTGTGCCGACAAGCTAGGCAGACACGCGTGATCTTCGAGCAGCCAGGTTCAAATACTTGCTGAGCTATTCTTAGCACTTGTTTACACAGAACAACTAAAACATCTGCACCTCAAAGGACAAGAACAAACAAGGAGATTCATGAGTTCCAGGTCTAACTAGTACCCAGAGAGACTAATAATTCCTTCAGACACAGCTGCCACCCCCCCCCCCCCAACAGTATGTGAATGTGGAGGTCAGAAAGTATGTGGGTCCCTTAGAGCTGCAGATACAGTCACGCAGCACCCTCTGTGATGGAACTGGAAACTGCATGCCAGTCCTCTGAAGAGCAGAGAGCACTCTTAGCTAGAGAGCTCTCCAGCTCAACCTTAAAAAATGTTTGTTTTAAAGATGGGTTTCTCTGTGTAGCACTGGGTGTCCTAGAACTTGTTCTATAGGTCAGGCTAGCCTCAAACTCACAGAGATTCTCCTGCCTCTGCTTCCTAAGTGCTGGATTAAAGGTGTGCGCCATGCTCAGATCCCCATCTTTACGTTTTCTTTCCTTTTAAAAAAATTCTTTTATTATTTTACGTGTGTTAGTGTTTGGACTGAAGTGTGTAGTGTGTGTGCAGTACCTTTGAACACCAGAAGAGGGCACTGAATCTCCTAGGGCTAGAATTACTGAGAGTTACGAGCCACCATGTGGATGCTGAACCTAGTCCTCTGTAAAAGCAGCCAGTGCTTTTAACCACTGAGCCATTTCTCCACACACACACTCTATTTTTTTTTTAAGTGTGTGTGTGTGTGTGTGTGTGTGTGTGTGTCTGGGTAAGCATAAACGTGCCATGGCCTAAGTGTGGAGGTCAGAGGACAACTTGCAGAGCTGGCTCCCTCCTTTCATCATGTTAGTTCCAGTTAGGCTTGGCTGTAAGCACCTTTACCCACTGAGCCATCCTGTCAGTCCTATGCTTCTGTTATGGCATGCTATGTCACACTATGCCTGCCATGTCCTCAGGAATGTAGCTAAAACAGTCACAGGATCAAACAGATGGTTGAAAAGACAGAATACAGAAATCTAAGAGCTTCATGTTTCAACTCTCTTACAGACAGACAGACAGACAGACAGACAGACAGACACACACACACACACACACACACACACACACACACACACACACAGACACAAAATAGAAAAATGTAAAAATAAAAATTCATACTGCATATATGTATGTCAGGCAGACAAGAGGAATGGGTCCTCAAAGTGAGTAGTTCTCAGAGTGCACAGGATACAGAGATAACTGAATTTTGACCAATCACAACTGAATACTATTTACCCAGACTTCAGAATCAGTACCAGGTGACAGGTGGTGGTGGTGGTGAATGCTTTTATTCTCAGCACTCAGGAGGCAGAAACAGGCAGATCTCTGAATTCAAGCCAGCCTGGTCTACAATAACTAACTAACTAACTAACTAACTAAATAAAAATTAAAAAATCCTTTGAAAAACAAACCAAAACCAAAATCAAAACCAACCAAACAAACAAATCAGCATCAGGCAGCTTATACTCTTAATGGTAACACTACCGGGGTTGGGGATTTAGCTCAGTGGTAGAGTGCTTGCCTAGCAAGTGTAAGGCCCTGGTTTCGATCCTCAGCTCTGGAAAAAAAAATGGTAACACTACCATATGAAGACTACTCCCAAGTCTATTTATCTGAAGAGAAGATTCACATGAATCATAGTGCTCTACAAAGTCTTTATCTGCCTTCTTGAATGAGGAGAACTTAAGAAAGCCAACAGGACTGGTTGGATACCTCTGAGGGTAGAGGTGCTTGACACTGAACCTGACAACCTGAGTTTGATCCCTCGGTTTTACATGGGTTTTTGTCTTTTTTTTTTTAAGATTTATTTATTGTATGTATGTAAGTACACTGTAGCTGTCTTCAGACACATCAGAGGAGGGCATTGGATTCTATTACAGATGGTTGTGAGCCACCATGTGGTTGCTGGGAATTGAACTTAGGACTTTGGAAGAACAGTGAGTGCTCTTAACTGCTGAGCCGTCTCTTCAGCCCGAGGTTTACATGTTGGAGGAAGAGAATCAGCTCCATCAAGTAGCTCTAACTTTTATACACAGGCTCTCCCCAAATAAACACATGTATAAAGAAAACAGCAGGCAGTAACAGTCAAATTCCATGATGAAGGAATCAACTCACCATGAGACATAACAGCCCTGCCTGTGTGTGTAGATAGTAACAGAGCTTCCAAACTCTGAATGAGGCCAACCTGACAGACTGAAAGAAGAGAAAGCAGACAAGACCCAGCATCAACTGTAAGACTACCAACCTACTTGACCTACAGGGTATTTATAGAACAACTCTACTCAATTGCAACAGAATATATTCTTCTCAAGTGCACACAGAACATTCAACAAGACACACCATATGCTACACCATAAGCCAAATCTCAATGCGTTAAAGAACTGGAGTCATACCAAACAAATCTTTTGACCACCAGGGAATTAAATAAGGAGTTAATAACAAATATATCTAGAAAATCCTCAAATAATCAAAATGACACATTTCTAAATGTCATAAAAGACATGAGAAAATATTTCCAGCTGAATGAAAATTAAAACATAATTTATGGGATATTAACCACAGGAAAACTTAAGCCACTCAATTTCTGTATTAGAAAACAGCCAGACAGTGGTGGCACATGTCTTTAATCCCAGCACTCAGGAGGCAGAGGCAGGAGCATTTCTGTCAGTTTAAGGCCAGCCTAGTCTATCAAGTGAATTCCAGGACAGTGAGGGTACACAAGAGAAACTCTTATCTTAAAATAAACAAAAAGGAAATAAGACACAATCTAAATCAATCACCCTGTTCTGACTTAGGTCAGAGAAAGAAAAGCAACCTAAGCCAAAGTGAAAGGAGGAAGTAAGATAGCCTCATAAAAACCAAGTAAGACAAACAACAACAGCAAAATCAATGAGACGAAAAGGGGATTTATTGAAATGATTAATAAAATTGATAAACTTCCAGCCAGACTGGTAAGGAACAACAGAAAAAAGGCATATGTTACCCACACCATTAATGAGAAGGAGATAGCATTTAAGTCCTATAGGCATATCAAAGCAAAAAGAATACGGCAAACAACTGTTCAGTAACCTATATGAACAACTCTCTTAAGTAAGCCTGCTATGTGTCACATGCTTATTAGCAGGAGGGTCAACGTCACCCTCACCTACACAGGAGTTCCAAGCCACGCTGGGTACATGAGAGCCTGGCTCAGAAAGTAATAAAACTTCTACAGGCATAAAGGTTTTTTTTTTTTTTTTTTTTTTTTTAAAAAAAAAAAGCTGGGGAGGATGGCCCGGGAAAGGTGCTTGCCTCTATGCTGACACCTAAGGTCCAGCTCTAGGAACCACATGGTGGAAAAAGAGAACTAACTCTGGCCAGTTCTCATGTTACATTTCAAACCTGAGGGCTGAAGCACCTATTTAACATGTACAGTGCACCTGACCTCCAGGCTCCCAGCATCCCCCAGTTCCTACCTGTAAGGATATGGCTGGCATACCCACCCTCTACTCACTTTCCCCCCAACTCTCCAGTCCAGGGGTTGGGCTGCCCCTCCCCCAGTGGCTCTTTCCTATATAATCCAGCCATTTTGGTTACCTGCCCCTTTTGTATGTTTGGCATCCTGGATGCTGCATCTGGTTTCCCTCTCCCTTTCTTCTTCCCTGTCTCCTCCTATGGCTCCTGGTCATGACCACTCTGGACTCTCCCAAATGTGTCTGATTCTGGCTATGCTCTCCCTTTTAATCCACATGGACTAGACATTCTAGGCAGAGCAGTGAGAAAAGAGAAAAACTAAACGCATACAAAATTTAAAGAAAAGAGCAAAAAAGCATGTAAAACTGTATTATTCATATACAGCATGACTGAGAGCCCAACAGTTCTAAAGACTTTAAAAATATTAGAAATGACAGGCACAGTGGCTTACTCCTATGGTCCCAGCAATTGAGAGGCTGAAGCAGGAGAATAGTATCAAGTTCGGGGCCACCAAGAAACCTTTAAAATCAACATAATAAACAAAGCAGAAGTAAACCATCAGTGACTCCACCGTGATTACACAAAACAATTAGAAACAGCTGGACACGGTGGCAAACACCTGCAACCCAGCACTCAGAAAACTGCAGTGGGAAGATGAGGATACACCATCAGAACCCTGTTCAGAAATTAGATACATATCATATATAAATTCCTCCTCCAGGGATGGACAGGTAGTTCAGTTAAAAGCATGAACATGCGGGGCAGTGATGGTGCACACCTTTAATTCCAGCACTTGAGAGGCAGAGGAGGCGGATCTCTGTGAGTTCGAGGCCAGTCTGACCTACAGAGTGAGTTCCAGGACAGCCAGGGATGCACACCACGATGAGACTCTATCTCAAGAAACAAAAACAAAAAAAGTGAAATTAATAACATAAGTGTAAGATTATCACGGGAGAAACAGAAATAGGTGAAGATAAAATAGAAAATAGATGAAAAACAGTACACTAAAAAGTAGAAAACACTGATGAAAACTCTTAAAAGATCTCAAGAGATCACTCATAGACTTGAAGGCAGTATTATCATTATTAAACGCTGAGCGCTGAACATTGAGCCTAAGTTCTTATGGTGTGGAGCATAAGCTACCATTGAGCTATATCGCAAAAATATATTAAGGTGTCAGCTCTTTCCAAAAGTTTCTAGAGTTATCACAATTCCAATCAAAATCCCAGCAGTCTTATTTTCTTTAACAAAAAAGTCATTTTTTTGCTTTAATGTGAATTCAAAGGATCCAGAATATTAAAATCAATTTTTAAAGAGTGAGTATAGAAGATTTCCATTATTCCATTTCAAATTTCAAGAGCCTACTGTAGTCTTATACTGACGAAGCAGAGCGGCTGTGATGTGGAGGGAGGGATAATTCAGTGGGTAAGAACACCTGCTCTTTGGGAGAGTTTGATTCTTAGCATCCAGGAGGTATCTCAAAACCATGTGTAATTCTAGTTCCAAAGGTTCTTCTGACCTTCCTCCATGGGCACTGTACACATGTGGTGAACATACACACATATACATGCATGCAAGCAAAATGCTTGCATGTAAAAAAATAAATACATCTTTAAAAAAAAGACTTTGTGGCCAGGTCTTAGACATATAAATCAACAGAACAGAACTCACTTCTGAATGGACCTACACATGCCTGGTCAACAGACTCTTTAACAAATAAGGCATTTAAATTAATTGTCTATTATTCATTCGTTTGTCTATTTTGTTTTTAAACTAGGCTTCATGAAAGACTTCAAACTTATTCTATAGTCCAAGCTGGCCCTGATGTCCTGGTCCTACCTTCTAAGTGCTGGGATCACCAGTGTGTGGTACCACACCAGGTTTATAAGCTGCCGGGGATCAAACCTATGGCTTTGAGTATGCTAGGCAGGCTTTCTACCAACTGAACTAGATCTTTACCCCTCAAGGTATTTAAATGGGGGAATGAACAGTTAGAAGAGACAGCAATGGAAGAACTGAGTGTTTGCAGGGAAATGGATATTTACTTTTACTATACAATAAACACACTCCTTGAAATAAATCACAGATATAAATGTAAAAGCCTGAATTATCTGAATTCTAAAACTTTTACATCTCAGCAAGATGGCTGAGAGGGTCACTTGTCACCAAGTGTGAAGGCCTGACTTCAATCCCTGGGGCCCATATAGTGGAAAGACAGAACTGGCTCCTACAGGTTTTTCTCTGACCTTCACACACAAACATCCCTTACCACCCACAATAAACAAATGAAAAAAAATTTTTTTTTTTTTTTTTTGAGACAGGGCTTCTCTGTGTAGCCCTGTCCTGGAAGTCACACTGTGGAGCAGGCTGGCTTCAGAGATCTGTCTGCCATCTTTGCCTCCTAAGTGCTGGGATGCTGAAATACCAATGGCTCTAAAATGTCTTAAAATGACTGTCTGACAACCCTGTGTGGATAGAGCAGTGGCCTTTAACTAAGGAAAAGTTACAGTCACATGAGCAGGCAGTTCAAACTCATAATCCTCCCACTCTGGTGGGGTGGGGAGATACAGAATGGGAGAAGAAGAACCCACAAAATAGCAAAGACCAGCTATAAGTGGCGCCAAATTCTGGGGCTTGAAAGTTAAGAATAAAAATGGGAAATCTGATTTCAAATGCCACGAAAGAAACAGCAGGGAATGAATGTTTTCTTCAAGAGGCCAGCAAAAAGTTTATTGTTGTTGCTATCTCTGCTTTGCTTCCAAAGGGGATTTTCTGGTTTGGTTTTGTTTTTCCTTCTTTGTATATTTTGTTTCAAAAAAGTTTGAAAGACTGACTGAGCAGTTGGAAAACTTGTGAGTGGAAATGGAGGAGCCTGAGAAACAAAAATTGGCTGAAATGGGAAAATAAAAGGGGTCACTTCATTCTCTCTTTTCTGAAAGGGCTGCAGAGTTGGCAGAGCAACTGGAGAGGTTGTGGGAGAGATGGAAGCTCCTGGGAGGCAAGGAGCACTGGAGAGGAGGACAAAAGGTTCAGCCCCGTGAGTGAGCAAGGAAGCGGAGTCTCATCCAGCAGGACAGAGGGTAGAAATTGCACTGGAGGGTGGGCAGGTCAGAGAAAAGCTGAAAAAGCAGGAAGACAATCTAATGAAACAGCCCATTTCGAGAGAAAGGGTTAATCTCAAACCAAGCACACCACCAGACGGAGGACGGGAGGCCCAGGGTTATGACATCACCATCAGCTTTCCCACAAGTCATACAGCATATGCCTGCTAATTGTGTAGAACAATGTATGACATGATAGAATGGCATCCTTTGTAAATGATAGATCTAAGGCATTTAAAAGAGGTTATGATTTCATATGAGATGTGTGTGTCTTATCTGAAACAAATTCTAAATAACTGGGCTACTCAAAATAGAATGATTCCCCAAGACTGGAAGGGACTGGTAACAGCTGTGTCAGAGGCAGGTCCACAGTTGCAATGGTGGAGGGAAGAATACTGAACAGTGAAACAGTAGAAGGGGAATGGATACAACAACGACCTGTTGCTGGGTGAAGACCTGTTGCTCTGACACAAGAACAGTGTCAATTTGATGATGCTACTGCAGAACAATGCTGCACTGTGGCTTTAAGAGCTTGGAAAAAACTCCACCTCATTTACAAAGATCATACAAGGCTCTGGAGAAGCCTTCACTGATTTTTTTTTTTTTTTTTTTTTACAATGATTAACCTCAGCTGTGAACAAAGCCATAGCAGACCCTGATGCAAGGCAGGCACTGATAGAGACCTTGGAGTACGAAAATGCAAATACCAAATGTAAAAGATTACTGGGCCATGAAACGAGTGAACAGTGCCTACAGAAGAATGCAAAAAGGATACGACTGATATGGTTCCAATGTATACCATGCTAATATACTAGGTCAAGGTATAGCTCCAGGTCTCTGAGACCAAAATGCCTGGTGCTTCAATTTCGGGAAATATGGTCATTTGCAAAAAGACTGTGATGAAATCATTAACTGCAAGAAATACAGTACTTGGCACTGGAAAAGTGAACAAGCTGTTTTTAGGTTCAATGGTTTTTCTAAATCTCAAACAGAAAAGACGTCTAGGCTTCCTGGGGTGTGTATGTGATGTGGAAAAGGCCGAGCTGGGTTCAGGAATGCAGATCCAAAAGATTCAAGGTAATTTCTTACTGTCAGGAAATGGCCTTGGGGGCCTGGCTCAGGGCCCAGAGCAAAAATTACCAGTCATTTCAGTTACAGAGTAACATGCTACAAAGAAGAAAAATAATAATAATAAAAAAACCCAAACATAGCATCAATAGTGCTGTGTTACTTTAAATTTTCTGAATGTTAATGAGAAAGGAACAACAGCAGCAAGACACACTGAAGACACAACTGTAGAAGCAAATCAGACTCCATACTGTGAGGATGTGCTAACATCAGAATGGAAGCTAGCACAAGTTTTGTGTTGAGGACACAGATTTGCTTACATATTCACAGGAAACTAAGCTGTGGATACCATCAAAACTGATGAAGATCAGAACTGAGCAGGAGAGGTCTCCTGGAAACCTTGCCCACTGTCCTGGAAAGTGCTGAGTTCTTTGAAAATCTGTTTATAATTTGCTACTACACATAGCACAACCAATGGCTTAACATGGAGGAAATATAGGTGATAATTCTGGAATTATGGTTTCTTAAAAAAATCCACAGAAATATTTGAAGAATGTGTTTTGTTTTAACCACAGGTGTGGGCTGTTCAGACTGTCTGCAGCAGCTCACTAGGATTTGCCTCGTGCTCTAGCAGAGGTGTGGTTTTGCCAGCTGCAGAGAGTTTCTGCCATTGTGTGATTTTTAAAATTCTGAGGACTTTTCCAAGCATATATAAATGTGAGGGTTCCAAGGTGGTTGATGGTTATTCAGGGGAGTTGGTTACGGTGTGCTAACTAGCCATGGTCAAAGAAGAAACAAGAAGAAATTAGATGCAAGGTCCACCCTACCCCCTCCTCTATCCTTCTCTCTCTCCTATCTAGTGATAGGGGATGAAACCAGGGGGATAAAGGGCGAAAACAGAACTCACAGTAGCAAAAACCAGCTATAAGCAAAGAAAAAAAAATAGATTCAGATCTCTCTCTCTTCCCCCCTCTCTCTTTCCTCTCTCTCCCCTGTATCCTTCTTTCTCTGCTATCTAGTAATAGAAAGTGAAATGGGGGTGGAGGTGGGGTGAAAATAAAGGGTGGGGAAAAGAATCAACAAAGTAGCAAAGAAGAAAAAATTAGATTTCTGGATATTCTTCTCTCTCCCCTGTATCCTTTCCTATCTAGTGAGGGGTGGGAACCAGGGGGTGAGGAGAGATAAAGGGTGGGGTAAAAAGAACCCGAAAAGTAGCAAAGACCAGCTACACGAGGATAAAAGGCATACACTACCATTGCCAGGCTAAACAAATGTAATTTAAGAAAATTACAGAAAATAAAATTAAGAAAATAAAAGTTGAAAACTTTAGTGAGTAGGAATAGGTAACCATGTATACAGGATGTCCTTGACCTTGTGTAGCAAAGGGTGACCTTTAACTCTTGCCTCTACCTCACTGGTATTATAGGAATGGGGGGGCGGGGAGTCTTAAGCTGGGCATGGTGACACATGTCTGCACTCACAGCACTTGTGAAGGATCACAACTAATTTAAAGCCAGTGTTGTCTACCTATTGAGTTTTCATCTCCAAAGATAAATATCCAAAACCACACTGCTTCTTGGGGCAGATGCAGTTTTGGAGTTTGTGTAGCTCCTAGATTGGTACAGCAAGTACTTCTGTACTATCTGCACAGAAAAAAGCTGGGAAGAGTCAGCCTAGGCAGGCACATAGTTCCTGCCTGGTACTGAAGAGGCTCTGAAGCAGGGAATTCTCAGAGCAGAGCAGTTCCTGAGAGTTTCCTTCAGAGGTAAGAACTTGTTCTTTTCCAGAGTACTTTAGCTCAAAATGACTAAAGAAGGGAAGAAAGGAACAGAGACAAAAACAAACAGCAACCAGCACAAAACCAGACTGTCGCTGAGTATCTGTTCTTCCACTGGGTACTTCAAGTAACTTTCTGAGATAACTTGATTTTCTCCTAGGGAACTACCATTTAATATGACTTGCTTGGAAATAGGGCTTCTAAGGGTGGAAGCCAACCTCTTGGCTTTCTGAGAAATGATCTGTTTGAGAGGGAATAGCTTTCTGCCTGTGGCCACCTGCATACAATATGCACAAGTTTGCTGTTTTGCTTTTTTTCCTCCCTCTCTATTTTCATCTCTTGTACTTCAGGAACAAACTCAATTTTAAAACCAATTTAAGCTGCCCAGGTCTCACAGTTGGTCTATAGCTTTCAAGGCTGCTACCAAAGGGCTTTCTAGTGCCTTGAGACTTATTGATTTGACAGGCTGTACCTGCCCTTCAGCAAGGTGGACCAGATAATGAACCTCACAGTGGGTGATTAGTGAGAGGCTGCCACTTGGGGACAAGATTGGTGACAGCGATTTTCCTTAATTTCCCTGGGCAGTCACCCCACCTCCCTTTATTTGGCTGAAACCATAGACAGCCCTTCGAAGCTTTTCTTTGCACTAATTACATGTCCAGCCCATTCAGACCTATACCTTGTATAATCAAGGCACCCAATCATGTCTATAGGAATGGAGAAGACATAAGACCTTTATCAGGCCTTCTTGACATGCTGTCTAGATCCAGCCAACAGGCACATGTGTCTAAACTCTCCACCTGAGCTCTCTTTCCTTGGAAACACGGGATCTTGGAGAGTTCAACTCTGAGCTGAAGAAATTAACTGTTGCCAGATATAGTGTGCAGTTTCCAATCCCAGCACTTGAGAGGTGGAAGCAGGAGGATTAGGCAGGATTTCAAGGGCAGCTCTGGTGATAGCTAAGATTTGAGGCCAGCCTTTTCTGACCCTCACTCACTAATCTCTGCCTCTGTGTCAGGGCCTTGCTTACTTCCCACCCTAACAGATTCCTATTTGTGAGCTATGTTCAGTGTCCCTTTTAGCCAAGTGGGTTATTTTTCAGATTGCAATTATCACATGATCAAATTGTTATGAAAAATTGAAATATTGTTATGGTTCTTGAAACGATTTTAAGCTGGAGAGATGCCTCAGCATTTAAGGGCACAAAAATACTTCAAGTCAATACAACTTTAACAGAGATACAACTTTGCATTAAGGTTACTTCTAGCCTCTGCTACTATACTACCGCAGTGGCAATCCAGGCTCTTCCACACTTCCCTCAAAAGCTCTCAAGACCTTCCTAGAAGAGATGCTATCTTCCCACAAATCAGTGGAAGGAAGGCAGGAAGGCAGGAAGAAGGCAGGAAGAAGGCAGGAAGAAGAAGGCAGGCAGGCAGGCACTCTAGACAGCCTGTGTAAAGAGGGCAGTGCTCCTGAGCACCTCACACTCTACCCAGAGCGACTGGAGGGAGACCCTTCAGTGCAAATGAAGACAGCAGGACAAGGTCCTTGGTGCCTACTGCCATCCTCTAGCCCTGTTCCTTCCACACACTGACAAAGTGGCTTCATAGCTGCCACACTGAGGAAGACCAGACATTCATGTGGTGGCCATTTCACAATTCTCCCCCAGTGAAGAAGCGTGTGAGAGCAGCAGTCACAAAGAACAAACTACGCTGCTGCACCAGGTGTGGCCTCCACCGTTCAGTCGGCCTGGCTGTGCAACAGGACCAGACTAGAATGAAACAGACTTACCACAGCAGCTAAGAGGCTGGATAGAGATTTGGTCGGTAGCATGCTTGGCCAGCATGCCAAGCCCTGGGTTAGTACCATATAAAGGAGGCATGGTAGGTAGGTAGCACATGCCTCGTAACTAGAGCACTTAACAAAGTGGAGGCAGAAAGATCAGATGCTCAATGTCGTCCTTAGGTGCAAAGTGAATTCTCAAAGGGGTGATTAAACTTTAGTGTGGAAAAAAAGTGAATATATAAAAAATAAACTGTTTAAATAATAATGTTCATAAAAAGTTACCACATCCCTTTGGTTTGGGGAAAAGCCTTCCTAGGATACTTGTTTGGAATGAAGGGACTCATTTCGTTTATAAAGTTGTCACACCACGTTAGGATCCTCTACAGTGGATTGGTAGTTTGTATCCTCAGCTAAATACCTCTGTCTAAGACTTCTGGCTACCTCCCAGGGACAGGCCCATCACTGCCACTCTCCTGCTTCTTGCTCCTTCATAGTCCCGGCTTACCTATTCCTTCAACCTATCTGACAGACTCAAGTTGTCATTTATGCCTCAGCCTGACAAAATAGAGATGCTTAGACTCTAGAGAAAGATGGGCCTGGCTACCTTTGTAGCCCTGAGCAAATCAGTTCTTTGTAGTGTTCTCATCTAAAAAATAATAATATGTCTATCCCCAATATTTGATATAAGATTAAATAATTCATACAAAAGTGCTCCCTCAATAATTATACAGGGTTCCTGTCCTTTGTGTATAGTCAATTCCCTGGTCCAACTAAGACAGTCACCCCAGGAACTGGCTGTCCACTGTGGGGCTTCTCAATATGCCTATGGTGTCTAAGCAGCTTGCAGGAGCCACACTTCCCTCTAACTTGTGTCTTTCTTGCTTAAGGGAATGAATTCAGTGAATTAATAACTCCATCGAAGTGTCTTCTGCCCAACAAGCCAACTGAAATGCCAACAGACAAAGACAGCAAGGCAGGTAGGGTGGGACAGCTAGTGTTGGGGTCACATGTGCCACTCAGAGTTCCCACTGCAACGGTCACTCATGGCTACAGAGAGGCAGTGCTCGGCTACAGGCTGTTGGAGAAAAGCACACTGTCAAGCACAGGAAGCTGAGTTACGGCTACTGGCGGAGTCTCACATCTTAAATCTTGAACGAGTATCTTTCTACCGAGGCTGCTTGTTCTGAGAGGAGAGAGCAGCACGGGGCACCCGGAGTATGCTGCTCAGAGGTTGCAACTACCCTGGTTAAGATGCAAAAGTGACCTGGGACACTCTTTTTAGTTTACTTTAGTTCTGTTTTGGGGGAGACAAAGTCTCTGTATAATACTGCCCATTCTGGAACTCCATATGTAGACCAGGCTGGCCTTCTGCCTCTGCCTCCCAGTGGTGGGATTAAAGGTGTGCTCAACCATGCCTGCCTAGGGAGAATTTTTACAATTGTGGCTCCCAGAAGGAAAGTGAATCATAGGAACTTCCTGCTTAGAAAATCCAGATAGGAACAATTGCCTTCATCTTATACCCATGGGGGGGGGGGGACATCACACCAAAACACACAAATCAGCCCTCTCCACTGCTCACACTCACAGAAGCTGTTACACTCACCCAACACACCGAGGGGTAGCAACAACTCTGAAGATGAAACATCGGGCTTGGTTCTTCTCAGAGGCCTTTATGTTCTTAGGGCTTTCTACCAAGACTTTTCTAAGAAAGTTTTCTCACACAAAGTTTTCTACTTGAGCCCCTAAAGACACAGTGCCACACAAAGTGGGGCTCCCCTCTTACTAACATTTCATTGTTCATTGGAAATAAACTAGGCTGGGCCTGGTGGCTCAAACTTCTAATTCTAGTACCTAGGAGGCTAAGGCAAGATTATGGTCACTAGTTGGAGGCCAGCCTGGGCTATGTGGGGAGCTCCAGGTTTACCTCAAAAAACAAAACAAAACAAAACAAAACAAAACAAAACAAAACAAAACAAAAAGACTCCAAACTACAAGAAAGTAAAAAAAGGCTAGGAATCATTTGGATTTCCAAATACCTAGCAATTATTTGTAGCTTTTAAGATATATTTTTATTTTACATGTATGAGTATCGGCAGGTATATATGTGTATATGCACACGCTGGTGTCTGTGCATATACATACTGGATACCTGAAGCTGAAGTTACAGGAGGTTGTGAGCTGCCCCATGTGGGTCCTGAGAACCAAGTCCTGGTCTGCAAGAGCGGCAAGCGTTCTTAACTGCTCAGCCACCTCTCCACCCGTCTGCGTTCTTAAC
>JANHMN010000003.1:171584407-171640008 GCA_030674055.1 Rhabdomys pumilio
AGGGGAGAGGGGAGAGGGGAGAGGGGAGAGGGGAGAGGGGAGAGGGGAGGAGAAGGGAGAGAGGAGAAGGGAGAGGAGAGGGGAGAGGGGAGAGGAAAGAGGGGAGAGGAGAGGAGAGGGGAGAGTGGAGGAGAAAGGAGAGGGGAGGAGAAGGGAGAGAGGAGAGGGGAGAGGGGAGAGGGGAGGAGAGGGGAGAGGGGAGGAGAAGGGAGAGGGGAGAGGGAAGGAGAGGGGAAAGGGGAGAGGGGAGGAGAGGGAAGAGTGGGGAGAGAGGGGGAGAGAGAGAAGGGGAGAGAGAGAGGGGGAGAGAGAGAAGGGGAGAGAGAGAAGGGGAGAGAGAGGGGGAGAGAGAGAGGGAGAAAGGGGGGAGAGAGGGGAGAGAGAGAGGGGAAGAGAAGGGAGGAGAGGGAAGAGGGGGAGGGGGAGAGGGAGGAGAGGGAAAGAGAGAGGGAGAGGGAGAGAGGGGAGGGGGAGGGGCAGAGGACCATCATTTAGCAGCCTTCAGAGGGAGTTGGGGAGGAGAAACAACCATTCTGAGAGCAGGACCCTTAGAGGAAGTGAGCCCAGGAGCGAATAATAACCATGACTGCGGAGATCACACTTGGATTTTTCACCAGTGATCCTCATTGCCATTGGTACTGTCACAGGAATGTACCTGTTACAAAGTAAATGGAGCACTGAGGACCTCTCCTCTTCAGTTGTGCTGGGTTCCCAGCCCTCTTCCCTATTACTGAATAAGCGGATTCCTTTCCCTAGGAGCCTCCCTTCTGGCTTGGACTCAAGGACCACTTGTCATCACTTTAACCTTGAGTGGAGGTGAAAGTGGATGAGGACACAGCTTGTTAATTTTCTCTTTTCTGACTTTCTCATGCACCACATGGTGTTTGTTTGTTTGTTTGTTTGTTTTTTAAAATTATTATTGGCTGGTGGATGATACTTCTGGAGAAAGATGTCAGCTGTCCTCCCAAGCTGCTACGCACAGCTTTCAGGCTATTCAAAGCTTAAGTGGTAGGAGGACCATCTTCTTCCCGTAACATACAGAACATAATACATAGATGCTCTGAATGAAAATGACACACAGACAGCTCTAATAGCAAAGGAACAGGAGTCTGCTCCACTCCACAGGCAGAGGAAGAAAAGAAAATGAAAGCCATTTATAAAGGCAGCTTTAAGTATGAGGATGGAGCCACACAGCTGGCGTCACAAAAGAGAACAAATATTGAATAGGAAACAACTGACAGATTAATAGAGTTCCACCCATCTGGCTGCACAGAGAGCCGCTGGGAGGAGTACTGAGAAGGTTCTGTTAGAAAAAAGCTTGCCTGCTGCCGGGAAATGAATATCTTTCAAGAACACTGGACACATGGTCACAAAACAGTTGCTTAGAAGAGCTACAAGGATGCATCGACAAGAAAGGGAGACCAGAACACACAAGGTTTGGAATTTATTTCTTGGCTTTTCCAAGGAAGAAGGATGAGCTACAAGAAAGGAGATTCAGGTACATACATATGCATATACGTACGTACGTATGTATGTATGTACGTACGTACATATGAATGTATGTTTTTAGTGTGGATGTGTCCAAGTGAGCATGTGTGGAGGACAGGTTCACAGCCTGTGTCTTCAACTGCTTCTACCTTCTGAGTGCATGTGTACATCGGGGTCTCTCACTGAACTGAGAGGTGACCTGCTCAACTAGACTGGCTAGCTAGCAAGCTCCAGGAACCCACCTCCCTGTGCCTTTCTAATGCTGGAATTACAGGCATGCCTAGCTTTTCAGTGTGTATGCTGGGGACTGAGCTCAGGCCCCCCTGCTTGAGCAGCAAGCACTTCACCCAAGTAAGCCATCTCCTCAGCCTCGTAGTTTGTGCTTTTGATACAAGACTCAAAAGCCTCAGATGAAAGAGCACGGTGGGGCACCCCTGCACTGGGAGGAAAGGCAGGAGGCTGGGAGCTGACGGTCATCCTCAGCTACACAGGGAATTTAGTCATATACATGAGCTAAATGCACATAGCCAACATGGGCCATAGTAGTCTAGTTTATGGCTTTTTTTCCTTTGTAGCAGCAGTTTTATATAAAGTTATACACTTATCAAGCTATTAATAAAGACTCTGAGAGAGAGAGAGAGAGAGAGAGAGAGAGAGAGAGAAAGAGAGAGAGAGGGAGAGAGAGAGAGAGAGAGAGAAAGAGAGAGAGAGAAACTCAGATGACATAGTAGGTCAGCTCCTCCATGCCATGCTGGATCCCCTCTATACCTTACATGGTTTAGAGCTGAGCACAAGTACTAAAAATCAGGCCAGACTCAAGGAAGACAAATGTTCAAGGCTATCTGCATCTTCAACTCAGTCGCCAGCACAGAAAAAACCTGCCCAGAAATAACTGTTCAAGGCAAAGAGAACACAATCACTAATGAAAACTATCTCACGAGCTCTCAATTAAAGCTCATGCTTTAATAAGCCAAACACCTTTATGTTAAGCCTGTGGCTGGAATTTACATTCACTTCTAAGTTATCATGTCTTACTTTGTTTGGTTTGTTGGAGTTTTAAGACAGGGTGGCATGCAGGCTGTGGCTGACCTCATTGTGTAGCCAAGGGTAACCAACTCCTGCTTCCACCCTTCACGTGCTAGGATGACAGGTGTGCAGCACGCAGACTTTCAGAAAGCAAAGCCACTGGACTGAGAGCTTAACAGTAAAGTAACACATCAAGGTTCACCTCAGACTCCATACAACTAAACAAGCCATTCAGGTGACACACGTGAGGGAGGTATTACTGGGTTAAAAGAGCCAGCAAGCAATCTTGCAGTAACTCTTCTCACCAGCCTGCTTTGACCACCTGATCCCTACCCTTGCTCAAAGCTCAGGAACAGAGTCCCATTACTAGAAAGAGCTACCTGATCCTCCCCACCAGCGAGGTCATTCTGGGGAGAGCAGTGACTTACCTGTTCTTCCGACAGTTGAGATATGTGATTCACAGCAGCATAGGACTCAATTTTGGGATTAAAGTGATTGATGATGGCTCTGAAATAAAGAATTAACATTACTATGGTCCCAGATGGAAGATAATGATAATCTAGTTAATAACGAGTAGCCTTGGGTTTATTTGTGTCTACTTGACATAAGCTACAGTGTCAAGCCTCCATCACACTGGCCTCTAGGTGAATCCTGAAGGAATTTTCTTTGATTAATGATTATTGATGTGGGAGAGCAATGCCACCCCTGGACAGGTGGTCCTGGATAGTGTAAGAAAGCATGCTGAAGGGACCAGAGAGATGCCTCAATGGTCAAGATCGACTGCTGTTCCCACAAAGAACCCAGGTCAGCTCCTAGCAGGCACACTGGGTAGCTCACAACTGTCTCTAACTCCAATTCTAGGGGATCTGACACACTCTTCAGGCCCTCAAGGATACTGCATGTGCCTGGTACACACACATAGGCAAACACACACGCACACACAGAGAGAGAAAGAGAGAGAGAGAAAGAGAGAGAGAAAAGTTAAAGTTAGAAAGGAAGGAAGGGCCGGGCAGTGGTAGCGCACGCCTTTAATCCCAGCACTTGGGAGGCAGAGGCAGGTGGATTTCTGAGTTCGAGGCCAGCCTGGTCTACAGAGTGAGTTCCAGGACAGCCAGGGCTACACAGAGAAACCCTGTCTCAAAAAACAAAAAAACAGAACAAAACAAAAAGGAAGGAAGGAAGGAAGGAAGGAAGGAAGGAAGGAAGGAAGGAAGGAAGAAAAAGAGAGAGAAAAGCATGCAAGTAAGCCATCCGAGCAAGCCATGAGATGCCAGCCAGTAAGCAGCATTCTCCGTGGCCTGCTTCAGCTCCCATCTCAGGTTCCTGTCTTGACTTCCTGCTCTGACTTTGCTCTGAGGGAGTGACCTGGGAGCTGTAAGATGAAATAGGTTGCTCTGGCCATGGTGTTTATCACAGAACAAGGATAACTGTCCTCTTCCTAAGCATGAGCATGAACTGGGTATGAACTGGGAACCAGAGAAGGAAGGACTTAATAACTTACTGAAGAACAGAATCAAATGCCTCTGATGTGGAAGTGAACTCCAGAGAAAAACATATACAAACAAAAATCATGCTAAGATTTCCTCAGATGAATAAGGCCCCAGAGGGTGTCCACTAGGGGGCCATGGTGTTCCAATTAGAATGAGGAGTACAGGTGGGTACTCTAAAGCTGGACCAACATGTAGACAAAATATAGTCTCTGAGGAAGGTAAGCTTTATCAAAGCTGACATTCAGTCTTTATGCTTGTTAATATTAGTTCCAAACCACAATTTAAATTCCAGGCATTGAACCAAAATCAGAGTTTAGATCACATCTAAAGTCACCATATCTGGTTAAATTTACCTCTCAAAAAAATGTCTGAGGGTCTGGAGAAAAAGTGCTTGTTAAGCAAACATGAGAACCTGAGTTCAGAGCCCCAGCACCAATATAAAAGCTGAGATAGTTGTGTGCCCGAGTTCCCAAATTGTGTGTGTGCGCGCACGCACACACACACACACACACACACACATGCGTGTGTTCATGCAGAGACAAAGGGTTGGTGGCCAGCCAGTGTAGTAAAACATAATGAATTCCAGATTCAGTGAGAGAAGATTGTGTTTTTAAAAATTAGGTTCCCACGGGTACAGTAGTGTCATGAATGTGAAGGCTTACTAACTACTTCCTGCTTGGTTATAAAGGCCTGCTGCACAGACAAAAACACACGTCTAGTACTGTAAATCTGACCAAGAACCCAGGGTGGAAGAGCTCAAAAGTCCCCAGGATGAACAACCTCCTCCTCCTCTTCTTCCTCCTCCTCCTCCTCTTCTTCCTCCTCTTCCTCCTCTTCTTCCTATTGTTCAGCTCAATGACCTTAGTGTCAAACTGCCCTACAAATCTGTATCTCTCAACCACAGACTAGTGTAGCTCTCAGACCTCATCAGAGATGAAACTCACACTTGGTCAAGCACAGAGAATCAGGGTTACTGGAGTGCTCAGTCACATATGGGACTCATCTATATCAATACCCCTCCATTAGGTTCAGGGGTCACCTTCAAAGATGGATGGGAAGACTCCAAGAGCCAGAGACCAAGGTAAAGAGAGCAAAACGCTATCTTCTGAATCCCATCAGTCACAAGCTCCCAGCAGCTAGAGCTGCCTGTACAAATCCAGCCATGCAGCATTGCAGCACAAGTCCCCACTCCTAACTGAGGAGTTGTGAACAGATGATGGTTTCTGGGGCAGGGGAAGGGTTTTATTTAAGGATGTGGCTCCTGGTAACTTGACCACACTCTGGTAATGGCCTCACCCAGGAGTATATGGGCAGCACAAATTGTAGTCAATAGGATATTTAAAAAAAAAAAAAAAGAAGATGATTACACCCCAACTCAAAGTTAGGGGTGTATTAGGAAGGGGATGTGGATCTGGGAGAAGTCAGAGGGAAGAGTTGGGGGGTAAATATGATTGAAGTACGCTATAAAATTCTCAAAGAATTAGCAAAAATATTAAAATATATATAGTGAAGAAGACTTGACGGGGGAGGGAGAAACAGTTTCTTCAGGGGTATATTCACCAGGAAGAAGCCCACGCTTCTATAAAATAACTTCCATCCATGTTTATGTAAGCAGCCTTAACTAAACTCAATGGGGTCACATATACCAAAAAGGTCATTAAAGTAGAAGGGATTCGTGGGAGTGAAAGCAGGACAAGGGCATCCTGTCAAAATACATCAAATACATGTATGAAAATATCCTAATGAAATCCACTGTGTTAACATATACAAATAAAAATAAAAAATATAAAATTGTAGGCAATACAGTTTACAGAGAAAATGTAGACTGTTCCTCATATCCACTATGAATCTAGCTCAACTCTCCCACAGATGTAATTTCCCAGGTCTAAGATATATCACATGGATGAAACATACAGAAGTCTTTTATGAAATAATAAATAAAGCACAGTTTTCATCCAGGAGCCCAGGATACAATGACTGTTTCCATTCCTGAGTTCCCTGGAGGAATCAGGCTGTCTCTAAGAGCAGACATGTAAACCCTTTGGGCAGAAAGGGAAACAAAGGAAAGGTGTGTACTGGCAAAGATTCTTCAAAGTTTTACACTAAAATGATCTCTTTAAGGTCACCAGACTTACATTAAGAGTCTGAGGGAACACAGGTGTGGCAGCAAAAAGCCAAATCTTATTGCGAGTGACTGCCTGACAGTGCTAAAATCTTAGAATCTTAAGCTCCACTACTGGGTTTTAGTCATATGGAATGCTACTTCTCTCTACCACTAAAAAGCCTGAGTCTTATTTTTCCCAAGAGGCCTAGTTAAAATAACACTGTTTCCATGAACAATACATAATGAAAAAAACAAAAACAAACAAAAACCAAACCCAAGGACTTTAAATGTAAAGAAAGAAGGCCCCAGTTAAAATTCTGACTCCTCACTGGGCACCGTGGCACACACCTATAATCCAAGCACTCAGGAGGCTGAAGGGTTTAAGGCCAGCCTGAGTAAATGAGACTGTCTAAAAAATACAGGATCGGGATGTATCTCACTGGTAAAGCATCCACCTAGCATGTGCAAGACCTTAGATCACTTAGTAGTAGGGAAAATGCTGACTCTTCTACTTATTTGCTGTAAGACTTAACCACTGGCTTTTTCATGTTTTCTTGTATACCATCTCACTCACTTGCCCCAAAAGGTAGGTAAGAAGTGAGTGTGAGTGTGTGTGTATGTGTGTGTGTTTATTTGTGTCTCTGTATTTATGTGTGTCTCTGTGAATGTATGTGTCTGTATGTGTGTCTCTGTGAGTACATGTGTCTGTGTATGTGTGTGTATATATGTGTGTGTTTATATGTGTGTGTATGTGTGTGTGTATATATATGTGTGTGTATATATGTGTGTGTCTCTGTGTGTGTGTTTCTGGGTGTGAGTATGTGTGTCTGTGTGCTTTGCCAATGATAACCAGTAAGCTAAATACTCATTTGTTTTTTTGTTTGTTTGTCTGTTTATTTTTTTTCTTTTAAGCAATTTCTCCTCTCCTTGACCATATGTGACACAGTATACAATAAATATACTACAGAGTGTATTCCTGGGTATCTGATAATTATAAGTGGGAAAAACACTCTATGCCTTTAAATACTCTTAAAAGTAGAAACCTTCAAACGCACTGGCCTCTGAGAAGAGGGGAAGGCATGACTAAGCGATGTGTCAGTTGAACAGTTTGTCTGAGGTTTAGGTATTTAATTTACACTAACTTCTCACCTTCACAACTTCACACACACTCCCATTTCATGCAATAATAAACTTCTTACCTGATGGAGCCAATGAATCTTTAGCCCATACAATTCAATAACAAAAGCAACAAAAAAAGCAATTTCCCCTGATGCCCGTTAACAGCCACATTACAAGCCTCAGAGCCTCTGCTGATTAACATTTAACAAAATAAAACCGCAAAGAAGAATTCTTTTCAACCTTTTCACTTTGAAACTATCTAATCAAAAACCTCCTCAACTGACCTGTTGGGCATTCCTCTACGTTATCCTCAGGCCTGGTCCATTCACGCCAGTGCCCCTCGTGCATACTCCTGCCCCTGTGACCATTCTTCTCAAGACCAAAGACCAAAATAAATAAGCAAATGCATACAATTTTAAAATTAAATGGAAAAAATGAACCTTAGAAGGAGAGGCATTTTGACTAATAATGAAGAAAAAGCACATGAAAACAAAAGATGAATGAGTGCAGGGTAAGAAGAAAAAGTAGTGAAAGGGCTGGGATGTGGCTAAGTTGGTACAATGCTTAGCCAGCATGAAAGAAGTCCTTCATTCAGTTCCCAGCACCACAGTAACTACACGTTTGCGATTCCAGCACGTGGGAGGTAGAGGCAGGAGGATCAGGAGTTCTGCAATAGAAATATAAAAAAAATAAAGTAACATCATATTACATGCACACATGACAAGGTCATAATGAAGCTCCTTATTATGTGTAATTAACATGATTAAGAAAAAGGATGGATAGGCATTTTGCAAGTTGACAAGAAGAATCAGCCATTGGCCAGGACATCTAGTTGCTTGCTTGCTTGACTCACTAGTCCAAGTTTGTCAAGTGGTCTAAAAAACTGTTGAAGAATCTGACTAGTTTAGGCAGTAGATTTGCTGGCTGAAAGGAATGCTCTGGGAATGTGCAGCACTGACTGCATCCTAGCAAGTCACATTCTCCTCGCCACAGGGGCAGGAGTGTGCATGAGGGGCACTGGCATGAATGGACCAGGCCTGAGGATAACATAGAGGAATGCCCAACAGGGAATGGCTTGAGACAGCATTTTTCCTCATTTCTAAGTGGACATCACATGTGTCACGCCAGAGACATTATCTGCATACTGTCTTCATTTTTCAGGTGAATGAAGGTTCGAAACTCACAAACTGGAAACAGCAGGGGTTAACATGTATGAACTGCACAGGCACATGGCCTCCGGGAAGCCTGGGCATCGATCTCTAGCTGGGGAATTTAAGCTTTCTACCTTGATGCATGGCTTCACCTGCTGGAGGTTTTCACCTCATCACCTGCTGGAAATTAGGCAACAGGTTATAGCTACTTTCCTTGAAAAATGAGTTCGTTTATTCTCATTCCCTGTGTCTGTCTGGTGAAGAACAAGCTGAGTTCCAGTCTTGTATCCTCAAATCGCAGATTTCAGTTAAGTAAGACACCAAAGCCTTTATACTTGGGTACGTCATCTCTTGCGCTTCTGTATGAGAGGACAGACATGTCTTCCTGCTCTAGCAGCTAGCCTTACATATTTTTCCAGTCTCCACAATCAATGACTATAAAGAATTAACCACAGGAACTCAAACGGTTGCCCTCTTCCTATAAAGGACATAAGTTACACACTCCTCTCAGACATGCCCACTTTCTTAGCAAATCTTTCCCTCAATAAATGAACAGAATAAAATCTTCCTAAAGAGAAACGACTCACATATGGACCCAACCTGCTCAGATTCTATTACTCTGTAATAGAGGGTTTTCCTTCCCTTCCCATCAAAGACAGGATTTCTCTGTGTAGCTCTGGCTGTCCTGGAACTCACTCTGTAGACCAGGCTGGCCCTGGACTCACAGATATACCCCTAACTCTGCTGGAACTAAAGGTGTGTGCCACCACAACCTTGCCTTTAATTACTAATTTTTAGATTTTATTTTTATTTTATGTGCATATTTTGCCTGCATGTATGTATGTGTGAGTGTATTGGATCCCCTGAAACTAGAGCTACCGATAGTAGCTGTCATGTGGGTGCTGGGAATTGAACCTGGGTTCTCTGGAAGAGCAGCCAGTGCTCTTAACTCTTGAGCCATCTCTGCAGTCCTCACGCTTCCTTCTCTGTCTCTATTGGCATGTCAGGAATAACTCATGAGAAACACGGCTGAGGCTGGAGAGTAAAACCTTTGGAGTCTGGCCCTGGGTTTCCTATATCTGGAAGCAAGATCTTGCTTTACTCTCAGAAACACCTACTAAAAGTAAAGAAACAAAACAGGTCATTTGAAATTATATATTATATTCTTCTGTTTCTCTTGAGAAAATAAAAAGCCCTAAACATAGCTGGCAGAAATTCTCAAGAGTGACAATCAGCTAAAAATCCCAAGAAGCAACTTAATTTTAATTAATGGGAAACATTTCAACCTTTTGAATATGACCTGAACATGTTCCAAAAATGGCATGGGACAAAAGCCTGAGATACTTTAGTTACATCTTATTTTCACTAGCCCAACTAATCTTTTACTATAGAAAAAAAATTAAGCATGAAAAGGGAACAAGGCAGAAAAATAAGATTATCACTTCAAAAATAGAGGCAAATTTTTAGCAGTTTACAAACTGAGGAAGGAGGAAAATACTCTGAGGGTCCTACACCTATAAGAAAAAGGCAATCAGCAAAACACATGCCTCAGATATACCTCAGTGCTAGGAAAGGATGAATAAGGATCTCATTAGTGAGCCAGGCAGTGGTGGTGCATGCCTTTAATCCCAGCACTCGGGAAGTGGAGGAAGTCATATGTGTGAGTTTGAGACCAGTCTGATCTACAAACTTGAGTTTCAGGATAGTCAGGGCTACACAGAGAAACCCTATCTCCAAAAGCCAAAAACCAACCAACCCAACAAAGCCTCTGTGAACACAAACAAAGCCTCTCTGTGAAGAGGAAGACAGCTGTCAAGTGCTCTACACTACACGAGAGGTCCCAATGTTCGTGCATGAGAGAAACGGGATGGTGGATCATATGGATCCCATACTGGATCTCCAGGGCTCCAAGAAAGGAATAAAATGACGTAAAAGACATGGAAAGAAGTTTGCTTTCTATCCCGGGGGAAGCTTTTAGAACTCCGCAGGAAAGGCAATTATTGAGACTGCCAAAGTAATTAAGCAAGTGAGCACTTACCATAAAGCCCACATCAGTTAAGTGAGCAGAGATGAATCTTATTACAGTACCCAAGCCTGCAGGTGCTAACCACTGAGACGTGGTACCGCTCTGCCCTTAATGCTCTCCACTAAGGTGACAGAGTGCTTTGTCCTTCCTGCCAGGTCTGAAGAGGGCTGCTGTCACCTACTTTGGCAGTGACTTATTTAGAATCCCGACACAGTGGTTTCACATAAGCCTCAGTATGGCTTCTGTGAGCAGGTGACAGCTGGCTAGAAAAAAACCGTGCAAAGTAAGGAAGATGGAGAGACAGAGCAGGGGAGAAGGATGGTGGCACTGCTAGTAAGGAACAGGGGGTCTAGGAAACTAAGAATTACATGGAGGAAACACTCTAAGTAAGACTGCCTCAAAAGAGAAAAGTTAACACTAACTGTTGTAAACAACCTTCTTGGAAAAAGAAACAGTACCAAAGACACTTTTTCCAACACTCAGGGACCATCGACATCAGCCTCACTAATGAGCTGGTGTCGAAGTCTCAAGATTTTCAACAGCCTCATCAGTACCACTGTTTAATAAACAACTGTTTGCTAAAGGAAATGGCTATTTATCCTAAGATTTACAAATGGCACCTGAACACCTTTTGGTTCTATTTTGTCCCATGAATAGTTTGGTGAGCTAAAATGAAAGCTGAAAATGGACTAAATGACAGCTTGTGTCAGAGACTCAGCAACAGAAACTCTCAGAAGGGAAATAGTAGAAAAGTAACAGTGAAGACAAATTCAAACATCAATTAAACTCATTCTAAAAACCGTATCAAAGACCGTATGTCTATTACTCCAAGGAGAAAATTAGAATAGACAGGTAGGTAAGGCTGGAGTCTAGAAACCAATAAACTTCTAACCCACTACAGAGCAGACCTGACCGCACTGCTGGGACAGATGCTAGAGAGCTGACTACACACGTATGCACACCAGGATCACTTCCAGATAGGCCCTCCAGACAGGAGCAGATGAGGAGCTGTGGAGAGAATGAGTGGCAGCCACATTTCCTCCCACAGCGCTTTGTTTGCAGCAGCGCCTGCAGCTCCCCGTCAGTGCAGAGCACCGAGAAAAGCAGGAGAGGCTGTGTGGCTACTACTCAGATCTACCAGTGCTGCCCAGGAGAGAACTTAAGAGGAGGATAAATCTGGGGCCTTGTTCTTTGACAGCACCTTCAGTGATACCCAGCAAAGCAGAGGAGAGAGCCGGCTCTAAACACTCATCATCACAGTGCAAGATGAAGGTCTTAGGGGGCGCCTGTGGGATGCCAGAGTAAGACACTGAAGCTGGGAGAGGGAGGGGTTGGCTCTGCCACACTGTCTCTACGGGAGGCTGATGTAATTGTTTTATGTCCACAAAAAGGCTGTTAACTGTTTTCTTTCCAATATATTAGGAATTGTGCCCCCCACCACCAAAGGTGAGGCTGTAAGAGGAAAAATAAACAGTGATTTGAGAACTCTGAAGAAATAACTCTTGTAGTTTCTTCTCCTTCACTACAGGACTGCTTTCTATACAGTCAAGAAACACTCTGCTCCCAGGACAAAGTCCTGTGGTGTCTGAAGTGAAGGGCTGCTGGTACCGTCAGAGACTCTTGTTCATTCAGACTGTTTTGACAGATATGTGAATACCTGCCATGTGCAGGCACCATGCCAGGGCTCAGGAGGGAGAGATGATTCCAGATATGCAGGAACATACATATTTCTTGAGAGACACACACCAGTGTTTCACTGGGATGCAGTAAGGACTAAGACAAGAAGAACAAGAGCTCCCCAGAGGCAGAGAGTAGGAACACGCAGCCCCTCTTTAAGGAAGGCATATGGTGGCTAAGTTGTCTAAAACCACATTATTTTAACCAAGTATGAAGGATACTTTCTTACAAGGATAGAAACTCACACCTATCTTTTACTAATTACATAAGAGCAGGCTTGCTATAAGTTAGATTCACACATCTAATAAACAGCCAAGACTGTCCACTCAGCTGGGCGGTGGTGGCGCACGCCTTTAATCCCAGCACTTGGAAGGCAGAGGCAGGCGGATTTCTGAGTTCGAGGCCAGCCTGGTCTACAGAGTGAGTTCCAGGACAGCCAGGGCTACACAGAGAAACCCTGTCTCGGAAAAAAAAAAACAAAAAAAAAACACCCCCCCCCCCAAAAAAAAAAAAAAAAAAAAAAGACTGTCCACTCAGTACAGGAAATGTGTACTTTCTTACCGAAGGTCTTACTCTAAACTTCCTGCAGCCATAAGAGCTCTGCGTAGGGAGCTCTGTGCATTCAGTGCTCACTCAGACAGGCGCAGCTCTGAGTGCAGCTCCAGAGGATCCAGCGCATGTGGCCTCCACAGGCACTTGTGTGTGTGCAATGCTGCACACATCGAACAACAGTTGCAGTGCTGGAGAGGTGGCTCAGGGATTAGTGCGTAGGCTTTTGCAGAGGCCTGAGTTCAAGTCCCAGAACTCATTTTGGGTAGCTCATAACAGTAACCCCAGCCCCTCTGGCTTTGGCAGGCACCTGCACTCACATGCACATCCTCCACCCATATACACATCATTTAAAATAAAAATAAAGATATCTTTTTGTTTGTTTCTGCCTCCTAAGTGCTGGGTTTGAAGACATGTGTCATCACACCAATTTTCTTTGGTTCTCTGTGGACTTATAAAAGTAGATATTTGGGAGGTAGCAAGATGGCTCAGCAAGCGTGATGCTTAGTTTTGGGTTTCTTACAATTCTTTGTTCATTGTGTATATCTTAGAGTGTGTATGTATGTGAGGGCCAACAGGTTATTGAAGGAATCCATTCTCTCTATCATGTAGGTCCTAGGGGACCAGACTCAGGTTGTCACATTTGGTGGCAAGAGCTTTTTCTCAGAGATTCATTTTGCTGGTCCTGATGGTTAGTTCTGAGAGTCAACTTGTCATAGTCCAGAATCATCTGGAAAAATTTTCAGTGAGAGATGTTTAGATTAGGTTGGCTTGTGAACATGCTCATGAGGAATTTTTTGTAACTGCAGTGGCCAGACTCACCCTGAATGAGAAAATACTGTTCCCTAGGCTTGGGTCTTGGACCACACAGAGGGCTGAGCATAAGTAATGCATATACTCATTCTCTGACTGTTGGGTTTTTTTTGGGGAGGTGGGGGTGGGGGAGACTCGGGGAGTGTTTCTCATTACATAGTCCTGGCTGGCTGGCAACCCACTCTGTAGACCAGGCTGGCCTCAAACTCATAGGGATCCACCTATCTCTGTCTCCCAAGTGCTAGAACTGTGCACCCTCCAGTGCTCACTCCCTGCTCTTTACTCTGGACACGACTAGCAGCTTTGACTTCCTGCTTTGAGTTCCATGAAGTGGTGGACTAGAACCTGGAATTGAGAGCAAATAAAACTTTTCTCCTTTAGAGTTGATTTGTCAGGGTGAGTTATCACAGCAACTAAAAGAAAACTCACACAAGCAGCTATGAATCCTATCCCAGGCCTGATGACCTGGATTTGACCTCTAGAACTGATCTGGTAGTAGCTGCCCTCTGACTTCCATGGGGGTGTCCTCCCCCACTTCTCAATAAATTTAATTTTATAAATGTAAGGAAGTATGCCTGGGAAGGTCCTCAGTGAATGATGGCAGAGGAGGCTGTGCCTGGGAAGGCCCTCAGTGAATGATGGCAGAGGAGGCTGACTCTAGAAAGAACCTCAGCAAACATCTCACTGCTCTTGGCTGTAAGATGTCTAGACACCTAAGCCAGCAGCGCATGACAGTATGGAACACGCAAACTCCTTCTGCTGGGCCTCTATTTTACAGAAATGACAGAAACCTAGCATTTAGCCAACAAAGGTTTCTAAAGGTTTTTTTTTTTTTTTTTTTTTTTGGTTTTTTGAGACAGGGTTTCTCTGTGTAGCCATGGCTGTCCTGGAACTCACTCTGTAGACCAGGCTGGCCTCGAACTCAGAAATCCACCTGCCTCTGCCTCCCAAGTGCTGGGATTAAAGGCGTGAGCCACCACTGCCCGGCTAAAGGTATTCTTAAAATTGTTTATAATTCAGGAAATCAGCAAAGATTAAAAACAGCATTAATTGTCTTGATTTATTGTTTAAAAATGAATGAAAAACAATAAGCGATGCTATCAATAACTCACTTCACAGTAGCTTTAGCTGTCTCAAAGCCCCCATTTGGATAATTAAAACTTTCTGGCTCTCCTCTTGTCATTCTGGAGTGATTATAGTCCAGTAAATTCTACTGTATTGGGATAAACAATTCAATTCATCACCAAGAAAGGAAACTGGTGGCAATTCCAAAACCCACATCATACCTTGGCTACACTAGGTTAGTACAGGGCCTATCCATGATTTCTTACTGTCTACTAAGATCTACAGAGACTTTTATAATGAAGACTTCAGATACTTTTGTGGAGCACAATCACAGGGAGTATGCTTTATTTTTTTCTTAATTTAAGATTTATTTATTTTTATTTGATAAGCATGGGTATTTAGCCTGTATATATTCTGTGTATCACAGGACTGTTTGGGGCCAGAAGAGGCCAGAAGAAGGTGCTGGATCACCTAGAGCTGGAGTTACAGAAGCTATCAGGCACCATGTGGGTACTGGGAATTAAACCTAGGTCCTCTGGAAGAACAAGTGCTCTTAACTGGTAAGCCATCTCTCCAGCTTCCTGTAAGCATTTCTTGATATCTCAGTATTCTTTCTCTAGCCTAAGGTAAGGTAGGCTCAGGTAGGGTAGTGACTCTGAAACACAGTACTTTGGTTACTTTTCTATTGCCTTGATAAGACACTATGGCCAAGGCAATTATAGAACAAAAAGTTTATTTGGGACTTAAAATTTCAGAGAATCATAACCATGGCCAGGAGAATAGTAACAGGTAGGTAGACATGTTACTGAAGCAGTAGCTGAGAGCACACATTGTGAGACTCACAACAAGAAAGAGAGTGAGCTAACTGGCAATGGCATGAATCTTCTGAAACCTCAAAGCTCACCCCAGTGACATACCTCCTCTAAGAAGGCCACATTTCCTTGTTTTTGTTTTTTTTTTTGTTTGTTTGTTTGTTTTTTTTTGTTTTTTCGAGACAGGGTTTCTCTGTGTAGTCCTGGCTGTCCTGGAACTCACTCTGTAGACCAGGCTGGCCTTGAACTCAGAAATCCGCCTGCCTCTGCCTCCCAAGTGCTGGGATTAAAGGCGTGTGCCACCACCGCCTGGCCACATTTCCTAATTCTTTCCAGAGAATTTCACCAACTGGAGACAGAGCATTCAAACATACAAGCCTAAGGGGGTTGTTCTCACTCAAACAATCTGAGTCATAGCAATTTAAAGACCTGAAAGATGAGACCATTCCTTCTAGCTCTGTATGTGCTGTACTGTGGGGCTGGAAGCCTGTACGACCACGGGAGCCAGTCTGGAGCAACAGTGAGGGCCAGATGTGTCTAATCCCCAAAAATCTTGTCCTGAGACCAGCAGAACTAAGACTGCTTCCTTCCTGCTCTGGGCCTGCATGTTCCAGAGCATGTAGCCTTGTGATCTCCATCTCTGTCACCCTTCAGGTAGTCAGGTAGCCTGGTGGCCAGAGTACAGGTTAAACTTTCTCTCTCCTTAAAAGGACATGTACAGCAAGCACCTCGAATTCTTCATGCAAATGAAGCATTTCTCAGCACATCAGGCTCCAACCAATGAAGTACACTCACCCCCCAAACTCCTACCCACTCCCTAAGATTCATATAGCCTTTATTCTCCCCCAATAAAGACAGCTGTTTCACTAAAAACTGTCTCTGGAGGAGGCTCTTTCTCACACTGACCCAGATCCTGCCTAACTGGCCTGTCCCAGCTAAGCTCCATTCCCTCCAGTCCATCCCAGTGTGAAATATGCTTGGGTCTCTCAAGGGGGAAAGCAGACCCAGGATGGCATTGTACTATACTATCCTGTGCCAGGAGCTGCCCCAGGGTGACATTGTACTATACTGTCCTGTGCCAGGAGCAGCCCCAGGGTGGCATTGTACTATACTGTCCTGTGCCAGGAGCAGCCCCAGGGTGGCATTGTACTATACTGTCCTATGCTAGGAGCAGAGGTTACTGAAGGAAACAAAAATAACAAAACTCAGGATTCCTGTCTGTAGGAAAAGGCCAGCTGTGACCAACAGACATATGAAGAGCCACATCGATATGACAAATGTTTTAAGTGAGAGATGCACAAAGTTCTATGGCAGTGCAGGTGTGAATCATTCTGCCACAAAGAATCCAGGATGTTTTGAAGAACAGTAATCACTGAGCTGAATTTGAAACATAATAGAATTTTGTTGAGTAAAAGGAAGATTGGCCAAGCTTCTGGGTAAAAGCATGTACCCAGAGGTGTTGTGAGACTCTGGCCAAGTCTGATTTGTCCATATTTTGGGACAGACAAAAGAGTGACACTAACGGTAAGAAGTAAATTAGGATCATAATGACCTGTGGAAAATCTGGACATTATCCTATCAATGACAGAGAAGCTAGAAATGCTCAAAACCCAGAATCTTTCTAATGAGATATTTCAGGCATAGGAAAAGAACATACTGAATCCCTCAAACATGGGACTAGCATCAGTGGGAAGACCTACACTTCTCCAACCTTTGGACTGAACAGACTAGCTGGAGGCTACTGCAATGGTACAGGAATGCTCTGAAGCGTCTTGCTCTCTGTGGAAGGTTACAAGGCGTTACATAAAAACAGTGCTGTTGGAATGGAGAGGAAATTAAAAGAACCTACTGACTGAGGAAATCAGAGAAAGAAAAATCTTGTCACTTTTGAGATTTCTACTTTAAGCACTGAACAGCTAACAGCACTGTCAGCGGAAACAACAGAGAAGGAAAAGATCCTTACCTTGTGAAGTCAACACCTATTCTCTGTAAGGTCATGGTGAAGGACTGTGGGTCACAATAGGTAGCATATGAAGTTCAAGAGGCAAGGCTACGTTAGTATTAAAGACTTGGAAGCTTGCTCACCAGGGGAGCTGCAAAGAATCAAATGTGTAGACACAAAACAGCTAAGAACATAAGAAAAAGAATGGTACTCTACTAGTTAACATTAGTCTCTCCACTTCAGGGTGGAGGGAAACCAGGTGCACACCCATGATACCACGTACTTTCTAACTTTGAACTATTTCTGTATGTTACTCTCTACCTGCCTAGACTAATACCTCCTGCTTGAGACAAAACAGGAAGGGATGAAAGAAGACAGGTTCATGTCCTAGACCTTAGAGACACTAAGCTGTGCTTCAGATATTTAGCAAAGAGGAGAAGAAATGGCATCCTGCTCAACAAGGAAAGAAGTCTGTTTTCTTCTTCTAAGTGTAGCCTGCTTACAGATACACTTGAATTTCCCATGCTTTCTGAGTTCGACTCATTGCTTTTCTAGAGTCACAGAACGGTGCTTTTCTTTTGAAAGAAATTTCTGAATTGTGACCCTAATTACTTTTTATTTTGTTTGCAATGAAGTTTGTATCATTTAAATTGTCATACACTGTCATGAAGTACCTGACAACAAGCAATTTAAGGACTGAGGAGTTATTTGGCTCCAGGTAAATGGGGTGATACAGTCCATCAGAGGAAAGCCATGGGAACAAAGGTTTCAGGCAGTCAGTCAAGGTGCCTTGGCAGTCGGGAAGCAGAGTGGGCATCCCAACATTTTCTCCTTTCCTCTCAGTCTAAGACTCTTTTTTGGAATAGTGTCATTCATATTTGGGGGTGCATGGGGTGAATGCCATGGCTTCTTTCCTCAGTTAAGTCTCCCTGGAAAAGCTCTCACAAGTGTGCCCAGACACATCTACCTAGGTGATACTAAATCTTGAGAAGTTGGTGTTTGTGATATTTTGGATGAGAAATGTCCCCTATGGTCACTCAGAGTATGTTCTTACTTGACTGGGCAGACAGAGGAAACAAACTATCTTAACCAAAACCAAAGGCCATAGGATTCTTGTGGTGCTGTTTGGGGATTTAGGTAATGAGGCCTTGCTAAAGAAAGTCTGACAATGAAAGCACACTGTGGGAGTAATAGCATCCCTATTTACAGTTTGCTTTCTGCTTTGTGTCTGTGGTTCACAATGTGAGGACTCTGTTTCCTGCTTCTGCCACTGTGCCTGCTGATGCCACATGGACTCTAACTGGGCACAACCATAAGCCAATGTTTTAACACACAATAACAGAAAGGCAATTAATATGGTCCTCAAGACAAACTGTTATAAGCTTGTGACATTGCAAAGACAGGCTCTGAATTCCTAGGCTCAAGCAATCCTCTTGTCTTAGCCTCCTGAGCAGCTGGGTCTTCAGATGTTACTCACTACACCTTGCTCTGCTAACTTTTTCTTTCTCTTTCTAGTTTTATCAAAGTGTTAACAGAAACCCAAAAACGGGGACAACACTTTTGATCCTGTAGTATCATATATCTTTTGTGGTAGTTTGGATAAGAATGGCCCCCATAGGCCATTCTTGTGCATACCTCTCCAGCACAACCTCTGCCTGTGTGCCTCCATGTTTCCAGCCATGATGATAATGAACTAAACTTCTGAACTGTAAGCAAGGCCCAGTTAAATGTTTCCTTTATAGAACTGCCATGATCATGGTATTTCTTCACAGTAATAAACACTGATAAAGACACTTGTAGACAGGAATAGGTAAAAATCTATTATGCTGCCAATGTCAGGCCCGTTCTTCAACTATAAGTGACCTTGGGAAAAGCATGATTAAAAATCAGGGTTCATAGTTCATAGTTCCATAATCCACACATGTTCTCTGGAAGGACACCTAAGACAGAGAGGGGAAAAGGAGGTTTTGCTATGGGAGTTATCTTGTTGTTTGACAGGACAGACAAAGGAAACAGACTATCTTAACCAAAGTCAAAAACAACAGGACTCTCGTGCGTAAATGTCCTTAGCAGTCAGTCTTGTTTAGTTTAATGCTTAAAATGGTCTTCTTCCTGAAGTGGCTAAGACTGCACAGAAGGGGTCACTCCAAAAACGTTAGAAGCAAATGATATGTGGTATGCAGTAGTGTGCTGTCTCCTTGAGCTCTTCAGAAGAGGTAAAACGAGAAATACCAGTCATATTGTATTTTAGGGCCGTAGCCTGCCTTTCATCTATTCCCTCAGAGTCTTTACTATAATGTCATGCTTATGCAGTCTTATCATGGAGTATTCTATCCATGTGATCAGAAGCTAAGAACAGAGTTAGATACACAAAAAAATACATAATAAATACATAATGACAATTAAGATTTAGCAGGATGAGCCTTCATTTTCCAGAGACATGGAATATTGACATGTCTCCTATGACTAGCCAGAACACTGTACTTTTAATCCCTGACTGGGACTGAAGGGACATAGACTGGGTTCAGATCTGATAAATTACTGACAGAAGCCTTTACTCTTGGTGTTTCATTATCAGTTAAAATAGCCAAACACAGTGGCTGTGACACTTAATATTGGCTGTCAAACTCACAGCGTATAGGAGAATCCCTAGGAAATAAACCTCTGGGCATGCCTGTGAGGGAGTTTCTGGATTGGGTTAATTGAAGTGAAAATACCATTCCATGGGCTGTTGTGAAGGTTTAAATGTGAATGCCCCTCCCGCCCCAGAGGCTCATATGTTTGAATGCTTGGTCTCTAGTTGGTGGAACTGTTTGGCAAAAATTAGGCGGCATGGCCTTGTTGGAGGAGATGTGCCATTGGGAGTGGCTTTGAGATTTCAAAAGTCCATGCTATTTCCAGTTAGCTTGCTCTCTCTGCCTGTGGATTAGGAAGTAAACTCTTAGCTACTGCTACAGTGTCAAGCTCACCTGTTTGCTGCTGTGTGTCCCACCACAAAGACAATGGACTAACTCTTTGAACCTGTAAGGATGACTCAATTAAATGTAATTTTTTTTTTTACAAAAAATCAATTTTTTGTAAGTTGTCTTGGTCATGATGTTCATCACAGCAACAGAACAGTAAACAAGACAGTTGCCCTCAGCTAAATAAAAGAGAAAAGCAAGAGAAGCATCACTGCCATGCGCCACAGCTGCCATGCGCCATGCTATGCTTCTTGCCTGCAGGTAAAATGTTGCTAGTGTCTTTGCACTTCCTATCTCCATGCGTCCCCTGCCACAATGGAGTCTTCTCTTGAGTCATCAGCCAAACAATGCTTTTCCCCTTCAGTTCTTCAGTTGCTTTTGTCCCTGACATAGTGTAAATCTACCTTCTAGTTCTTACTAAAGTTTTCTGTTCTAGACTAAGTATAGAGAGGTATAGTTCTGAGATAATCTATTGGCATTACTATAGGCCATATAATAAAAAGAAAAATGGGGAGGTTCAAGATACTAATAAAAAAGGCTTTTTAAAAACTCTGATTTTGGGACAGGTCTCATCTAGCTCAGGGTAGACTCCAACTTGTTGCTTAGGTGCACCTAGCCATGAACTCCTGAGCTGCCTGACTCTATCTTCTACATGCTGGGTTTCATGTATGTATATGCCATGACGTTTGGTCTTAATAAGGGAAGCGTTAGCCAGCAGCGGTGGTGCACACCTTTAATCTCTTGCACTTGGAAATAAGAAGCAAGAGGATCTCTGTGAGTTTGAGGCCAGCTTAATCTACAGAGCGAGTTCTGGGACAGCCAGGGCTACACAGAAAAACCTGTCTCAATAAAATAAAATAAATAATAAATGAATCTTTAAAAGAGAAAGTAAACTTGGCATGGTGGCACACCCCAGCATTCAGCAGGCAGAAGCGGGACGTAAGCATGAGCCTGAGGCCAGACTGCTATGTATAGCCTGTTCTAGGCCAACCAAGGCTACATACCAAGTGCCTCCATCAGAAACAAACCAAGACTAACTTATCCTATAAAACTTGAATACCTGGATCCAACCCACAACTGGGGAAATGATCCTCTCATCTACGGCTGGTGGCCGTCAGCACGATACAGTGCTGTTTACAGTGAGCTGTCCTCCTTAAAACAACCCTTGTACTGATTTATATAATGCTCAGACACAAGAAAATGCACAGGAATCCCATCCTCCCCTTTCTCCTCCCACTCCAAAACCTTAAAACCTGGACAAAGTGTGAAGGACTCCAATTTTAACTCTTTCACTAAGATTATTTCCAAAGGTCATCACACACAGGATGTGGACACAAATGTCCTAAGCTCAGTCTCCCAGGCAGTACACAGGGCCTCAAGCGCAGTCCCAGCACTGGGAGCGAGGTGAGGTAAGACAATCAGGTGCTCAGGGTGGCCCTGAGTTACAGCTAGTTCAGGACCAGCCTGGGCTCCACTAGACTGTTTTAAATTTTTTTTTCAAAGAAAGATGAATCCCTTTTATATCCTTTTCTATGAAGAACTTTTTCTCCAATTTTAAAAATTATAGTTTTCATACAGTAAAATGTATCCACTCAAATGATATGGTGGCTCTTTTTTTTTTTTTTTTTTTTTTTTGGTTTTTTGAGACAGGGTTTCTCTGCGTATCCCTGGCTGTCCTGGAACTCACTCTGTAGACCAGGCTGGCCTCGACCTCAGAAATCTGCCTGCCTCTGCCTCCCAAGTGCTGGGATTAAAGGCGTGTGCCACCACTGCCCGGCATGGTGGCTCATTTTTAAATGTATTTTTTACTTAAAACCTCTTTGTGGTTTGCACATGTATGTGCGTTTGAGGTGGGAGTTTAACTTTGGTTGTCATTTCTCAGGAGTAGTCTACCTTGGTTTTGCTTAAAATAAATCTCTTCATCTGTACATATGTCTTTATTAGCTTGTTTGCCTACATAATTCTAATCACCACAATAAACACATAGTTTCCCAAGTTTTGAAAACAGTGCATACACTATGAACTCAGTACAATCAAGATACAAAACAGTCTCATTATCCCAAAAGTTCCTACTGAGAGCCAACCTGTCTCAGCTCTAGGGCCTAGCAACTGATCTAAACTCTGTCCCTGTAAGATTGACCTTTCTAGAATAGAATATAAATGGAATCACATGATATACAGTCTAGATTTTTATTATGTATAATGCAATTTAATTCATCCATGTTACACGTATCACAGCTATTCTTGATTGCTAAGTGGTATTTTGATTACACAGGCATCCCATAGTTAGGAAACATTTGGGTTCTCTCCAGGTTTGACAGCTTACGAATGAAGCCACTGTGAACACCTGTCTAAGCCAGGTCATTACCAGTTAAGTGGGTACTTACGAGTGATGGTTGGAGGATCTGCTTTAGGAGACACTTGCCTGACTTTGTTCATGCTCATGCATTTTCTACATAGCAGAGATCCTTGGTGAAGCCTCTCTTCCTGGTTTGTTCATATCAATCAATGCTCTGCCCTTCTGGGTGTAGGAAACATCCCTGACTCTGGATCCCTTTCAGATTCCATTAACACTTACTTTGCTTGCTTTAGTCCTTGCTCCTTAATAAAACCCCTGACTGTGCCTGGGTGCCTCATCAGTACCCTGCAGCACTCCAGGAAAGGAGATTCTCTCTAAGCACACACTCTGTTCACACACATTTCACAGCTCATTTCTCAACAGTCTCGCCTCTGTTTTGTTTTCACAGGCTCTCACACAGCCCAGACTGGCCTTAAACCCTTATGTATCCAAGGATGGTCTTGAACTTTTGATCTTCCTATCTCAGCCTTCTGAGTGTTCAGGTTACCTGTGTGAACCACAACATCCACTGCTATCCTTTTGATAATACAGAAAAACAAAGCCGAGCTTTTCCCAACTCATTGGCAGTCAGTGTGCTTTTCATAACCATGAATATAAACTAAGGCTACATGGAGTATATTCAGAAAATTCAATGTGCTGTTCCCTAACATCAGCTTAAAAACAACTGTGGGCTTTGCTGCCCCTAAAACAGACAGCACCCAGTCCTTTAAAAGTCTCTTAAAGAAATGCTATATTAATTAAACTAGAGGGAAGGGGAAAAAAGTCAGCATAATTAACATACAAAGCAACACAATGGCCCAATTAATCACTATGAAGAGCAATCGAATAAAATACTATGCATTTTTATGGAGCAATTTAATCCGGCAAGTAATTAATCACAGAAACACTGAGCAAAACAAATGGATTTCCCTTTAAGGAAGTCACATTTATCATCTCTAATGTATCCCAAACCCTAATTTGTTATCCCAACTCAAAATTGTCTAGGAGACAATGAATCGTCAACCTTAGCAGAAAATGGGTTTCTAATTAAAAAGGAACCCTTAGCTTTTCAAGTGAAGTCTTAGTTCCAGGGCACCCAACGTGCTAAAGCATCAGGGACAGAGTTCTAGAACAATCAGCATGGAGGTCTTAACCTTAGGAGGTCTAAGTCTAGATCAGTTCAATGAAATTCACAATTATTAAATAAATCAAAGAGAAAATACTTAGTATTAACAGCAAACATTACTGACTACAAATATTATCAAAATACTTCCAAAACGCCCTCTAGAAGACAGCAGAGCATTCTTCAGAACAAGCAAAAGTGGTGGGGGTGGGGACACATGAATGTCCAGAAATTTAACTCAAAGAAATTCTTCTCTCTTCCCTAGTTCTGTAGACCAGGCTGGCCTCAAACTCACAGAGATCTGTCTTTCCCTGCCCCCGTAGTGCTGGGATCAAAGGTGTGCGCCATCAGTGCCTGGACCCTTCCTGTTTTAAACAATAACACATTCTTGTACAGACTTTCTCTGAGCTGTTGTCTCTGAACTGTCTTATTGCTTCCCTTTATCATGTGAACTTCCAAGTACCATTGCTCCCTGTCCATGCCATGTCGGGCCTGGATGCTATTCGGAATCTCTAGTTGTAAGAAAGAAACTGTTTGCTGATCTATATTTAACAAATAATCAGCAACACAAGCATAGATGCCACCTGCCTTCAACAGACTTCTATAAAGGACAACAAAAAAATAGCTACTCTGGAATATGGTCAACCTTGTTTGAAAAGATGAGCTGAGGCTGAATATGTACCCTGAAGAGACAAGCAGACAAGTTGGCTAAGGACATTCCAGAAAAGGATGAGACCTATAAACAGCTTATCCAGAGGAACACATATGGTGCTCTGGCTTACCCACAAAAGCTAGCATATCAATATCTATTTTTTCTAGACTATTAAAGATAGAGGCTGGGCTTGGTGGTATATGCCTATAATCTTCCAAATCCCTCTATATCACTAACCAAATAGATCATTCTTTTTACTAAAAAAATTAGTTCAGCCATGCATGGTGACTTATCAATGTAATCTCAACATTTGTGAGGCTGAGACAGGAGGATTGCTGTGAGTTTCAGGTTAGCCTGGGCTACATGGTGAAACTATCTCAAAAAAGAAAAAAAGCCAAGGGGATATACAGATGGCTCAGCAGTTAAGAGCACTGGTTGCTCTTCCAAAGTACCTAGGTCTAATTCCCAGAACCTACACGGTGGCTCACAACCAACTGTTGTAGCTCCAGTTCTAGATGATCTGACACCCTCTTCTGGCCTCCACGGGTACCAGTCATGCACTCAAGACATAGACATACATGCAGGCAAACACACGCACGCACGCACGCACGCACGCACGCACGCACGCACGCACGCACGCACGCACACAAAATAAATCTAAAACCCAAAAACCTTTGATGAGGAGTTCAAGGCC
This sequence comes from Rhabdomys pumilio, assembly GCA_030674055.1. NCBI lineage: Eukaryota > Metazoa > Chordata > Mammalia > Rodentia > Muridae > Rhabdomys > Rhabdomys pumilio. Next base: position 171,609,440 of record JANHMN010000003.1, read on the forward strand.
AGCCCTGTATGGGAGGGAGGGAGGGAAGGAGGAGGAAGAGAGGGAGGGAATCAGAGATAGGGAGAGACAGGGAGACAGAGACAGAAAGAAGAAAGGGAAAAGGGGAGGGAGGGAAGGAGGGAGGGAAGAAGGGAGGAAGGGAGGAAGGGAGGAAGGAAAGAAGGAAGGAAGGAAGGAAGGAAGGAAGGAAAGAAGGAAGGAGGGAAGGAGGGAAGAAGTAAGAAAAGACAAACCACATGAGATAAAAATAGATTTCAATCCCTCTCTATCTACAAGTCCCACTATGATGATTAACACTGCCATTGCCAACCTGACAGGATCTAGCATCACCAAAGAGACAGGCTTCTGGGTAGATCTGTGAGGACTTCAGGATTACATTAACCCAACTGCAAAGACCCACACTAGAGTGTGGACAGCACCACTGCGTGAACTGGAGCCCTGGATTACACTTTAAAGGCAAAGAAGGAGGAATGCTGAGCAGCAGCATGCAACCCGCCCTGTGCTTCCCAACTGTGGATGAAGTGAGGCCAGCTGCCCCAAGCTCCTACGACCGAACCTTCCCCGGCCCTTCCTCCCTTTTAAGTTGCTTCTTGTCAGATATTTGCTCTAAGCAAGTCCATTTAATAAATTTTCCCCAAACTAAGATGAGGTATTGTAAAAACTATAGAAATCACAGATGCTCCAACACCACCAGTGAGCACCAACGGCAGAAGCTGTCTCTACTGTGTTCTCAGGTGTGCTACCAAGCTGACTATTGAGAATTCCCATCATGTGAAGATAGACATAAGTGAGAAATGGATTTCTCTGGTGGGAGGGCCTTGGAAATGCATCAGCACATCTTGAGCTTCACATCCTGTTCACAAGACTGGTTTTCAAAGAAATGATATAGAAACCAATTACGACAACAACAAAAATCTCATTAAACCTGTTACTACAGGAGCTCGCTTTGCTAGAGCATGCAAAATATCTGAACTCCAGGGAGAAATGTACAATTGAGGTAAAATTAATCAAACCAACATAAAAAGAACAGCAAGAGATAATGTAAGAAGAAAATATTTCCTCAGAAATTCCTGAAGTCTGATCACTAAGTGCATAATTCTGTTTATTATCTTCTACAATGCAAACCTATATTTATAATTAGGCTGATATTATAGTAAAATGACAGCATCATGTAGACACAATTCATTTAACAATTAATCTACCGGAGCTAAAAATTCTTAGCATGTCATTAATTGCCTGCTTATTAAACCAGTGTTTCAGTTTCAGTTGCAGCATTATCATGTCCTTGTTACAACCCCAGGGGAAATGCAAGCATACTCATGGGACAATTAGCAAGTACCAAGATCCCAACTCTGAAGAATGCAGAGACCAGAGAAGCCATCCTCGGAGAGCTCTGCACTGCCTTCCCTCTCACACCACGGCCCTTTCCTTGGGCCTGCATCCTCACTTCTCAAAGAACCAATGCCTGCTACAACCTGTGCTTTTAGTTCCTAGCCGGTGAGTCCTGCTGGGGTTTTGAGAGAGCAAAAGACTAGAGGAAAGTCTCAGCCACTCCACGAAGGTCATCAGCCTGATTTTTAGTGTAAGGCTATTGTCTTTCTAGTTTGGCAGTGGCTGAAGACTCTCTACCCACAATTTTTCTTCCTAAAGGGCTTTGCAGTTGACTCTTCAGGGATGTTTTCAGGCTTTGGGGCTATTTTATATAACAGTAACAAAGCAGAGCCCAGAATGGAGAAAGATTAGTCCCAAATCATCTACCAAATCAGGAGCAAAGTCAGGAATAGATCAAAGCATCTGGACAAAGATTCTGAAGACACATTTAGGAATGTGCTGACGATACAGAGTTGCAGAAGATCCCAATACACAGACTGACATAATCAGGATCCCAAACAGACCTTGAGAAGCTAAAATGATGGGGTGAAAACATCAAAGCAAACTCAATAAGGATAAAGTGTTGAATATAGGTTAGATACAAAAGAAAAAATGCTGTAAAAATTGAGAAGGAGATTCACCTTCTCAAGGAGTGACGGAAACTCTATTGAAGGATAAGACTGTAAATTTTAAATTATTTTTATTCTGTTCTTTATACTTTTCTTCTAAGTTTTTATACTAAGTACCACATAGCTAGCAAAATGCTCCTACCAAATGAACAAGCATAGGAATCGAGAATTGAGGAGGGAGGTCACTTGAAGCAGCTTTGAAGTTTTTCATGAGCTCCAAGTTTGCTATGAACTAGCAACACAATTCACCTGACAAATCATCTAATGCAGGTCAGGGATGTAGCTCGTGCGAGAGGGTTTGCCCAGTGTGCAAAACTCCTTGGTTTCAGTGCTCAGCACAGGAAGAACTGAACATGTGTATACGTCCCAACATCTTGGAGGCAGAAGAATCAACGTTTAAGGTTGAGCTAGGATGGCTCAGTGGGTAAAGATACCTGTAAAGACACAAACTGGTGAACTGAGTTTGATCCTTGCGATGAATGTGGACCGCGAACAACTGCTCACAGTTGTCTGCTGACCTCTCCTGTGCACTGTGCCAAATGCATCACACAGACAGACAATTAAAAAAGAAGTTCAAGGCGATCAACGACACTGAGAGTCGGAGGCCAGGGTGGACTATGTGAAACTTTACCTTAAAATTAAGTAAATCTTTGTTAGAAGTCATGAAGAAAGAGAAAAATGTCAGTGTAATTAGTAAGCAAACAGATTGTTTGCCAAAAAAAAGCAAAGTAAGGTTTCCAGATTTAAATACATAGGATTTCTTTGAACTAAATCATAAATGACAATAAGATGATTTTATAAGTTTCCTGAGGTTGGAGCTAGCAAAATGGTTTCAGTGCCGTGCAAACTGATAATCTAAATTCATTTTCCAGAACCACCAACAGTAGAGACCAACTTCGAAAAGCTGTTCTTTGATCTCCATATGTGCTCAGTATCACGCACATGCTCATCGCTCATCACACACACACACACACACACACACACACACACACACTCTGAACCTCTGTAAAGAGTGAGCCTGTCAGTGAGTGTCTCAGAGCTTGTGTGTATTTAGACCCTGCTAAGGACAGCTTGCTATTTCAGTCCGATACTCTGATTCAGGCTCAGCTCAAGGTGGACTTCCTTTTCTCCTAGGAGCAATGCTCCAGAAATAGCCCCTGATTTGAACCAATAAAAACAGGCTGCAATCAGTAGCCTTATTGGAAGAAAATGAGATGCAGAAGGCAAAGCACAGAAGAATATCTTCTATAGACCAATGCTGACTCGAGACATTTAAAAAGCATACATAATAACTCCTTCAGTCACTCCACATCAAAGCACTCTGTCCTTTCCAAACCACAGACCCCACACAAGCGTTAGCCAAGTCCTGCTACTTTAGTACCAGCTTTTCTTTGTTAGACCGCTCAACATGCAGGCATCAAAAGCCAATGAGCTTTGTCTGCTCAGATCCTGAATACAGAGAAGAAATAGCTATAGGCTATTAGCTCACCAGGGAAATGCTGTGTTTAACACCTACACGTGAGAAAATCTCCCACAAAGGAAATGTGTGTATAAAAGCAAATCCAAACTTCCCCACTACCACAGAGCTCCAAATACAGCAAAGAGAACAGTAAGAGTCCTCCTCACTTGTTCTGAAACTAAGAAATTCCTTTTTTGTTTTCTTTCTTTAAAGCAAAAAAAAATATTTACTGAGATGAATGTAGTATATATATATATATATTATTTAGAGCTGCACAGAAATTCCTGTATTTCACTGCAATTAAATTAGTATAAATCTTGGCTGGGCATATAGTATTATGTTACCTATTAAAAAAGAAGGTATAATTTCCAGAGTGGCTCTACTGGTTTGCAATCCCACCAACAGTGGAGGAGTGTACCTCTTTCTCCACATCCTTAGCCAGCATGTGCTGTCACTTGAGTTTTTGATCTTAGCATTCTGACTGGTGTGAAGTGCAATCTCAGGGTGGCCCTACAGTTGAACTAGGGGAAGAATTGAAGAAGCTGAAAGGGTGAGCGACCCCAAAGAAAGACCAGCAACTCAACTAACCCAGAACCCAGGGAGCTCCCAGAACTGGAGCCACCAACCAGGAGCATACACAGGCTGGTCCGAGGCGACTGGCACATATGTAGGAGAGGTCTACCTAGTCTGGCCTCAGTGAAATCCTCAAGAGCCTTGAGACCCCAGGGAAGGTGGTAGCCTAGTAGGTGGGGTGGGGAGCTCAGAGGCAAGGAGGAGGAATGGGATGAGGAACTGTGGGAGGGAGGAGAAGGGGGCAATGACTGGAATGTAAATAAATAATTTAAATTAAAAAGAAAAAGAGAAAAGGAGGAGATGGAGGAGGAGGAATAAAACCAGGCATGTCAGTGCATTCCTGTGTTACCAGCAAAAAATAGGAGACCAAATACAATCCCTTACAACTCTCTCTGTTTTTGTTTTTAAGTAAGCCGGGTATGGTAGTGTTTGCAGTGTCAGCAGTAGGGAGGTGGATCCTGGCTGCTTATTAGCCAGGCAGCTTGAGCACCTTAGTGACTCCTTGTCTCAAAATACAAAGCAAAGCATAGACGGAGGAGGAGCCAGAGGAGGAGCGGGTTCAGAGGCTGAGAGCGTGTTCTGCCCTTGTAGAGGTTCTGGGGTTGGCTCCTAGAACTCACACATACCTCAGAGGATCTGATGCCTTCTGGCCTCTGTGGGCACCTGCACACACACGGTGCACATAAGCTCACACAGATGCACACACATACACATAAAAATGAGTAAATCTTTTTTAAAATGTAAAAAGAGACCTGCAGGTAGAACTTAGCTGTATGATACTTGCCTCATAGCAGTAAGGCTCTTGCTTCAATCCCTAATATAGCAAAACCACACAAATAGGAAAGAAAAGAATTTAAAAAATGGAGTAGGCAGATGAAGTCCAGCTAAACCCACAGTAATATTAAATGTGAATAAAATGAACACTCCAATCAAATGCAGAAGCTGTCAGAGCAGATGAAAAGTCTAACAACCCGCAGAACATGACAGTGCATACCTTCAATAAAAACAAGTCTGGTCTACACAGACAATTCCAAGCCAGTCGAGGCTACATAGTGAGACTCTGTCTTCAAGAGAAGAAAGAAAGAAGTCAGTCTAACTATCTATCACAAATACTTTAGAAAGATAAAAACAGATAAAACATAAAAGAATGGAAAAAGATATGTCATGACAGAAAATATAATTGGCAAAGAAACTTTATTTTATGTGAGTACACTATTCTCTTCAGACACACCAGAAGAGGGCATCAGATCCCATTACAGGCAGTTGTGAGCCACCATGTGGTTGCTGGGAATTGAACTCAGGACCTCTAAAAGAGTAGTCAGTGCTCCTAACCACTGAGTCATCTCTCCAGCCCTCAACAAAGAAACTTAAGAGTTAACATTTTATATACATTTAAAACACCTATTGATGCTTTATACCCTACTGAACCACAGTGGAATGTTTATACAAGGTGCATCATTTGTGAGTGAGCCAAACTTCAGTTTGTTTGTTTGTTTGTTTGTTTATAGGATCTCCTGTATTCCAGGATACCCTTGAACTCAGTATCTAACTGAAAATAATTCCGAACATCTATTTTTCTTGCCTCTGCTTCCAAGTACTGGGATTACAAACATGAGTCACCATGCCAGGTTTATTTAGTGCTGGGAAATGAATGCAGCCAGAGCTTTCTGCTGGGTACAAGTGGAGCTGCACAGTGGAGCTGTGCCCCAAGTCCTCTAAAATCTCAAAGCTGAGGAGGAGGGCAACCCAGTAGGAAGACCAGTAGTCTCAATTAACCTAGACCCCCCAAGAGCTTTCAGACACTGGACCACCAACCAGGCAGCATATACCAGCTGATATGAGGCCCGCAACACACATACAGCAGAGACTGCTGGGTCTGGGTTCACTCAGAGAAGATGCACTTAACACTCAAGAGACTGGAGGCCCCAGGGAGTGGAGCAGTCTGCAGGATGGGGGTATGGGGACATCCTTGTGGAGATGGCAGTGGTTGGAGGTGGAGGGGAGGAGGCATGGGATGTATGGTACAGTAAGAGCATGGACCGGGAGGGGAATAAAATCTAGAGTGTAAAAAAAAAAAAAAAAATTTAGTTTTCCTTTTACTTGTGCACGTGTGTGCAGGTACCTGCAGAGATCATAGGTACTGTTTTCTCCAGAGCTAGACATACTCATGTTCACACACACACCTCCCACCATACACAGAAACACACAGACATTTTAAATAGTAAGGCTAATATGAGAAGAAATGAGCAATCTGAAGAGGTCTATAACAAATAGAGGAATTAAATAATTTATGGAAAACAAACCTACCTCTGGGGTTAGAAAGATGGTTCAATGGTTAAAGCCCTGGCTTAACCAGCCAACTCTTCTAAAGGACCTAGGTTTTACCCCTAGCACTCACAGGGCAGCTCACTATCACCTGTGACTCCAGTTCCAGGGGAACCAATGCCCTCTTCTGGCCTATATGGGTACCAGAAACATATATGGTGCACAGGTATTTCAGGCAAGGCACGCTTACAGGCAGTGGTGGCACACGCCTTTAATCCCAGCACTTGGGAGGCAGAAGCAGGCGGATTTCTGAGTTTAAAGCCAGCCTGGTCTACAGAGTGAGTTCTGGGACAGCCAGGGCTACACAGATAAACTCTGTCTCGAAAAACAAAACAAAACAAAACAAAACAAAACAAAACAAAACACCCATAAAAATAAAATAGTAAAAAATAGCAATATTTGTGAAAAGAACATCAAGTCCTAATAAATTCTACCAAACATTTAATATTAATCCTTTGCAAACTCTTCCAAAAACAAAAGGTGAAGGAATACACACCAATGTATTCCATAGTGCCATCATTACCTAGATATTAAAACAAAAACATCATATGAAAACTACAGACCAATACATATATAAGAAAAAAATTCAAGGCCACTTAAGAGTCAATCTGAGAAGTGATAAAAATAGAATGGTCAATATCTTCTCAGTTACATGCATAATCATTTTGGGACATTCTTTTATCATGATACAGCAAGAAGGCAAACCTCTGGAGTAAAACTAGGTCAGAAATCCTCTCAGCAGATACAGAGTGCAGGAGAACACAAATCGCTTTCCCACATTCCTCTCCCATCACTGACAGACAGGAACAGCTCCTATTAGCGGACATCCTAAGTTCCTGCATGGCCTCTAATGCCAGCTTGTCACTAACATCATTTTACATCTCTGGTCTCTCCAGATGCACATGAGTAGGAGACAGAAGGAAACTGGATCTGAAATGGCTTAACACTATGGACTGAGTTCTCTGTGAGACCCATCTGAACTGAGACTTTAAGATCTGTATGAGTATACAACCAGGACAAAATTTTTAGATAAACTAGTAAATATTTGTGTCTATGCCATTTACTAGTCTAGAAAACTCGAGCACAGGGTAGCTGAAACACTTGCCGAAGGGAAGAATAGAACTGGACTAAAAATTCAGACGCTCTCTACAGTCTCTCGTTGAAGCATTTTATTACACAGTCTCATACACCACACTGGAATGTAAACCTACAAAACAAAAACCTCGGGGACATGGAGAAAAAACTACAGACAAACTATGCATGACCATGAGTTCCATTCCCAGGAACCCTTCAAAACCTTTGGTTTCTAGAATCAAAGCAAAGTAGGTGCTAGTGAAACTGTATTTCTACATACAAGGAAGTAAAGCTGGGCCCTCGTTTAATTGTATACATAGACCAGACAGAGCTCAGTGGCAGTGCTAGTGCTTGCCGAACATGCACAAAGCCCGAGGTTTGAGCACCGGGTATGATTCCAGCATCACCTGATTCAAGTATGACAGTGTTCAAAGACGGGACAAGAGACTGGGAGAACAGGGATAGAGGCAAGGGGATCAAGTGTTCAAGGACGGCCTCTAATACACAGTAAGTTTGAAACTAGTCTCAGCGACACAATATGGTGTTTCAAAGGCGGGGTGAATGGACACAGTGGTACTCAGGAAGCGGAGGCCTAAGAATCATCAGAGCTTGGAAATTCAACTATTTCAGTACCGACCACATAGAAAGATCAAACCCTTCTGTGCACCAAAGGACATAATAATAATTAAAAAAAAAAAAAGCAACTCACAGAATGGTAGAAAATAATTAAAATAATTGCAAATCATCTGATAAAGAATTGGCATATACATTACATAAAGAATGCCTAAAATCCAACAACAAAACCCAATTAGCTGAGCATAGTGGCACAGGCCTTTAATCCCAGCACTTGGGAGGTAGAAGCAGGAGGATTTCTGAGTTCCAGGCCAGCCTGGTCTATAGAGTAAGTTCTAGGACAGATGGAGTTACAACGTGAGATTCTGTCTCAAAACAAACAAACAAACAAACAAACAAACCCCTTTCAATTAATACACCGGTCAGAGGAAGGTTCAGGTAACAGCTCAGTGGTAGAGCTCTTTGAATAGCAGATATGAGGCCCTGAGTGTGATCCTTAGTACTACAGAGAGGTGGGTGCGAGGGGTGGATACAGTGTCACATGCCTCTAATCCCAGCATCCTCAGGTCAGCCTGAGTTACACAGACACAGCTAGTCACTGTCACCCTACCGCCCCACCCATCACTCCCTCCAAAAAAAGGAAAAAGAGAAAGAGCTGTCTGAGTGTGTGTGTGTGTGTGTGTTGGGGGAAAGGATTTGAATACTATTTCTCCAAGCATGAAATACAAATAAATGCCTAAGAAAACTTTTAGGTGGCCGTGCCTTTAATACCAGCACTGGGGAGGCAGAGGCAAGTGGATCTCTGTGAGTTCAAGGCCAGCTTGGTCTACAACATGAGTTCTAGAACACCCAAGACTCTATGCAGAAAAACCCTGTCTCAAAAAACAAAACAAAACAAAACAAAATGTTCAACATTATTATTAGTCATTAGAGAAATGCAAATTAAGACTATAATGAGATACATCTTCACACCCATTACGATGGGTAGTGCCAAAAAAGGGGAAAATATTAGTAAGAATGTGCAAAATTAGAATGTAAAATAGTGCAGCCACTTTGAGAAATGGTTGGCAAATTCTCCAAATGTCATGCATAAATTATCGTATACTGTTAGTAATTCCACTTCTGAAACAAGCAAGGTATTGAAGAGATTTATGTATAATCCTGTTCATACAAGCATCATTCACAGCATCCAAAAAGTAGACACAACTCAAGTATTTTCAACATGACAACAAAGTAACAAAATGTGGTAGATACAGACAATGGAACACTCTTCAGCTCACACAGGGAATTTTGATAAATGCTAACACACAATACATATGTTGATGCTTGAAGACAATATATTACATGAACTAAGTCAATCACAATGGACAAATAGGATTCCTTTGAGATGAAGATCAAGGCAGCCAATCAGTAAAGCAGAAAACAGAATGGTGATCGCCAGGTGCTAGAGGAAGAAGAAAGGGGAGAATGGGAATGTAATGAGTACATAGTTTGGGCTGGGAGTCCAGCCAGTAGTAAGGAGTTAATCTAACCTATACAAGGCTCTACTTTCAGTCCCCAATACCATCCATGAATACAAAAGTCCTAGAAGTGGATGGTGGTAGTGATTGGGTAACAATGTAAATATACTTAATGTCAAGGAACTGTATGGTTAAAAATAAAGACCAGGCTGGAGAGATGACTCAGTGGTTAAGAGCACTGATGCTCTTCCAGAGGTCCTGAGTTCAATTCCCAGCAACTACATGGTGGCTCACAGCCATCTGTAATGGGATCTGATGCCCTCTTCTGGCATGCACCATATATGCATACTGAACACTAATACATAAATAAATAATATTTTAAAAATAATTAAGATCTGGAGCTGAAAAGATGGCTCAGCAGTAAAGAGCACTGGCTGTTCTCCCAGAGGACCTGGGTTCAATTCCCAGCACCCACATGGCAGATCACAGCTATCCTTGGGCACTGAACACACATGATGTACAGACATGCATGCAGGCAAAACATACATATGATGATGATGAAGCAAGGTGCAGAAGTATTCAAGGGAATTTTAAGCTGAGTTTAAGAGGGGTATATTAAAATCACCCTCACCTACAAATCATTACAGACCCAGATAAAAATCTCAGTATTTCATTACAAACACCTGATTTTCCTAAACCAAGATTCTTAACTTCACTGCAGTTCACCAACCCTAGCTACGTCCTTATACAAAATCTCACTTTGCAGTGTAAATCAGATTAGGAAAAATCAGATTAACCATATGGGATTCCGTGTTTGATTTGTTTCTAGCTGCAGTCTTAGAAGACTGGGACACACCGAATGAACAACACTCCTGTGGTTTCATTTTAGTGCTTTGTTGTAACGTGCCTAATGCCTCTCATTGTGCCTAATGGCGTGGGTCAGGCTCTGACTAACAACAGCAGGTCTATCACTGATGAATTCTAACTCCAGTGATAACCTACGCCTAGGCAGACAACTCTGTGGCACATAGTCCCTGCTACTTACAAGTCCTCAATTCAGTGCCTCTGCTCACATCTTTACTTTAGCCTGTACTTTGTCCTCTACTTAATCCAAATTCATTTCTCAGTAACTAAGTTGCATCCTTCTGTTGAAGAGCCCGGGCTTCAAACTGTGCCTCCTATCCCTTCGTCTGTGCTCATTTTACCAAGAGACCCTCTAAGTAGGAGGAGGATCAATGAGGGCTGGGAAGATGTGAGAGGACTGGGATCTCACGTTTCCTTCTCAGTTCTAATTCTGCCTCTATTAGGCTAGGGGTGGTGGTGTGCACCTGTAATTTCCATACAGAGAGAGGTGAAAGCAGGAAAGATCTTACATTTAAGGCCAACCTGGACTGTGTATTAAATTCCAAACCAGCCTTAGCTACTAGTACTTGGCAGGTAGCAGCACAAAGATCAGTAATCCCAAACCAGCCTTGAGTACAAAACAAGTTCAAGGTAAGCCTGGAACACTGAGGCCTGTCTCATATAGACAATAAATACCACAGAATGTGCAGGGAGAAAGAAGGCAAACCCTCTAAATGAACCTTAAAGGTGCCACAGTGTATTTTACACTTCTTATGAAAGGACACACTTCCTGTGGGGAGGAACAGCATGGGCTCTTCTTTGACATCAGGAGTCCCAGTTACAATAGCAGCTCTAAGCAGCTGTACTATCAGAATCTGCTGAAGATAAACAGAAGAGAGGCTTGTTCAAAAGCAAACAGCTCTGACAACTGAAGAACCAGCATGACTAAACCACAGAAAACCTGAGTACCTGAACCTCCACGCTTGTGGAAGTACTTTAACCCCCACTGTCAAAACCTAAGCTCCAAAGAACAGAAAAGTCTGTGGTCTTTCTGCTGCTCCCGTCTGTGGGGAGGCTCTAAGTAAGGGTAGTCAGAAGACCTACCGCACGCCAGGAGGCCCAAAGACAGCTTTACACTGTCATCTGAACTTCGGCCTTCAACTCTTCTCTTCCTGGGGACATGAAATAACATTCTAAGACAGGTGATACGAGTTTGGTCATGCTGCCTTAGAAATCCTTCTCATGTACACATCAGCACAAATAGCCTTTAGAAACAGCTAAAATAAATTGTGCACACCACAATTCTCCTACTAAGCCTTACTCCAGGGTATCTCTTGGAGACCCAGTGGTGGGATTGCTGACCCAGGCTCTTGTTTTCTCAACCACCCAATGTCACAGATGTGCATCACAAACTGGAAGAAAAAGGCAGATGAGCAGGGAATCCTGGCTCAGTCCTGCCTTTTTTTCTTCCCCCGATATGTAACTACAGAAAATGACACAACTTCCCTGATCATTCTCATTCAAAGCCATCAATGTCCATCTACAAGGAAACCCAAAACATTTTAACTTTCACAGAACAGAAAAATAAGAGGTAGCTAGGAATTAAACAAAGGCAAAGTGCAGTGGTCCACACCACTAATCCAGCACTCATCAGGTAAAGGCAAGTAGATCTGAGTTGGGGCATGCCTTGTCTACTATTGACTTCTAGGCCAACCAAGGTACATAATCAAACCCTGTCTCAAAGTTAAGGAAGGGGTGTGTGTGTACAGAAATGGGTCAGCAGTTAAAAGCAGTTGTTGCTTTTTCAAGGACCCAAGTTCAATTTTTAGCACCCACATGGTGATTCATAACTATCTATAATCCAGATCCAAAAGATTCAATACTCTCTTCTGTCCTCCAGGGTCACCAGGCACACATATGCTGTACATACATGTAACATAAAAATTAAAAAAGAAACCTAAAGATCAGCATGGCAATTCTTCAAAACAAACAAACAAAACCACCCTAAACACAGAATTACCATACGAATCAGCAACTCCTCATCTGGGCCTATGCCTCAAAGAAATGAAAGCAGGATCTCTTTAGCCTTTCAGAGAACCTTGCTATGTAGCCCAAGATGGCCTCGAAATGCCGATCCACCTACTTACCTCAGCCTCCTAAGTGCTAACGTTATCCGTATGCAGCACCATACTGATCTAAAAGCAAGCTCCCAAACACAACTTGTACTCATAGAAGCATCATATACAAAGCCAAAAAGGCAACGATAAGTCAAGTATCCATCAACAAATGAACAGATAAAATATGTAAATAAATACCATGAAAATATTTGTTGGCCTAAGAGAAGGAAAGAGATTCTGGAATCTTATAAGATGTATGAAACTTGAGAACATTCTATATGAAATGACTACAATTTTATAGTTTCTCAGGAGCTTATGGCTGGCACCATCCTCCCCACTTCCTAGATGGTAGAAGAGGTCCAGAGGAGGTAACCTGCTCAAGATCATGTAGCAAACAGGAGCAGCAGCCTCTCTAGCTGATCCACCCCATGCCTTCGAGCCCGGAGAGAAAGACAGACTAGCATAAGGCATGTCTGCGGACATGGAGCATTACATCCTGAAAGGAAGAGCCTGGGCTCACACTTTACCACATAACAAAAGCACGGTCTTCCAAAAGTCACTCTTTAATCGTTAAGAATTAGTCTATTTCCTGGTAAAGTGTATTTTGAGGAAGGTGTGGTGACAAACGTGTAATCCCAGCACTTCAGTAAGAGATCGAGCAGGAGGTCTCCATGGGCTCAAAGCTACGTGAGGATCTGTTTCAAGAGGTAAAAACAAGGACGGTTTAAGCAGCATATATATTATACTCTACAGAGTTTGAAGATTAAAAGACTAGAAAAATAGCTTTTGGAAGAACATCCCAAGCCTGACATTTAGTAAGGGGAAGAGATGTCAGTAAGGAGCAAGGGTGTACTGTTCTTAGTGTCATCATATGTGCTCTTGGTCTGGATTTAGTGTGATACGGTTCCCATGCACCTTTCCAATAATCTCTTGCAGAAGGTGAACGGGTCTTTGCTTCTTCAGCCAAATACTTAATTAGCAATAGTGAAATGGATGTGCTTATTCTCTGCAGGAAGCCCAGTTTGAGAACTGGAATGAAAGGAGAGAAGCAACCATGCTGACAGGCATCTTTTCCAGGCTCAGCCTGATTCTTTCAGTTATTCAGAGAAGGCAGGGAACTTAACCAGCTGCCTGGTGGCCCCTGGGAAGAATAAGGACAGCAGCAGCCGAGGCAGAAACCATTGAAAACAAGAGCAACAAAGTAGAAGATGAAGCAAATGAGCCCCAGATGAAAAAGAGCTGCCTGAAAAGCCTGTGTAAATATATGATAAATAAATAACATATACTCTATTCTTATCTAAGTTATACGCTAGCCCAGACCTGATTCAAACATCCATGTCTGTCCCACTGCCCTTAGGTCATAAAGGGGTATGTGGACGAAGAGTTTGTAATGCCAAATTCTTTTAGAAACGGACATCTATTATACAGACTCACGTCTTGACTGCTAGGTGCAGATCTGCATTTATTGGTGAGATTTATAAAATTGTGTTTGCTGCAAATGTCTCTGGGTATGGGTAGGCAGTCCAACCTTCCTCACTGTGTCTTGTTAGCACATCTCACCCCATGCTCCCTTGGCCCAGCCCACCTAACACACACATTTCACAGCTTGCCTTTTATTCCCAGATGTGACACACTGTAGTAAATCACTGCAGAGATGAGACATTTTACTTTAAAAGAAAAATAGCAATAAACACCATATCCCTGCTCTCTCACACATTAGAATCTATACAAAGTTGTAAATACACATTGCTATTATTGGACTGTCTGGCAAGCCTTACATCTGGAGCTAAATCAAGTTCCCCATCTGCTGGTTTTGCCTCTTTTAATCAACATTACCTTCTTGATTGTTTGCAGAAACAACTTAATAACAGTTGAGAAAAAGGAAACTCCTAGGAACAAAGGGAGGAAGCAATGGGAGAAAGCCAGACTGAGATCTAACGTGCAGCCCTTTCCTTCCCCACTTACAGACCCACGTATTCCTGAGGGATTACTGCTTCCCCCGGTCCTGTGAACCCCAAGTCTGACACAATTTTACCTAACATATACAGCACTCTGTTTTGCTATTCCATAAGGAACTAAAAATGACTTAGCCCCTAGGGCCTTTGTTTGTTTGTATTTACTACAAATAGAAATAGCTATCTATAGTAAAATGTGAAAGTTCTAGATCCCCATGAAGAAACCCTGGTGAAGAGCAGAGGAAACCTTAGGGGAAGTTTATGCATGAAGAACACTTTGGCAGCTAAGGTGCCTGCAAAGGGCATGCAACCATCTCTGGGGTAGAAAACTCAAAAACAGTCAGCACTTTGAGCTATTTCAATATGACAAAATGAGAGCCTCCTGTACTCCTGCTTCTTGATCAAGTATGACAATTTCTTCCACTCCTACAGACACCAGGGCTTAAAATAGTAGTAGTGCTTAGAGCACACTCCGTGGGAAGACGCACTAAAGCCCGGGATGAGCACAACTCTGAAAGAAACCTCCTTCCTTACCTGATGTTCACCAGTGCATGTGTCACCTTGCTCGCAGCGTCCTTCCACTGGCCAGCGTTGGTGGAAAGCCTAAGGACTGCAAGAGAAAGCAGACAGCTCTGTCAAGCTCCGGACACAAACCAAAGACAAGAAACGAGGAAACAGCTCAGGATAGCACGATTACAAACACCAAACAAAACCTGTGCCAATCTTGTTTTTAAAAAGACAACAAATGAGGGCTTCTAGAATCTTTCAACAATTTTCTCCAGGAATTTTTCTTTCTCTGACTTCTCACTTTTCATCAAAGTAGTCAATACTCCTTTTCTGCCCCAGGCAGTTCTTAGCCCCTCCCCTGATAACAGGTCCCAAAATTTAGTTTCTGTATTCACTTACATACAAATAAGATGAGGAGATGGCCCAGCTGCTCTCTAGTGAGAGCAGGATGACCTGAGTTAGAGCCCAAACCCATAGAAAAAGGCCTGGTCTAGGGGTGTATGCTTGTCATTCCAGAACTGGCAAAGCTGAGACAGACAGAACCCAGGGACTTGCTCCTGGCTAGTCAGCTTTGTCTTCTTGGCAAACCCAGGTCAATGAGAGGCCCTGTTTAAAATGATGAGGTGGACAGCTCCCCTGTAATAACCTGAGATTGACCCCTGGTCTCTATGCACAAATGCCTGTACAACATGTGCATAATCACAGATTATCTATTATAGGAGTGACATTGTGAGGGCAACCTGGTTGCCATGTTTACCATTTCCCTAATGGCAAGGGTTACACTTGATTAGCATGGAACTATGTAGACCAGGCTGGCCTTAAACTCATAGCACTTCTACTGGCTGAGCTCGTGTCCCTTCTTGCTCCACACACATCTTTATAAACCAGTCATACATCCAGCCAAATAGGACAAATAACCTCTCTAGATAGAGAATGACCATGGTTCAAACAAGGAATAAGCTGTTTGGCTTCTAGCTTACACAGGTAACCTGCAAAATGAATCAATAGAACACATTCACCCTCTGACCAAATTCTCCTTTACAGACACGTTCTCAGCGGGAGGAAAGATTACAGAAGTACGAAAGTGAGCATATCCCTTGACAGCTATGATTTCAGGCCGCACAGGAATTATAACCATGCCGTTTAAAGAGACACAACAGCACAAGTACTCCCTGGATGATGAACAGAAAGCAAACATTCAATTAAGTTTTTGTTTTTGCCGTCTGTATGCATGCACACCTGCATTCATGTGTACAGGAACATGTGCACATAGAGAACAGAGATGAACTTCGTCCTCTATCACTCAGCACATTTTTAATTTTTTTTTTTTTTTTTTTTTTTTTACTAATTTATGTGTGAGTGTTAAAGTGCATGCTTATGGAGGTCAGAGGCAATTTGTGAAGTTGACTTTTTTCTTCTAATGGATGGGTTCCAGGGATTAAGTTTAGGTTGTCAGGCTTAGAGGCAAGCTTCAATACCTGACAAGTCATCTAAATGGCCCCTATACCTTATTTTTTTATATGTGATCTCTTACTAAACTTGGAAGTCACTGATTGACTAAACTAGTAGCAAGCAAGCTTTGGATCTGCTTGTCTCCATCTCCACAGCATCTCCACAGTCATAACTGGCTTTTTAATGTGTGTACTGCTGACTCAGGTCTCTATGCATGGGCAACAAGGATTCTACCCACTGAGCCATCTCCCCAGCCCCCAAATATATAATTAAAGACTGGTTACAGGGGCAAATATGTGGACTGTTTACAAAGTGTTAGGCACTGGACAAAGTTTATATATAATATAGCATAGAAATAGGTGTTATGTAACTGTTTCCTCCAAAATCAAAACATTTCATTCTGCAGAGAAGCTCTTGAAGCAGGAAGAACTACTCAAGACACTTCAGGAAGTCCCTGAAACTGACCAAATTCACCAGGTCCCTCCATGCAAGAATTAATAGCCAAGTTCCTGAGAGTCACTCTCAAACAAGCCAAGCAACCAAAAGGTCTCTTTAGATAAACCCAAAGTATAAAGAAGACCCAAGAGATTAGACTAGCTGCCCAAAAGAAGCAAAGCCTGCTGAGCTGCCTGAAAGAGGTTTAGACCAGAGTCACTTAGAAAGGACATTCTTTAATCTTGAGCTACCTGCAGGCTGTGCAGTATGTTCCAGATTCCTGGCTTTTGTTAGCTGTCATCTGTGCTAGGGTGGACAATAGTGATGACGCTGTCTTTGAGTCATTACCATTCCTGTAACTCTTCACCCACTCTCTTATAAGTAACCCTAAAAAAACTCACTGGCTCACCAAGTTGGATTTTGTTGTTATCTATACTTTGGTAGATCCTGAGCTTCCTATCTGATGTGAGCAGACATGTGTGTTGTGTTCTCCTTCCACCCCCCCAAAAGTCTTGTCACACAACAATAGGAAACTCAGAATCAGAGAAAACAAGTGATTGTGATTATTCATAGTTGTTTTGTTGGTGTGTGTTGTAGTAATTATTTAAAAATCAGCTGCCAACCAAGCTGATTATCTAAGCTGCAGCATCTCTGCCTAACTCAACCACGTGACCAGAGGCCACATGCATGCCACAGCTAGAAACAGCCAGCCAGAAACACCAGCCCTGCCACCCATGAGACACCAGCATGGGAGATGGCTCTGACAGTCTTCCACGATGTCTCTGCAAGGCTGGGTAGTGCCTGGACCATCCCACCAACCATTTGGTACAAATGAGACTCTAATGCTTAAATTATCCAAAGACTTACATATTTAGTAATGATCAATAACAAGATACTCTTACAATCAGAGGTGTAACCGAATACCCAACCTAGATATATCAACTACCTTTGACTGGTACAGACAAGCGAACATCAGCCTCCATGTCCACTTCTCTCCTTCTCCATCCCCCCTTAGCTCCTCCTCTTCCTTCTCTTCCTCTCCTTTACTCCTCCTCTTCCTCCTTTACTCCTCCCACCTTAGCTCCTCCTACAGTGTGTGTGTATGTATATGTCTGTGTGTCTGTGTAAAGGTCTAGAAGGCCTTTCCCTTTCCCAGCCCCCTTCTGCTTTCAAAACTGTTAGATTACATTCCTAAAGCTAGCTACCAAGGTCTACTCCTTATTTGGCCACTTCCTCCCTCTGAGACTGTCGACCAAGGTCCAGCCATCAAAATAATATAGTTCAGCAATCAAAAGTCCCTTTTCGGCTGCCCTAAGTAACATGTACAATCAAAACAAACCAACTCCTCCCAACAGTTTCCTTTTTTCCCTTTATAAATTGCTATTTGCCTGTGAACCACATCTGTGGCTGGGGAGATGGCTCAGTGGGTAAAATCCTTGCTGCCCAAGCATGAAGACCTGAGTCAGCAGTACACACACAGAGGCAGTTCTTTCTCCACTGAGACAAATATCACTTCTCTCTTTCCCTTGTCCTTTTTCTCCCCCTCTCCCTTGTTCCTCTTCTCTTCTCTCCCTTCCTCTGTCTGACTTGTCTCTTATTCCATAATCTAATCTCTTTGTACTACGAACTTGGCCTTGGGTTGTCTTGTGCTGACTTTAAGGGGGTTATTTGAAGAATTTTTTGGTTTGTTTTCAAATATTTATTTGAGGGAGGGAGAGGGAAAAAAAGTGTGCACACGTGTACATGTGGGCGTGAATATGCCTGTGTGTGCTCCATCTTTGATGGTTTGGGGAAGGGCTGGGATGAACAACAAAGCATGAACAGCAAAATGTAATTTGAAAGTTTCAAACTGTCATCACTACTTTCTATTTGAAATAGCTAGTACTTGGGTAGGACGCACACAGTAAATAGATCTAAACTTCAACCACGATAGATCCTCCCACCCACATCCTTCCCACTGAGAACTGAACTCTGGTCCTCATACTTGTAGTGTAAGCACATTACCAACTGATTTGTCACCTCAGAACTTAATAGACCTGGCAGTCTTGGGCTTGCTTTATAGAGCAGCTAGCCCCAAACTCACAGAGATCTGCCTGCTCTACCTCTCAAGTGCTGGGACTAAAGGTCTTCACCACCACACACAGCCTTATTAAAGACATCTTAGCAGGGGCTGGAGAAATGGCTCAATGGTTAAGAGCAGATGTTGCTCTTCCAGAGGCCTAGATTTAGTTCCTAGCACCACGTCAAGAGTCTCACAACCTCTTGTGACTCCAGTTTGAGGGAACTTGATGCCTCTGGCCTCCATAGGCACCTGCACACATGTGGCTTACACACACACACACACACACACACACACACACTATAAATTTAAAAATCTACCCCTCAAGACAGTGTCTCCTATACCTCCTGCACGGTACGAAGCACTCTACCAACTGAGCTATATCCCCAACCCCGCTTTCTATTTTTTTTCCCTCTGGAGACAGTCTTATGAAGCCCAAACCCTGAACTTGAACTTGAATTTCTCCTGACTTAACTTTCCAACTGAGATTGCACAGCTACTATACTATATCTATAGCTGATGACCAATCTTAGGTCCTTATGCTTGCCAGGCAAGTACTTTACAACTAAGCTGTCTTCCCAGCCAATTTACTGCTACTTTTGGAGACAAGGTCTCTTGTAGCCCAGATTGGCCTAGACCTCTTTATGTCAATGAGGATAACCTTGAACTTCGGATTCTCCTGCTTCTACCTCTAGAGTGCCGAGACTACGGGTGTGTGCCAGCACACACTGCTATGGTGTGCTAGGGACTGAATCCAGGGCTTCCTACATTCTAGGAAAAGCACTCTATCGGCGGAATTATCTCCTCAGCCTAAAGCCGAAATTGGGGTAAGTTTCTTCAGTCTTCCTTTCATGACTTTAATGGTGTGTTGTTTCTTTTCTGTTTTCCATAATTTGCTATATAAATAATAGCTTGAGCTTGAAGTACAATTACAACGTGCACGTAGGAGTCAGACAACAACTTCTGGGATCTGTTCTTTCCTTTCACCTTGCGTTCCAGTGACTGAAATTGAGTAACCTGGATTGTACAGTAAGCATTATTACTGCCAACTGAGCCAGCTCATCACCCTGTCCCCTTTAACACACTTTTAAAAACACTTTGTCTGTACGGGTTTGTTCCTGTATGAGATTATATATACCGTGTACATACACTTAGGTTCCTGCAGAGGCCAGAAGGCATTGGATTCTCCTAGAACTGGAGTTATAGATGGTTTTGAGTCACTGACGTGTTTAACTGGTAACTGAACCCAAGTTCTTTGCAAGAGTTAAGTCCTTGCCCTTTTAAAACATGTGTTATTATCTATTTTACCTCCTACTTCTTTTATAATATAGGATCCCAAAAAGAGGCAAGGCTTCTGTTTTGTTCTGCTTTGTTTTTTAAAGGGTCAACAAGAGAAGGATTACAAAAAGATGAGAGCACTTGCCTAGCATGCAGGATGTAATTCCTCAAGGATGCTATCCACCTCGTATTTTGAGATGGGGACTCTCAATGGCCTGAAGCTCACCAAGTAGGCTAGGCTAGATGGTCAGGAACCCTCATGGATCTATCTATCAGGTTGGTTTCTTGAATTTATCTATTAGGTTGGTTTCTGGAATTCACAGAGATCTGTCTGCCTCTGCCATTTGAGTGCTGAAATTAAAATCATTCACTATCATGCCTGGCTATGATCTATTTATTTCTATATCATAGAAAGGTACGATCCAACTAATGAATCTTTTGTAGCATTTTCTTGTTACTTATCAGACAGGGGCAGAGAAGGACAAGAAGAGAAGACAGGAGCTTACCCATGGAGTAGAGGTTGTCAAAGCTCTGGTGCATGCGGATAATTTCATAGTAAAGCTCATCATAGCTGCTGGGGGTTGGCAGGAATGTGTCACCATATGTGATAAACATATTAAATAGGTTCACAATCTGAAAAAGAAGCCATAGCCCATATCCAGGCATTAAGCTGGGAAGATCAGAATAACATTACTAGTGGTATGCTGTGGGCATCTCTTATTGGTTTCCAGATATATAATATTTTGGGGGTACTTTGTAAACTGGTTGTAAAACAATTATTAAAAATTCACAGATAAAAACTAACAAATTTCTTACTTATTCTCTACCTTCATTCTTATCTAACTCATTCATGTAGAAAGAATGCCCTATAATAGGTGGTGTCACTCGTCTCAACCCTGCATGACTCTGTTGTCATGCTGAGAGCTGAAAATTGGCCATCTTGGGCATAGTTCTTCAATTAGCAGATACTACAAAGTCAGGATTTCATCTCCCCCAAATACTTAACATTTATAAGCTGTATAGACAACTGAAAGGCTTGGTGCTTCCTTCTCTCCTGATTCACTAGCCAGATAAGCATTTCTACGTGCCCTTCAGAAGCCAAGCAACAATGATAGAACATTTATCTGGCCCAGAGGCCTCTAGAAAACTTACTATTCGCCCATATAGAGACTGCAAGAGTACAGTAGAGTCTTAGCTGGAACCAAACTCAGTGTTCATAGAGATGTGACCTGTATCCACGCTTCCCAGGACAAATCCATAAAGAAAATACAGCTTGGATCCAGACCCTGGCTCCTATTACAAAGCTGCCCATTTCTGCCTTAGTATATTGGCTTTAGAAAAACAAATATTTTTATTAATACTCACCATAAGGGCCAATGTGAAAATGTTGTGTTTGGCCAAAAGTACGGTTTCATTTGACATAAGGAACTTCAGCAAGTTTATCAAGGCTTTAGAGAAAAAAAACAACAACAAATTATTCAAATCATAATCAATATAATCAATAAAAGTAAGTAAGGCCCAGCATGATGGCTCAGTGGCTTCACTGAGTGTGATGAGCAGTGGCTCCCATAACATGTCATCTAACCTCCACACATGTGTGCACAGGGATGTGCCCACACACAGACACACACACAAATAAGTAAATGTAATGAAACATTAAATAAATAAAAGCAGAATAGCTCTATAGAAACAGCAACTGAAGCCTTCCTTTATTATTAACATGTAATTGTGTGTGCGTGTGTGTGTGTGTGTGTGTGTGTGTGTGTGTGTGTGTGTGTATGTGTGCGTGTGTGTGTGTGTGTGTGTGTGTGTGTGTGTGTAAGATATGTTTGTGGGGGGTAAGAGAACAAGAGAGACTAATAGAATATATGTAACATGAAAGTAGAAGAAACTATTTAATGAGGAGAAAGGAACCAGCAAGGGAGGGAGAAATACATTTTTTTGGTATGATAACTTAAAAAAAAAAGTAAGACAGAAAAAGAAACATACAATACTTAGACTAACTTATGGGTTATAGTGTGCTATTTCAATATATGCAGAAAGAAAAAAAAAAAGGCCAAATCAGGGTAATTAGTATTTCCTTTTCCTTGTTACTTATGTTTAGAGCCTATGAGCTTTTGAGAGCTTCCAAGTTTTAAAAACATGGTAGAGGAAAGGTCAGGTTATGAGGGGTTAACAGTGTTCTTTAAGGAGGTTGGTAAAAGAGCAGCTGTCATCAATAGGAGGTCTCCTACCCTGTCCCCAGAAGGGGTTTTTTGGGTCTGTTTCATGGTTTTCATGTATATGCTTTTGAAAAAGATTGGGGGAGAGCTGACAAGTCTTTTATGTTGGAGAAGACTGCAGAGCTGGGTAAGCACACAGAGTTTCCGAACAGAGGCACAAGTGCTTGGGAAGCAAAAAGACTCAGTGGGAGGGAACAGAGTGAAATCCAGCCTGTACTAAATGACACCATGTTAAAAAAAAAAAAAAAAAAAAAACCCTAATCTTCCCAAGTGCACGTCTTCTTATCTGCCCATTTAAGGTTTAAAAACATCTACTTCTTTTCACACTTCTTACAAGCAATTAAGCTCGGAGACATGACTGCTAAACTGACAATCTTAGTGCTCAAATCCACTCCCACAAGGTGATCTCCCCATCAAACTTTCTCAACATACAAGGAACGCTAGGGCCCCTTCCACCTCACACTACTAAACTCTGCTGTCCACACCTGTCTCACACATCAGTGCTGGCAGGGCCACGTAGAGATCTGAAGGCTTGCCAGACATGGCAGCCACACTGAAGGCCCCACAGCAGCACCACTACCCTGTGGGAAGACAGCTCATCAAAAGATGGAAAAGTCCTGGCAGGTGAGCTGGCACACGTTTGTCATCCCGGCTACTTTGGAGGCTAGGGCAGAGGCAGGCTGGTCCAAAGTTTAGGCCTACAGGGGCAACTTACTGTGACCTTGTATCTAAAGAGTTGGCCGTGGGAGGACAGGCAGAAGGACTGTTGTGAATTTTAGGCCACCTGAGTTACAGGCTAGCATAGGTTACTGAATAAGATTCTTTTTCAAAATCAACCAACCACTGCCCCCCAAGTCCTGGTAATATAGCTCAATCGTAGAACACTTACCTACTTAGTGTGCATGTACCTATGCTCAATACCCAGTACGAGAACAAGAAAAAAAATGCTTTTTCATTAATTTTTTAAAGATTTTTTTCATTGTGTATATGTGCACGTAAGTGTCTGTGTCCTCAGATCTCTGGTAGCTGTAGTTACAGGTAAATTGTTAGCTGTCCAACATGGGTGCTGGGACCCAAATTCCAGTCCTGTGCAAGAGCAGCCACTATTCCTAACTAATGAACAACCTCCAGCCTCCTACCACTTGGAGGGTAGGCCAGGGTAAGATCTTAAGTATTCTAGTTGTTCAAAAAGTGTAGCTTGTTCTGTCCACTCACAGCAACCAGAAAGAATTTTCTCTGCCTGACATTCAGGAAAGAGACTGCCCGAACTAAGCAATCTTGATACATATAAACTACTTTCAAGTCCCTAGGATAACTTTGCAACTTTAAACACCTTTTAAAAAAAAAAAAAAACTAGCTGCCTAGCACTCGTTCACTGAGGACAGTGGTTCCACCCTCCTAACACTTCGGTCCTTTACTGCAGCCCCTCATGCTGCAGTGACTCCCAACCAAAAAAGTATAGCATTGCTACTTCGAAACTGTAATTTTGTTACTGTTATGAGTCATAGCATAAGTATCTGTGTTCTCCGGTGGTCTTCGGCACCTTCTATGAAAGGGTCAGCTGAACCCCGAAAGGAGTGTTGATCTGCAGGTTGAAAACACTGACCTAGGACACTGTCCATGAATCAGATCCAACTCCTGTGCCCATCCTGTCTCGCCCTGTACCTACTACCCTTCTTAGTGGGAAACGAGGAAACCAGCCGAAGCCTACAGTTCTCTCTCAGAGCTGGGATTATAAGCATGCATTTGACACCTGATATGTGGTGCTGGGATTTGAACTCAGCTCCAAATGATTGTGCAACAAGTTCTCTTAACTGCTAAGTGATTTTTCTAGTTCCTAATTTAGTTAAGTTATAAAGACAAGATTTCAAGGTAGCCCAGGCCAAACTGGACTTCACAATCTTCCTGCCTCCGCTTCTTCACCAAGCACAGGGATTACAGGAGCACTCCACCACAACTGGCTTCACTGATTTTCTAAAATCACATCTTTTTTTGTCAGCAAAGAAGTCCATTCTCCCACGCTGACAGTGCTTTGTGTGAAGTTCACTGTTCTTAGAGAAGGGTTGTGTGCTTTGATTTGGACCAGCAGGGACAGGTGAGTAGAAGTGACTGCAGAGGCGGCAAATGGAGGCCTGCCATACCACAGTCCTCACACAGCAGACAAGGACATTCTGCTCTAAAGGTTCACGGTTCCCCTCAAGTAGCAAGGAGGTAGAGACGAAGAAGGCAGATCCCTGATTCATGTACTCTACTCCTGTCTGGAGGAAAGTTCTTTAGGTTTTGTGTTAGAAAGGCAAATGATAGGCAGCTTGCCTTTGTGATGGTGTCTGTTAACAAGTAACCTAATGAACTAGTCTCAGACAGGAGTTGGGGAAACTCCACAGGTACCCACAATAGATCCCAGTCTTCTTAGTTCCTACTAGTAGCTCTGAGAATTCAGGTCGCCTATGTAAGAGCCACATAAAAATGACTAACCTCAGTCCAAACCTCTGTCCTTGCTGAAGATCACCTTGCTCAGCCATTTGGAGCTACCCACTGACACTGCTGCGGCTGTGAGATCACAGCTGGCTTTGATCAGCATCCCAGACAGAAGTGCCTGTTGGGAAAACCTGTGTCCCAGGATAATCTGTCTTATCTTGAACAAACAATTTCAGACAGGAGAGATTGCAGAACCACACAGCCTCCTATGGCTGCAGCAATTTCCTCATTCCAAAGGCCCTCGCCCCACCCTTATAAAGGGTTCTTCCCTTGTCAGGCTCCTCCATTTCCCAGAGGAGAGAGGCTAACACCCAGTGCGTGTGCTAATCAACAGTCTCCTCTGAAGGTCAGACTGCTCTCTTTTTGTCTTCTGTCTCTTTATATTGTCTCAGAAATCTAACACCCTTCTCTCCCTCAATCCTAGCACTCACAAAAGTACTGTGAATGGATGAACACCTAACAGACTTCATTAACTCACAGGAGACAAGAGAAAGAGGTGGAACATAAGGAGTAGAGAAAGACATGGCTGTCACACATATCCAATCCAGAATAGCAGACAAGCGGCTTTAGCAGTGCCTGTGTGGTAATTAACAGGCATGATATCCGCAAGACGGGAACTGGGAACAATTTTGTTCCTGTGATGGACTACTGAGAGTCAGAGTTAGGAATGACAAAGTAATAATAAGAAGAGAGTAATTCTAGGATAAGCCAGCAGGCAATTTGTGTCCAAACTGATGCAAACACAGGCAGAGCAAAACAGTAAGGAAGACAGTCTAGCTGGGATGCTCTGTGTGTAAGTACTGCAGAGATATGTTTATTCCTGATGATTCAGGTCACATGTCATTTTCTTGTCACCCAAAGGTCACTAGGAAGTGAAATAAACCCCTAGAGTAGCAGTTCTCAACCAGTGGGTTGAAACTTCTTTGGTACCTTCTCACCATACTGCCTAAGACCATCAGAAAACACAGATAATTATATTATGATTTCATAATAGTAGCAAAATTACAGTTACAAAGTTGCAACAAAAATCATTTTATGGTTGGGAGTGATCACAGCATGAGAAACTGTATTAAAGGGCCACAGCACTAGGAAGGCTGAGAGCCACTGCCTTAGAGGGTATTTCTGTTTGTTTGTTTGTTTGTTACAACAGGGGAAACTGAATCTGGTACTACTCACACTAGGCAAATGGCTGAGCTACTGAACCTAGCTAGAGAGATCTTTCACAGGCAGCTAAAATGAACAAAGCAACCTTAAACTTGGCTCCAAAAACCCTACCATAATCCCTGGTGGTGGTTTGAATATGCTTGGCCCAGGGAGTTGCACTATTAGGAAGTGTGGCCTTGTTAGCAGAAGTGAGTGACTGTGCATGTGGGCTTTGGATGTGGATGTCCTAGCTGCCTGGAGGTCAGTCTTTTCCTGTCTGCCTTTGGATGAAGATGTAGGACTCTCAGCTCCTGCAGCCCTATGTCTGTCTAGATGCTGCCATGTTCTCGCCTTGCTGCTAATGGGCTGACCTCGGAATCTGTAAACCAGCCCCAATTAAATGTTGTCTTTTATTAGAGTTGCCTTGGCCATGGAGTCCCAAGGGAAGGAACCTAACGTCTGTAAGTGCTGCTTTACTCTTGATCACCTCATTGGCTTCACACACATCACACATCATCTGTCCAGACAGTACCACACACATATCCTCTTCCCCCTTCAGACTTTCAGATTTAGAACTCCCCTCATACTAAGGCTGAGAATAAAATTCCAGAATTTAGGATCTCAAGAGGTCATTTAATCTAATTTCTCGTGTTTTAGAAAAGAAAAATCCACATGCATTCCCATTCCCACCCACTAATGGTTAAACAAATTGACAATGGTGAGTCAATTTCACTAGCTTTAGAATCACCATGGAAACATACCTCTCCATATGTCTTATAAGGTGTTTCCACAAAGATATAGTTAAAGAGGGAAGACATACTCAATGTGAGTGGCAGCATCAGGGTTGGGGTCCTGGACTGAAGCAAAAGGAGCAACAGTACTCACCTGTCCCCCTCTCCTGCAGACACACAGTGAGTCTAGCTACCTCACTGGCCTGCCGCTGAGCCTTCTCTGTCATCATGGCCTCTCTCCCTAAAGTAAACCTTCCTCCCTTAAGTTGCATCCCATCAGATATCTGGACATAGTGAACTAGAACAGTGAACATGCACACCAAGTTAGGTAGTGATAAACTGAGACTAGAAACTGGTCTCAAAGTCAGTGTTGTCTGCATCGCCAAGACAGTGGATCCGGTCTGCAGTGAAAGAGCACAACCTACTTATCATAAATGCTGTGTCAGAATGCTGGCTACACTGATAGCACACTTCTCTACATTCTTATTGATAACTTTCTTTACAAGATGCTCCCGGGTATTTTTCTGGCTTTTCTGTTCCCATTTGCACTTGGTCCTTGTGCTAGTTAGTTTAGTGTCAAGTTGACACAAGCTAAAATCATCTAAGAGGAGGGAGCCTCAATTAAGAAAATGCTTCCATAAGACTGGACTACAGGACAGTCTATAGGGCACTTTCTTAATTAGTGATTGAGGGGAAGGGCTCAACCCATTGTGAGTGAGGCCACCCCTGGCCTAATATTTTGAGACAGAGACTCATGTACCCATCCCAAGTTGACTTCAAATTCACTACAAAGAAGAGACTAGCCTTGAACTCCTGATCCTCCTGCTTCCAGTTCCCACATGCTGGGATTCTAGACCTACACCATTATACTTGCTACAGTGTCTGTCTCTCTCCCCACACCTCCTCCTCTTCCTTTCCTCCGTCCCCTCCTCTTGTGTATGTATGTGTGAGTGTACGTATGTGTGAGTGAGTGTACGTATGTGTGAGTGTACCTATGTGTGAGTGAGTGTACGTATGTGTGAGTGTACGTATGTGTGAGTGTACGTATGTGTGAAGGCATAGATGCACATGTGCATTTGTGACTATGCGGAGATCCCTGTGGAGGCTGGAAGACAGCCTTGGGTATCTGTCCTCCAGAGTTGTCTACCTCAGTGTTTTGAGGTATGGTCTCTCACTGGGATCGGGAGCTTGCTGGTTAGGCAAGGTTCGGTGGTCAGTGACCTGGGGGGGGTCCTCCTGTCTCTGCCTTCCGAGTGATCAGGTTACAAATTTGTACCTTGACATTCAGCTTTTTACATAGGCAACTCGGATTTTCATGCTCACCCAAAAAATACTTTACTAATGGACTCTTCTTTTTTTAAAACATATAATTATCAAGTGAAATTGTTTCTAATTTCCTCACTCAGAGTTGGCTCTCAAAATCATGTCCTGTACACAGAGTATGACTGGATAATGGACTTTACAAGAACCCAGAGTAACCTTCATGCAAAATCAGAACCAACACAAATAAAAATGGGGCATAAACAATTAATAACCAAGTTTATTCCTATTTAATTAAGACACATACCTTTGCCCAGAGCTTACATAACAGGCCAAAGAAAATCAAGGACAAGAGAAAATGTACAGCCAGGCTCTTGATGCCAACACACAAACAGGACAGAGATTGTGCTGGCTCTCCTGGCTCGTTCCCTCCATACACAATCATTTTTAGAAAAGTGCCCTTGATCTACTTGTCTGCTGAATGTCAACTGGGCACATGACCAGCCAAGCTATTCCTAGGATAGCCACAAAAGTACGTGGAGGGAATAATTAAGATAACCATAAAAGTCAAGGAGTGATTGAATAAACAGCACTGTTAGTCACGTGTTTGTAAGCACTTGCTATAATGAACTGCACGCTGTAGCCACTGAGAAGATACAAGAAGCAGAACATGCTTTACTCTTCCTTAGTTTAACCCTTGAAATGATCATGTTTCTCACTGTTAAATAATTTTTAAGGAGGCAGGGATGGGGAGGAGTAAACACAAGCCTCTTCCTTACTGAAGGCCCAGAAGTTTTGATACCTGTTCTGAAAGGTTTCCAAAGAACAACCATATTATAGAGGGACTTAAATAAGTCGAAGGTCTGGTCCAAGCCAGGGGTGGTGGCTCATGCCTTTAGTTCCAGCTCAGGAGGCATAGGCAAGCAGTTCTCTGAATTCAAAGTTTGCTTGGTCTACGAAGCAAGTTCTAAGTTTTAGAATAGCCAGGGCTACAGAGAGAAACCTTGTCTCGAAAACAAATGAAAAAACAAAAGAAGTCTGGTCCAGTGAGTGAGAAATCATTGCTCATCTCTCAACAAAAAATAGTGTAGTGTGTTGTAGATGATCTCATTTTTGATAAGGACAGCCTTGTTATAGAGAGAATCTCTTAGATATCAGGTGGAAGCATCACCTGTCAATAAAAAGCGATGGCCGATTAGCAAAGGAAAGAAAGAAGAGATGGGAGTTCCAGTAGAGAGATAGGAACTCTGTCAGTTAGTGAGACACAGGAAGATTTGCCACCAGACTCTGAGGTGACAGACACATGAAACTGAGGAGAGGTAACCAGCCATGTGACACACATAGAATAGAATAAATAGGTTATCTAAGTTACAGGCGAGTCAGGGAACAAGCCCAAGCTCATGGCCTAGGCATGTATTCATAGATAATTAAGTCTCAGAGTAGTTATTTGGGAACTGGGGTGCTGGTAAAAAAGTGCGTGGTTACAAATGTTGCACTGAATGTGTGGCTAGAAATTCCAGAGTGGAAGAGAGTTTTCTAGCCATGAAATGTGAACCACAGAAAAGCAGTGTGGAAGGGGACTCTAAAAAAAAAAAAAAAAAAAAAAACCCTGCTGACTAGAAAAGCCAGCTCTCTCCTACCTCCCAGAGGCTCCGTGCACTACCCCCCAGACACAGCTTGTATAACTGGGGCTGATAAGCTAACTCATCTTTCTGGCTGGAGCTTTAGTACACTTTCCAGGTATGGGAGAAGGAGTGAGCAGCCTGGGTCTGAGAGAGCCTAACCTGTGCCTGTGGGAATAGCCTGCAATGGCCCGAAGCAAGAAAGGCAGCAAAATGCTGCAGTCAGGAGCCACCGTCCCAGAGTGGGCAAAAAGTGGCTCCAGGCCTGAAACCAGCAAGGGAAGCCTGCTAGACCTAGCAGTCCTGCCAGGTAGCACATAGACCCTAAAACCATGGGAACACAATCTAAGGCTGGAGTCAGGCAGAGAGTGTGGACTACAACTTCCTGTGAACAAAAGGGTGGGGTATAGCCGGTTACAACTACAGGAAGAAGCAGCCAGAAAAAAACAGACAAGAAGAAATCCAAGCACAGCCAAACTTCTGACTAGTTAAAAAAAAAGTTTGAAATTATGGTTTAATGCTAAAGGAGAAAAGAAACTGGGTATGAAAATGCATAGACAGAATTAGTTTGAAAATAGTAAAATAAAATAAAAAAGAGTTAAATAATATTTTCAAAAATTACCTAGAAAAAAAAATTACCTAGAGGAAAGAGCTTAGAGAAAATTAAATACACAAAAAAATATTAAGTTTAGAGAATGAAAACAAAGAAATGAATAAATTAACATAAAATGAAAAGTCTCCAAAGAAAGGAGAGAAAAAGAAAAATAATAAAGTATCTGTAGAAAGGAAAGAGTTGAAGATATTAAAAAAAGAAAATATTTTCCATGTTAAAAAGTAGAAAATACTATACAAGATGGTATTTGGACCCCATATAGTTGTTTTGACTATCAGCATAAAAATAATTATACATTTAGTAATGATTACAATTTTATATACCCTCTCTAAGGGAGATCAGAACAGAGCAGACGTAGATAAGGAGAGGACTGAAAGATGGAACGCTAGG
>JANHMN010000003.1:171640018-171657383 GCA_030674055.1 Rhabdomys pumilio
ACAGAGCAGACGTAGATAAGGAGAGGACTGAAAGATGGAACGCTAGGCTGCAGGTCACAGAACAGAGGTTAGAGGAGTCTTTAACTCAGAATAAAGAATCTTCAGAAGAATTCAATCTGGAATCTACGGCAACAGCAAAAAAGGTAGTACCTACCAGATGAGAACAATCCACAAAGGCTTGAGGAATAAGAATAGCAACCCACCAAAATGCAATATACTGAGTTAAGAGTACAGATTATGTTTAAATCTACCTTAGAGCAACGTCATACAACAGATTATATATATTTAATTTTGCAGAGTTTGAAAAAAATATGAATATATGAATACCATACCATAGACACATATTTAGGATTTAAATGGGCAACTGCTTTAAGTTCTGAAAAGGCTGATTCTATAATTAGGCATTTATTAGAAGTTACAGCAACTATGTGAATACCTGTACAAATTAAAATTGAGAATGCTCCAACATATGTCTCTAATAAAATGAAACAATTTTTTACATATTATAATATGAAGCATATTATAGGTATACCACATAACCCTACAAGACAAGCAGCTGTAGAAAGACCTAGTTGTACTTTAAAAGACATGCTAACAAAGAAAAAGAGGTAACAAAAACCTCCTGAGATAGAATAAATAATACTTTATTGACTTTATATTTTTTAAATGTTAATCAATAACAACAACAAAATATCCAACTACTGAGACAATGGATTACAAAAAAAAATCTGCTGAACTAAGTCAGCCTGTTTATATGAAGGATGTCCTAATTTCAGAATGGAAGGAAGGAAATGTGTTACAGTTGGGGAAGAGGTGGTATATTTGTTTCCACAGGAGAAGTTATAAATTCCTTCAAAATTAATAAAAATCAGATTTGACCATGGGAAAGCCCCTGAAGATCTTGTCTGCAGGTAACATACTGCTGATCCTTCCACATGGAAGCAGCTCTGAGACCTGCTGGGAGATGAAAATGTCTCCAGCAAGGATTTTAGCTAAGTCAATAAATCTTGTTGGCTATAGAATCCTTTGAGCTTGATTTTTCACATTTTGGCTTCACCAGAAAACACTAGAATCAGGCACCAACGGTCCTGAGGTGGTAGTCCCTGCTCCCATGGATTGCAGTGCCAACCTACTGAACAGCTGTGTCTTCCTCCTTTGGGTCCCCTCACCCACTAAGTCCTGGGGATGCCTTGAACTATAGGCATTGGACCTTCCTCTTCCTCATCCACAGAAACACTCCAGCCTCTCAACCTAGACCCAAAGGGCTCTATATTTATCCGCTCTTTCAATAAAATCTAGCTTCGATATCCATTAGATAATTGATCCAAATGTGGCCAACTAACAGCACCCTAGATCCCAATATTGTTCAAGACCTTTACAAATGCTGCAGTAGATCAAGGTCAATGGAGTCTCCAGTCCCTGTTCCTCTGTTCTCCACTTCAAGCCCTGTTTGCTTCTGTCTGGTCTCCCCCCACACTGCGTAAATGTCCTACCTTAAAGTTACAGTTCACAGATCTGCAAGTCTGTTGGAAGTGGGAGCCAGAGTGTACATAGTAGGAGAGAAAAAAAACAATCGAGTAGACCAGCCCCAGAGTGCACACAAACAAACAAACACAGTGGTGATGCTAACGTATCTAAAATGTATCTCTTTTTGTGAACTTAAATCCTTGTAAGCTTCAGGGAATTGGCTGGAATCCACCTCCCACAGGTCAAATGGACTTCAGGTAAGTACTGTCAATCAACAGCCTGTCT
Source organism: Rhabdomys pumilio (assembly GCA_030674055.1). NCBI lineage: Eukaryota > Metazoa > Chordata > Mammalia > Rodentia > Muridae > Rhabdomys > Rhabdomys pumilio. The sequence goes on from JANHMN010000003.1 coordinate 171,641,771, forward strand.
CCCCACCTGCCTAGTCCGCTTATCCTGAGGGTGGGATACTCCCCACCCTCTTCACTGGTCTTAGGACTCCCCTCCCGGAAAATACCAGGACCATGGCCTAAAAATTTCAAATGTATACCTAAGAAAAGAAATTCCCCGCCAGGTGGTGGTAGTACATGCCTTTAATCCCAGCACTCAGAAGACAGAAAGGGAGATCTCTATGAGTCTGAGGTCAGCCTGGTCTACAGAGCTAGTTCTAGGACAGTCAAGAAACACACAGAAACCCTGCCTCAACAAAACCAATAAATTTCCCCCTAAACTCTTTAACCTTACTTTCTGTCCCTAATGTAAATTAGGGACAGAATATATAGGTTTGTTGTGTGGTGTTGAACTTTGTGGCATTCCTTGTCCCCAGACTCTCTTCCTGATCCACTAAGGTGCTCTTCCACCACAAACCATAGTAGGTGGACAGATGGCGCAGCATTTTTGAGTGCTTGTTGCTCTTGAAAAGGACCAGAGCTCAGTTCCCAGTATTCACATCAAGCTTCTCACAGTTCTGCTTGAGGGGACCCAACACCAGGCCTCTGATGGCAACCGAACACACATGTACATATACACACAGAAAGAAAAAGACGCATACATATAAATGAAAATAAAATAACCTTTAAAAGAAGGAAATTATGTTAGTGAAGTAAGCTAGTCATAAAAAGCCAAAGATGAGTTTAAGAACTAAATTTAGTTTATTAAGAACTACTTGAGTAGTCATAGAGACAAATTCACAGAGACAAAGTAGAACAGAAACTCCTCACTCGATGTGGTGGTACAAGCCTGTATCCCAGCACTCAGGAGAAAGAGGCAGAAGAATCAGAAGCTCCAGGATGATCTCACCTACACAGTAAATCCCAAGCCAGCATAGGCTACATGAAATTGTGGTTCAAAGAGAAGAAAAAAAAAATCAAGGTTGAAATCAAAGCTAACTATGTTCTTCCAATGCCAACAATACTCTGTAATGTTAAGGGACCCTGAGTTTGGCCTCTAGTCTAGCTTCTCATTTATTAGTAAGGCCCAAGACACCTGGCCCCAAGCACTATAACCCTGACTGAATGGAAAGAGTCTCCCATCCTCCATAACCACATGTGCACAAGAACCAAGTATATACCCATAAATATACTTAAACTGAAGGTAAGTGGCTGCTTTGAATACACTTACTTGTTCATCAGAAAGTTGTTTTCTACAAGAGTCCTTGGCATCTTGGTTTCTGGGCGTCTGTCTAGAAGCTGGCACCAACTGCTGCCTCTTCTGCTACTGCTGGAGGCAAGTAGCTGTCTCATAGGCAGCTTCAGCCGATGTTCCCTTCCAGTGAGGTGTGTGCATCACATTGGTTAACAATGCACTAGCACTGTCTAGAACATGGTGTCTAAGCTCTAGAAACCTGAGCCAAGACTAAATATTATGGTAATTCTTTAAGTCCTGAGTCAATACTCAAAGAGAGCAGTAGCCAATCTACTTGCCAAATAGAAGGTTCATAAGGTTTCACCCACTTGAAAACCTCAGCACCTTCCATAGGCTCCCATCACAGACTGAGAACAAGGCTCTGAACTGAATGAGCTGTCCTTAGTATTCCTGTGCTCTACACAGTGAGGACCTCCCCTGATTTGGTTCTATCCTGCTTTGGATCCAGGGGGAAGGAAAGAAGATAGCAGTAAATTGTGTTGCCACGTAGGAGCAGAATGAATAATGGATACAGGAACTTGTCCAGGACCAAAACCTGTCCCCCACATGGCGAGTAAACCAGGTGCAGAGAGAACAAGCCGGCCACAGGAAGACACATTGAGTGGTAGTTCAGCCTTCTGCCTTAAACAAGCAGAGGGGAGGCTTAATTGTAAAATCTAAATGAATGACATTTAAATAAAATTAAAAACAGAAAAGAGACAGACTCCAATTGAGCACAAATTGGTATCTCTAAACAAAGAGGTCAGAGAGAGCCATCTGCACAGTTTTTGTATACAATGAAGAGGAAAAGATATAATGGGAAGGCAAGACTTAAAGCCTATTCTGTGGCACGGTATGGAGCTAGGATTGGGTGCCACTGAATCCAAATCACAGCACAGGGAGATGCATAATTTCACAGTGACCAACAGACAGAGAGTAATAGTATCTCATCTGCTTAAGACAGAAGCCAAGGAAAAGCTAGAAATACCACTAATATAACAAACTAAAGCCACCAAAACCCTGGAGATCCCATAAACTCCAGCCAATTCTAGCATACCCGGAGAAAAATACCAATCACCAGGGACACCAGCAGTGAGTGATCAGCAGGCTCACTGTCAATCAAGAATGATGCAGAAAAGAGTAGAAAGGAAATACCTGCCAACCAATCTCTCCCTCTCTGTCTCTGTCTTTCTCTGTCTGTCTGTCTGTCTGTCTGTCTGTCTCTCTCTCTCTCTGTCTCTCTGTCTATCTCTCTCTCTATCTCTCTTTCTCTGTCTGTTTCTCTGTCTATCTCTATCTCTCTTTCTCTCTCTATTTCTCTGTCTTTCTCTGTCTCTGTCTGTCTGTCTATCTCTATCTCTCTTTCTCTCTCTGTCTCTCTGTCTCTGTCTGTCTATCTCTCTCTATCTCTCTTTCTCTGTCTATCTCTCTCTGTCTCTCTATCTCTCTCTATCTCTCTTTCTCTCTCTGTCTCTCTCTCTATCTCTCTCTATCTCTTTCTCTCTCTGTCTCTCTGTCTCTCTCTATCTCTGTCTCTCTGTTTCTCTCTATCTATCTCTGTCTCTCTCTATCTATCTCTCTCTCTGTCTGTCTCTATGTCTCTCTGTCTGTCTCTTTCTCTCTCTCTCTCTCTCTCTCTCTCTCTCTCTCTCTCCCCACCCCATTCTAGATGCCTTCTCAAAATACAGGTATCTAATGTGGTGTCTGACCCTGCCCTGGACTCCCGGCACTTGGGAGGGAAAGGAAAGCATCAAGAGCTCAAGATCATTTTCAGGTACATAGTGTGGTCAAGCCTGTGCTAGCTACACAAGGCCTTATTTCAGAACACAAAAGAAGAAAAAGAAAAAAATTAACTAAGAACCATTCAGCCATTTGTCTGTATATCTACGCACCTCACCAACACAGCAGCAAAAGAATCCACTACAAAATGAAATGGCTCCATGGCGTTTACCTGTGCCCTGAGTCTCCAGGTGAACAGAACACGCAGGTCAGTAGAACAAATCTTTCTGTAGATGAAGTCAGACTTCTCCATTTCCCTAGCTATGGATGTGTATCAGTCATTTCCCATGCCCTGTTTACTTCAGAAGGATGCGACCTTCCAATTACCACCTACCCTCTCCTGCATCACAAAATGAACTTTTTAATTAAAGTTCCCAGACTCAGCCTATATGTACGTCTGTAATTCTAGTAGGGAAGCAGAGACAAGACAGTTGCTTACCACTGGAGGATAGCATGGGCTCAGGGTTAGCAAAACCCTGTCTCAAAAGTGACTAAAGTGGCTGGCTATCCTTTTACCCCAGCACTCACAAGGTAGGGTACCTCTGAGTTTGAAGCCAGCCTGGTCTACAGAGCAATAAATAGGACAGCCAAGGCTACACAGAGAAATCCTGTCTCAGAAAAAGAAAGGTGGGGAGGGGGAAGGGCCAGCTAAAGTGAGGCTAGAGAGAGCACACAGCAGTCAAGAGAATGAGCTGCCAAGCTTCTCCTCCAGAAAAGACTGGTTGGATTCTCAACACCCACACGGCAGCTAACAACCTTTCCTAGCACCCACTCCACGGGATCTGATGCCTCTTCTGGGTTCCATCAGTACTGTACACATGTGGTGTACAGACTTAACAAACAGGTAAAACTCCCATACACAGGAAAATAACTAAAGAAAAATGTAAACTCTTTAAAAAAAGAAAAAAAAGGAGAGGGAGAAAAGAGTGGGGGAGGAGAGAGGAAGAGAGCCTACCTAGCCTTGGGGAACGTGGGCTCTGTGCAGCTCCCCATCACTAAGCATGCTCAGGGCCATCTTCAGTGCCTGCTTGACTCCCCAACACTGTCCACCTGAGTGATAACCAAACTCACTCTCTGACATTTAGCACTCAATGAAACAGACCATGTCCATACTACATCTGCCACGGAAGTAAGAACTTTACTCTCTCCCAGACTACATGAACACCAGTATCAGCTCTGTCTTGCCCAGGCAAGAGATGTAGAAGGGTAACACCTTAGAGAGCTCAATTCTGTCTCTCTGTAGAACTAGGAAACTGGTACAGGGAAAGCAGCGAAAGCAGCTGCTCCTTTCTTCACAGCATTCATGAACCTGACAAGATACTGACTGGTCTGTGGAAGGGAACTCTTCTCTTGATACAAAGTAACTTTCACATGCAAAGAAAGGAGAAAAATAATTCCTGGCTCTTTCCGAGCTTTATCCTTTATGTGAGAATCTTTTTCCAGTTTTCCCCCCCAAACAGGATTTTCTCTGTGTAGTTCTGGGTGTCCTACAATTAACCATGTAGTCCAGGCTGGCCTGCCTCTGCCTCCTGAGAACTGGAATGCCTGCCTTCTCCTTGATTCTCTTATCTTTGGCTTCTGTCAAGTTTCTGAGAGAATGAAAGAGGATTCAACACAGTTTAAGTTTTAGATTTAGCCAAATGTAAATATCTAACAAGGAAAAAAGTTCCCTGGTAGTCTTTTCCAGGCCTTGAGCTTTCTACATTACCATGCAGGCTATTCACAACTCAATTATAGAAAATGAGAGGTGACATCTAACACACTTGCATTAAAAACACTCCAAGTTTAAGAACTTGGTTATCCATGGAGGAAAGTCTTGTCTTTTATGCATGGAAACTAAAGCAGTCTTAACGGCACATGCAGCTTTATATTTTGTGAAATGCTCCCCTAAATTAGAGAAAATTTTAAAAATAAGTGTGGGAAATGATTTTGTTTTTCTCTATCACAGGTAGCTAGCTTGCTAAGAGTAAATAGATCATAAATCTCCCATATCTTATAAAACTTTATGCAAAGGAATTAAAATTTTTTCATGTCCACCACCATGTAAACCTTTGTAAGACTCTCTGGTCCCCTCTACCTCACCAGGACTCGATGGCCTGGAACAGCTGAGCCCTTGCCCTTCCCTTTATTTCCTTTGCTGGGATGCTTTTGAAACGACCTCTTCTCTTCAACACATTTGCTTCTTACTTACTTACTTATTTACCAATTTGTTACCGAGTGTGGAGGTCAGAGAACAACTTTTGAAAGCCAATTCTCTCCTTGGCAGCAAGGGCCATCACCTGCTCAAACATCACACAGCTTACCCTCAACCTTCTATTTCTAAACTTCCTGCCTCCTCCTGACCCTGAGTCCCTGGAATTCTGTCCCTTCTGCCTCCTCCTCCTGAGTGCTGGGATTAGATAATTTTCACAAGCATGCTATATTCTTTCCCACCTGCATAACCTTCTTCAAAACTAAAAGCAGTCAGTAGCTATCTGAGAGGCTCCCTTTCTTTAGAGGAGGCTGGGGAAAGGCATACTTTTACTATTTTTGCCACTTCCTATAAGTCTATAATCACATCAAATTACAGTTTAAAAAACTAACTAAACCAGAAGAAGCAGACAACTAAATGTCCACAGACAAGTAACTACACACTGGGAAGGGCTGCCAAACCCACACCTACAACAGAACTGCCAGGTAATGAATACATCAAACAAATCAGTTTTTCTCTTCAAAAAAATTCGGCCCTGAGCTGGGCAGTGGTGGCGCAGGCCTTTAATCCCAGCACTTGGGAGGCAGAGGCAGGTGGATCTCTGAGTACAAAGATAGCCTGGTCTACAGAGTGAGTTCCAGGACAGCCAGGGCTACACAGAGAAACCCCGTCTTGAAAACCAACAAACAAAAAAAATCAGTTCTCTGTAACACCCACATCAACATAGCTTCCAACAACAGGATCTCAATTCCCAGCCTGAAATTGTTCCTAACCGTGAAGGCACAGGTTGTGCTAGTGATGAGAGAGCCAGCTGGATCCAGAAAACTGTGACGCTCTCTGGGTGTTCCATGGTTCCCAGTAGGTATCTAAAAGGTCAGACCATGTACAATTTCCCGTTTGCAAAGCTAAATGCTTGGGATGCTATCTAGCACAGCGAAGCTTAACAGATTGTTTTGGGGGCTTTGGGACCTTCCTTCCTGCAGGGAGGCAAATGTGCCCAGTGATCTACATCTTAGCAAAGAAGTAGGAACTCTTAAGTTCCAACCACGACTGTTTGATATCTGGCTCCATAACCCTTTGTAAGTTACTTAACCCTTTTGTATCTCTGCTCCCTCCCCCCTGAATATGGATTTAAGTAAGGGCTGGCTTCTCACCCTGAGACATGGCATAGTGAAGGGGTAAGGACTTTGATCTACAGACAAATGCTGAATAAGGAATCCCAGCATAAATCTGCCTCTAAACCATGTTTTCAGACTGTGGGAACCACATATTTAGATGCAAGCTGCTTTCCCATGCTCCTTCTGCCTACTGTGGAAGTAAAATAAGCTGTCTCTGGGAGCCTCTGCTCAAGTGCTCCCATTCCAACAACTGCAAGCTTCTCTTTAAAACACTCCACCTATTCTTTGGTCAATGGCTTAGAAGTCATCAGTTTCCATTTTTTACTTGATTAAAGTAATCCATTCATCTGTATGTATGGAAGAAGCACCTAAAGGAAAGAGAATATGATTCAAATAAATCTTAGTCGGGGTTGATCCCATCTAGAGGTGAAGGGCAGCATCACATGAGAAGCATTACAAGCACATTACAGGGTTCTGTTACTGTTGCTGTTGTTGTTTTAGGTAGAAACACAACATTGTGTTGTTTTAGGTGGCTGTTAATTCATTATTAATGAAATATCTACACTGTCATTCATGAAGTTATTTATTCATTCAGATGTTTTCTAAGTCCCTATTAAAAGCTGTGTAGTCAGGGCTGGAGGACCCAGGTTCAGATCCCAGTACCCACACAAAGCTACACAAGACTCTAAATACATACATACATAAATGGCCCAAAGTGCCATAGGGACAAACAAGAAATTAGACACAATAATGAAAATCATCTATAGCCTCAGAAAGGTCAGAGAGAAGCTGAGAGAAACTGTGCCAGAAGTCCACATAGATAAGACCAGCCTGATGGGTTAGAAGAAGCAGCTTAACTGGAGACTGGGGTATCTGTGAGAGACTCACTCATCAGGAAGATAAGGAGCATAAAGTCAGGGCCGCCATCTTTTTCCATTTGAGAACATGGCTGAGCCTCACAGGGTTCAGAAACTATCTGTAGCATATGAATAAAAACTAGACACTTTCTGGATACGCAGAGCCCTGCTTCCATTCTGGTTTCAATGACAAAAAAACTGTGTCATCTGATCCCTAAACTTCATTTTCTGTCTTCATCAGAGATGAGTTTCAGGTAAGGTTTTGCTTGGAGTCTGGCATTTAAAGATCATAAGAGATTCCCAAACTTTCTACATCTTGGGGAAAACAATGATTCCTAAAAAGAAGGGCAAAGCAGACATACAAGACTTCCTTCTTCCATATTCCCACTGAAATGAGCACAGATGTCCTCCTACACACTCAGACACCATGGCAACAGCCACTGTACAAAGAAGTGCAGCCGGGAGTGGGTCAGGGCTTGTGTATGTGAAGCCAACTGCAGGGAAATGTATAAAGTGGGCCTGAGCTCTTAGCTAGTACAGCTGGCATTTCCCTCTCCCAATCTACTTCTTTGAAAATTCATTTCAAGAATTTTGGAGACTTCTGGCAATTTTCCCCCAAAATAAAGAGCAACCACAGAAATAAAAATTAACACTCAAGAAATACAGTGACACTGACCACCCACATTCCAAACACAGAAGCATGTGGACCCTAACTGAGTGTCTTCTATAAGATACTCAAAAGCTCAAAGGCTTCTGGCTGTTCAATCTAACCTTACATGCTTTACACTCTAACTTATAAATAAAATTCATTTATAATTCACAACCCATACACGGGCAAGCATTTATCTACGTTGGTTTATTTGCCATGATGAGTTTCACACACCTCCCTCAAATCCATAACTCTAGAGGCAAAGAGAGAATGAAAACATGGGCATTCCAACATAGGAGGGTAGTGCCAGCCAAGGAGTGGGTGGATCAACATAGCCACACTTGTACTCTCTGGATGCAATATTACACATTATTATGGGCTCTAACTGCACTGGGAGGAGCGCTGTATTCTGCAGCTTTCCTTAACACCTGCTGCTCCTCATCTCACGATATACTCTATGTATGAGTACACAGGGTTATAGGAGTGCTTACTCTGTCACTGTACAGAAAGAAGGGCTCAGAAGGTAAAGGTGCTCGTCGCCAAGCCTGACAACTGGAATTTTGTCCCTGGGTTCCAAATGGCGGAAAGTAATAAATGACTCTAGTAAGTTGTTCTTTCATCTTCACAAGCACGTGTAACGTGCACACATAATCAATCAATCAATAAATAAACATGACTTTCACAAAAGAAAGAAGAGAAACTAAACTCACAAGGCACAAACATCTATGCCTTAGGAACAAGCAGTCACTAACGGCTCTCCTACACTACTCCCTTTAATACACCATGAACATTAATCCAGACAGCAAGCGATCTCCGAGCGGAATATGACAGAAAGTTCTCAAAGTCAACCAATCAACACAGGATAAAGAATTGTTATTTTTTTCTTCATAGACTACTAACTAAACTGACAAAATGCTAGGCATCCTCCAGTTATAGTTACACTTATGGGCAATCCCAGCACTTGGGAGGCAGAGGCAGGGGTGAGAGCCTCCTCCATCTTAAGATTAGGAGCCATGTTGTTACAAGATAAAGTCATCCCTGTTTTCTGTAAATCCCACTTTCTCCTATGTTCAATGCTGTTCTTTCAAACCCTGCTCTAAGGAAACAGCCCTGTGTGATGGAAAATAAAGCTTGCTTACTTCTATTAAAAGAATTTGCTTTCAGTGGGATCAAGAGCAGATCTCCGAGTTCAAGGCCAGCCTGCTCTACATAGCAAAACACAGAGAAACTACGGCGGTACAGAGAAACCGTGTCTGAAAGAAAGAAAGAGAGAAAGAAAGAAAGAGAGGAAGAGAAGGAGAGAAAGAAAGAGAAAAAGAAAGAAAAAACAAAAGAGAGAAAGAAAGAAGGAAAGAAAGAAAGAAAGAGAAGAAGAGAAAGAAAGAAAGAGAAAAAGAAAGAAAAAACAAAAGAGAGAAAGAAAGAAGGAAAGAAAGAAAGAAAGAGAAGAAGAGAAAGAAAGAAAGAGAAAAAGAAAGAAAAAACAAAAGAGAGAAAGAAAGAAAGTTAGAAATAAATGAAAAGAAAACCATGGTAGGAAAATATGAAACGGAAACAGAACAATCAGAAGCCTGAAAGAACTGAGGAACACACAACAGGGCAAAGTGGAAAGCAGCGAGCAGCACACAGTGGAACAGCGAATAAGAGAGCAGGGAGTGAGGGTGAAGGCCGGCTAGGCAGTCCACAGGGGCCAGGGAAAAATGACCAAAAAAAGAAAGGATAGAACTAGATGAGAACGGGAAGCAGGAAGTGCTAACCATCACCGTGACGTCACCATCCCACGACAGACCCTGACCACAGGTGTCTGCTCTGCATCCCACAACCGCCCCACATACACACACCTGTACTGCTTTCCTTTTATTTTACATTCTACACTTTCAGAGCTCTATAATTATATTATTATCATATGTGGGTGACACATGCCTACAATTCCAGCATTTGGGAGGCTGAGACAGGAAGACTGCCTTGTGTTCAGGGCTTCAGAGCAAGACCCAGCCTCAAACAAAATACACACACACACACACACACACACACACACACGAAATGTCATTTCAATCTCTTTCAATATCTCTTCTAACATGCCCTCAATTTCAAACCCTCATGACTATATTCTTCTCTCCTAAAACTCAAACTAAAATGGCCACTGTTGCCCCATTAGTGTGACTCTCCTGCCCTCCCTTTTACTGTCATACGCAGTAACTGCTGAAAAACTTGCTAATCCATTAATTAAAGATCTCTACTTCCCATTATGGAGGACTAAATTTAGAAAGCCAAATTAAGCTGGGAGGAAAGCATGTGTCACAACAAGGGAGATGAATTCCACGGAAGGGGCTGGGCTCCTGACCTGCATCTTACAAAGCCCCTGACACTATCACACTCTTCTGCTCTGCACACAGAGAAACATCCCACCGGAGGGCAGCCACTCATCTCTGTAATCATCTGGAGAAATCGATTATCCCATCAGGTCACAAAAGCCACAGGACATTAGCAAGCAACTGCCTCAGAGGACAATCTTTGCTTTCTCAAACCTCCAATTTAGTCACACAAAAGAAAGGGTGGCAAGCTAGCATTAACTGTGTGCCCTTAGAGAAGAGCCACTTCCCGCCTGCAGGGGCGGCAGTGACTTTACTGGGTTACCAAATGGATATAAAGACAAAAGTAAACACTGTAATTTTCTGTTTTGTCTCTGGCACAGGGGGAGTGGTACCATCTACACAGTCTGTAAACAGTAATAATACCAGATGTAACAAAAGAACAGGGTTCCCCCCATCTCTCCGCCCCCATCCCCATCAGCCTAATGCCATTCCTACTGAGATTACTCATCTTGAGGAAACACACAGAAGCTTCCCTATAGTCCATATGCTGCTACCAAATGGAAGTGGGTGAGAATCCAAGTCTGCACTGATTCCTCCTTGCTGTTACACAAAGACAGAATATTTGAGATTCAAGACATTTTTGTTTGGTTGATTTTGTTTTTTAAGATGGGGTATCACAACAAGGTACCGGATAGCCTGGGATTCACTATGTATCCCAGGCTGGCCTAGAACTCACAGAGATCCACTTGCCTCTCCCCTCCAATGCTGGGAATTCAGGTTTGTGCCATTATTCCTGGCTAACAAATTATACCCCTTGTTGAATTTTTTTTTTTCTTTTTCCTTTTTCCTCACTGCTCGAGATCAAACCCAGGGTCTTACGTTTGCTAGGCAAGCACTCTATACCAAGCTAATTGCTTAGCCCTAGAACCCAAGAAACCATCAATTATTTCTATAGGCTGACAAACAGACAAGTGTACAGGGAAGAAGAGGGAACAGGAAAGCACGTGTGGATCACATAGCATGCTGAAGTCTAGACTCAAACAAAACTGAAATGTGAAAAATAAATAGTATACGTGAAAACAGAATCACTCTAACAAACTGCGAGGCTAAAAGGGCTACTAATAGTCTGAGCCTGAGCCTAGGGATTCATACAAAGCACAGAGGAAAAGGACAAACTCAAGAAGGAACGTTACCTGACCAGAGTTCCCGCCAGGTATAATGTAAGCGAACTCTGCACTTCTTCTGGTAACACAGCAGTTTGTGCACAACCTGAACACATCGCCTGCAGTAAGAAAGAAAACTGGGGTAAGTTTCAGAATCCAACACAGCTCACCTGTGCTCTTCCTGTAGGGAGGCAGCTTTGCTGGGGCTACTAAGACTGAGGTTAAAAAAAAAAATCCGAGTGATTTTCTCTGTCAGTATCTTTCATATACACAAACTGACTCCCCAATTTCCCCCCGACACACACACAATTTGTGCTACCCATGGGGCTATAGCCACTTAGATGCTTATACTGAATTACCACTGAAGGGGCTATCAATGGCTCTTCCAGAAGACCTGGGTTCAATTCCTAGCATCTACATGGCAGTTCACTACTGTCTGTAACTCCAGTTCCAGGGGATCCAACATCTTTTGGCCTCTCTGGATACCAGGCATATACATGCTATTCAAGGGTACATGCAGGCAAAACATCCATATACATAAAACATTTTTAATTAAAAAAATTTTTAAGAGAGAGGGAAATGGATTGAATATAAAAAAATTAAAGACATTAAGACTCTGGATCAAATTCAGTTTTAAGAGATGACTTTGCAGGTTCCAGGCTCTTCCAAAGGCTTCAACAGAGTTCCAGCACCTACGCAGAGCAGCTTACAGTTAAGTGAGACTCCAGCTCCAGGACCCAACACTTTCTGGCCTCTAAAGGCACCTGCACAGCAAGTTTCAGGCCAACATGGGCTAGGTGAGACTCTGCCTCAAAATTAAATAAATAAGCTGGGTGGTAGTGCACACCATTAGTGCTAGCACTTGGGAAGCAGAGGCAGGTGGATCTCTGTGAACTCAAGGCCAACCCAGACTACAGAGCGAGTTCAAGGATAGCCAGCGATACTCAGAGAATCACTTTCTCAAAAAAAAAAAAAAAAAGATATATAATAAATGGAAATAAAAATCAGCCTAGGGATGCAAGGAGCTCATACAAACCCAGTTCCTTAGCTGCACAAACCAAGGAATTAGTTGTAAGTGCTGCAGCTACAGAGGCCAACAGTCCAGTCATCAGACTATTCAGTTATACACATCATAACAACACAATGGTTTTTGGTTTTTGGTTTTTTTAAAACCTTGAGCAGGACCACACTCCACTCCAGATGTTTCTGGGGATCTCAAAGTTAATTTCAGTGAAGACCTCCTAACTTTCTGTACTACAGCCCTGTGCTCTGAGGTGACCTTATTCACCTAGCATCTCACTTAGACTACTAGCAAACCTTTGAAGAAAATTGTTTCAAAAGCCACCACACAGTCCAGCTGGCTACTTTCCAGTCTTTCTTACCTTCTTGCCCAATACTTTCTCTTAAATCTTGGACTTAATATCTATTTTATAAAAAATATTTCCAGAGGCTGGGGCTGAACCACCTAGCTTGCCCAACCTGAGTGCAATCTCGGTTCAATCCTGGGTACTGTATCCACTGAACACACACTGGCAAGCATCTGTAATCCCAGCACTGTGCAGGTGGAGCAGGAGGACACGCAGTGAACGCCCGCCCTTTAATCCAGATCCACGATCGCAACATTACTTTCATTACTACTTCATATCTGCAGTTTCGTACTGTTTGAACCGTTATATACATGTCTGTGTTTTCTCATGGTTTAGGCTCTTACCTCTCAGACCACAGTTAGCACTGGGTTTTTTTTTTTTTCTGTTTCTTGACTTTTTTCTCTTTGAGACAGTGTCTCACAATGTAGCGCTGGCTGCCCTAGAACTCATTATGTAGACTTACAAACTCACAGAGATCCTCCTGCCTCTTCCTCTCAAGTGCCTAGATCAAAGGTGTGCACCACTATGCCAGGTCCTTTTTTTCTGATTATTTCCCTTTTGCAAAGAGGTTCAAGAAATGACCCCAAAGTGAGTTTGGACCAACCTAGAATACATGAGATCCTGCCTCAAAACAAAACAAATCATCACCAACAATAACAATAACAAAGGAATGGGGGGGGCAAAGGAAGGAAGAAAGGAAAGGAAGAAGAAGGGAGGGAGAGAGGGAGGGAGGGAAGGAAGGAGGAAGGAAAAGAAAGTATTTCACACAACTCCAAATCTACTACATATAGGCTTGTCTTCAAATTCTTTTTTTGTTTTGTTTTGTTTTGTTTTTTGTTTTTCGAGACAGGGTTTCTCTGTGTAGCCCGGGCTGTCCTGGAACTCACTCTGCAGACCAGGTTGGCCTCGAACTGAGAAGTCCTCCTGCCTCTGCCTCTCAAGTTCTGGGATTAAAGATGGGCCACCACTGCTTGGCTTGAAATTCTTTTCTACAAGGAAGCAAAAAATCTGATCTGACCTAAACTGAGGTCCCTAAAAGATTAGAGGAAGTCCCCAAGTTCCTTCAAGTGCCATCTTGTCTTTATCTGATTATTGAAGCAGAGTTTTCAATCACCCAGACTGACTTTCATTTTCCCTAAAGCTGGGATTATAAATACAGGCTACTATCCCAGCTCAGGCCAATGCTTTGTATTCATTCATTCACCAAACACTGGTTGAACTGGTACTTAAATCTTACTGTATTTAAATTCTAAGGCTCTTAGCAAATTGGTGCCAGATAACCTACCAGTTTCAAGAAAATTAAAAAGTTCCTTTCTGTGAACACTGTTCTAACATGAAAGACTAAGGGAGAGAAAGTGAGAGTGGAAGAACCCAATAAGCCAAACAGCCTGCAAGAAGGAGCTCCTGTCCATCCCCTTGATTTACTGAAGCTTTCTTATTCAAGGCCACTTCAACTGAATGGCACCTTCAAGTAGAGGATACTTCCTGAGGTAGAGTTGAGACTCTCAGATTCTGTGCCCTTAATATAAGGCAAGGATGCCTAAAACACTACTTGCATTCCTCTATAGGTACCAATCTGGTCACTGAATTAGCTACATTAAGGGTAGCTATTCTTAGGGGCCTCCCTAAGAGGTGAAAAGAAACAGAAGGAACACTAACCTCCCTCTGAGATATAAGAGCCAGAGAAAGGCTAAAGGAATTAAGGTATCTAACAGCACACAGAGACAAACACACTGAAGTGTGCTTGCTCACCCAACATGCAAACTGACATTCTCAATTTAAGCCACGTATGGTGACATATGCTAGTAATCCCAGCCTGAAGTAGGATTGACAAGAAACTAAGGCCAGCCTGGACTACATAGAAAACACTAGGTATGGGGCTAAAGAAATGTTTCAGCAGTTAAGAGCACTGGCTGCTCTTCTAAAGGATTCAGGTTCAAATCCCAGCAACTACATGGCAGCTAACATCCATTTATAATTCCAGTTCCAAGAGATCCAATGCCCTCTTCTGGCCTTCTTGGGCAGTACCTGTACATACAAGCAGGTGAAACACACATCTAAATTAAATAAAATGTTTTAAAAAGAAAATATTAAGCCGTCCAAAGCTACACTGCAAGACTTCTGTCTCAAAACAGCAAACTATCAAGCGTGAGATGGCTCAGCAGGTAAAAGCACTTCCCACACAGGCTGGTAACCTGACCTCCATCCCTGGACCCAGGAAAGAAATCCTGGATGTAATGGCACACATGAGCAGCTAGCTGCTATGGGGTGCAGACAGACTTACCCAGAACCGGGTGAGCCAGTGAGCCTCAAGTACGCAGTACAGTAGAAACAACAAGAGATATCCCGCCTCAACAAGGCAGGAGAACTAACTCCTTAAAACTGATGGCTGATTTTCATGAGTTCACCATAACACATGCACACCAACATAAAATATTTAGCAATCATACAAAGATATAATGTAATACATAAATTAATATACACATCAACAAATTTTAAATATTTTTTTACCCTCAAGAAAAAAATCTAACCAGTACTAGAACTGCCTACCAAGTGATACAAATTTCAAATAAAGCATCCTTCCAGTTTCCGAGTCATTTCTTGTTTTTTTTAGAGATGGCGGCATGACCTCATTTGATGTAGTTGTCATCTGCTGAGTGATACCCTCATTTGAGTCAATCTTAAAAAATTAATCTTAAAAATTACCCAACCTATAAAAGCTTCTATCAACTTCTCCATAAAATTTACAGGGATTAAGTCCCAGATGCTAAAGCCATGTTGCAGCCAACAAGGGCGGCTGAACGCTGCCTGTTTGTGACCACCGTGTGGGCTGATCCTTGGTAAACAGGCCTTAGCTGCTGTGGATAGTGACAGCACTGAGCTAACTGCCCTGCTGCTCTCTGCCTTACTCACAGGGTATGCACATCACTCCAGTACTGCTCCTGGCTCTCTTGCTGTCCCCAGTCACCCAACAGGTGCTCTG
>JANHMN010000003.1:171657393-171670347 GCA_030674055.1 Rhabdomys pumilio
CCCCAGTCACCCAACAGGTGCTCTGCCAGCTTTGTGCTCAGTGACTCACACTGTTTACCACACATAAGATAAGGATGGTTTTTAATAAGTGGCAGGTGCCAAAGGAGGTAACGCACATTATGATCCCAGCACTCAGAAAGCTGAAGCAGGAAGCTGGACAGTTTGAGGCCAGCTTGGGTTACAAGACTGTCTAAAAAAGAAAAGAAACAAAAACAAATTTAACAACTGTTACATCCTTAAAAATACATACTGGCAGAATGACTCCAGATTTACTGCTTCTTGGGGTGGCTCTCTCATGCACACAGTGGCTTCCTATTCTAAGAAAAGACAGCCCAGCTTCTCCTGACTTTCCCTGTCTCCTGAATCTTGTAGACCCTGTCATTAAAAAAGAAATGGGGTAGGCTTGAGTTTCCCATGTAAGAGTTTATTATTTTGGATTCCTTTCTCCTCCCTCTCAAACACTGTGGTAAGAATAGGAATGGCAACAAGAAGCCAGCAGACCAAGAGTGGGAACTGGTTGGTTATCTTGGTGGGGGGGGGGGGGCTCTCCGACCACTTCCTGCTTTCCCCTTGGACAAGCACCTTTCCTCATCACTCAGTACCTACTGTACTCAAACAAGCAAAGAAGCGTGCCCACTTCTGACCCAGCTTCTGCTCTGGGTGCTAAGTCTTTCTGTACTCCAGATTTCTTCACACTTCACCATGAGGATTATAAACTTATCTAAAATGGTAAGAATTCATTTTGCTTTCAGTTCCTCCTTGTGCCACATGCTGCTGAGAGGCCAAACATAATGAGAAGGGAGAGCAGCAGCCTGGCCTGCTGCCCAGCTGGGAGCAGATAAGTTCACCTAAAAAGGACTCGATGCTCCAAATACCAAACTGAAAAAGGAAATGGAAGTGGGGGAAGGGAAATCTGGAACATATCTATAGATACAGACTCGGAGAAAGCAAATCCACACCAGGGTGGATTTACTTCTACCTAACCTTCTTCTCATCATCTTCACCAGCCATAACCTCAGAACATTCAAGGAGGAAGCAGGTGGAGAAAAGGCAAACTGCAAAGAGAGCAAAGCAACAGAGAAGAGTCCTGGGACGATGTTAGGAAGCACAGGTTAGGGATGGCGAGTCTAGGTCATCCACTGTAAGCCAAGTAAAAAGCTGCATGGAGAGATGCAGTCCCGTAACTCTCCAGTTGTGACTGTGCAGTCCTATGACCACTGACCATGCTCTCTCAGGCAATCTTTCCTCTCACTCTCACCCTTCCACCATATACCCTGTTCTCTAACTGTGCAGAACTACACAATCCTCTCTAAACACACGGCACTGTGAAGCTGCTATACTCCTGAAACACATGTGCCGATCCCCTACCTGCAATGCCCTTTCCCTGTTCATCCACATAGAAAAGTCCCAAGGGTTTTCCATGGATTAGGTCAAATGGAAGGAACCTATTCTGTGGTCCTATCAACATGGTCACTCTATATATATCTTTCCATTGTTCCTTATCACACAAAAATGCTAAGAGTACAATCTAAGATCAGGAGAAATGAATTTGAATTTTGCTTATATGACTTACTAGCCATACAATATGATTTCTGGCAATCCTAGCCCCCTAGAACTCAAATCCTTCGTCTCAAATAAAATAATTTATAAGGAAAAGTATTCCTTGTAGAGTCCAATGTCAACATGCTAGCATCTAAGAAGGGGAATCTTCTACGTACCATTCCCTGTGGAAAATGGAAGAAACAAGGACAATAAGCTTGCACACAGCCGTGTATACAAACATGTACAAAGGGCTGAAGATGTGGAGGGAAGGGATGAAGAGAAGGGGTGAATGACTGAGATCACAACCTCCAGTCCTTTCTTAGTTAACACTAATCCATTCATGAGGGTGGTGTCTTCATGATCTAAATGCCTCTCATTGGGGCCCACATCCCCACACTGTACCCTAGAGATGAATTTCCAATATATGATTTGGAAGAGACACAATCAAACAACAGCACCCTTGCATAATCCTTCCCATTATATCCATGTGACCAAAAGAAATGCAGAACGCTTGGCATTCAGTTATAACATACTGCATCTTCCATCTTGGGCTCTACATTCCGTTCTCTATTGGATAACTTACTCTGAGGAAAGCTAACTGCCATATCAAACAACTTATAAAGAGATCCAGGTGAAGAACTGAGGCTTGTACCAGTAAGATGGCTCAGCAAGTAAAAATGCCTGCCACCAAGCCTGAGATACCAAGTTTGATGCCCCAGGATCCACATAGTACAAAGAACTGAATGCTGCAAACTGCTGACCTACCCATGTACACACTACACACCTACATACACACATACATACATAATACATACATACATACATACATACATACATACATACACACACACACAAACACACACACACACACACACACCCCTACACAGGCACAAAAATAAATCAGGCTGGAGGGATGGCTCAGAGGTTAAGAGCACAGGCTGCAGTTCCAGAGGTCCTGAGTTCAATTCCCAGCAACCACATGGTGGCTCACAACCATCTGTAATGGAATCTGATGCCCTCTTCTGGCCTGCAGTCATTCATATATGCAGACAGAATGCTGTATACATAATAAATAAATAAATCTTTAAAAAAAAAAAAAGTCGCTGGGCGGTGGTGGCGCATGCCTTTAATCCCAGCACTTGGGAGGCAGAGGCAGGCGGATTTCTGAGTTTGAGGCCAGCCTGGTCTACAGAGTGAGTTCCAGGGCTACACAGAGAAACCCTGTCTCGAAAAACCAAAAAAAAAAAAGTCAAGGCTTACCAACAACTCTTAAGTGAGCATGAAAGCGAGTTCTCCACTCCAGAATGTCACTGGCCTTCAGCCCCAACTGACGCTTTTTTTCCCACAGCCTTCTGAGCCCAATACACCCGAGGCAAACTGACACACCTAGGCTATACAGCAAGTTCCAGCCCAGGGCAGGTTCAGTAGGTAGAGTGCCTGCCTATATGCACAGACCGAGGTCCATCCCTAGCACTACAGAAAACCAAGCCTATTAGCATATGTAATCCCAGCATTCTGTAAATGGAAGCAAAAGAGTCAGAAGCTCAGGGTTGTCCTTAGTTTCACAGCAAATGCTAGCCTATGATACACGAGAATCAGTCTAAAATAAATAAATTATAGACCCATGAGAGGTCTTATGTTAAATTATCCAGTTGAACTTTTCATAGATTGCTAAACCACAGAAAGTATAGAAATTGGAATATTCATCTTAACTACTAGGTTCTGGAATACTTTAGTACACTAATAGATAATACATTTGTGAAGGACAGTGACAGCCCAACATTTATAGGAAAGAATTTTGGAGCTAGGTTGCGTGGCACACAACTTTAATCCTAGTACTTAGGAGGCAGAGACAGATGCAGTTCTGAGTTTGAGGTTAGCCCAGTCTACAGAGAGAGTTCCCAGACAGCCTGGGCTACACAAAAGAAAAAAAAAAAGAGACAAGTGTTTTGGTCTAGCATGATGGAGAACACCTGTAATCGCAGAACTTGGGAGACAGAAACAGAAGGATGAAAAATTAAAGCCTTTCTTATCTACATGGGGGTTCAAGGCCATCGTGGCTTGGAACCCATTTTATTTTTGGTTGTGAGCCTAGCCTTTAATGGCTGAATCATCTCTCCAGCCCTGGAACCCATTTTAAAAAACAAACAAAGGGGAAAAAAACTGGATTCATGCACCACCGTGCCTAGTTTATAAATAGCATATTTTAAAATTAGAATATACCCAGGGGTGGTGATAGACATCTGTAATCCTAGTACTTAAAGGCTGAAGCAGAAGGATCATGAGTTAGAAGGTAGCCTGGTTTACATAAAGTTCCAGGTTAGCTTGAGCTAAACAGTAAGACTCTGTCTCAAAACAGCAGCATAAATTAATAATAACTTTAAAAACATATGGTAGGGGGCTGGAAAGATGGCTCAGAGGAGAAAAGCATTTGCCACCAAGCCTGACAACTGAGTTCAATCCCAGGGCCCTACATGGTGAAAAATCATGCACATAGGAAAAATAATAAACAGAGTTGGGAAGTGGTAGTCCACGTCTTTAATCCTAGCACTTGGGAGGCAGAGGCAGTTGGATCTCTGTGTTCAAAGCCAGCCTGGTCTACAGAGTGAGTTCAAGGACAGCAAGCACTACATAGTAAAACCCTGTTGAAGGAAGGAAGGAAGGAAGGAAGGAAGGAAGGAAGGAAGGAAGGAAGGAAAAAAGAAGGAAAGAAAGAAAAATTAAATTTAAAAACAATGAAGGAAAAGTGAAAAGAAGGAAAGGAAGTCAGAAAGTCTATACCAAAAATATATTTAATCCCTAAGGTACTGGTTGGTGTTCACAGATTCCATCTAAAATAAGACAAAATTCATCTGCTAAGTTTTATAAAAAGTAGTTTCATTGGCCTCTGAGTTAAAATCAAGCATCAGACTCCTAAACCCAAAAAATATGGCAAACTATAACTTACTAATCCAAAAGTAAATTTTAATATTATTACACTAGACCCAGAAAAGCAAGACATAGTCAGTCTGTAAGCAGTCTGAAATCGGTGGTCTGCTCTGTGTAAAGTCCTGGACACATCTACATTCCTAACATTGGAATAAAGTATGCCAAGTCAGCACACCAATGGCACTCTCAGAGAAAAACATAAAGACATTAATTCTGTTGTCAGAGTGTGTGTGTGTGTGTGTGTGTGTGTGTGTGTGTGTGTGTGTATAAACAAAGTCTCCAATAACTCAGCTTCACCTCAAAATTGCCATGAACCTTGAACTTCTAATCATCCTGCCTCCATCTCCCAAGTGCCAGGATAACAGGCCTGTCCCAATATGCCCATCCTGAGCTGCTTCTGAAGAAAGTAAAATATACATATCTAGAATGACACTAATGTGGTACAGCTGTTCAAGAGTGTTGAAAGGAAGAACACAAAAGCAGCAGGGAGTATAGGAAATTAAATGGCCTACCTGAGCCCCATGAAAATATGATGACTTTCAGTAGACCTCTCATGTCCTCATGTAAATAACTGTGATGGATAATCACATCTCCTTAGGGTTTAGCATGGCCACTGGAGACATAAGCCTACCTAATAAGGGTGTGGGATATCAAGACAGTATAGGCTAAGAACAGATCAAAAAGTCTTTCTTGACCTCTACCTACACTCTAAATATTTGTGACTGCTTTGATGCTAGCACAGAGAAAATAAGATGGTAAGCCAGTTTTACATATCTTTAGAATGCAAGAGCTTCCAGAGATCTGCTTCAAGGCATCTACCCAGATCTCCATGCAGTAAGCTTAAAGGTGATAATGAAGAGATACATAAAACCCAACTGTAGCTTGTACTTTCTCTCTTCCAAAACAAAACAACAAGCATATTTCTTGGTATTTTCACACACAAATATTTCCTTCCTTTTTTAGGTAGATGCACGTGAGTGTGGGTTCCCACAAAGGCTAGAGCTGTCAGACACCCTGGAACTAGATTTACAGACTATGTGAACCGCATGCCGTGGGTGCTGGAACCTGAACTCTCAGGTCCTCTGGAAGGGCAGTACGCACTCCTAACCACTGAACCATCTCTCCACCCAATGACTTGTTCTTGAAGTAAACACAGAATATACATTTTCTATCACTTGATTTTTCATAATAAATCTCCACATATAAAATGAACCATAGTACTTACACATAGAGATCCATAGGGAATTCCTTCATCATATGTGTTACAATGAATTCCACCATCAGGTCTAAAAGTAGAAAGGAGAAAAATTATATCAATCACAATAAAATTTACTCCTTAGGGGAAAAAAGCTTCTCAAAACTGTGTGTCTTGTGCTCACACTGAGTAACATCTCCTGCTAACACCTATCAGTGTGAACTTAAATTATTTTCTATGCCACTTTTTAAACACTTCCTACTTAGAAATTAACAAGCAAAAGGCTTCAGGCACTATTAAGTTTCAGTATAATGGTTCACTCTCTTATAAGTTAGCGAGATAAAGATCTTACTGTCCTATGTCTAGAAGGACCTGCCAATAAATTTAGAAGCAAGGGAGGGGCTAGAGAGATGGCTCCAAGAACTGACGACCCCAGTTCAATTACCAACACCCACATGGCAGCTCGAAACTGTCTAGTTCCAGAGGATCTGCCAGCCTTGCCCAGACATACATGAAGGCAAAACACCAAAGCACATGAAACAAAAATAAACAAGTCATTTAAAAAAGAAAAAGAAAAAATATAGACACAAGGGAAATTTCATTGTTCATATATCTCATACCACACATAAGACAAAATGCCTAAGGGAGACTCAGCTCTAAGGCTGTCAGTCTATCCCAGGTCACTGTCATGCTGACTGGCACATACTGCCTGAAATGGGCTCTGGAGCTTTGGGTCAACAGAGGCTGATTATACACCAAGTCTTAATTACAGTTTCTGAGATTAGACAGATTCAGGAACTGAGGTGGACTACCCAAGTGAAAATGAGAACAAGAGCCTCTCTAACAGTCAGGGGGTGATGTACTCATGCAAGGCAGAGGTAGGTGCAGCTCTAAGAATTTGAGGACAACCAGGTCTACTGGGCAAGTTCCAGGACAGCCAAAGCTACAGAGACTCTGTCTCGAAAAAAGAAAAAAAAAAAGTGCTACTAACTCCTCTGAGGAAAAAACAGATTTCTGGACAAAGAGAATGACACAAGACCCTACCTACCAGCTCTGTCAGTCCCATCTCAACTTACTCAAGGGAAGTTTTCCATGTTTGAATCTCAAATGTGAACTTCTGACCTTTGACACACCAGTACAGACCATGAAAGGGAAGTAAGAATTTGAAATCTTGGTAACAAGTAAAACATATTCATTTTTGTCCTGTCCCAGGGAAGTCGGTTTTTATTTGTTTGTTTGTTTGGTTGGTTGGTTGGTTGGTTGGTTGGTTGTGAGCACCCTTTACTGAGCACTCTAGTCACTGGGGTGATTTGCAGAACACAAGAAACAAAGCTTCTTCTGTAACAATGCTGAGGAAAAAGCACAGCAAACAAAATCTTCATCGTGAAGCTCACCAAAGCTTCACAAACAAACACGTCATTCTGACTGTGCTCACTCACCCAGGACTGCACACACCAGGGGACGGCAGGGAAGATTCTTGTCAGCAGCCTTCTTCCTGTGTCTCATAGGCTTTCAAAACACACACGCAGAAGAGAGAGAGAATTAGCAGACACTTGAACTGGAATCCAATGGCTTATCATGTTTCTCACGAAAATAAAATCTCTACTAAAGAGATTTGCTCAAAGGCATCCACCTTGTCTTTCTCTTTCCGGGTGGGTGGGGTGGGCGCAGGAGGGTGCAAGCAGGGCAGACACAGGGAAGTGCTTCTGAGTTATCAATGGAGGTGTATGACAAAACCACAATTTACAGCAAGTCCCAAAAGGCAAATGTTGTTACTTTCATTTATCTATGCTGTGCACATGTCATTGTTAACAACAAAAGGGGTGCACCGGTACTTTTCCATAATCATAAAAATAATTAAGAAAAAGAAGAGGAGGGGCTGGAGAGATGCTGCAGTTGGTAAAAGCAAGCACAAGTTCAGCCCCCAGCAGCCATAGAAAGCTATTCATGTGTAATCCCAATGCTGAGCTGGAAGAGTTGGGCAGAGTCCTAGGATTCTATGGCCAACTCCAGACCAACCACAGACCCTGTCTTAAAAAGAAGTGGACAGTGTGTCCATAACAACATCTAAAGCTATCTTCTGACTACCATATGCACCTGCTCAGACACATAAAAGAGGACAGGGCCTGGAAAGATGGCTCATCAGTTAAAAGCACTAGCTGCTCCTCCAGAGGACCTGGGTTTAATTACGAGCACCCACATGATGGCACACAACTCTCTATAAGTCCAGTTCCCAGAGATCTGATATGTTTTTTCTGGCTTCCTCGGGCACCAGGCACTTAAGTGGTACAGAGACATACATGTAAACAAAACTCTAAAAAAAAGAACTCAAAAATTAAAAAATAAATAAAAAGAGAAGGAAGGGGTGGTGACAGCTCTACAGTCAGCAGCTGTAGCAGTTGTGGGGAGGGAAGCTAAGTCTCCAATCTCAGCCATGTTGTAAAACTGTCTAACACACGCTAGCCTGATCTTCATCTTCCATATTCCATTTTCTCTACAGTCGATCTCTCAGGTGAATAAATAAGCAGACCACAGTCTTGTGTAATAAAAACTAGACTATACAGCTGGATGTAATGGTGGTGGACACCTGTACTCTAGCATGAAGAAGCTGGAAGCAAGAGACTCAGGAGTTCAAGACCAGCTTTGGCTACATGGATGAAGCCTGAGTAGGCTACAGAGAACTCAGTGTCTAGAGGGGACAGGGCTTAAACAGATGGCTCAGCAGTTTAAGGCACTTGCTACCAAGCCTGACAACCTAAATTCAAGTTCCGGGACCCAGGTGATAGAGGGAGAGGACTCAGTCAGTCCTGCAGGCTGTCCTCTGAGCTCCGTGCTCACACTGTTCCACAGTCCATGAGGCCTTTCTGAAATCTGTGTTCTTCGACTGTCTAGTGTTACTATAATCACTATTTGGTTGTAGATCTTTCTATCCTCAGGTGAGCAAGCAAACAGCTAGATGATGAACAGAAACACCTAAGGGAGACAGAGCTGTTGAAAAGCAGTCATGCCCTGAGCCCTTTAGGCACAATTATCCAGCTACATTTGTTCTTAAAGAATCATCCTAACTCTTCCAACACACAAAAATTTGTCTATTAAAAACAAGAAGTAAGGGCTGGAGCGATGGCTCAGCGGTTAAGAGCAATGACTCTTCTTCCTGAGGTCCTGAGTTCAATTCCCAGCAACCACATGGTAGCTCACAACCATTTATAATAAGATCTGATGCCCTTTTCTGGTGTGTCTGAAGACAGCTGCAGTGTACTCATATACATAAAATAAATAAATATATCTTTAAAAAAAACAAGACGTAAATATAAAATCACACCTACCATTCTATGTAAGTTTACTCGAAAGTTCATGTTGTCGTCATGTAAAAATGCATTGGCATACTGATCCTAATAAAAATAGAAAAGGCAAGATGTGATAACTGCATTTAAGAAACTCAACTGGACATGGTGGCACATGCCACTTGTCAGAATTTGGGAGATAGAGACAGGATGATCAGGAATTTGAGGTCATACTGAACTGTACAGCCAATTTAACCCTAACGTGGGCTATATGAGACTCTGAGGAAAGCCAGAAATACAACAAAAATAAAAAAACAGAAAGACCAAGGAAGACAGGATGAAAGGGGCTGGTGAGATGCACTCAGTGGGTAGACACTTGCCACCACGTTTTATGAACCAATTGAGTTTGATCCTGCAACCACATCATTGCAATCCAAAAGTGTCCTCTGACCTCCGCATGCAAGCCAAGACAAAGAAGTGCACATGTATGCATTCATACACACAAACATACACATTAATTAATTAATTAATTAATTAATTTTAAAAGACAGGAAGAAAGATGGGATAGAGGTGGGGAGGGAGGGGCAAAGGAAGATAGGAAAATTGAATAAGGGTGGGTTTTGGTTTTTTGGTTTGTTTTGGTTTGGTTTTTTTTGAGACAGGGTTTCACTGTATAGCCCTGGTTGTCCTGGAACTCACTGCATAGATCAGGCTGGCCTCAAATTCACAAGGATCCACCAATCTCTGCCTCCTGAGTGCTAGGATTAAGGTGTCCAGCATCACCCAGCTAAAAGGTAGGAATAAGCTGAAAGGAAGGCAGGTAAGCAAGCATACATGAATGCATACATTCGTAATAATACATCCTACAAACCCTTCCTCTCTCCTTCCACGGACCTAAAACAAGGTCTCCAGACTAGGCTGGTCTCCAACTCCCTATGAAGCTAAGAACAGCTTTGAACTTCTGATCCTCCTTCCTTTCACCCCCACCTCTGGGTGCTGGGAATGTAGGCACCCCAGTTCATGCCGAGGTAGAGATCGAACCAAGTGCTTGCCCAACTGAAACAACCTCAGTCCAAATCCATGGACCTTCATGAACTACTTTCAGGTCAGTGGGAGACTAAAGCAATAGATCCAGAGCCTTTCTCTCAACCCCTTGCCTGTGCCATGAAACTAAGGATAGTATGCCTTTAACTGGCTGAAGATCTCTGAGAAAATTAAATACAATAAAGAGTAAAAGCCAGGGATTTGAGACAAATGCTGAGAGAAATCTGCTTTCGTATTCTCTCTTCCTTTCCATCTGCCCAAGGAGTCAGTTGTGTTTGTGACAGCTTGGAGGCTCTCACAGGGGCAAGACAATGCATGTGCAAGAGCCACGGGAGGCTTTGGAATAAGGCAGGCCTGCACTCTGCTGGGAGTGAGCTCAGCACAACAGGAAACAACTGCCATACTGGCAGCACAGAAGCAGGCAATACTCCATCTCTCTCTGACTTTTAAAGACTGATGGGAAAGTCAAACTCTCCCCACAGTGGATTGGAACTACGTACCCCTTGGCCCTTTCCCAGCACCGTCCTGCGATCTGACATGCCTACAGACTCCAACGACTAGGAACTATTACAATTTGTGAAAACAACTCCTTTAAAGATTTTCCTTGATTTTTGAAAAGCAATTATACAGGCTCACTGTTACTAGGCAGCTCTTCCAGATCTGGCCTCCCCCAGCCTTGTGAAAAGAGCTCATCTTCCCACGGAGAATACAAAAAGGAGCCTCATGAGAGACCACTACACCCTGTGGATTACCTTTACTATTGTCTTAAAAAACAAAGACAAGGACAGGGAATTCTGAAAACAGGCTGAAGCTATAAATTTAGCTCTAACGTGGCTCAAGTTCCATCATGCTTGAGTCTAGTTAGTCCAGCCTTCTCACAGGGAAGCAGCAGCTTCCATAGTTAATCTTCACGGACAATCTGACTAGTTTTCAAATCAGTGCTAAGACATCCTCCACATATGCCTATGAGGGTATATTCTAAGAAGTTAAACTAAGAAATTAAAGACCCATCCTAAATGTGTCTGGTGCTACTCTATGGGCTAAGGACTCAAAATGAAGAAAAAGAGAAAAGGGAGAAAGCCTAAATGTAGCCAGACTTTGGCTACTTTGTGGATTCCTTTTTCTTCCACCCTTCAACCCCTTAAAACTAGACAAGAGAGAAGCAAAGATAGAGGGGAAAGGGGGCATCATTATTCTTAGACTTCCTGGTTAGAGGTGTCTGTGGGGCAAATTTGGTCTTCGAAGTCAGGATATCTAATTTCTTCTTGTTTCTTCTTTGCAAACAACTACTTAACAAACCACAACCAACAGCAATCTACCACCGACCAAAAACCCACTTGCCTCATGGGGCCCTAGCATTTATATACCCTCTGAAGAGTCCCCAGAATTCAAACATCACACGCTTGCAGAAACTATCTGCAGCTGTCAATATCATGCCCCTAGTACACGAGGCAAATCACAGTCAGCTGCTGTGGGCAATCTGAAGCAGCCTCATGTCCCATCCTGAAATTAAAATAAAAACATATCTTTATAATATTTGTGTTTTTAAAGAAACCAAAATTATCAGTACATCTAACTGATAAACATCACCATTCATCTCTTTCTGCTTTCTGACTACAGATACACTGTGAGAAAGATGCCTCAGCCTGCCGCCGTCGTGCCCCACTGCCATGTCTTCCCCTCTGTAACAGGCCACGTAACCTCAAACTGAGTAAAAGAAATCCTTTTTGAAATCTCTTTTTTAAAAATTACACTATTATATGTGTGAATGTGTGTACATGCACCATAAGCATACATGTGGAGGTCACAGAACAGCTTGCAAGAGCCAGTCAGTTCTCTCCTTCCATCATGTGGATCCCAGGACCAAACTCATGTCATCTGACTTGGAAGCAAGTGCCTTTACCAGGGGAACCATAGCTCCCACATGTAAACTGCTACCTATTTGGAATTTGGTTACAGAAATATAACTCATCCGCACCTCTTCCTCCTTCAGGTCTTACCACCAAAATACAACCACTCTCCTGTTTCTCTTCTACTCCTCGATCCCCACGATACCTTAGCTCTTTTTTAGTTCACTAAATTAAATTAAATCAAATCAAATTGTGGCTTGCCACAAACTCACTATTACAGCAAGGAAAGCCTTGAAATTCTAATCTTTCTGCCTCCACCTCCAGAGTGCTGAGACTATAGGCCTATAACGTGCCCAGCTTTTTAGATGGTACTGGGAATCAAAGCCAGGGCTTCGTGAATGACCAAAGCTACATTTCCAGCACCTTGAGGTTCACTGCTAACTCATCTAATGACTGCTCACTGAGTCTACAGAGTGCGCCAGCTAAGGAGAGCAGAGTGGTACTGAAGGCCAAGGCCCTGTTACCTAAGCTCACGTTCTGGAGGAAGAAGATGGACAACACAAAAAAATGTTCAAGTCATGAAACAGAAGTATGTGGACAGAAAAGAGCTCTCTGGAAGACATCAACTCACACCCAAGACTCACAGTAAGACCTACCTCTGCAATACAGGTGAGGATAATCAGACAGAGCTTGCCACTGTGAAGCCTGTGTTCATCTGTAAAGAAAAAAAACTCTTCTTTGTACATAATCCAAACGTCATGCAAGAGAGAACAGAGGCACACACACCATAAAAAGGAGCAGCTGTAGTTCTCACTCCACAAAGCCACGAGGGAAGGGCTGGCGAGACGGTTCACTCAAAGAAGTGCTACCTTCGCAAGCACGCGAATTTCAATTCAATTTTATGTAACACCTACAACACACACTTGTACCCCAGCTCTGTGAAGACAGAATAGGATCCTGATGATCACTGGCTAGCCAGCCTTACCTACTTGGTGAGCTCTAAGCTGGTAAGAAACCTGTCTCAAAAAAAAGGTGGATGGTGCCTGAGGAATCACGTGCGCGCGCGCATACACACACACACACACACACACACACACACACACACACACAC
>JANHMN010000003.1:171674154-171695814 GCA_030674055.1 Rhabdomys pumilio
AAACCTGAAGTGATTTCTCACTTCTGGTTTTCCCAACACCACCTGGTTATCACCCAGAAGTGAGAAATCACTTCAGGTTTCCCCAACACCACCTGGTTATCACCCAGAAGTGAGAAATCACTTCAGGTTTTCCCAACACCACCTGGTTATCACCCAGAAGTGAGAAATCACTTCAGGTTTCCCCAACACCACCTGGTTATCACCCAGAAGTGAGAAATCACTTCAGGTTTTCCCAACACCACCTGGTCATCACCCAGAAGTGAGAAATCACTTCAGGTTTTCCCAACACCACCCGGTTATCACCCAGAAGTGAGAAATCACTGTTTTCCAGAAACCAGATCCGTCACCTGCACAGCAGGTCCCAAAGATTCACCTGTCAAAGCCCCAAATATGGCCACTGCTCTCTGATGTGAGCCACCTGCCACACCTCCCAAGGCATGTCTTACCTTTTGTGTCCTGCATGACAATTGAGCTATACTTTAAGAAGGTTATCAGTAGATTACTGGTCTGTACATCTGCATCCAGTGAGAGTTCCACAGAACTTATAACTGGAATAGAACAAATGAAACACTTAGCCCAGAACATATTCCACCTAACACTTCTACCCACATAGCCCATTTGCCAACAGGCAAGAAAATGACTAAATAAGCTTTTCCCACAACAGGAGGAGGACCCAGTACTTTCCATAAACCTTTTTGCTACTCTCACTAAGCCTCTAGAACCCCTCTACCCCACACTCCCCCAAAGCCTGTCAATTTTCTTTCTCAACTTGTACAGGAAGTTGTTCTCTAACAACCTAGAAAAGAATGTTGATCCCAGTCTGGCCCCAACAGTTCAAGGTCTTCTGAGAGACACTGTCATTTCTAACTAAGGTCCTCTGAGAGACACTGTCATTTCTAAGGTCCTCTGAGAGACACTGTCATTTCTAACTAAAGGAAAAAGTTACACTGAACACAAATGACCTTTACTTTGATGAGTCTCTCATTTAAAATAAAGAGTTCTTCCAAATAAAGAGAAATTTTGCTCAATCTTGAGAACAAGTCTGAAATACCCAAGATGAAAGGAGCAGGGGCTGAGGAAGAGTAGCTTCAAACTCTGCCCCTCTAGAACACGTCCCCTAGGAAGGGAACCTAAAACACTCCTCAGACGGAGAACAGGTGAGCACCACTGACTAGCACCTGGAATTGGAATTCACATGCCCAGCCTCTGTTTGCAAGAGAAGATCCTTTTGCTTACTCAATCCCACCCTCTCTCAGTCACAGCCACAGAAAACAATGGGAAGTCAGAGCAGAACTGACCCATCCACAACAGCTTTAACTTAGAGCTCCTAAGATTCAAAGACTTTAAACTAGAATTAGTCAGCTTGCTAAGTGTTTAAAATGTCTAAAACAGAACACATATACAAAAAGAGCCTCAAGATGGCACAGGGATGTTTGAAAATCTAGAGCTTTCTGTTATATTTTAAACTATAAACACACTGCTAGGTTTGGGGTATTAGTCATAATATGTATTCATAACCATCATGGATCCCTCTGGAGTTATTACAATGTGTGCAGGGAACATTTATTAACATAGGGCAACACTGTGCATTATGGTTCCACAATCCACAGCAAAAACAAACTTAGGAAAAGAAATTAGCATGTCCAACCCTTGTCTCTTTTCCCATAATTTGGCTGCAAAGAACAAATACAAGATAAATTTATCTTTGTATTGAAATATTAAAATATTTCCTAACCAGACTGAGCTACAGCGTGAGACCCTGTCTCAAAAACAAACAAACAAACCTAAAAGGTTTTAATTCATGTTAGGTTTACTAGCACAGGCTATCATCTCAAAACAGCCATTCTGAACTCAGAACCCATAATCATCCCTTTGTTATCTAACTAGTAAGTGGAAGTTTTACCCTATTCACACCCAGTGACAACTAGAAAACTCTCTTATATAATATAGTAGAAATATAGAGCTATATGTATTTTTAGTTTACCAGAAAGTCCTCTCATGCCAAGGCGGAGTTGTCAAATGTCAAGTCTGAGCTGCGAACAAATGTTACAGCTAACTGCTGGCTTTTAAAAATAATAGTGCCAGTGACATACCTTTAAATATAACTGGGCTACAGAGCAGCGCTATAATTAAAGACCAAAAATTAAAAATAAGGCTATAACTTAGGACCCCTACAAAAGGTAAGTTAGGGGAGAATAAAAAAAGGACAAATAAAAAGACAGAATCAAAGCCCTCACAAATTAAAATCTCTTTCTTAAGTTTTATTCCTCAATCGTTAGCTTTATAATTCTTCCCAGTAGCTTTTGTCAAGAGAGACAGTCATCTGAAAGTGGGTTGATCTTCCCACTAGAACACTAAAGGCTCAGTGGTTGTAGGTAAGCACAAATCCTGCCATTGCATAATCAAGTGTGTGGGTGAAGTGTTCACAACCAACAGTTTGAAAGGCAGTGCTCTGAAGCATCCAAACCCCAACATCACATGGAACCGAGATATATATACACTCACACTCACAATCACACATATATGGCTTTGGATATCCATGGTAACCAGGCAAACTTCATCCTTAAGAAGTACAGTGTTTCCATTGGCTTATCCAGTGACCTGAATAAACAGACGGGCAGGCAATCCTCACTACGCTTCTTCTCATTAAGATATTTTGGAATTTGGCTTTCGATTCTAAACAGACCCAATTTGCTGTCATAGATCTGGATATCAATGACACCTCCCTGCCGTACTTACTTCTCTGCTGCCTATACTGCCTTAAAATGCAAATGTACAAGGACCATATAAAATGTAGGGGCTGGGCTGAGCATTGGTGGTGCTCGCCTTTAATCCCAGCACTCTGGAGACAGAGGCTGGTGGATCTGTGAGTTCCAGGCCAGCCTGGTCTACAGAGTAAGTTTCAGGCCAGCAAGGGCTACACAGAGAAACCCTGTCTTGGGGTGTAGGGGGAGCTGGAGTGAAAAAAAAAAAAAAAACACCTTGATAATTATGTGTAAAACACTGGCTAAGACTGAAAAAGAACTTCAAAGAAACAAAGAGGGACACATAAAGGATCAAAGCTGGATTTCTTAACATTGTCAAGCCATTACTAGTGCTGTGCTGGTGTTGAGCTCTTGTGTTAGAACAAGCATATGAAGTGAGGGCCCGGCTCTCTCTCCCTTTATGTCCATAGCTAGGGATCTAACGGGTTCTCAGCTGGAGATCAAGCGCTTTTACTCACTGGACCATCTCGCCTATGCCAAAGTCGGCTATTTCTTATACTCATTACACAAACGAGTTCAACATCTGAAGAATAACACCAAGTATTAATGTATATATATTTTTAATTGTTTCAGATGGGGTCTCATAAAGCCCAGGTTGGTCTCAAACTCACTAAAGAGCTGAAGATGATCTGGAACTTCTGATCCTCCTGCCTCCACATCCATCATCATGTGCCACCATGCTAACTTTTATAAGGTGCTGGCAATCAAGCACTCTATCATTGGGCTACAGCCTCGGCCACATATTTATATAATAAAATAATATATCTCTCCTGAGCCTCTCTAGCAACCCAAGAGTCCTTGCAGGACAGGCACTAGTCAGTGGTGCAGTCACTTCCAGTTCTAAGACCATCTGAGGAGGACAAACCAGGCTTATACTGTTTCTTGGGTTGTGTTTGATTGTTTGGGCTATTTTAAGACAAGAACTCTTTATGTACACCTGGCTGTCCTGGCACTCACTATTTAGACCATGCTGGCCTCAAACTCACGGATTTCTATCTGCCTCTGCCTCTGCCTCCGCCTCCGCCTCCGCCTCCGCCTCCGCCTCCGCCTCCGCCTCCGCCTCCGCCTCCGCCTCCGCCTCCGCCTCCGCCTCCGCCTCTGCCTCCCAGGAGCAAGAATTAAAGGTATGCCACTACCACAACCCTGGCTAGTACTTTTTTGAGATGTTTCATGCAGCCACAGCCGGCCTTGAACTAGCTCCTACAGCTGGGATTATAGGTATGCACCACCACACATAGCTTTAAATAGTTCCTTTTACTTTAAAAAAAAAAAAAAAAGATTTATTTAGTTTATTTATGTAAGTACACCGTAGCTGTCTTCAGGAATGCCAGAATAGGGCATCAGATCCCATTACAGATGGTTGTGAGCCACCACGTGGTTTCGGGGAATTCTACTCAGAACCTCTAGAAGAGCAGTCAGTGCTCTTACCCTCTGAGCCAGCTCTCCAGCTCCCTTTAAGATTTGTTTTTAGTCAGGTGGCGGTGGTGCAGAACTACAGAGAAAACTACCTCAAAAATAAACAAACAAACAAAAAAGATAGAAAGCCTTTTATTCTTAGTATTTTAAGTGTGTGGGTGTCCCCCACACCCCACAGGGCTGAAGTGTTGCACTCTCTGGTAAGTTACAAACAGTTGAGGGCTGCCTGATATGGGTGATGGGAACTGAACTCAAGTCCTCTGTAACAGAAGTGTGTGCTCTTAGCCACTGAGCCATCTCTGCCGCCCCACATGTTTCTTACACACAGAAGAAACACTCCATTCAACTATATTTCCAAAGTCTTCTCTGGAACTTCAGAGTCTAAAACATATCATCACATATTTCTTTTCTTTTTCCTTTTTTTTTTTTTTTTTTTTTTTTTTTTTTTTTTTTTGCGGGAGGTGCATTGGTGACAAGTATTTATTTACTTATTTACTTATTTATTTACATCCCAGATGCTGCCCCATCCCCCCCTCAGAGCCCCTCACTCATCCCCACACCTCTGAGAAGGTCAGGCCCCTCTGAGTATCCCCCAACCCTGGTGCATCAAGTGTCTGTAGGATTAGGCACATGCTCTCCCACTGAGGCAGTCAAGGCAGCCCTCTGCTACATATGGGGGGCGGGGGGAGCTTTATCCAGCCCAGGTATGATGCTCTTTGGTTGGATACAGTCTTCAGTGTCACCTTGGGGATTAAACCTAGGGCTCATGCATGATAGGCAAGCATGCTATCACTAAATTATACCCCCAGCCCTTTTTAAATTTTAAGTTGACCAGGTAAACCGAGCGGGCCTTGAACTTGTAATCCTTTTACTTCAGCTTCCAAGTAGCGGGATTACAGATTTGTACCAATACTAATTACCCACTGACAAAAATTAAAAGAATAATTAAAAGAATTAATAAGTATATTATTTGCTCAACACAGCTGTGTTTAACCCTGTAAGATCTAGAACCAGCCAGGCAGTGGTGCCACACACCTTTAATCCCAGCACTTCGGAAGCAGAGGCAGGCGGATTTCTGAGTTCGAGGCCAGCCTGGTCTACAGAGTGAGTTCTAGGACAGACAAGGCTATACAGAGAAACCCTGTCTCAAAAAAACAAAAAAACAAAACAAAAAAAAAAACAAAAACAAAAAGAGTAATGTATGATTATTAAAATCTATGAAAAATAAAAAGTGGATTTAAATTTAAAAAAAAAAAAAAAAAACACAATAATAAAAGCAGTGGCCTCACCGTCAGAGGAGGGTGGTGTAGTCCCAAGAGGTGTGACTGGGGTTGTAGGAGTAGGGCTGACAGGGGTTGTCACCAACCCCATTTCTGGATGGCTCTGAAAGAGGACACAGTAGATGGGTAAGAAAACAGAATGTCTACTTCTCGAGAAGTCTCCTCTACTAAACATGGTTTTCCAGAATCAAAATGAGACTGGCAGCTCACTGCGGACCTGTATCTAGTACTCCTGAATACTTGGTTACAATTAGTGCCTGCTGAACTAAAAGAAGCACTGTTAGTTAATTTTCATTATGAAATTTGGGTTCTAGTACAAATTTTTCTGTTGATCCATATAAACTTAAAAAAAAAAAAACCAAATTATTCAGAAAAACAAATTATTCCATGACCACAGAATTGACAAATAGACATAAGTAAACCTCGGGAATGCCAGGAACCATAAAAAGTACTGTTCTGATTGCAGCCGCGCTGCTCCACATAAAACAAACAAACAAAACCCAAGAGCGTGTGAGCCAGCAAGATGGCTCCAAGGGGAAAGGTACTTCTTGCCAAGCTAATAACCTGAATCTGGTCCCCATGACCCACATGACAGACTAGAACCAACTCACGAAAGTCATCCTCTAACTTCTACACGCACCACACTTAACCAACCCCCCAATACACATAAACAAAATATATAAACGTAAGGAAAACTCATGCAGGAGTATATGAAGTGTCAAGGCAGAGGCAACGAAAGACATCTGGTGTGGACAACATAGATGGCCACTGTGTCCTTGGTCTTCCTGGCCACCTCAACTGAGAGCAAGAAGCTCAGAAACAGCCTTTCCCTTTCCCATAGCTTTGCCAGTCCCTCATCTCTTCCATGTCTTCTAAAGTCATTTATGGAATTTGATAGACAAGAAACTTGGCAAGAATAGTAGATAAACTTTCTTACATTATCTTATAAAACTAGTAAGAGTCCAAAGCGCACCCCAAACAGTGTATTGTTTTCAAAACATAGCTTTATTTTTTGGATAAAATTCTACTAGTAGATTACTTTAAAAGAAATACACACACAAGGCATGGTGGCATATGCTTTTAATCCCAGAGTTCAGGAGCAGAAACAGGTGATCTCTGAGTTCAAGAATAGTCAGTCAGGCCTACCCCATGAGATCCCGTCTCACCAAAAAAAAAAAAAAAAAAAAAAAAAAAAAGGGGGGGGGGGTTGGGTAGGGTAGGGGAATAAAGAAACTAACTTACATATTTTAAACAGTGTGCCATTAAGATAAAAAACATTTCTGTCTTTTAAGATAGCTTCCATAAGTTTCAGTCCTAGCTTGATTTAGTCTCTTCCTGGGCCAACTACTGAGGATACCCCTTAAGCATATGAGCAAGTATCTTATGTCTTCTTAGTTTCAATTTGTATACACTATTTTGTCTGTTAACAGCTAACACCTTCTAGTTAGAAAGCTTTTGACTTTTGTTCTCTGGAAACTGGTAAGATAATGGCACAGGTGACCTGGCCTATAGTGTCCCCACTTGTAATTCCATAAAGATCTAGAAAAAACACAGACTAACAGAAAACTCCAAAAACTACATAGAACAAATAATCCCAGCAGACCCTGAGGTAAAGTGTAGTAATGTCAACTCTTTCAAGGGTAATAGAATCAGCAAATTAGTCCAGCACTAGCTTTGCACGCACCAGTTGAACACACTCACTTGAGGACAGCACAAAGCATAGGCAACTGCTGCAACACACTGCTACTACCACTGATTAACAAAAAGCTGGCCGGGCTGTGGTGGCGCACCCCTTTGATCCCAGCACTTGGGAGGCAGAGGCAGGTAGATTTCTGAGTTCGAGGCCAGCCTGATCTACAGAGTGAATTCCAGGACAGCCAGGGCTACACAGAGAAACCCTGTCTCGAAAAACCAAAAAAAAAAGAAAAAAAAAAAAAAACAACAACAACAAAACAAAAAACAACAACAAAAAGCTGAGTTTAGACAAACACAGCCAGATGGTTTTTTTAATGGAATGAACCTGTGTGAAATTCAAGGGGAGGGCTGAGGATAAAGCTCAGAGAAAGCATTTGCTTAATGTGTACAATTTGATCCCACGCATCACAAAAACTAAAGGTAAATAAATAAAATAAAATTTGAAGAAGAAAGGGATGCAGGGAGTGGGGGGGTCTCACTTTGTAACCTTGGCTGTCCTGAAACTCAGAGATCCACCTGCCTCTCTCTCCCCAGTGCTAGTATTAAAAATGCAAACCACCACACCCAGCCA
The DNA here is from genome assembly GCA_030674055.1 of Rhabdomys pumilio. Lineage (NCBI taxonomy): Eukaryota > Metazoa > Chordata > Mammalia > Rodentia > Muridae > Rhabdomys > Rhabdomys pumilio. The sequence goes on from JANHMN010000003.1 coordinate 171,681,882, forward strand.
GGACTGGGGTTACCAACCTGAGCTAGAACTGTGATGAAGTTTCGATTTAAATGGACAGCTTCATAAAGTGCCAGAAGAATGGCCTCATTGGTTCTAAAGAAAAAGAGAACAAATCAGGTTTCTTTCTAAAGAGTGGATAACATGGAACATATTATAACCACCAAGAGCCCCTCGTTGCCAACCCCCCCTTACCCTTTGGACTTATGCAAATGAACATAGGTTGAGAACCTGAAACTCTGGGACCAGTTCTTCCCATCACTACCCAACTAAACGTGTAAGACATGGATACAGCCCTCAGTCACCTCATTCCAGCGACTTAACACTCAGGAAGCAGAAGCAGGAGGATTTGTACAGAGAGCTCCAGGGCAGCCAGGATTACACATAGCCACATCATGTCTCAAAATGTCAACTCTTTCAAGGGTAATAGAATCAGCAAATTAGTCCTTTCTAAGCCAGGGTCTCCAGATGCCCAGACTGGCCCCAAGCTCACTACATAGCAGAGGGTGTTTGTGAACTTCTGCTCCTCCCACCTCCACTTCAGGAGTACTGGGATAACAGGCACATGCCAATCACATTCAGTTTATTTAATATGATCAAGCCAAGGGCTTCATGCATGCAAAGCAAGCATTCTACCAAACCTAGCCTCTAAAACAAAGATCTCTAAAAACCCATTGATGCTTAAAACTCAAGAAACACTTCACAAATCATAAAAAACTTTCAATCCGCAAAATGTTGACAAGAGGTTACGTTTTCTGCTCTCATATTCAGCAAGAGAGCCCACACTCAAGCCCAAGTACTTACTGTACTGAGATTTTCTCATGGGCATCTGCTATGAACATGCTGCCCACCTGTGGAGGAAACGAGGAATAGCAGGTTTTATACAGGAGGACAGGAGAAGCACTCAATCCCTAAGAATTGAATCCACGAAAAAACAATGTTTTTAGTAGCACAGAACAAGGAACTCTGGGTCATCAGTCATATTTTGAAAACCGTAAAAGACTTACAAGGAATAAATGTAAAAATGAGATGCCAACTAAATCATCTAGCCTCTCAATGTGTAAGTTTGTAACAGTGTCAAGGTACCTGTCAAGCTAAATATTCTAATCACTGTATGTTCCCTGGAAGCTGTTTATTTGCAGTCAGAAACTAACTCAAAAAGAATTTCCAGCTTGTCCTGAAACTTACAACTATAATCCGAAACTCAGATGTTATGTTCAAGAGCAGTCTGGGCTACATAAGGAGTGGGAGCCAACCTAGGCTATATAGGGAGTGGGGACCAACCTGGGCTAAAGTATCAAAACCTGTCTCAGATAGAAATAAAAGAAAATAATTATTTAAACTTCAGAGAAAGTAAGCTGATACCAACTATGAAAAAACGTTTTTCTTTCAGATCACAGAATTTTAACTTACACATGTCAGGGAAAGCAGATAAACAACTGACACAAGCTGCCTCTATACACTTTCACAAGTCAGATGTGGTGCACATCTGTGGGCTAAGCCCTGGAGAAGAGGAAGTTCAAGGTCATCCTCAGCTATCTAACAAGTTCAAGGTCATCCTTAGCTATGTAACAAATTCAAGGTCATTCTCAGCTATGTAACAAGTTCAAGGTCATCCTCAGCTATATAAGTTCAAGGTCATCCCCTCAGCTATGTAACAAGTTCAAGGTCATCCTCAGCTATGTAACAAGTTCAAGGTCATCCCCTCAGCTATGTAACAAGTTCAAGGCCAGTCTGGATTTCATGAGACTGGGCCTAAAAAATTGAAAATGTCTGAGAACAATATATCTAATTCACATAATCAAGTATTAATATAAATTCACTTCTGTAGCCTATGAGACCCTTCAGTGATTTATGTCTCAGAGTTAAAGCATTTATAAGATTCTTTTGAAATCAGGCTCTTAAGAAAAAAAACGGTAAGGATGCATAGGCACCAGGAGAAAAACTGCCTAGGGGAGGAACAGTTGCTTGGGCAATAAACTCAAGAAACTCTAAGCTCTAGGGCACTTGTACACTATTGCCCCCCACAAAATGGGTTCCAAATTTGCATATACTTTAGAACCCACTAGATTTATTTATCTTCCTGTCTTTTCTCTCCCTTTTTATACTTTTAATTTTTTATCTTTTTTAAGGTTGATTTTATTGCCAGGTAATGGTGGTACACACCCTTAATCCCAGCACTAAAGAGAGAGAGGCAGGCAGATCTCTGTGAACTCGAGGGCAGCCTGGTCTACAGAGTGAATTCTGGGACAGCCAGGGATACAGAAATTTCAAAACCCTGTCACAAAAATTTTAAGATATATTTGTTTTATTTTATGTGTATGTATATTTTGCCTGTGTATATATCTGTGTGCCACGTGTGTGCAGTGCTCACTGAGGCAAACGATGATGTCAGAGCCCTGGAAATAGAGTAATAGACAATTAGCTGATAGTTGTGAACTGATATGTCAGTGCCAGGAATTGAACCTGGGTTCTCTGCAAGAGCAGCCAATGCTCTTAACAGCTGAGCCATCTCTGCAGCCCTCTCTTTTGTACTTTTGAGACAGGGACTCAGGATGTCCTTTGCCTCTGCCTTCAATTGCTGGGATTACAGGTATTTGTTCCATTCTAGATTTCTGTCTCAAAGATCAATCTCATTGGTGGGGATACAGCCCTGATGATTCACCTAGCATTCCCAAAGCTCAGGTTCAGCCCTCAGCACCATATAAACAGAGCATGGTAGTGACAGGCCTCATCTAGCTACCAGGGATCAGCACTAGGAAGGACTCACATCTACACACTCCTATTCTGTGCTCCACAGAGTCAATGGAGCCAACTTATTCTCCACCATGCACTCAAGGTGGCCTTGAATACGTAGACTTAGGTTAGCCTCATCAAAATCAAGCAGCTTGGGCTGCAAGACAATTCTTTTATTGGTGGTGGGATTTGGTTTTTTTTGTTTGTTTGTTTGAGAAAAAAAGTATCTCTACTTGGCTTTGACTGGCTTAGAGCTCAATATATTCACCAGGCAGGCCTTGCATTCATAGAGATCTGCTTGCCTCAGCCAAAGTCTACATTAATGTGTACCACTTCCTTCCTTCTCTTTCTTTCTTTCTTCCTTCCTTCCTTCCTTCCTTCCTTCCTTCCTTCCTTTTCCTTCTTTCTTCCTTCCTTCCTCTTGTTTATCTGGGTGGGGGGAGGTGTTGTTTTGGTCACCGCTTTGAAACAGGGTCTCATCATGTAGCCCTGGCTAGCCTGGAACTCACAGAGATTCTCCCGACTCTGCCTCCCAAATGTTGGAATTAAAACTGTACACCACCATGCCTGCTTCTTTCTTTGTTTTTGAAACCAAATTTCTTTATGGAACCCAAGCTATTCTCCAACTCCTACTTTTCTGCTCAGTCTTCCCAATGACAGAATTAAGCAGCCAGTAAGTCCAGTCACACCTTTTCTTTACTAATTAATCAGGGGAAAAAACAGTCTCAGAAAAATCAAAGCTACCCTCTACCCTATTTAACCTGGTTTTGGAACTCACTAAGAATGATGTGGGTTTGGCGAGAGTATGGCAGCCCACAACTGTAACCTCAGCGTTTGAAAGGTCAGGGGAGGGCTGCCATGTGTTCCAAGCCGGCCAGAGTCTCAATCTGTAACTAAAATTATTATTCTTTTAATGATTTATTTATTTATATTTTATGTGCATTGGTGTTTTGTCTGCATATGTTCGTATGATGCTGTGAGATCCGCTGGAGTTACAAATGGTTGTGAGCTGCTATGTGCGTGCTGGGAATTGAACTCAGGTCCTCAGGAAGAGCAACCAGTTCTCTTAAGTGAGGAAAATACAGTTCCAAACAAATCCTAATCTGTTCTCTCCTCCTTACACCATTACCTCAAAGATACCTGAACTCCTGAGCCCAGAGGTGCCCACCCCTGAAGTCTTCCTGTACTTCTCAACAGGAGGGAAAAACACAAGCAGAACTTACCATATTTGTTAAAGCAGAAAAAAAACCACTCTGATGTTCTTCTTCCTTGTCTTTATACTGCCTAAAAAGAAACTAAATTAAACTTGAGAATTTTTTTTATCACATATATATTCAACCCTGACATTCTAGGGAATCAGGGCAGAGTACTCTTAGAATGTCTGACTCTAGAAATCTAAAGCACGATGACGCTCTAGCCATGGCTGTTCCCCCGCAGGCTGAGAGGAAGCCATCTGCTCTTGAGGTACTGTGTACCAAATGCCTGGCTACTTTGGGAGAGACTTAGAAAGCAAGCTGCACACGTGTGAAACTCTCTAGCATATGGCTGATCCACTTATTTCCCAAACAGATGATTACTTGAAAAGTATGGCAGTGAAAATTCTTTCAGGCTGTGACAGTGAAAACCTTGTTTGTGTTTGAAGAAGGAAGAAAGTTGAATGGCTAAGACATCTGAGGAGACGGGACATACTTGAAGTTTTAAAACCCAAGTCTATGGGATGAATATGTGGAGAAGCAAGAAAGATCCTGCTGGCCTTAGTGGGACTTCAGTGTATCTGGTTTCCTTCATGGAACCCCAGATACCTTCCCTTTCTATGGGATGAAAACTAAGCATCAATTTATGAGACTCTGAGACTAAACACAGATTCTAGGAAGTTGAGTCACTAATGAAAAAGAAACATTTGGTTCAGGAGTGTACTTCAGTAATAGAGGTTGTTCTTAGCTTGCATAAGGACCGAGATCCAACTCCCAGAGGAGGGAAAAAGGGAGTAAGGAAAATTTTGCACATCTATCAAATGAGACTTAACTCAATGCACTTTCTCTTTTTATTCTTTTAAAAATTTTAGCCAGGGGGCTGGAGAGATGACTCATCAGTTAAGAGCACTGGCTGCTCTTCCAGAGGACCTAAGTTCAATGCCCAGCACCCACATGGCAGCTCAAAACTGTCTGTAACTCCAGCAGGTCTGACAGCATCATACAAACATACATGCACATGAAACACCAATGCACATAAAATACGAACAAATAAATCATTTAAGCTGGGTGGTGGTGGTGCACGTCTTTAATCCCAGCACTTGGGAGGCAGAAGCATGCGGATTTCTGAGTTCGAGGCCAGCCTGGTCTACAGAGTGAGTTCCAGGACAGCCAGGACTACACAGAGAAACCCTGTCTCGAAAAAAAAAACAAAACAAAACAAAAAAAATCATTTAACAAATAGTAATTTTAGCTGGGAAGTGGTGGCACTCGCCTTTAATCCCTGAACTTAGGAGAAAGAGGCAGGAGGATCTCTGCGTTCAAGGCCAGCCTGGTCTACAGGTGAGTTCTAGGATATCCAGGGTTACACAGAGAAAGCATGTCTCAGAAAACCAAAAACAAACAAACAAACAGAATTTTAAGGTAATAATGGCATTTACGTGATACACTGGGTAAAAGGGTAAAACCTGCTTTGTATCTATAAAGCTAGTGAAATGTGCTATAACAAAATACCAAAGGCTGAAAAAGAACATGCCTAATTGCTAAAGCAGAGGTGGACACTAACTTGATGAGTGCTTTCCCTGGTGTTAGCAAAAGGCCCTGTGGATACATTGAGCTGAACTAGAGCAAAGGCATCTGCATGCAGCTCCAGCTTTAACTAGTCTTTTGGGACATGTTAGGAATTTTTACCTAAGAATTCTAACAAACCTCTTCCCTACTCACCCCATTCAACTGAAAATTTGCCTTTTTCCCTCTGGAAAAGCACTTACCTGTTGTATTCAGATAAAGCCTGAGTGATCACAAGCCCCATTCCCTGAAAGAAAAAATACAACACTCTGAAACAAGCAATGAGCCTTGAGGTGTTGGTCGCATTGCTATAGCTTAGCCAGGGAAAACATTAAAGCCCTACACTCTGTACCCAGGATGTTCTGCCTGAGATCTAACATGAAGGACAGAAATTCTTAATAGAATCGTGTTTGCTTGTTTTGTCAGAGCAACAGAACTCCTAATCCAAGGAGGGTTGGGGAACATTCTCTTTGGAAAGATTGTTTATCTAGTTATTTTGCTTAATGTTCCCACCAACCTTTTAAAATTGAGTAACAAGAGACAGAACAAGCCAGTGTGGGTTATTGACAGTTCACTGGCACCATTCTCAGTTCTGAAAAGGCAATAAGTGAGAAGATGCAAACAAAAAGAACCCATAGATCACAAACGGCCACAACAAAAGTGAGATGAGTCTCAAATTACAATGAATATAGGAAAACCACTCTCAGGACATAAGAAAACAGGACAGGGAGCTGGTGGGATGGCTTAGTGGGTAAAGGACATTGCTATGAAGTCTGAGGGACTAAGTTCAATCCCCAGGATCCACAGAATGAAAGAAAAAAAAATGACTCCTGCAAGTTATGCTTTGATATCCTTTGTGTGTGCATGCGTCTGCACATACATGTATCTATATACATATATATTTGTCATGTGTGTGACATATGTTTGTAATATATAAGACATATGTCACATACATACATACATACATACACACAAAAAAAAAACTCACATTCTAAATAAAAAGTAATTTTTTTGAGACAGGGTCTCACTATAAAAGTAGCTTGGCTATCCTAGAAGCCTGTGTAGACCAGGCTGACCATGAACTCAAAGAGATCTGCTTGCCTTTGCCTTTCAAATGCTGGGATTAAAGGCAGTGGCACCACAGCCATTATAATTTTTAAAATGTAAAGAAAACAAGAAGTAAAAGAAAAGAAGCATGGAATAAGTATTAAAATGACCAGCCCCATTTCCTCCAGAATCTACAAAGCATAAAGATCTATGAAGGCCACAAGGATAAGTCATACACATACTCTCAGACTCCTAAAGTCAGGCTAAAAACTGTATCAAGTAGTTCTTTAAGAAGGAACTTCAGTGCTGGAGAGATGATATGACTATAAAAAGCCCTTGCTGCTCTTACAAAAGACCCGGGTTTAGTTCCAGCACCCACATGGAGGCTTACAACCAACTTTAATTCCAGTTCTGGGAATCTGGCGCCGCCTTCTTCTGGTCTGTTCAGATACCAGACAACACACATGGTTGTCTATGGCACACATTGGTAATCCCACACTGAAGCAGGAGGACCAGGAGTTTAAGGCCAGCTAGGACTACACAGCAGGACTGTCTCAAAAAACAAAAACAAACTCAGAATAAAGCACTTGCTCTCTGGGATTCATTTTGCATCTGTTTGTATAGCACTGGGAATTGAACCCAAAACTAGTAAGTTATGTCCCCAAGTCTTTTTCTCTTCGTTTGAGATACGGTCACACACCATCTCACAGGATTCCTTAGCCTGCACTTTTCCTACCAGTTTCCATTACCAGCACCACTAACCCAGCTTCTCTCTTCTTAATCTCCATTGGAAATAAGGCTTCTGCATGCAAGTAAGACAATACCAAAACATCTAGAATCTAGATACTCACATTCAGGGTAGCCTCGTCATCCACAATAGACAGCTTCACAATGTACGGATTCACAGACTATTAAAAGAAAAGGGTGAAGGTAAGTGTGACCAAGTTAAGAGAGACTGCTGGCTAATTAAAGTAAATTAATAATAAAGTAATAAGACGCTTCGTAAGCCCTCTTTCCACGGTGATGCTCCCAACAGCCAATCCCAAAACATCCTGCCTGCTGACAGCCCCCACTGCCAGAGAATCTCTCATCTCACCCAGGCATTGGCCACCTACACATGTGTGCGAGGACAACACATACACACGAATGTCGGTGCTGGTCTACCTGTGTTTCTCTCTGGGTTGAATTAGCTCATGTGTATGCTCGTCTACCTCTCCTATTTGTTCTTCTTTCTTGCTTCTAAAAAGTGAATACTCTGAAAACTCAATCTGTCCTGTCCTACTGAGTCCTCAGGGATAGCTGTCCTCTGGGAAAAAGAACATCTTCTTTCCCTTAAGACAAGTACTTGTAAGCTGTTAACTTACACTCTCCTCCCAAAGGCTCCCTAACCATTTCAGAACTACATGCAAGGACTGATTTACCCACCCGGAAAACAAAGCCACCTCAGGGGTGGGAAGTGGCATCTGCTTAACAGCCAGAGAGGCCATTTATGGAGCTCTGATCCCCACATTACACTGCAGGGGGTACTGAAGGAAGGATGTTATTACCCAGGCAACAATCTGGTCAGGACACTGGGGTCTAATGACTGTCCCATAACTTACAGCACTGGAGGTTGACTTGAGTTTTCCCAGATCCAGTCTCAGCTGGGCACATATTCAAACTCATTAAAGATATGACTACTTCTTAAAAGTGGGATGAGAGCCAATGACCTGCTCACCTTAAAACATCCCCCACCCACAGGATATGAGAAAAGTTCTCTTAAGGACCAAACACCAATTACAGAACAAGGAGGGCGAGTAATTAAAGTGATCAGATTGGTGATTTTTACAGCTACCAAGAAAATTCATTATTAAGAAACCTGAAACCAAAACTGAAAAACTAATCACCCACATAGATCTCATTAAATCAAGTTTCAAAGCACATCTTTCACATGTAAACTGGGAACAGAAAAAGGTTTTGCTTTCTTAACAACCCAAATGTTTATTGTGTTTTACATGACACTACAAACTGTCACGCAAGATCCAATGCAGGTGGATCCTTGAAAAAGAAAACTCAGCAGTTGGCTGACCTACAGATCTCACTATGTTGACAGCAACATTAGAAAAAGCAAAGCTTCTTTTCTTTTCAAGACAGGGCCTCACTATGCAGCCTTAGTTTCCCTGACTCTTGCTATACTGCCCAGGCTGACCTTTAGCTCTCAGAGACCCTCCTGGCTCTGGCCTCTTCGTCTTCCTCCTGTGAGTGAGAATTAAAGGCGTGCACGCTGTCCAGACACAGCACATTTTCTTGACATTATTTCTGCAAGTACTAGTCACTCACTTTCCCAAAAGAACACTGAAGGTGACAGGAAGGATTCAGGAAGCACTGAGACTAGCATGTGTTTGTGTAGCAGCTGTGGAACAGGGAAGGTTGACGTTCTAATTCCCCCTTACTAATTATGACATGCTACACAAATTACCTAGTTTAATCTTCAGTCTCCTCTCCTCTGGTGCTCTGAGGCTTAGTTAAGATACATAAAACCCTTAGCAGAGCATATGACACACTGCAAGCTCTTTGACTTTGTTCCACGACAGTCAGAGGAAGTTCTTCATTTTTAGAGTATGTGTGCGTGTTCGTGTGCGTGTGCGTGTGCGTGTGTGTGTGTGCACATGAAGCCATCCATCTTCCCTTGTAACTGGGTTTCTCACTGGAACCTGGGACTTGAGACTTGCCAACTAGGCAAGGCTGGCTGGCCAGCGAGCCCCACGGATCTCCTTGCCTCCTCCTCCCACACTGGGATCACAGTGCACGACAGCACAGCACCTTTCTCTCAGAGCGCTGTGACTGCGATCACATCACATTTGTGTGCATGCTTTACCAACGGGACCATTTCCCAACCCAGGAGGCTCTTTATAAAAAAGAGGAAAAGGAAGAAAAAAAAGAATGAAAGAGAATGAGAGAGAGAGAAGGGAGGGAGGAAGGGAGAGGAGAGGGAGGGAGAAGGGAAGAGAGATGAGGGAGGAAAAAGCTTACAAATAGATACAATTTAAATTTTTTTTTTTTTAATTTAGGGAAACAACAGGCTCAGGGCAGTAGATGGGTTTTCAATCGGTTCATCTCAAAAGCCCTAGCCAGCTTGGAAGCCAGGATCTTAATCCTGTAAGAATCCCTTTCTCCTAAACACGGATTGCCTCTAACACTACACTACACTACACTACACTACACTACACTACAAAGAAGGATTGTCTTTTTGAAACAGGAAGCAATCTCTTTTCACCCACAAGAGAGGATTAGAGAAACTCAGCCAGAAATCTACCACTGACTATACTTGCATTTCCTTCTTTGTTTTTTTTTTTTTTTTTTAATTTGTGGGTCCTAGATTTCTGAGTTTTCCACATTAGTTTTCAATGTCTCTAAAACAAAATACATTATTAAAATGAGGAATAACTGTACATGATATCCTTTCCAATTTTCTTTTTGTTTTGCTTTGATTTGGTTTGGTTTTTTGGGATAGGCTCTCTCTCTCTGTTAGCCCTGGCTATTGTCCTGAGACTTGCTCTTGTAGACCAGGTTAGAACTCAGAAACCCACCTCCTCTTCCCCCTCAAGTGCTAGGATTTGGATGTGCCTAGTACACCCAGCTCTTTCCTTACTTCTTACACCTAACACATATCTGCCTTCTCTGCTTTTAGCTGGATAACTAGTCTCTGATACCTTTACCTCTTTCTAGAAAATATTAGGACTTGCCTTACTGGTCATGGGCTTGACTACTGCAGTAGCTAAAATACTCTTCCAAGCACAACTCCTACTGGTTTGCACAACATCTCACCGGCCTTTAACTTTGTTGTGTTCATCTGGAATTTCTGGTCCTCTGGTCAAATCCTTCCTGTCCTACTGTGATTGAACTTCTTTAATAGTATCTGGTAAGTGACATATTCAAAACTGCAAAGCCCAGAGAAATTATGCCCACCAGCCTTGCCCTTGCTGGGTATATTCATTCTTCTGGAGTTTCTGACACAGCAAAGATAGAGCTATATACAAATTTCTTCAGCTATTGGCTGGTTCCCCTTTTTCAGGCTGACATTTCAGGACCCCAATGGGCTAAGCCAGGGTTCAGTTTGCACTCAGAAAAGCCAAACCATTGCCTCAGAATGGCTGTATCCACTAACATGTTATGAAACACTCAACACTGACAACAGCACACTCCTGTCACACAGAACTCAACTTCTTAACTTTCCTCACCTGCTTTTCTTGTTGTAAGGGTCTATGAGTCCAGGGCATCATTCTTTGGTGAATCATGAACCCTTATACTGCTCTAATAAGGTCTCAGAAGCCTTTACACACGACAAAAACCATAATGGCTACCTCACCAGCCCTTCCAGATTGCAAGTAAGAACAGGTATTGGTGACAAACTACCTGTTTATTCAGAACCAGTTCTGCCAACAGACTAAAAGTGTCCAGCTCTTGGGATTTCTAGCTCATCAACATTGCTCCACACACTCTACTCCCTCCAAGTACCTCCTCCTCAGTCTCTCCTCTCCAGTGAGCTACCTATCTCTCTGTCTACCCGAAGTACACTCAGTGATGCAGGCATGGTGGCACACAGTCTGTGGGCTGAGGAGGCTGAGGCAGGAAGATTCCTGAAAGATAGAAGCCAGCTTAGGCCACAAACCAAGTACAAGGACAGCCAGACATGTGGCCAAAACAACAAAGTCCTGTCTCAAAAACTGGGGGGTGGGGGAGGTGTCCCTAAGAGCCAAGAGCTCAAAAGAAACAAACAAACAAACAAACACAAAACAGACCCCTGAGTATGGTAGCACACTTACATTCCCAACACTTGGGACGCTGAGGCATAGCTCACCATGAATTTGAGGCTAGCCTGGGCTGCAGAGTGAAGCTCGGTATTGAACTGAAGAAGGGATTAGGGAAGGAGGAAGGAAGGAAAACAAGAAGGGAGGGAAAGTGGGAAGGGAAAGGGATGGAGAAAGGGAAAGAGAGAGAGAGAAAAAGAGAGAGAGAGAGAGAGAGAGAGAGAGAGAGAGAGAGAGAGAGAAGAGAGATCATAGTAGTTATACTGGAGAGGTGAAAGCAGAAAGACAAGGAGTTCAAATCCAGCCTGGGCTGCATGAAATCCTGTCTTCAAATTAAAATTACAACCAGGTGTGAGGGCATACACCTGTAACTCAAGCAGTGAGTAAGTCTCCAAGCAGGACTGCCAAAACACTGAGGTCAGTGTGGGAAAGGGTGTAACTTCCAGATTTATTGCTATAGATAAAGAAATATCTTCAGATAAAATCTTCATTAAAATCAGAAAGTTCTCAGACCAGCAGTGAGGCTCACTCAGTGACAACTTTAATAATACATAGAAAACCCAGTCTTGCCAGAAATACTGACAGAGCCTACAAACCAGAGAACTGAGTCAGGATGGGGAGAGAGAATTTGCAAAGGCAGGAGGATCACCCCTGAGTTCCAGACCAGGCTGCTCTACATACTGAGTTCTACACTAGTCAGGGATAGATAGCAAAACTCTGTTTAAAAAAAAAAAAAAAAAATATATATATATATATATATATATATTTATTTATGGGGAGGGGTGCAGGAGCTGGAGAAATGACACTGGTTTCTCTTCCAGTGGATATAATTCTGTCCTAGTACCTACACCACTCCTATCACAGTTATGTATAACTCCAATTCAAGGAGCTCTGGTGCCTTCTTCTGCCCTGCATGGGCACCAGGCACATACATGGTGCACAGACATACATGCAGGCAAAATATCCATACACATAAAATAAAAATAAATAAAACTTTTTAAGTGAAAAGAGAAAAATATAGTTTGCCAAGAACATGTCTCCCACATTAAGTAAGCAATCTTTTAGAAATGGCTGAGTTCAGCAAAAATGATTATGGCAAATAGCAACTGTATACTAGGGGCCCACCTACCTCATATTTTCTGTAGTTTACCAGCAAAGCCAAGAGAACAACAGCATCATACCCATGCTCTCTACGACTTGGGGGATGGGAAAGTATCTGTAAGCAAGAGACAGAGGGTATAACTAAGTCCTGGTTCCTGGGAAGGCAGACGAAAATTTTTAAATGATAGACTATCTAAAAGAGAAAGGTCATCAGAAAGTTGACCTACCTGTAAAATTGCTTCAAATATGCTGTTGATCATTACATATTCCAGGATAGTGTTTTGACTGATATTATCTGTAACCTGAATGCAATAAAAAGCTTTTAAAAGTCTGTAAAAGGCACATGACATCTCATGTGTATCTCCTACCCTAGCATCTAAGTGAAACAGAAATGTTCAAGAGCAAATAAAAAATCCCAAAAATCAGAATCCCAAGAACATTTTCAAGTGAGACACAATGAAAAGGAAAAACCAGACAATCTAAAGATGGTAGTTCTAGAACAGTCCTTCTAACATAGTATATATCAACTAGGGAGACAGTTCTACAGGTTAAGGCACTTGCCACCATGCCTATAACCTGTGTTTCATCCTGGGACTCACACAGTAGAAGAAAAAAAAAAAACCCTGAAAATTGTGAGCAACAGGACTATGTGTGTGAAGGGGGTACACAAAATAAAAGCAATTTTTTAAATTTTTAAGTAAAATAAAACACAAACTGCTAAGTATCATAGAGCCTGCAAGCTAAAACTGGCAGCAGATGCTCCAAAAATTAATTTCCAAAAAGCAAAACTACATACAACTAACTTCCTTCTATACGTTCAGACCAAAAGGAGTGATATAATACCCAAGGAGAGAATTCCTCTTTTATTTTTGGGAGGAAGTATTCAACTAGGCTTGACTCAGCTGTAATTAATACACTTGACAAACATACAGGTGGTCACTTACAGTCACCAAGCAAAGAAGAAGTTTCAGGCATAAACTCTTCAGACTTTCAGAACCTTCTGCACAAAGTAATGAATCCAAACTCTCCATCAAGTTCTGGGGGAAAGAACCATTAAACATTAAAGCCATCCAAGTAACACGTATACCCTATCTTTCATCCAGTGCTGTTATTATGTTACAAAGGTTAATGTGAATAACAGAATCAACTGTAACATTTCCCTAGTCCAGGCCTCCTAAGATCAAAGAAAAGACTTCAAAGTCTAACTACTTGAGGGGAAATGTTTTAGAACAACTGCAGAGAACAATAAAGAATTCATTCTTGTACTACATGAATGCTTGAAGCTTTATACATATGGAAACTTTAAGATCAAAACAATGAAGTAATTTGAAAAAGGAAAACCTAATGCTTTAATAACTAAACATGAACTTCCTTACCTTACTTGTTAAAGAAAGTGCAAGGCGCAGGCACAGTATCAATTCACCATGGAGTATCAGTGACATCTGAGCATCAGTGGCATCTGAGCATCAGTGGCATCTGAGCATCAGTGGCCATCTGAGCATC
>JANHMN010000003.1:171706744-171747129 GCA_030674055.1 Rhabdomys pumilio
GAGGAGGAGAAAGAAGAAGAGGAGGAGGAGGAAGAAGAAGAGGAGGAGGAGGAAGAAGATGAAGGGGATGAGGAGGACAAGGAGGAAGAGGAGGAGGAGAAAGAAGAGGAGGAGGAGGAGGAAGAGGAGGAGGAGGAAGAGGAAGAAGAGGAGGAAGAGGAGGAGGATGAAGAGGAGGAAGAAGAAAAAGAAGAAGAAGAAGAAGAAGAAGAAGAAGAAGAAGAAGAAGAAGAAGAAGAAGAAGAAGAAGAAGAAATAGAAATAGAAATAATTCCCAACCTCCTTCCTCATTTCAATTGTTTTACCTAGATCCTGGCAACAGTGCACAAGATCTCAGCATCTGGATGATGGAAGCAGAAGGATCAGGAGTTTAAGGCCATCACTGACTACATAGTAAGTATAGTAAGTTTGATACCAGCCTGGGCTATATGAGGTCATCTCAAAAAAATAAAAACAACCTTTAGTAATCAATACTTAATCATAAATGTCTACTCTGAGAGTTGGACCACATTAATCCTTGAGCTCTCCTCTGGACTTAAACTTACTATGCAGCAAGGTGGTCTTCACTTCTAATCCTTCCACCTCCCATGTGGGAGTTCAAGAGTGCACTGCCATGCCCACTCTGCAAGGTACTAGGTATCAAACCTAGACAAGACGAGCACATCTAGAGCCCACACTTGCCCTTCCCCCCAGCCCACCACCAGCAGGGTCCTGTTCTGTAGCCTACAAAGAGCTACAACTTACTATGTAGCCCAGGTTGGACTTACAATAACCCTCTTGCCTCAGCCTTTTTTTTTTTTCTTTCCTTTTTAAATTTTATTTTATTTGTATGGCTGTTTTACCTATCTGTGTAGGTATATGTTTGATGCCCATGGAGACCAGAAGATGGCACATTCCCGGTACTGGGGTTACAGATGATTGTGAGGTACCATATAGGTGCTAGGGATCAAAACAATCCTCTGGAAGAACAGCAGTGCTCTTAGCCACTGAGACACCTTTCGAGCCCTTGGCTCAGGCTCTTGAGGGCTGGTGAAAACAGCAAATAGAAAGGTTTGAGGGGCATTATTTGTTGGTTGTTTTGGGGAGTATACATCTATATGTGTTATTGTGTACATACTTGTAAGCACATGCACATGTACAGGGCCATACAAGTTTTCCGGCATGCATGTGTGAATGTGGAAATTAAAGGCAGACAGACATCAAGTATCTTCTTCAACCAGTCTCTACTTTATTTACTAAGCAGGGTCCTTAACCCAGAGATCACTGCTTTGGTAGTCCAGCTAGCCATTTTGCCCAGGATATCCCTTGTCTCTCTCTGTGAGCACTGGGATAACAGGTGGACTGTTATACTCATCCAGAGTTTTAAATAGATGCTGAGGATCCGAACCCTGGTCCTAAGTACAGCAAACAGTTTATCCACTGAGCCATCTCTCTAGTCCCAGTGAGACTGTTTCTGATTAAGATTATTTGGGAAGGCTAGAGAGACGACTCAACAGTTAACACTGGCTGCTCTTCCAGATGACCTGGGTTCATTTCCCAGCACCTACATGGCAGCTCACAACTGTCTGTAACTTCAGTTCCAGGGGATGTGACACCCTCTAACAGACACACATGTAATGTAAGGAAAGCACCAACACACATAAAATTAAATAAATTAAATTTTTTTAAAAAGAGTACTTGGAGCTGGGCGGTGGTGGCGCACGCCTTTAATCCCAGCACTTGGGAGGCAGAGGCAGGCGGATTTCTGAGTTCGAGGCCAGCCTGGTCTACAGAGTGAGTTCCAGGACAGCCAGGGCTACTCAGAGAAACCTTGTCTCGAAAAACCAAAACAAAAAAAGAGTATTTGGACTAAAAACCTGAAGAGCCAAGGTTAGTATGGTGGTTCGTGCCTACAATTGCAGCCAGCCTCAGCTACACAGCAAGACTCTAAATAGTGGGAGGCCTGTTACAAGTTGTTCTCCGATTCCATACATGCACCATGGCTTGTGCTCTTCTGCGCTTGCTAAACACAAATATGTGTACACACATAGAGATAAATAAACACAACTTTAATTTTTTTTTTTTTTAAGAAACAAAAGATCCATCTAGCTATGCAGTATAGCAGGACTCCAGGCCTTACCATGAAAATCTCATCATACATCAGCACCACTTTTTCCTTTAGGGGTTTTTTTGAGGCTGAAGATTTCCGGAGCAAGCCTCCCCGCTTCTCTACTTGTGCCATGGCTAGAGAACCTGTGGGGTAGGATGAGACACATTTTAGGATAGTGTAAATACGGTACCATAACAGAAGAAATACGCTGGGATGCATTGTTCAAACCCACAGAACATCCAGCCGAGAACATCCCTAGCGCACACCTGGACTCCAGATGGTAATGGTGTGTAAGTCAGCGTAGGGTAGTCAGCTGTAACAACACATGACAGGACAAGCTGTGGACGTGCACAATCACACAATTTATTATGGACTACCACCACCTTTCTCTGAATTTTGCTATGAACCAAAAATGCCTGTAAAAAACCAAAACTCACTTAAAAAACAAAAGTGATTGTTCATGCCTGTGATCTGGGAGGTAGAAAGGCAAGACAATTAAAGGTTCAAGGTCATCCTTAGCTGGACAGAGTTCAAGGCCAGCCTGAGCTACAGGAAGCACTGTCTTAAAGAGCTGGAGAGACGGCCATGAGTTCAATTCTCAGGAACCACATGGTGGCTCACAACCATCTATAATGTGGTCTGATGCCCTCCCTCTCTGGCATGCAGCTGTACATGTGCAGAGAGTGCTCAAATACATAAATTAAATTAATAACACTTAAAAGAAAAAACAAACAAATGGAAGAAGAGAAGGAGGGAGGGTCAATGGGGGACAGGCAGGGCCAGGGCCATAACACTTTAGGACACTACAGACGCTACTGAAATATCTTCAATGGGAATTTTTTTTAGGAAGAAGAAATAATAAATAATGGCAATAGATCTTATTCATTGGTCCCCTCCCCAGACCAGGTAATATCAAGACTTAAAATAGTAATTGCCCTGTAGCACAATACATTTTAAATCCATAACAAGTACCAGTGGCTAAAGCTTAAAGCTGATCTAAAAGCAAACAGGAAAGTGTAACTAGCTCCTTCTATAAGAAGCCTGACCACACATCTGAGGAGGAAAGAAGGCAGGCTGCAGAGCACTCGATGCTCACAGGATGATGGTGAAGTCAAATTCCAAATATTGATCGAGCTAAGGACCATTAGGGCAGGAAGTACACTACAGACTGCATCCATCTCCCCAGTAAGCAGGTCCTCATCACTGCAGAGCACTTGTCCTCACTGCCTCACCGTCACTGCCTCATAAATCACACTGCACTCGACTGTCTTCAGAAATCCCTCTGGAAAGAGACTATAGGCAGAAAACAGTTAAGAAGCCAAAATAAATCTGATTTCAAAATAATAGTAATATGCTACTTTCAAACTTAATTGTATAAATTTATAATACTATTGCAGATCAAACTTCAACTAAATTTTTGGTTCTATAGAAAAGCAGTTCTAGAGTCTTTATATCATCACGGAACTCTCAATTTTTTTTCAACTGACACTTAGAATCCCATGATTCTCCAGTGCAGATTTACACACATTCCCTCAGCTCCCTCATTTGTTTTCTTATTAGCCAAGTTTCGTCTCTCTTAAATCCTGAGCTCTGTAGATGAAATATAGGCCCATACAAGACAATTAGGAGAATACTGGAGAAAGGCCTGATTTTTACTTCTATATAAATTCAAAGCCACTGAACTCATTTTGTAAAATGAATTTTGAAAATATGCACTACCTCTCAAATCAAAACCAAAATTTAACTTAAATAAGAGATGCACCCAGGGCCTGAGAGATGGCTCAGTGGTTATGAGCACTGGCTGCTCTTCCAGAGGTCCTGAGTTCAGTTCCCAGCAACCACATTGGTGGCTCACAACCATCTGTAATGGGATCTGATGCCTTCTTCTGGTGTGTCTGAAGACAGCTACAGTGTACTCATATAAATAAAATAAATAAACTTAAAAAAAAGAATTAAAAAAAAAGAGATGCACCCAATAGTACAAAAAATTCTTAGGTGTCATCTTGTCCTAATTCATACAGCCAAGAAGGGAGACTCCCACCACTAGCCATGTACCAAGCACAGATAACTTCTCCAAGCAGGGATTAAGCACCTTTATCATAAGAACTACATCATATGCTTCTCTTAGAAACATTTGGTTCATGGGAAATGCTCAGCAGAGGTTGTTTATCAATTCTGAAATGAGAAGGAATACTTCTCAAGTCTTAAGTGTGGTCACACATGATGGTGCACACTTGCAATCCAGTTTAGCCTGGAATATACACAGGAAGTTCCAAGATAGCCTAAACTACATAGGGAGATTCTGTCTCAAACTGTCACCAGATGGGCAGGTGACATGGCTCAGTGAGTAAAGGCACTTGCTACCAAACCTGAAGATCTTATTTCATCTCAGGAATCCACAAGGTACAAGGAGAGAACCAACTTCCCAGTTGTCCTCTGATCTGCACATGTAAGCCATGGGTCACATGCACCCACACGAAGACATAATTGTAATAAAAATATTTACACTCTGACCAGATGTGATGGCTTGCATCTCTAATCTTACCTCTCAGAAGTTGAGGCAGGAGGACTATTAAGAGTTCAAGTAGGGGGCTGGAGAAATGGCTCAATGGTTAAGAGAGAACACTGACTGCTCTTCCAGAGGGCCTGAGTTCAATTCCCAGCAACCACATGGTGGCTCACAACCATCTCAAATGGGATCCGATGCCCTTCTTCTGGTGTGTCTGAAGTCAGCTACAGTGTATAAATAAGTACAACTTAAAAAAAAAAAAAGTTCAAGGCTAGGCATGGAGAGATGTCTCACAGTTAAGAGCACTGGCTGTTCTTCCAGAGGACCCAGGGTTCAATTGCCAGCACCCACATGACAGTTCCTAAGCATCTGTAACTGATTCCAGGAAATCTGATGGCATCTTCTGGCCTCTGTAGGCACCAAGAACACACTTGGTGCGTAGACATACATTCAGACAAAGCATCCATACATATACCATACACATAAAATAAAAATAAATCTTGAAAATAAAATTCAAAACTAGCTTAGACTACAGAGTGAGACTCTCTCAACAAATAAAATAAAACAAAATGCCTAGCACAGAGCTACACACCTGGAATTCCAACACTAGGGAAATAAAGATAGGAAAAGCAAGAATTCATGATCATTCTCAGTAACATAACAAGTTAAAGGCCACTCTGGCATACACAGGCTCTGAGTTTAATAGTACGAACAACAAGAAAAAGTCCTAGGTCAGACCTATCTCTGTTACGTTACCAAGCTTTCAATTTCTATTATAATCTAAAGAAAACTGAGAAGAAAATCAAAACAGAAGACTCAGATAATTTCCATGATATCGATCATGGCTTTGTCTTAAAACATGAGATACAGTTCCTGCTAGAAACAGTCCCATGTGACATAAACAGACTGTCAAGAGGAGGACATCCTCATCTCGGGAAAATAACTTGGAAACCGAGAGTCTAGTGAAATAAATCGCAAACAACGCACTTCTACTTGCAGTGGATTCAGAACTCGCATGTGCTCAGCCTTCGTGAGCTGGTCAGCAGGAACATCAAGAACCACACGTTTCTAAGATAGAAAATCTCATGTTTACAAGCGTCTCTCTGTGAGGATCTACACTTGGATTACAGCTAATCAATGTCTATTCCAAATCTAATAAACTCTCTATTTTAGGATCAATACTTTCTAATAAGCAAAAGACAATAGAAGAGAAGGGAAAAAATAATTCTGATCCAAACTACCAAATTTTCAAATAAATTATTTTCATCGTTCTCCTTCCATGTAAAAAAGAATAAATACAGCCAATGGCCTCAGCTCAGTTGTCTGTCATCACCACAGAGCTTGCTGGAATTTGCCCCCAAAACTGTCTGCAAAGTAACTTGAAACCGAGAAGATACAGCCCCGCTCCCCAACTCCATCCCCCCCAGATCCACAGACCCCTCCTCCACCATCCCCTGCTAGTACTCCCATCCATGGAAGTCAGCAAATTAGGGTTTTGAGGGTGAGAAACTCTAAGAATATAAACTTCTCACAAGGTATTCTTTGGGTCTCAGAAATTAAAATTGAAATTAAACTTGAAATAACGTATCTTGCAGCTGAAGACATGGCTCAGTTAGGAGCACAGTCTGTTCTTCCAAAGAACCCAGGTTCAATTCCCAGCACCCACATGGTACTCACAACTGTCTGTAACTCCAGTCTCAAAGGATCCTATTATTCTGGACTCCTCAAGCACTAGGCACACACATGGTTCATAGACAGAGAGAGAGAGAGACAGACAGACAGACAGACATTTTTAATTTAAAAAAAATATCTTGGGGCCCTAGACACAACTTAGTTGGTAGAAGGCATCAGTTCCCAGTGACCCTGAGGCCAATCCAGACTACATGAAACCAATTAAATCCCAGCCCTACCACCACCCCCCCCCTGGAAAAAAGCTTCATCCAAGGGAGAAAAAAAACCCTACTATAACCAACTGTAAAGGAAAATGCCCTAAAACACTTCAATCACATAATGGAAAAGTTAAAGTGAAGTCTTTTAAAGTGAGGGAGTAGGGCAGTGGCCGAATGGCAGATACTTGCCTTGCCTGACTTGTGGGGAACCAACAGAAGGCGGCTATCGTCCTTGCAGCCATCTTGAGCCATATACCCTGACAAGAGACTTGATTACAATAGCCTACATCAGCTGAGCACACTCTGATAACATCTTGTTTTAGATATCCAGGATTTTCCCTTGGGTGTGTGAGACTTAAAGGTGTGTGACTTAAGGGCATGACTTAGAGGTGTGACTTAAAGGCGTGGCTTAGAAGTGAAACATATAAAAGGCAAGAGGCAGACAGAAGAAAGTAACAGATTATTAGGCATTAGGTATTAGGCACTTGGCACTTGGAGGAAGAACTTGGAATTAGACATTAGGCACTAGGGACTAGGAACTCAAGACTTGGGACTTGGACTAGGAAGAGAGACTGAAGAATAAACTGGATTGAATCATACTCTGTCTGGTCTCCATTCCTCAAGCCTTCACTCTCTCTCTTGCTGAACCCCCGACCCGAGGACTGGAATAGCTTGGGGCAGTGCGGGCTCTAACAATTTAGCCCCCAAGACTTTTGGCAATGCAGGTCCAACATTTACAGAGTGGTCCGTGACATTTTGGCCTCCAAACGTGGGGTAGAGCGGGTCTCAACATTTTTGGCGCCCAACGTAGGGCAGCTTCAGGCCACAATAGACATGTGTGAGGCCCTGGGTTCCATCCATAGCACCACAAACAAGCTAAATAAAAGTAAATAAATGAGGCTGGAGAGATGGCTCAGAGGTTAAGAGCATTGACGGCTCTTCCAGAGGTCCTGAGTTCAATTCCCAGCAACCACATGGTGGTTCACAACCATCTGTAATGGGATTCGATGCCCTCTTCTGGTGTGTCTGAAGACTGCTACAATGTAAAAAAAGTAAATAAATGAATAGGAAAAAAGGAAAAGCAA
The DNA here is from genome assembly GCA_030674055.1 of Rhabdomys pumilio. Classification (NCBI taxonomy): domain Eukaryota; kingdom Metazoa; phylum Chordata; class Mammalia; order Rodentia; family Muridae; genus Rhabdomys; species Rhabdomys pumilio. The sequence continues at coordinate 171,714,317 of JANHMN010000003.1, forward strand.
TAAAAGCAAATGCTGAGAAAAGTTTAGAAAGTAAAATACAAAACACAGTGTAGTCAGTCATTTATTCATTCAACAAATACACAGTGAGCATTCTTTAGGTGTCAGGCACCAGGGATGCAGCAAAATACAGAATAAAAAAAATACCTGAGAATACAATTTTCATCCCAGGAGTAGAATCAAACTGAGACAGCTCCAAGTGCCTTGAAGACAAACTGACTAAGGAGACTACTGTAGGAAATTAGAGAAGGTCTCAATGAGAAGGTGATAGTAGGCATGATGGTTTCAATAGGTTTGGCTCCACAGATTCAAGTACTTGACTGCTTGGCCACAGGGAGTGGCATTAGTAGAAGTGTGGCCTGACTGGAGTTGATGTGGCCTTATTGGAGGAAATGTGTCTAAGTTTAGGTGAGCTTTGAGGTCTCCTGTGTGCAGGCTCTGCCTAGTGCAAAGATAGGCCCCTCCTGGGTACCTGCAGAAGACAGTCTCTTCCTGGCTGCCTTTGGGTCAAGATGGAACATTCTTGCCTCTTCCAGCATTATGTGCGCCTGAACCTGAGAAACTGTAAGCCAGCCCCTATTAAATGTCCTTTATAGGAGTTGCCTAGGTCCTGGTGTCCATTCACAGCAATAAAACTCTAACTAAGACACTAGGCTTAAGTAACAGGAGGAAACCTGCCTCCCAAGCCTCTCGGGAAAGGAAAAAGTGTTAAAGATAGAGAGAATGTCAGGTACAAAAGACCCCAAGATCTGAACATATCAACATGACAGAAACACCAGATGCCTAGATTAGGTGAATCCTTTTTTAAGTTTAAGTTTTGTTTAGGTTTGGTTTGTTTTATGGAGGGCCTTTCACATTACAGACAAGTGCTCCACCACTGAGTTATATTCCTAGCCCCTGCTTTTCAAATATATAGAGATGGCAAGGTGGCTCAGTTGGAAAAGGTGCATTCTGGGATCACAGGAACAGATTCCTGCAAGCTGTTCTCTGATCTCCACATGTGCACCTCAGCATACATAAATAAACACACACACACACACATACACACACACACACCACTAAATGTAATAATTTTTAAAAAGCTTTAAGGGGGCTGGAGAAGCAGTCATTTAAAGGGCATACTGCTCTTGCAGAGTTTGATTTTCAGAACTCAAACAGAAGGCTCACGACGGCCTACAATTCTAGTTCCAGGACATCTGATGCTGCCTTCTAGCCACCACTCTTTGTCCTCAGCAAGCAACTACTCACGTGTGCACATACATACTCAGACACACACATAATAAATTTTAATATTCTTTAAAAAGAGTATTGAAATATTTATCAGCAGAGAGGCTTAAGAGATGGCTCAGCAATTAAGAACTTATGATGCTCTTGCAGAGGTCCTGAGTTTGGGTTTTGGCACCCAAATTGCGGGATTCACAACTGTCTATAACCACAACTCCAGAGGATCCAACAACTTCTTCTGGCCTCTGAGAGCACTTCACTCACACGAACAAACCCTCAATCAACATACAAGCATATGTATAAAAATAAAAATATCTGGGCAATGGTGGCTCATGCCTTTAAAACCAGCACTCAGGAGATTTCTGAGTTTGAGGCCAGCCTGGTCTATAGAATGAGATCCAAGACAATCAAGGCTACACAGAGAAATCCTGTCTCAAATAATTATTATTAAAAGTATCTCAGCAAAATGGAAACGTTATAGTAAAGTCATACAATTGAATACATAAATTCAAAAGAAGACATTAATAATACATGAAACATGGGGATTAGAGAGATGTCAGTGGTCTTGGGACCCTGGTACAATTCCCAGCAACCACATGGCAGCTCACAACTGTCTGTAACTCTAGTTCCAGGGGCTCTGGCACCCTTACACAGGCATATGCATACATATGCATATCCAAGCAAAACACCAACGCATATAAAATAAAAATAAATAAATCAGCCTGGGTTGGGGAAAATAATGTTATGGGCCTTTAATCCCAGGACCAGAGAGACAGAGACAGGCAGATCTCTGAGGAGTGAGCCTGGGCTCACTACAGAGTGAGTTCCAGGACAGCCTGGGCTATACAGAGAAACCCTGTCTCAAAAAAACAAAAACAAAAAAACAAGTAAATAAATGAAACATGAAACAGAAGTTAATCTTCACAGAAAATGCTAGATAAGAGAGTACAGTCTTTTGATTCCATTTCTGTAAGATCAAAAGACAAAACTAATCTACAATGACAGAGTTGGAACAGCAGAAGGGAGACATGTGACAAGGAAGCACAAGAAAACATTTTGAGGTACCAGGAATGCATCACTCTGGTGTCAGTAAGGGTTCAGCAAATGTTTTTTTAATGATTTGTTTATTTTTATTTTATGTGCATTGATGTTTTGCCTGTATGTATGTCCGGGTGAGGTTGTTGAATCCCCTGAAATTGGAATTACAGACAGCTGTAAGCTACCATATGGGTGCTGGAAATTGATCCCAGGTCCTCTGGAAAAACAGCCAGCGCTCTTTAACTCCTGAGCCATCTCTCTAGCCCCTAAGCAAATCTTTTGTTCCATTTTGTTTTAATTCACTAACTTAAGACAGGTGTGGTGACTCACACTTGCAATCCTAGCAGAAGATGGCTATCTTCCTGCCTAGCAAAGGCAAGTTTTATATATATATATATATATATATATATATATATATATATATATATTTGCCTTAATGAACAAACTCTAGATTGTCCAGACTTGGGGAAAAAGGTTACAGTACTGGTGACTGAACCCAAATCATCATGCATACATACAAGTGCTCCATCATTAAACTAAATTCTTACTACATTATAATATGGTTTAAAAAAATATTTCAGAGCCAGACATGGTGCCATATGCCTTTAATCCCAGCCTGGGAGGTGGAGACAGGCAGATCTCTGAGTTCAAGGCCAGCCTGGTCTACAGAGTGAGTTCCAGGACAGCCAGGGCTACACAGAGAAACCCTATCTCAAAAAAAAAAAAAAAAAAAACAAGAAAACTTTACTACACAGCGAAGCCTGTCTCAAAAGAAGGAGGAGGAGGAGGAAAAGGAGGAGGAGGGGGAGGAGGAGGAGGAGGAGGAGGAGGAGGAAGAGGAGGAGAAGGAGAAGAAGGGAGGGAGGGAGGGAGGGGAGGGGGAGGGGGAGGAGGAAGGGGAGGGGAAGAGGGAGGAGGAGGGGGAGGGGGAGAAGGAGGAAGAGGAGGAAGAAGAAGAAGAAGAAAAGGAGAGGAAGAAGAGGAGGAGGAGGAGGAGGAAGAAGAAGAAGAAATTTCATATCTTGTGGTTTGGTTTGTTTGTTTGTTTGTGACACGGTGGTTGTGGCCTCAAATTCAGAGATCCATATGTCTCTGCCTCCCTATTGTTGGAATTAAAGGTATACACCACCACTATTTAAATGTACTAGATTTATTCAGTTTATTTTTATGTATAAAAGTATTTTGCCTGCATGTATGAATGTGTACTACTGCATGCTTGGTCCTGAAGAGATCAGAAGAGGTGATCAAATCCCCTGGATTTAGTTATGGATGGTCGTGAACTACCATGTAGATACTAGGAAATAACCCCAGATCCTCTGGAAGAGCAACAAGTACTCTTAACCACTGAGCCATCTCTCCAGCCCCTTGTAAACATTACTGAAAAGGTTACATAACACTAACTTAACTTTTAAGGCAGGACTCTTTTAGCCCAGACTAACTCAAACTGAGGGTAACTATGAACTGCTAATCCTCCTGCTACCACCACCCAAGTGCTGGGATGACAAGCATGTACCACTATGTCCAATTTTATGCACATTTTAGTTTGCCTTCTGTTGCTGTGAAAAAGACTATGACCAAAAGCATCTTAGGAAGGAAAGAGTTTATATCAACTTACAGCTTATGCTTATCATTAAGTCAGGGCACAAAATCAAGGCAGGACCCTGGAAGCAGGAGCTGAAGCAGGGATCATGGAAGAACAACACTCATTAACTGGCTCCCCAGCCAGCTTTGTTATACCACCTAGGACATCTACCCAGGATAGTACAGCCCACTGTGGAGTGGCCTTTCCACACATGAATCATCAATCAAGAAAATGCCCCGCAGACCTGCCTACAGGCCAATTTGAAGGAAGTGTTCTATCAATTGAAGTCCCCTTCTCAGAGGACCCTAGCTTATGTCAAGTTGTAAACAAAAACAAACAAAAAACCTAACTAGCTCACTGCTACTATGTTAATTGAACAAATTTAGTCCTCTGGGCATAATTATCCACCAAAACTTGATTATAAATGAGAAGACATTGTCTTAGGGTTAGTTACTATCGCTGTGATGAAACATCATGGCCAAAAGCAACTTGGAGAGGAAGGTTTATTTGGCTTAGATTTATTTCACAGTCCATCATTAAGGAAGTCAAGATAGGAACTCAAGCAGAACAGAAACCTGGAAGCAGGAACTGATGCAGAGGCTATGGAGGGAACCTGCTTACTGGCTTGCTTCACGTGGCTTGCTTCGCCTGCTTTCTAAAACCCAGAACCACCAGCCTAAGGACGGCACCATCCACAATGCCTGGGTCCTCTTCAAAAATCACTAATTAAGAAAATAGCCTACAAGTCAGCCTGGTGGCACAGACCACTAATCCCAGCTCTCAGAAGGCAGAGCCAGGTAGATCTCTGTGAGTTCCAGGCCAGCCTGGTCTGGGTTCCAGGACAGCCAGGCTACATAGAGAAACCCTGTCTTGGAAGGGTCAGGGGGGAAGGCGCTATAACTAGACCTTATGGAGGCATTTTCTCAGTTGAGGTTCCCTCCTTTTAGATAACTCTAGTTTGTGTCAAGTTCAAACAAACTGTCCAGCACAAACACTGTAAACCAAGAAGAGAAAGATGAAATGGGGAACAATTCAAGAATGGGTCTGAGAGTATGTTCAGTACTAGAGCCACGATTCCCTGATTCAGATTCTCCTAGGTTACCTCCTAACTATATAGACTCCTAACCCTTCCCACTACTAAATCAGACTGTTAGGAGAAAGACTAGGAGTCTACATTTTTTCCTATTGAGGTACAGTCTGTTTATCTGGCTATCCACAGCTGAAGAGTGAGTCCTACATTTTTAACAATCACTCCAGATCACTGGATCCTAACTGCCCCCAAAGACACTTGTCAATGTCTAAAGACATTTCTGGTTGTCCTAACCAAGAGAAAACCCAGTGGAGACCACTGGATAGAGACCAGGGGTACTGCTAAGCACCCTACAATGTACAGGAAACCCTCCAACAAGGAAGGACCCACCTCAGTATGCCAACAGTGAACGACAAGGTTAACAAGCCCTATTCCAGAAATTCTATAAAGCTAGAGAAGGGCTCATCTAAACTGGGCTCCTGACACATGCTTGTAATCCCAGCACTAATGTGGTGGCAAGAAAATCAAGTGTTCAAAGTCATCCTCAGCTACATGAGTTTGAGCACCTATACACCCAACATTGAGAACCGAACCACCCCACATTCACATTCTGTGAGAGACCTGTTCAGACAAATATATAAATATCAATGTCAGGTATCCACACCTGACATGGGGCATAGGTACAGGTACACAAAACATCAGGTGTTACATGGTGTGTCTGTAATTGGAACATTCAAGAGGCTGAAGTAGGAGGGTCACTGCCAGATCAAGACCAGCCCAAGCTACATGTTGAGAGTCTGTCTCAAAATACAAACAAAATGGGGCTGGACAGATGGCTCAGCAGTTAAGAGCATTGGCTGCTCTTCCAGAGGTCCTGAGTTCAATTCCCAACAACCACATGGTGGCTCATAACCATCTGTAATGGGATCCAATGACTTCTTCTGGTGTGCCTGAAGAGAGCAACAGTGTACTCAAATAAAATAAATAAATCTTTAAAGAAAGAAAAAGTCGTCGGGCCGTTGGTGGCGCACACCTTTAATCCCAGCACTTGGGAGGCAGAGGCAGGCGAATTTCTGAGTTCGAGGCCAGCCTGGTCTACAGAGTGAGTTCCAAGACAGCCAGGACTACACAGAGAAACCCTGTCTCGAAAAACCAAAAAAAAAAGAAAGAAAGAAAAAGTCAATTTTTCAAGGTCACTTTTAGCAATCATTCCAAGTCAGTGGTTCTCAGAGGAGACAATTTTGCCCTGACCCATTCATTCACCCAACACCCAAGAGAAACAACACATTTATAAACCTGGCTCTCCTAAAAGTGTCCTGGTTACTACAGATAAAAGGGTTTTAAAAAAATGTAAGCAAAGCCAGGAGTGTAGACTTTGCCTGGCTACACCCCATTCCAAAGAGACCCTGAGTTCTATTCCTAACACTGAAGAAATAAAAATCTTTAATCATATGCTTCCTATATTCTTCTGCAAGACCCACCACTCGCATCACTAAGAAAATGGAGGCTTTGCTACCTCTGCATGCAACTCTCCCTTTCAAGCTTCCTCCTGTCTGAAAGCCTTACCCTCGCCGGATTTCTTGGCACAGGTTCTCTGACCAGCATAGACAACAGGTTCCCCTGCTTCCAGCCCAAAGACTGGTAAGCAAGTATGGAACACCTTCTGTTTTACCCCATCTCTACAGCTATTTACACCATGCTGTAACCAACTGAGCTAACCATCCAGCTATGGCTGGTTACTCCAAGTCTCTCTTCAAAATGAAAACAGTAGATCCAAATTCTATTTGTTTGTTTGGTTTGTGGTTTTGTTTTGCTCTGTTTTGTTCAGGGGCTAGAGGGGGGCGTGTCAAGACAGGGTTCTGTGTATACTGGCCATCCTGGAACTCGCTTTGCAGCCTAGGCTGGCCTCAACTCAGAAATCCACCTGCCTTTGCCTCCTGAGTACTGGAACTAAAGGCATGTGCCACCATGCCCAGTTTAGCCTGTGTTCTTGAAGCCATCTCCCCGAATGAATCCCTTTGCTGAGCCAGGACAGAACACCCCTTCCATGTTGTCACTGCTGTTCTTTTACTTCCTGGATGTAAAGTTTTCAGTCAGTCCTCCTTATCCTCAGAGCACTGCTTCCGTCTTGTGGGAGGTGATATATGCTAACACTACTGAGAAGTTACTATGCATGACACTATTCTCTGTGCTTTAAATACTCTGTATTTATTCTTTACAATAATCAGATAAGATAAGCACTACTCTCATAACTTTATACGAATTTTACTTTGCTCAAAATAACACAGCTGGCAAACAGTAAAGACATTAAATGTTCCTTTCTGGCAACCATCCGCTCTATTGGAGTCAAGAGATGGCTCAGCAAGTAAAGGCAGCTGCAATAAATCCTGACAACCTGAGCTGGATCCCTCCCACGGGCTGTCTTCTGACCTTCATACAGTACAGCATGAAAGCACCCACAGACAGGAACGCATACAAACATAATAAATAAGTATATATGTGCATATATATATGTACATATACACACACAAAATATACATAATTTAATTATATTTTAAAAGAATGTATTGTGAGTATAGAAGGTCAGGTTCTAGAAAGAGTAAATTATTAAAAAGCAGACTGAGTTACAACCTTAGGGAGTGAGTGGGCAATGCTTAAAACTGAGTGCAGGACTCTGAACACACAGGAACACTCTACGGCAGAGCTGCATCTTCAGGCCTTGTAATTCTTTTGTTGTTGTTGTTGTTGTTGTTGTTTTGTTTTGTTTTGTTTTTCAAGACTGGGTTTCTCTGTGTTGTCCTGGCTGTCCTGGAACTCACTCTATAGACCAGGCTGGCCTCGAACTCAGAAATCTGCCTGCCTCTGCCTCCCAAGTGCTGGGACCAAAAGCGTGCGCCACCACCGCCCAGCCAGACCTTATCATTCTAAGTCCAAACTAAACCATAAAATCAAAATTCACACTTTATCCAAAAAAGTCTAACTCAAGACGACACTTACTGTCTCTATTTTCTAGATAAGCACAGAATCAGACTAAGCACATGAGCCAATATATGTCAGTGTCCAAGTTTCACGTGTGCTGTAAGCAGTGCTTACCTCAGACTGTATTTAGCCTGTATTTAAAAGCAGAAGAAGGGGATAGTAAGATAGCTCAATGGGGAAAGGTGCCTACCGCCAAGCCCAAGGACCTGAGTTCAATTCTAGAAACCCTCAAGGTAGAAAGACCAGGCAGAGAAAGTTGTCCTTTGACCTCCACATGCATGCCAAGACACATAAGTATTGACACACATAACACATAAAATAAATAAAAGCAGAAGTAGATGGTGATACATGCCTTTAATTCCAGCACTTGGGAGGTAGAAGGAGGATCTCTGAGTTCAAGGCCATCCTGGTCTACAGAGTAAGTTCCAAGACAGCCACAAGTGGACTATCTTCATTTTTTTTTTTTTTTTGGTTTTTTTCAAGACAAGTTTTCTCTGTGTAGCCCTAGCTGTCCTGGTACTCACTCTGTAGACCAGGCTGGCCTGGAACTCAGAAATCCGCTTGCCTCTGCCTCCCAAGTGCTGGGATTAAAGGCGTACGCCACCACCGCCTGGCTGTGGACTATCTTCAAAGAAATGAATTTTGATTTGTCAGTGTTAAAGTGTTGTGCCCAAGACTCAGACAGACAGACAGACACAAACACACACACACACACACACACACACACACACACACACACACACACACTTCTAGTCTCCAACACACTTATTAAACTGTCTAGTTTCACAAACCAATAACACAAATAAGAAGGATATTAATCTTAGTATTTGGGAGACAGAGGCAAGTGGATTTCTGAGTTCCAGGCCAGCCAGGGATAAGAAGAAAAACCTTGTCTCCAAAAACAAAAACAAACAAACAAAAAGGTTTATATAAACATAACCACCTAAGAATCCCTTTCAACTTATCTTACACAAGAAGTAATATAAGCCTTCATTAGACCTGTCGAAAAAAAGAGATAGAAAAAAGACATCTATAGTTTTAAAAGTTGGAACAAGTTTCAAATTGACAATATTTCAGAAAATCCTGATTGAAAACTACGCAATCCTGCCATCTCACGTAACTAAAATCATGCTCAGACGTTCAACTTCCTCCAACAATACAATGCTACTCTTCTCATTTCCCTTCTGTTAAACAGTAGAAGCTCATGAACAGCAACCACCTAAAGATGAAGTGAGCCTGCAGCTCAGTAGAAAGCGCTTGCCTAGCATGAGGTCCCGAGCTCTCTAACACCGGGAGAGAAAATGGAAGAAAGTGAAGAGTATAAAGGGGACACACACAGTTAACTTCCATCTTATGACTGAGTTCTATTCCTCAGATCTTATAAAGGCCCGGCCATAGTAGCACAAGCCTTTAAAAGGCAGGCAGATCTCTTTGAGGTTGAGGTCAGTCATAGGTCCAGGTTCCAGGACAGCCAGTGCTACAAAAAGATATACCCTATCTCAGTGGAATTGGTGGTTCACTACAGAGAAAGAGACATGAGGATTAGAGCCTCAAGGTCTAGGGCTGGAGAAGGAAGGGCTCAATATTAAGAGCACATTGTTCTTGCAGGACCCAAATTTAATTTCCTGCACCCATATCAGGCAGCTCACAACTGCCTGGAGCTCCAGGGAGCTGACACCTCCTTCACCTCCTTGGGCACATACACAGGCACACATACATACACATAAATTTAAAAAAGAAAGTTCAGGATTTATATCCTCATATAACAAATTTGACCATCAATCCAGACTACATGAGACCCCGCTTCAAAAAACAAACAAAAATTTAAAAGGTAGAGGTAGCTGGAGCGATGGCTCAGCAGACATGAGAATTTGAGTTCCAATCCCCAACACTCACATAAAAAGCTGGGTAAGGCTACACACATATCTCTAACCCCAGCATCATGAAGGATAAAGTCAGAAGGATCACTGGGGCTTGCTGGCTGCAAATCTAGCTCCAGATTCAGTGAAAGATCCTGTCTCAAGGGAATAGGGCAGACTGATAGGACACCCAATATCCTCTTCTGGCCTCCATTAACACAGGAATAAATACACACACAAAATAAATAAATAAATACAATAAACTTAAAGAAGAGGGTCTCAAAGAATAGCTCTGATGGTCAAGTGTGTGCCTTGCAAAAGACCCTAAGTTCCAGGGGATTGGACACCCTCATACAGACATACATGCAGGCAAAACACCAATACACATGAAATGAAAAATAAAGACAAAAATAATTTAAAAAAAAATAAGAATACTGGGTCCTCAGCTGGGTGGTGGTAGCACACACCTTTAATCCCAATGATCAGGAGGCAGAGGCAGGTGGATCTCTGTGAGTTTGAAGCCAGCCTGGTTTACAGACCCAGTTCCAGGACAGTCAAGGCTACACAGAGAAACCCTGTCTCTAAAAATACAATTAAATAGATAAAATAGATTTAAACAGGAGGACCAGGGCTCAATTCGTAGTACCCTCATGGTAGCTCCAGTTACAAGGGATCTGATGCCCTCTTCTGGTCTATGTAGACACCAGGCAGATATAAGGTACACAGAGACAAACAAGCAGCATACATACACATGAAATCATAGTTTGGGTTTTCTTAGGTTTCAGTGGCTTCCTGCTCTCCTTCCAATCTCACCTCTAGACAATTTCCCAACATACATCCTGTTTTGGATGAATTTCTGACCTCCACATAAATTCCATGTTGGTTTTCCCCCTTCATACTTTACACCATGTCTCTGCAAAGGCTGTTCTCTCCAACACAGACGCCTTGTTGTGAAAGCCCCTGCTTAACCTTCAACACGTACTTCACACATATCTTCCCTTCACACTGGACAAGTGCCTTCACACAGGTATGTAACACACACCCTGAGCCAAGGTCAGTCTAAGTCAGTGCTCAATAATGAGTGCTGAAGTAACAGCTACCCAACACACATCCTGAACCGATTTGTTATTTGGTCATATTTTCCAAGTTTCATGGATTCCTAAACCGTGCTGTGTAAAACCCCAAATTCTGGGTTGGTTTCTGTTGTTATTTTTCCTCATTTTTATAGTTTTTTTTTTAAGATTTATTTATATGAGTATACTGTAGCTACAGGTGTCTTCACACACACCAGAAGAGGACATCAGATCCCATTACAGATGGTTGTGAGCCACCATGTGGTTGCTGGGAATTGAACCCAGGACCTGTGGAAGAGCAGACAGTGCTCTTAACCACTGAGCCATCTCTCCAACCCTGTGCTTTTGCTTTTTAATACGTGTGTTTCTGTCTTATGTGGGTGTGTGTTCAACTGCAGGTACCCACAGAAGTCAGTTATAGGTAGCTGTGAGCCAGGAGCTACCTAGTGTGGGAGCTGGAAACCACATTTGGGTCTTCTGAAAGAATAAGTGTTCTTAAACCTCTGAGCCAACAAGGCATCCCAAATGTTGAGTTCTGAGCTATCTAGGGTTTGTTTTCATTTTTGGTGTTTTTTAGTACTAAGCTGCTCAGGCTTGCCTTGAACTCAATGTGTTACCTCTGTAAGTCCAAGGTCAGTTTAGTCTACAAAGAGAGCTAACAGCAAAAACTACACAGAGAAACCCTGGCTCAAAAAAAAAAAAAAAATGTAAACATGACAAGGTGCAGTAACTGTCCTAAGAACACATTAAAGGCTTGCTAATTCATTAAGAATGAGAACTCTCTTGACTATCCTAAGAGGAGTTATCAAATCCCTTGTTAGATCTATCTTGAAATCTTTCACTTGGAAAATGACTATACATACACATCCAGTCAGCCAAAAACATACCAAAGATAATTTCAAGTCACTCTGTGCTAAATCATGGGCAGGAGACAAGCCTAGCATGGTGTAGTACACTGAAATCACAGCATTTGAGGAGAACCAGAAGAACCTTTACAAGTTTGAGGCTAGCCTGGTCTACATAGCTAGTTCTGAACCAGCCAGGGACTATAGCGCTACACATGATGGCTCTAACACTAACCACGTTCAAGCAGCAAGCTTGCCCTATTTTGCAAGGAAAATACACTTAAGTTTAAAACTTTTTCTAGAAAGAAGAGTTGGGGAGGTTCCAATAGTCCTGCAACATTTTATTAGGACATGGCTCAAGTACCACTGTTCCATTCGCCAGGGACAACTTCCCCAGTGACTGTCTTTCTTCGTCATACCAGGGAAGGGGTGGGTTTCCCGGCTTGCACCCACTCATCCGGTGAAAGCGCAGTGGGTTTAACTCTGCAAAAAGTGGATGCTAAGGACTGAAGAGCGCAGGACCCGGCCCTTCCAGGGCATTTGAACACTTCATAGGGACCGGCCTCTCTCGAAGGAGCACTCTCCTCGAAGAGCTGACCGGCTCCGGGTCAGCCCTGCGCTGGGGTCAAAGGTCAGCGCCTCGCCTGCCCCGAGGCCCCGAGCGGGACCTCTGAGGGGCAGGATCAAGCCGGTAGCAGGCGTTCGAAGGCAGCGAGGAGCATTCTGAGGTCCCAGGCCCGACCCTCCCGCCGCGGGCAGCCCCAACAACCGCAGCCCTCCCTCTGCCCTGTCACCCGTGTCTCCGCGGCAGACTCAGGCCCCGCCCCCAGGGCCGCCTCTGGGTCCAGGCCTAGTAGGGCGGACCCGCAGAGGTGGGCCAGGTCCGAGGACCCGGCTGGGCCCGCGCCGCTTACCGAGCCCCCGGCTTCTCTAGCACCCTAGCAGCTCGCAGGCCTGCTCGCTCCCGACTCCGGCGACGCCGCCACCGCTCCGGAATCACGGGCGCGTTCCCGACCTTCCGACACTTTTTCCCCAGTCCGCCGCGCCCCGCCGGGTCCTAAAACCCTCCTCTCCTCAGGTTCTTTCAAGCTCTCTTCCTGGAGCGGGCTCAGACCACGATTCCCAGCAAGCATCGCAAAAACTACAACTCCCAACAGACACCGCGAGAGAATTAGCCCTTCACCTGAAGTCACTAGCTTTAAATCCGCTATAGTAAAGGTTTGTTGTTGTTGCTGTTGTTGTTGTTGTTATTGTTGTTGTTGATGATGCTGATGCTTATGCTGATGCTGATGCTGCTGTTGCTGTTGTTGTTGTTGTTGTTGTTGTTGTTGATGATGATGATGATGATGATGATGATGATGTTTTAAATTCTGAACAACCTACAACCCAATCTTATGAAGGTATTTTCTCATTTAGGATTCCCTTCTCTCAAATGATTCTTCCTGTGTCAAGCTGACAAAAAGTTAGCCAGCACAGGTGAGAGAAGCTGCAGTCTAACAGAATATAATGTAGATAACCAAGCGTGATGCTTCACTTCTGTTAATCCCAGCCCTTGGGAACTAGAGATAGGAGGATCAGAGGTTCAAGATTAACTCCATCTTTACAGCGAATTCAAGGGCAGGCTGCGCTACAAGAGTTTCTATCTTTTTTTAGGTTTTCCAAGACAATATTTCTCTGTGTAGCCCTGGCTGTCCTGAAACTTGCTCTGTAGACCAAGCTGGCCTCAAACTCAGAGATCCACCAGCCTCTGCCTCCCAAATGCTGAGAGTAAAGATGTGTACCACCACCAGTTAGAAAGAGATCCTAACTGCAGATATGGTTTAGCAGTTAAGAGCATTGGCTGTTTTCACAGAGGACCCAGGTTCAATTCCCAACACCCATGTGTCAGCTCACAACTACCTGTAACTCCCATCCTGAGACCATCTCTGGCCTATATGGGCACCAGGCACACACAAAGTACACATAGATAAAGGCAAAGCACCAATACACATTTTTTTTAAAAATTAAATAAGGCGAGAGACAAAGAAAAGGAAATGGAAGAGAAGGAGAAAGGGAGGGGAAAGGAAGGAATCATGCCTTGAGTAGTCAGAGTAAATGAGAACATGATTAGAATTTAGTGATTAGGTGCAGTTTCCAAAGGCTTTCACTCTTGGTTAAGAAATACAAAGGTAACCGCCAGACAGTGGTGGTGCATGCCTTTAATCCCAGCACCCTGAAGGCAGAGAAGCAGGCAGATCTCTGGGAGTTCTAGGCCATCCTGGTCTACAGAGCAAGTCCCAGGACAGCCAGGACTACACAGAGAAACCTTGTCTTAAAAACAAACAAACAAAAAGATAAAAAGAGACCTATGGCAACAAAAGCCACTGGAGGAAAAACTATTTTAGGCAGGAAGATGATGTTAAGGGCACATTAGGATCAAAATGTCTGTGAGATGTCCAGACAGAAGTATCTAGGAGACCGCTAGATGTTGTTTATTGGTACACAGCCCAGCTATTAGATTGTAGCTAAATAATACTTTAGAGCCATTGGCGTGAAAATAATGACTTAAGCCAAGAAAGGGGGGATGGCCTAGGGATGGGGAAGAAGATGAGCCAAAGACAAGACTAAAGTTTGAGGATAATAATTTCTAAAAGCAAAACAAACAAAAAAAAAACCACAGTAGAAGAGACTACAGTGTGGACTTCCAGTAAAGCTGTCAAATGCCTCGGAGGAAAAAGAAAATAGACATATCTTTGGAGCTGTGTGTGGTGTCACAGACTTGTGATACCAATACTGGGGATGTTGAGGCAGGAGAATGCACAGAATGCACAGAGAGGCTACAAAGTAAGTTCAGTGTTAGCCTGGGCTACAAAAGGGAGACCTGCTTGAAAATTCAGAGGCTGGAGGGAGGACTCAGCTGTTAAGAATACTTGGTGAGCCAGACAGTGGTGGCACCTTTAATCCCAGCACTCGGGAGACAGAGGAAGGCAGATACTGAAGTTGAAGACAGACTGGTCTACACAGGAGTTCCAGGATAGCCAGGGCCACATAGAGAAACTCTGCCTCAAAAACAAAACAAAAAAAAAGAATTCTTGAGGCTCTTGCAGAGGACTTGAGTTGGATTTTCAACAATGTCAGACAGTTCACAATTCACTGTAACTTCAAGGGAACCTGCACATGTGACATACACTTGCATAGATGTGCACATACATTCAAAAAAAAAAATCAAGGCTAGAGACATGGCTCAGTAGTTAAGAGTACTTGCTTTACCGGGCAGTGGTGGCGCACTTGGGAGGCAGAGGCAGGTGGATTTCTGAGTTTGAGGCCAGCCTGGTCTATACAGAGTGAGTTCCAGGACAGCCAGGGCTACACAGAGAAACCCTGTCTCCCTGTCTCAGAAAAAAAAAAAAAAGAGTACTTGCTGCTGAGTTCCAGAGGCCTGAATTTTCAGTTTCTAGCACTCACTGTCAGATGGCCGACATCCACCTGTAACTGCAGCTCCAGGGAGGTATAGAGTCCTCTGCTGGGGGTGTGGTGATGTCCTCTGCTGGGGTGTCCTCTTCTGGCTTCATTAAGCACCCACACACATGTGGCATACACAAAGGGATCAAGGACAACCCAGGCTACAGAATGAGAATTTGTCTCAAACAATGTAATACTTAAAGAGCTGAGGAAATACCTCAGTTGGTGAGTACAGACTTCAGTACTGCTGCTGAGCCTGTCACTACTCTAGTTGGCAGTGTGAGCCTGGGAGAGCCGGCCTGAAGATGGGTGAACTTAAGTTTTATGCCATAGCCAATTTTATTCAGTGCATCAGACAATTTATACTCCAAGGGTTAAAAGGAGTCAGCTAAGTAAAGTGTACAGTCACAAGGAAAAGCGCATGTGGCAAAAACATGTTTTTCCATAGAGGCATGCAAACAAGTAACGACAGACAGCTGTAATCAATAGTACAAGTTAATTTACTCCTCTCCGATGCAGGTGGGAAGGGTGCAGAAGCACATTCCAAGAACAACCCGTGTTATGAAGGACCAGAGGTTACAAGAGTCTTGTTTACTTGGAGTTTTCCCACAAGGTCTCAGCTCCTCACACAGCTTCACCTGTGAACCGTGCTCTGACACCTGAGTTAGATCCTTGACCCCCTGCCTCAGTTACTGTTCTATTGCTGTGAAGAGATACCACAACCACAGCAGCTCTTGTAAAAGAAAACATTTAATTGGGGGCTCGAGTACAGTTTCAGAGCGTCACTCCATTATCACCATTGGCAGAAAGCATGGTGATGCATGTGGCACTGTAGCTAAGAGCTGCATCCCATCCGGAGGCAGAGAGAGAGCCTGGACCTGGCATGGGGTTTTGAAATCTCAAAGCCCACTGCCAGTGACACACTTCCTCCAGGGAGGCCACACATAACTAATCCTAATTCTTCTCAAGTAGCACCATTCCCTGTTGACTAAGTATTCAAATGTATGAGCCTGTGGGAAACCATTCTTACTCAAACCACCGCAGGACCCATGTAATAGAAGGCAAAATTGTTGACTCCACCCGGTCCCTTCCTGCTCCTAAAGTTGTCCTCTGGCCTCCATATGGGTGTTGTGGCATATACCCATAATATTGCATGCACACAGACACAGACTCACACACAATTTAATATAACTTAAAATTTTAATAAAGAAGGCAATGAACAGAAACAAAGTATAATCATATGTATGTGTGAAAATGCCTGTCATAGCTCAGTCAATAAAGTGTGCACCACAAAAGCTTAAGACGCTAATTCTATTCTCAATGCTTGGTATTGCAGTTTGAGCCTATAATCCCAGCGTGGGAGACTGGAGCAAGAGGATCTCTGGAGCAAGAGGAGCTCATTGGCTGGCTAGCAGAACCTAGTGGGTGAGAGGTCCTAGTGAATGAAGTTGTCTCAGAACAATGTAGACAGATGGCATCTGAGGAAAGACACCACACCGAGGCTGACCTCCGGCCTCCACAGGTGCACGCAAGAATATGGAGGAAGGGGATGCTATAATGAGATTCATTACTTTGTGTGCCAACTCCAAATTTAAAACATATATATATAAAGACCGGGGGCGGAGTGGTGAACTACTTTAATCACCGCACTTGGGAGGCAGAGACGGGTGGACCTCTGAATTCGTGGCCAATCTGGTATACATACACAGTGAGTGGAGGGTTAACCTTACAGGTTTTCCACTAAACTTCCAGGAGGTTGAGATTTGTTATTTTGCTCAGGACTGATATAGTGTCAGTACTCAACCACAAATAAGGTGAAAGAGCGAGCATTAGAAAGAAGGGACGCTTTGAGACAACCTCACAGTGCCTAGGGAACTTGAGTCTAGAACCGGGGACCCTTGGGTGCTCCGGATGCTCCTCCCTAGATCTTCCCGCAGCTCCGCCCACGGCGTGCAGCGCTTGCGGGGCGTGCCCTGGGGCAATCCCGGACCTCGCCTGGCGGGGCGGGGCCGGGCGGAGTCAACATTCAGTCAAGGGCTTGGCTCACCTCATTCACCAGAGACGGAAGTGTCAGCCCTGCACTCCCCCGGGTACCACGGACTAGCAGCCAGGCCTCGCCCCACTGGGCGATCAGGCCTTGGCAAGCTCCTGCGCCAGAGGCGTCATGAAACGTGCAGGAACTCTGCGCCTGCTTTCAGATCTGAGCAACTTCACCGGCGGGGCCCGGCTCCGCGAGTTGCTGGCTGGGGACCCAGCTGTCCTAGTCCGCTGCAGCCCTGACGGCCGCCACTTGCTGCTGTTAAGACCCCCGGGATCGCCCGCCCCGCAACTTCTAGTGGCTGTGCGTGGGCCGGGCCTGCCGCTGGAGCGTGCCTGGCCGGAGGGCGACCCTTCGCCGCTGGACGCCTTTTTCGTGCCGTGGCTGGCACGACCCGCGCTGATCTTGGTATGGGAGAGTGGCCTAGCAGAGGTATGGGGCGTGGGGATGGAGCCTGGATGGAAGCTACTTCAGAGCACTGAGTTGTGTCCGGATGGTGGAGCCCGCGTGATGGCCGTGGCAGCAATCCGAGGCCGCCTAGTTTGGTGCGAGGAGCGTCAGCCTGGCGTTGAGGACCAACCAGAGCAGCTTCCAGTGGACTTCAACCACTGTGTGTGCGTCAGGACCCTGGAGACCAGTGGCGAGGCTGGCACCAAACTAGGCTGCACCCACATCCTGCTGCACCACTGCCCCTCTTTTGGGCTGATAGCCTCTCGCAAGGACCTCTTCCTGGTGCCTACTACCACCACTTGGCCTGGTGTGGCCCATGTTCTGCTCATCTGGAGCCCAAGCAAGGGGAAGGTAATAGTTGCTGCCCCATCTCTTGGTCTTTCTCACAGTAAAAGCCTGAATCCCAAACAAGGGGATACTTGGGACTTTCGAACCCTGCTTCGAGGCCTTCCTGGATTCCTGTCCCCCAGGGAGCCACTGGCTGTACACACTTGGGCCCCATCTTCGCAGGGCTTATTGTTGCTTGACTTGAAAGGTAAGGTGAGCCTAGTGCAATGCCATGGTGGTACTCGAACCGTGGGAATCCTGCAGGAGGCCCCTGTAGGCCTAGAAGGCTCTGCAGCCCTGGGAACATTTCATGGCACTTTAGCCTGTGTCCTGGGCTCCACCTTGGAACTACTGGACATGAGCAGTGGGCAGCTGTTGGAAAGGAAGGTTCTCAGTACAGACAGAGTACATCTGCTGGAGCCTCCAGCCCCTGGCATGAAGAGTGAGGAAGAGTTGGAGACCCGAGGAGCTCTCCGTTTGCTTTCATCCTTGGGTCTCTTTTGTGTGTGTTGGGAAGCTCCCCAAGGCCTTGAGCTGCCCTCAGACAAGGATCTGGTGTTTGAGGAGGCCTGTGGGTACTACCAGCGTCGGAGCCTTCGAGGTACCCAGCTTACCCCAGAAGAGCTGAGACACAACAGCATGTTTCGGGCTCCTCAGGCCTTGGCCTCCATCCTCCAGGGCCACCTGCCCCCATCTACACTACTGACTACCCTGAGGGCTGAGCTTCGGGATTATCGGAGTATAGAGCAGCTCAAGGCCCAGCTGGTGGCTGGGGATGATGAAGAGGCCGGCTGGACTGAGTTAGCGGAGCATGAGGTGACACGCCTGCTGAGAACGCAGCTGACAGGAGACCAGCTGGCCCAATTGAACACTATCTTCCAAGCCCTTCCTACAGCAGCTTGGAGTGCTACCCTCCAGGCCCTGCAGCTCCAGCCAGATAGGAGTGGCAGGCTGAGGTCCCAAGCACCCCCAGATGTATGGAAGAAGGTACTAAGGGCCCCAACGGCTGGGAAGGAACACCCCAATGGAATACTGCCGCCCTTTGAACTCCTGTGTCAGTGCCTAGGCCAGCTAGAGCCTCAGTGGCTCCCCCCATTTGTGAAACTGGCACAGCAACAGGGTGGTCCAGGCTGGGGGGCCGAAGGCCCCAGTCTGCCCCTTTATCGCCGAGCCCTGGCAGTGCTGGGTGAGGAAGGGAAGAGACCCGAGGCTCTAGAACTCGAGTTGCTTCTGGGCAGTGGGCGACCCAAAGCTGTGCTGCAAGCTATAAGGCAGTTGATAAAGAAGGAACGGTGGGAACGGGCTCTGGAGGCTGGCCTGGCCCTGGACTCCTCCAGCCTCCTGCTTCGAAGTGAGATCTTTAAGCTGCTGCTGGCTGAGTTTGCCCAGCACCGCCGCCTCGATGCACACCTCCCTCTCCTCTGTCGCCTGTGCCCACCAGAAGTGGCTCCAGATGAACTCCTGCTTCTACTGAGGACACATCTCCCAGATGATGTGGGAGCAACCCCTTTCCCTGAGCCTGGGGCAGAGCCCCCTCTCACAGTGGGCTTGGTCAGAGCCCTGCTAGAACAGACTGGAGCTCAAGGAAGGCCCTCTGGCCCAGTTCAAAGCACCTATGAGGACATCCTATGGGATTCAGGCACTCCACCCCCTACCCCACCTCGTGGACCTACTACTAATCTCCAGGCGTCAGACCACCCAGGAAAGGAAGCCTGGGTCCCATCTGGACAGGGGCTCGGTGCAGCTGACATGGGAGTTCATTCGTAGAGCACAGAGATGCACAGGGAAGGGTACCCAGGGTTGGAAAGCACAAAGGTGGAACTGTGTGCAATACTGTCTGTTGTAGAACAATTTTTAAAATATATATGCAAATACCAAATATATTCACAGGTTTTATTTATTTATTTTTATGCGTGTTAGTTTTGAACAGCTAAGAGTCGTAGTTAATAGAGGGAATAGTCGAATCTGGATCTCGTGCGTAAATCAGCCACTTCAGGTCATGAAAACAGTCGTCATGAGTGTTTCCTATGTGCTAGGAAACCTGTGGACCTTTATAGAATCTCACGTTTAATGCTTCTCATAACTCCACTGGTGAAGTATTAATATCTCCCATTTTCTAGAGGGAAGAAATAGCTGGCTAGAAAGATTAAAGAGCCTGGCCAAGTATATCAAAACATAGAGGCTTTAACATGTGAGCCATCTCACTCCATAGCCCAGCAGTGCCTGCCCATCTGGGCCTTCACAACCTCCTTACCTAGTGCTGGCTTCTCTAGGACATCAAGGAGAGGACCCCAGGGAGCTGCAGCTTTGTTTACCTGGGTCTCCTCTGCCCTTAGCTGAGCCCGTGCTTACTTTCCCCCAGGTTTTCTTGAGCAGCCCCTGGTTTATACAGACAGGGGAGTTGTCTGTAGAGCCCCAGACTAGTAATAAAATGAGTCACTGCTGGGAGGTGGGGGGGACAGACAAATGGACTACAAAGCTCTTGAGATAGACTCATACTTCTGGTGACTCCCTAAGCCAAGAAATAGCAGCAGCAACCAAGTTCTTGTTTCTCTGGATCTGTTAACAAGACCCCTCTAAAGAGGCTGTGGTCTCTGCCCACTTCTACCAAGTGGCTTCCTATAGTAGGATTTTCTAGGGGCTTGCTATAACCCTTTTGCTTCCAATTAACTTCAGGGTGTTTCTCCACCCTCTGCAATCTATTCTAGCTCCCAAATAGTAGACACAGAGACCTGGTATTTTTATTAACAAACTGCAAGCCTAAACTGGGCCAGTTCTGAGCTATTCTAACCGTCTTAAGAGATCTATATCCCAACCACAGGCCTGGTGTTATTTGCTTTTAGTCTTTCCTTGGCTCCCTCTACTGTAGCTGTCTGCCTTCATGGAAAACTCACTCCCTTGGTGACCTATTCATCATGACTCCTCCTGAACCCTCTACCTCATGGCCACCTCTTCCCTTCCTTCCTCAAGGTGCCCTCCTCCCCGGGACACATACCCCCACACCCAAATCAATTGTTCCTCCCTATTCTCTTCTGCCCAGATCATTGGCTGATCAGCTCTTTATTGACCAATCAGAAGGTACTAGAGAAGAATGTTTACAAAATACTGAGACAGGTGATGCTTTATAAAAATAACAATACCAAAGTCTGGCCTGTACTCCTTGCCAGTGTAGAAATCAGTATTTGAATAATACAAAGCCAACCTTTATGTGTGCACAAAAAGATTATCCTGGGACTGAAGAGATAGATCAGATGTCTCAGTGGTTAAGAGCACTTCTAGAGGTTCTGAGTTCAATTCCCAGCAACCACATGATGGCTCACAACCATCTGTAATGGGATCCAATGCTCTCTTCTGGTGTGTCTGAAGTGTACTACAATGTACTCATATACATAAATCTTGATAGATAGATAGATAGATTGATTGATTTTTCCTGATATCCCTGTGTCCTCCCTACCTGCTCGTGGCTTCAATTAGGACCCTGATACTGGGACAAACCCCAGGTACCAACTAGTCCTTGCCCAACTTTGTCCTCAGAACCTGCAGCTTTGACCCTATTCATCCTCACTCTGGGCCTAAATTAGACTTAGGCTCACAGTGGTCTAGGGACAGTTTCTCAGCCTCTCAGTTCCTCAGAGCTTCTGAGTCAAGCTTCTAAGGTTGGTCTTAGTTCCGCAGCCTCATGGAGATCCAAAGGCAGCTAGCTCATGTGAATGGCCACCTCTCTGCAGTCTTAGGATTACAGTTTGGTCTCATCCAGGGCTCGGATGGCTCTTGTCTTGACCTGACTATCTACCAACACCTAGAATCAAGCTACTGGGCTTTAGGCTGTTTTTCCCAGGACTAGGAACAGTTCTCTCGGTTTCCATACCAGACTTTTCCTAGTCTGGCAAAGGTTCCATCATATCTCCTCAGTGGGAAGCTGCTCCCTCCTCGTGATACTATTGAGTTATAATCTTCTTCAAGTCTTTGGGTTTGGCTCGGGCCTCCTCCTGTGCTTGGAAGAGAGAGAATTATACTTGTTGGCCCAAAGGAACATACAGGCCAACTTTTTCCTTAGAGTTGTGTGACTTGAAATTCTTCAGGGCTACTCATTAGTGAGGTTTCTATGCATGTGGCGTCCTTTGGAAGTAGTAGGCAGACTTAGATGTGGATTTTTACATCCTTTTTGTTTGCTTTTGGGGTTTGGGTTGTTTTTTTTTTTTTTTTAAGATTTATTTACTTTATGTATATGAGTACACTGTCACTGTCTTCAGATCCCATTACAGATGGTTGTGAGCCACCGTGTGGTTGCTGGAAATTAAACTCAGGACCTCTGGAAGAGCAGTCAGTGCTCTTAATCACTGAGCCATCTCTCCAGCCCTTTGCTTTTGTTTTGTTTTGTTTTGTTTTGTTTTGTTTTGTTTTGTTTTTTAGAGACAGGGTTTCTCTATCCCTGGCTATCCAGAAACTCTCTTTGTATACCAGGCTGGCCTCAAACTCACAGAGATCCTCCTGCTTCTGCCTCCTGAGCACTGAGATTAAAGGTGTCCACCACCACACCCAGCAAATCTCTACCTACTTTTCCAGGCTGGATGCTTGGTTATAGTCATTCTTACTACCTCCACTGTGAACAATGCAAGTGATCCCAAGCTGCATTTCAAGACTCTAAGAACATTCCAGAGACGTGTCTGTCCACTGTGTTTAGGTGGAGTATGTGAGAGGGCCTTCAGAGCAGTGACCAAGTGCTTTTGTGTTATAGTAATTATTTTAAAAAATGGCCACCGGTCAAGCCGACTAGGCAGCGGCTCTGCCTAGCTCAGTCGCCATGTTGCAAGGCCAGAGGCTACGTGCGCGCAGCAGCTAGAAACAGCCAGCCAGAGACACCAGCCCTGCCACCCATGAGACGCCAGTGTGGGAGATGGCTCTGCCAATCTTCCACACTGTCTCTGCAAGGCTGGGCATTGTCCAGACCATCCCGCCAACCATGTGGGCCCAGTAAGAAAATGAGACTCTAATGCTTAAATTATCCAAAGGCTTATATATTTAGTAATCATCAATAATAAGATGCCCTTACAATCAGAAGTGTGACCCAATACCCAACCTAGATATACCAACTACCTTTGACTGCTACAGACAAGCGAACATCAGCCTCCATGTCCCCCTCTCTCATTCTCAGTCTCTCCCTTAGCTCCTCCTCTTCCTTCTCCTCCTCCTCTCTACTCCTCCTTTTTCTTCTCCTTGCTCCTCCTCTTCCTCTCCTTACTTCTCCTCTTCCTTTCCTTACTCCTCCCACCTTAGCTCCTCCTACACTTGTGGGTCAGGATGTAAGTTCTCAGCTACTCCTCCATGCTATGGCTGCCTGCTGCCTGCTCCCCACTGTAGTAGCCATTGACTCTAACCCTATGGAACTCTGGGTCCCAAATTAAATGCTTTCATTTTATAAGTTGATCATGGGTATCTTATCCCAGTAATAGAAAAGTTAAGACATGTGTCCTTTGGCATGGCTTAGACCACATGTCATTGAGACTATTACAATGGCTTTCAGTTGGTAGCTCTGTCTCCTTGTAGCTAATTTTTTTGTTTGTTTGTTTGTTTGAAATGGAGTCTCACTATATATTTCTGGCTGTCCTGGAACTCTTGACATAGATGAGGCTGGCCTCAAATTCACAGAGATCTATCTGCCTCTGCCTCCTGAGTTCTGGGATTTAATGGTATGTACCACCACACCTTAATCACCCAGAAAGTTAAACAGACAAATCTGGTGGAGTTCTATTCATTACTTTAATGTTCAATGTAAAAGCCTAAGTCCTGGCAGACATCTGCCTTCCTTCGGGTCTGGCCCTGCCTCCTTCCTTCCAGTCTTCTTTCCAGATGCTCTTCTTTGATGTTCTGGTTACCTACTTATTTGTTCATCGCCCTAATTAGTATTCAAGTTTTTTGAAGGCTGACACCATCGTTATCTGTAGTTCTGTAGCCTCATCATTGGATGCAGGATCTAACAGGTCCATAGTGCCTGGGTGAAAAGGCTTTCTTCCCGTTTCTCCATAAGCCAGACTAACCAACTGGTTGTTCTAGGCATAAACATCCAGGCAGGCCTCAGAGAAGGGATAGGTGATCTGGGCAGTGGTAGGGTCAGCTCAGCAAGAATCATCTTGGGAGAAGGGGATCGAGGGAAATAACAGGACATAGTAGCACTACTCGGGGCTTCAATTCCCCACACCAGAAGGAAAGACAATAAAGGTCCAGGGGACAGGGGCATCAGGGTGAGTAGGAGTCGGGTACTGAACTTGGGAGTGCTCCAAGACCAATCACATGTATTCAATGTGGGCCATGAGATATACAACCCTTAAGGCATAGTCTGCGGGTTATGCAGAGAAACCTTATCTCAGGAAAAAAAAAAAAAAAAAGCTGGGGGGGTGAGGTGGCACTAGAGATGGCTCTGCTCTGCAGGGTTTTTTTTGTTTTTTGTTTTTTTGTTTGTTTGGTTTGGTTTGGGTTTTTTTTTTTTTTTTTTTTTTTTGGTTTTTCGAGACAGGGTTTCTCTGTGTAGTCCTGGCTGTCCTGGAACTCACTCTGTAGACCAGGCTGGCCTCGAACTCAGAAATCCGCCTGCCTCTGCCTCCCAAGTGCTGGGATTAAAGGCGTGCGGCACCACCGCCTGGCTTCTGCTCTGCAGTTAAGAGCACTGACTACTCTTCTAGAGATGCTGAGTTCAATTCTCAGCAACCACATGGTGGCTTACAGCCATGTATAATGGGATCTAATGCCTTCTTTTGGTGTGTCTGAAGAGAGCTACAGTGTACTCTTATAAATAAAGTAAATTTAAGAAAGAAAGGAAGGAAGGAAAGAAGGAAGGAAGGAAGGAAGGAAGGAAGGAAGGAAGGAGAGAGAAAGAGAGAGAGAGAGAGAGAGAGAGAGAGAGAGAGAGAGAGAGGGGTTTTTCGGTACTGTGGTGGTTGTGGTGGTTTGAATATAATTGGCCCATGGGAAATGGCACTCTTAGGAGGTGTGGCCTTGTTGGAATAGGTGTGGCCTTGTTTAGAGGAAGTGTGTCACTTTGGGGGTGGGCTTTGAGAGTCTTCTTCTGGTTGCCTTCGAATCAAGATGCAGAGCACTTAGCTTCTTCTCCAGCACCATGTCTTGCCTGTCTGTTACAGTGGTTCTTGCTATGATGAGAATGAACTGAACCTCTAAAAACATAAGCCAGCCCCAACTAAATGTTGTCCTTTATAAGAATTGCCTTGGTCATGGTGTCTCTTCACAGCAATGGAAACCCTACCTAAGACAGGTATGCAGATACACTAGAGTTTGGTTCCTACTGACCTAAGTGGTCACAAAGAAAGGGAAGGAGCCTGGGGCAGCTCTAGACTCTCAGCTCTATACACAGTCGCCCCAAGTTTGAGTTAGTGTGATACTTACTGTTCTGGGGATTGGGGGAAGGCCAGCAAAGCTCTTTTGTTTTGTTTTGTTTTGTTTTCTGACTCTCTCCCTTCCCTTCTAGATAGCTCTTACTGTATAGACAAGGATGACCTTGGACTTCAGATCTTCCTGCCTCTATGATTACAGGAATGATCGCTCCACCACACCCTATTTCTGGTTTATTGAGACAGTGTCTCAAGTGGCCATAGTCAGCCTCAAACTTTGCTTTGTATCTGAGACTGGCCTTGAATTACTGCTCGATGCCCTGCCCCCTGCCTGGTAAGTATTAAGATTTCAGGCCTGTACCCCACTTTTGTTTTGTTCTGGAATTTTTTTCTTTTGATATTGATTTTTGCAGGTTTCTTTTTAAAGTTTATTCATTTTGTGGATGCTTGTGTTGGGATACCCAGGAAAGTAGGTGGAGGTCAGAGAACAACTTGAACAACTTGCCAAAGTCAATGCTCTCCTTCAAGTGTGGGTTCTGGGAATCTAACTCACAGTGTCAGGCTTGGGAGCTGCTGCCCTACCTGATAAGCCATTCCCCAATCCAATTATTGGTGTTATGTCTTTTTCAAACATGTATGTATGTATGTATATATGTATGTATGTATGTATGTATGTTTGTATGGTTTTTTTCTTTTCTTTTCTTTTCTTTTTTTTTTTTTTTTTTTTTGGTTTTTCGAGACAGGGTTTCTCTGTATAGCCCTGGCTGTCCTGGAACTCACTCTGTAGAACAGGCTGGCCTCAAACTCAGAAATCCGCCTGCCTCTGCCTCCCAAGTGCTGGGATTAAAGGCATGCGCCACCACCACCCGGCTTGTTTTTTTTTTCAAGATGGGAAGATTCACTGTGCAGCTCTGGCTGTCTTAGAACTCACTCTGTAGACCACGATGACATCGAACACACAGAAATCCCTCTGCCTCTGCCCCTGCCCCTGCCCCTGCCCCTGCCCCTGCCCCTGCCCCTGCCTCTGCCTCCTGAGAACTGGGATTAAAGCAGGAGCCACCACAGACAGCTGTTTGTCATATATGCCTATGAGTGTTTTGACCTACATGTGTGTATGTGCCCCACATGTTTTGGTTTCTTTAAAAACACAGAAATGTTATGTGATTATGTTTTAGTTTTAATCCCAGGTGAGAGATATGGGGCTGCTTCAGGTTGTCCACAGCAGCTAACCTATAATTTTGTCTCATGCTCTGGCAGGGGCATGATTTTTTGCCATCGAAAGCTAGTTTACATTTGGAATTCTGGGGAGTCTTAAGAGAATATACAAACTCTAGAGCCCCAAGAGACTGCTGCGTTGCTGGATTGCTGGTTGGAGATATCCCGACTACCAAGATCAAACTGCCCCAAGGATCTGAACACCCCTAAACAGCAGGAAGAAGTTTAAGATGGATGTCTCCTTTCCCCTCTAACTTTCTCCTCTCCTACCTAGTGTTTGGGAGGTTAGAAGGGTGGAGAAGGGTGGTGGGAAAAATAATCCAATAAAGTAGCAAAAACTCCGGTTACAGATATCTTAAAAGATTACTTTTTATTTGTGTGTGTGTGTATGTGTGTACACTGCATCGCATGTATGCAAATGTCCTCTCAGAGGTGGGAAGAGCATTTGAGATTCCCTGGAACTGAAGTTAGAATTGATCGTGAGCCACTAGACATGGACACTAGAGACCCAACTCAGGTTCTCTGGAAGAGTAGTAACAATCTTAGCCACTGAGTTGTCTCCTCTTTGCAGCCCTAGATGGCCTGGAACTCCTGATGTAATCCTAGAGGGCACAGGACTCCAGTCTCTGCAGGCAGGAGCCACCATACAGGGTTTCAGCATCTTCTTAGGCACTGGCGCCCCCTGGTGGGCATCTCTTGTCACTGCCAGCTTCATCCATCAAATGTTCACAAGCTGAGCTTCCTAGATGCCGAAAGAAAAGAAAGGATTCTACTTCCTGAGTTTTCTCTGGACGAGAGGGAAGAGTCCTGGAATTGAATGGGGAGGAAACGGACCCTGAGCCACCAGCAGGAAGTAGAATCCTGACAAGAGGGAAGAGTCCTGGAATTGAATGGGAAAGAAACGGAACCTGAGCCACCAGAATTCTCTTAGGATTGAAAGAGGAAGGGAGTCACCCACAGCTGTTTCCTAAGAGGAAAAGGTCATATTGTGTATGAATTTAAAATACAAGAATGTCAGGCTTTATTTCTTTTTTTTCATATTTCTTATTGGATATTATGTTTACATTTCAGATTTTATCTCCTCACCCCCAGGCTTTATTTCTAAAATGAATATAGTCTCATTTTTACACACGAAGTGTGAAATAGAGGTGGACATGCTTCTAATAAAGAAAACCAACCAAACAACAACAACCAAAACAAACCTTAGAGGTGGAAACACCATGATAGCAATCCCAGAACTTTGGAGGTAGAGACAGGAGAATCAGGATTTCAAAGTTGCCCTCAGTTACACAGTAAGTTCAAGGTCAGCCTGGGCTGTATGAGACCCTATCTCAAAAAAAAAAAAAGTATGAGAAAAAGCCACCTCATCTTGGAGTTCCTGGAGAGCTGGAGCTGTTACACAGCTGTTTCAAAACGCCAATAAATAAATAAATAAATAAATAAATAAATAAATAAATAAATAAATAATAGTTGTGATTTTTCTATGCCAAAATCCAGGGACTCTCCAAGAGTCCATCAAACTGCAACGTACATGGTGGGGAGCTTGGTGTGATTCCACCACCAAAAAATAAAAAAAAAAAAAAAATTAAAAGGTCACCAGGAACCTTCATATAGAGTTTGTGACTTTCATACCATAAAAACTCTCCAGACAAACTTTCAGAATGTGGTCTTATTTAAAAGTAACTCTCCTTGAAGAGGTGATTAAGGATTTCAAGGGGAGATTATCCTGGATTAAGATGAGCTCTAAATCCAATAACAGCCCTTATAAACCTGAAGAGGAGAATCTGCAAAGGAGGCTGTGCTGACACAGGCTAGCCTGGACTGATGGGCCAAACCCCAGCACTTGGGAGTCCGAGGAAAGAAGGTTGAGAATTCGAGGCCACCTTAGATTAAATTATGAGTTATATATGAGTATATCCTGGGCTGCAGTGTGAGATCCTGTCTTAAAATACAAGGG
The DNA here is from genome assembly GCA_030674055.1 of Rhabdomys pumilio. Classification (NCBI taxonomy): domain Eukaryota; kingdom Metazoa; phylum Chordata; class Mammalia; order Rodentia; family Muridae; genus Rhabdomys; species Rhabdomys pumilio. The sequence continues at coordinate 171,742,715 of JANHMN010000003.1, forward strand.
GCTGGAGAGACACTTCAGTACCTAAAAGCAATGGCTGTTCTTCCAGAGGCACTAAGTTCAATTCCCAGCACCCAGATAGTGGCTCACCACCACCTACAATGGAATCCGATGCCCTCTTCTGTCATGCAGGCACATGTGCAAATAAAGTACTCATATACATAAATAAATATTTTTTAAGATTTATTTAGCCAGGTGGTGGTGGCGCACGCCTTTAATTCCAGCACTTGGGAGGCAGAGGCAGAGGCAGGCGGATTTCTGAAGAGGCCAGCCTGGTCTACAGAGTGAGTTCCAGGACAGCCAAGGCTATACAGAGAAACCCTGCCTCGGATAAAAAAAAAAAATATTTATTTTATGTCTATGAGTACACTGTTGCTGTCTTCAGACACACCAGAAGAGGACATCAAATGCCATTACAGATGGTTGTGAGCCACCATGTGGTTGCTGGGAATTGAACTCAGGACCTCTGGAAGAACAGTCAGTGCTCTTAACCACTGAGCCATCTCTTCAGCCCCAATAAATATTTTTTAAAAAGAAAAGTTTAAAAACAAAAAAACAACAACAACAAAAAAAACCCAGGGGGCCTATGAGATGCATCTTAAAGTTAACTGCTTTCTAAGAACCCATGTGGTGAAAGGAGAGAACTGACTTCTGAAAGTTGCTCTCTTATTTCTATATACACACCACAGCAGATGCACACACACAATCACACAGAATAAATGGAAATGCAATTTAACAGGCAAAATCAAAGAACAACACAAGGCCCACCAAAGGTTGCTGGTTGGCACTAGAAACTAAGAGAGTGTCGAACAAGCGATGGATTCTCCCTGGATGCCTGCATAAGAAGCTGGCCCTGTTGACAGCTTGTTTTGGACTTCCAGTCTTCAGGACTGTGGGCGAGTGATGGGGATGTAGTTGAGTGACAGGACACTTGCCTAGCATGCTCAGGCCCTCTGATTCAGCTCCTAGCAATGCAGAGATATGAGGAATAAACTCCTGTAATATGTCACCAAACTCCTGATAATTTCTTATGTCAGCTCTAGTAAACTAAAGTGCTGCACAAGAGTGACCAGTCCTCCTTGGTTGGCTATCCTTCATCTTGGGTGGAGGCTATCTTCTCAGGCCACATTTACAATAAAGAGCTGAGACTCTCATGAGATCCCTTACCAGACTTAGGCTTAACTTGAACTTCCAGACAGACTTCCTGTGCTGCCCAGGAGCTAAAGCTCTGGGTTCAACTAATCCCTCACAGGGCAAGGTCTCCATGCTCTGAAGAACCTTCTTCAAAGCTTGTAGAAACTTCATGTAGAGATGTACACCTTTAATCTCAGCACTGGGAGGCAGAGGCAGGCAGATCTCTCTGAATTCCACACCAGCCTGGTCTACATAGTGCGTGTCAGGGTACCCCGAGCCACACAGAGAAACCCTGTTTCAAAAACAAACAAACAAACAAACAAACAAAATAAGATCTCATCAGGTCCCATTCCCTTCCTTCTTTTTTTATCAGATCTCACATACCCAACTCTCTATGTTCCTGGGGGTGACTTTTAATTTATTTACTTATTTTAAATTTTATTTATTTATTTATTTTTGTGTACAAGTGTTTTGCATGGATATGTGTCTGTGCACCATTTGCCTGCCTGGCATTCTGGGAGACCAGAAGGCATCGGAGCCTCTGGAATGAAAGTTACTGTCATCTATTATATGGAGTGCTTGGGATTATGGAGTTATGGATGGTTGTGAGCCACCATGTGGGTGCTAAGATTTGAACCACCTTCCTCTGCAAGAGCAACAAATGCTCTTAACCACTGAGCCATTTCCCAGCCCTCCCCCTCTTCCTCCCTCTCTCCCTCGCCCTCCCTTCCACACCCTCTCCCATTACACCCCCCTCCCCCTTGTACCTTGGCTTCCAACGCCCTTCCTCTACCTCCTGAGTGCTGGATTTACATGGACATGCCAGAACACCTAGTTTTACTTAACACTGGGGGGTGAAACCGAGGGCTTCATTCATTCCGGGCAGGTATGTGGAGCTATATCTCTAGTTTTCCAAGCTGTTGAAAACAGTCCACCTCAGAACAAGGGCATTTCTCTAGGCTTTGAACCCAGCTAGTATTGCATTTTAAATTGCCAGGGGTTTTCCTGGGAACATTGGATAATATTTGTGCTATTGTCTGGTGCTAGAGCTTGAACTTAGGACCTTATGTATACTGGTAACAGGCTCTACTGGGCCACATTCCCAGCCCCAGAGCTCCTAAGAATTTAATCTTGCCTTCACTACCTATTGGTTGTGTAACCCTGGATGTACTTCCCAACCCTCGCCTGGGCAGTAGTAACTGCCTTCCAAAGATGCTTTGGAGGTCAAAGGGAGAATCAGTATGGTGGATATTACTTGAAAACTAAGTTTTTGGGGAGGAGGTTCTCACTATGTAGCTCTGGCTGACCTGAAACTCATCATACAGACCAGGCTGGTCTCAACCTCACAGATATCCACCCACCTCTGCCTCCCAAGTTCTAGGATTAGAGATGTGTGCTACTATGTCCAGCCTACAACCTGTAAGTTCTTTTTGTAATTATTTTGAGATGGGATCTAACTTTAGCCTGGACAGGCCTAGAACTCACAACAACGCTCCTGTCTCAGACCCATACTTGCTGGGATTACAGATCTGAGTCATCCAACATGGCTTAAATTCTTTACATATATTTAAGGAACACCAATAATCATAAATGTTAGAGATCTTGGGGCTAGAGAGATGAACCAAGAGTTAAGAGCAAGTATTGTTTGAGGCAGGGCAGTGGTGGTACACACCTTTAATCCCAGCACTTGGGAGGCAGAGGCAGGCCGATTTCTGAGTTCGAGGCCAGCCTGGTCTACAGAGTGAGTTCCAGGACAGCCAAGGCTACACAGAGAAGCCCTGTTACTCTTACAGAGGTCCTGTGTTCCATTCCCAGCAACCACATGATGGTTCACAACCATCTGTAATAGGATCAGATGCCCTCTTCTGGTGTGTCTGAAGATAGCAACAGTGTACTCACATACATAAAATAAATAAATAAATCTTAAAAAAAGAAAGAATTAAATATTGTCAAAATTAACTGTGGGAAGTTTCTTAAATCATCCACTTAGTAAGTCTAACTGAGAGAGTTTTTCCTTCATCTGGAGACACTTCAATGATTAAATACTAGGTTTTTGGGTTCACATTGTAAATAATGCTTGGTTTTGGTTTCTGAGACAGGGGTTGGCCTGGAACTTTACATGTAAACCTAGCTGGTCTTGAGTTCACAGATACATCTACCTCTAACCCAAAGAGCTGGAATTAAAGACGTGGTGGTTCACTATGCCCAGCGTGAAGAATGCTTGAGTCAATAAGCCGGTGATGTGACCGAGTTCCTGCAGTTTAGAATGGATTTGTCTTTCACTGGGGACACACAGTTGTACTGGCCCCAGGTTAACTGTGCCAATACGAGAAATAAGAGAGCTCTTTGTCGCTCCTTTAGAGCCTGGAGAAACCCTGTCTTGAAAAACCAGAGTCAGAGTGAGAGAGAGAAAGAAAGAGAGAGAGAGAGAGAGAGAGAGAGAGAGAGAGAGATTGCAATTGAAGTTCAGATCCATTTCCTATGTGTACCTCCTATCCAAGTAGCTATTCCAAATAGAAGGTAGTGATGACAGTTTCATTTTGCTGTCCATGCTTTGGATTGTTCAGCCCAGCCCTTCCCCAAACCATCAAAGATGGAGCCAATCTTATTCACTCCCTCCCTGGTTTTTATTTTTATTCTATTTTATTTTTTTTTTGGCCAGGGGGTGGGGCAGGGTTGCTGAGACGAAGTCTCTAATAGTCCAGGCTGGTCTTGGATTCATTATGTAGCTGAAGATAACCTTGAACTTCTAATATATTTATCTTTCTCTTCTTGTATGTGGTGTGTGTGTGTGTGTGTGTGTGTGTGTGTGTGTAAGACAGAATACCACGCTGGGTATCTACTGTATTGTTTTCCACCTTATTTTATATATATTTACATTTTTTTTAACATTTATTATTTGGGTGTGTGTTTGGGTGTATGAATGCAGTGTCCCTTGAATGGACACCAGGGATATAATGTAAGAGTTGGTTTTCACCTTCAGTTATGTGGGTTCCAAGAATCCAACTGGGGTGTCAGGCTTGGCAGCAAGTGCCTTCACCCACCAGGCACCTCACCTGGCCACCCTTTTTTTTTTTTTTTTTTTTTTTTTTAAGGAAAGCTTTTCTCACTGAACCTGGAGATGACGGTTGGTCATCTCAGCCCCAGGGTTTTTGTATCAGCCAAAGGGATTTGATTTGCACTCGGGCTCTTGTACTTGCAAAGAAACCCTTCACATATGAACCCTTCACATAATATGAACCCTTCACATACGAACCCTTCACATACGAACCCTTCACATACGA
>JANHMN010000003.1:171753700-171808980 GCA_030674055.1 Rhabdomys pumilio
AGGAGAGGGAGAGGGGGAGGAGAGGGAGAGGGGGAGGAGAGGGAGAGAGGGAGGAGAGGGAGAGGGAGAGGGAAGAGAGGGAAGGGGAGGGGGAGGGGAGGGGAGGAGGAGGGGGGAGGGAGAGGGAGAGGGAGAGGGAGAGAGGAAGGGAGAGGGGAAGGGAGAGGGGAAGGGAGAGGGGAAGGGAGAGGGGAAGGGAGAGAGGAAGGGAGAGGGGAAGGGAGAGGGGAAGGGAGAGAGGAAGGGAGAGAGGGAGAGGGAGAGGGGGAGGGAGAGGGGGAGGGAGGGAGAGAGGAAGAGAGAGAGAGAGAGAGAGAGAGAGAGAGAGAGAGAGAGAGAGAGAATACAAGCTGGGTGGTGGCACAAGCCTTTAATTCCAGCACTTGAGCACTTGGGTGGCAGAGAGGCAGGTGGGTCTCTGTAAGTTCAAAGCCAGCCTGGTCAACAGAGTGAGTTCCAAGACAGTCAGGGCTACACAGAAAAACCATGTCTCAAACAAACAAACAAGTGGGGCTGGAGAGATGGCTCAGTGGTTAAGAGCACTGGCTTCTCTTCTAGTTGTCCTGAGTTCAATTCTCAGCAACTACATAATGGCTTACAACCAACTGTAATAGGATCCGATGCCCTCTTCTGTGTGTCTGAAGACAGCTAGTGTACTCACATACATAAAATAAATAAAACAAACAAAGAAACAAACAATAACAAAGACAAAGCAAAACACGTGAAAAAAAAAAGTGGACAACTGAGAAACAGACCAGATGTCAACATCTGGCCTCCAAATACATATACACATGTACTACACACACAGATGCAGACACACAAGTACATACATACACCACACAAACCCAACAGATAAATAAGTGAGCAGGCATAGTGGTGCACACCTATACTTAGACTACTTGGAAACCAAGAGACAGGAGGATCACCACCAGTTCAAGTCCAGTCTGGTCTATACATTAAGTTCTATGCCAGCCAGGACTATACAGTGAGACCCTATCTAAGAAAAACAGGGCAGTGGGGAGTCAGGGGATGTAGCTCGGTGCTCGCTTAGCATGCAGAAAGCTCCTTCTTCAGTGCACAGCCTGGCATAAATGTGTATTTTATGAATCACACTCATTTGTTATCCCAGCATCTGGCTGGTAAAGGCAAGGGGATCAAAGTTCAAGATTAATATCAATCACATAATTTCAGGCCATACTAGGATGTGTGAGACCATCTCCAACTAGGTAAGAGTCCTGGAAATATGACGCCACCTTCCATTCTCACTGTTAATACTTGCCAGGCTCCTTGGTACCAGACTGGGTAGAGAAGCCCTTGAGATGGGCATCTTGGGAAGACATGCCACACAGATAAGTCAGTAGATAACTGTAATATCCTGAACTCTTACATCAGGGCTGGCAAAGACAAAGGTGGCATCTTTGAAATCTGGCCTATAACTACAGGAGTGATGACTCAAAACTCCCTTTGTTTTTTGAGATAGAGAATTCAGTCCAATCGGCACCCTGAGTGCTGTCCAAAGCCCCACCTTGGGTTGCCTTCCCTTCAGCCTGACCCAGAACACCAACAGCCCATCTGCTAATGTTCCCCGCTTCTCCCAGCTATAGCTTCTGACCCCTCACTTTCTACCAGCTTTCAAGGTAAATCTGGACTTGGTCTAAGAGAGCTATAGGAAGGGCTGGGAAGGCCAGCTTCTTGTTTAGGGAAAGGGGCTTGTAATCAGACTGAAGGGTGCAGGCTGGCTAGAGTTGTCCTTTTTTAAACATTTATTTTTATTTTATGTATGTGGCCTGCATTCCTTATGTGCACTGCATACATATGCCTGATGCTCTTGGAGCCAGAAGAGGGCATCAGAACTTTGGATCTGGACTTCCATAGGGGTTTCAAGGAGCCATGGAGGTGCCAGGAACTAACTCTGAACATCTTCAGAACAGAAAATGTTTCAAACTGCTGAGCCACCTCTCCTGCCTTCCCATTGAAAAGAAATTGGAAGTGAAGCCAGCTTAAGGGTGCTGTAGGGTTGTGTAAGGCTAGAAGGGGTCTGAAGAAAAGCATTAGGGTTCAGGTTAGATGTATCCAGGCCAGGGACTATGAGAGAGGAGCTGAGGACAGAGTAAGGGGCAGAGGTTGGGGTTGTTGAGGTTGGGGTTGCAGCTGGAACAGACAGAGACAAGTTCTTGAGCAGCGTGCTGGAGCCTGGGACTGACCCACACATGCAAACTTAATAGAGGGCACGAAAGTCTTGGACAGACTCTTCCTTCCTTTATCTCAGAAATGGGGCCTTTCTCACAGGGGCTTCTGGGGGACAATGGGGAGGAACCAGATCTGGAGCTCCAGAGGAAACTGCTGACTAGTGTTTCCTGAAATATTGAGTTCCCCAATGTCTCTTGGGCCCACCCTTTTTCAACAAGCAGAATAGAGCAGGGCAGGGCCTGCACCTGACTGATACGCAGAGTCCACACAGAATGAGCTAATGTTCAACTCATGTCTCAAAGCTAATGTCCCAGGACCCAATAACACAACTTCAGTGCTAAGCCACATTTTCTTTTTTTTCTTTTTTTTTTTTGGTTTTTCGAGACAGGGTTTCTCTGTGTAGTCCTGGCTGTCCTGGAACTCACTCTGTAGACCAGGCTGGCCTTGAACTCAGAAATCCGCCTGCCTCTGCCTCCCAAGTGCTGGGATTAAAGGCGTGTGCCACCACCGGCCCGGCGCTAAGCCACATTTTCAACACATCGTTACATACTTAGAGCAGAGCCTCCTCCATGTACCTCATGCTTTCTTTGCCTTCTCAGTACTATATCCCTCAGTACTATATAAACATGCATACACATATCCACATACCCACTAACATACTACTTTATATGCATTTATGTACATACCTAGGACCTCCTCAGTTTGGCAGTCATATACATAAATACACTGGCATACACTCAGGTAAAAAAAAAAAGTCAAATGTACACTACATCAAACATAGACGGCCTGAAGGTACTAGTACTCCGAATGAGAGAGCGATGGCCAATGTCCTTGCAGGCCAGGCCAAGACTCTGTGTGGGAATAGTACTCAGGGTCTTGAGACACTAGGTTGGCAACAAGACAGGTAACTGTGGAGAAGGTTGGGAGTTAGGTCAGCCAGAAGGCTTCCTTCCTCTGATATCTTCCTGTCAATTCAGAAGCTGAGGCAGAAACACACTCACTGTCTGTCAGGTTTAACTGTTAATCCACAGAGGCCTCAGAAGGGGAATGGTCTGAGGCTTACCCTATCAGGACACTGGGTAGCGGGTATAATGGATGGAGGACCCAAGATGTAACCCACAGCAGGGTCTCCCTTATCTTGACAGTCTCTTCAATGGTAGGGAAGTAGGTCTTGGAGTTAGTAGCTAAGAGATGCTATTTCTATCTCCCTATAGAACTTAGGTGGCCCCAACCAAAGTTGACAGGAGACAATTGGCTTCTCTCTTAATTCCTCAGTAGGAGCCTTGGGTGTGTGTGTAGGGGTGGGGGTGTAAGGCTGGTTTAGACCTCATCTGAGATGAAGGGTTTGGTTGTTTTCTTTTTTAAGACTCTCCCAGAAAACATCAAATTGTCTCACAGGCTCTAACTGGCCCAAGGTCCTGCAACACAATTTCCTTCCAAGGACCCCTTCCCCACAAGGGGTCAACATCTTCATCCAGGGCTCATCCAGGAGCTTTGCTTCAGAGTGCAGGAACCTTTAAGAGCTAGAGAGGTAAGGGGCAGCAGTTAAAGTGGAGGTGTCTGAGGAAAGACAGCATCTAAGGTATTGGGGTTAGGGTGAGATTCCTAGAAAGTCTGGAACCTGGGATGAAAGGCTCGACTCAGGACAGTTCCACTGAGAAATGAAAGGAGGAAGAAATTCCTGAGAAAACCTGCCTCCACCCAACAGAGTCTGTATGTGTAGCCCTGGAAGTCACTATATAAACCAGGCTGGTTTTGAACTCAAAGATTCTCTTGCTTCTGAATGCTACCATGCCTGAAAAACTTTATCAATGACTAACCAGGACACTCACAAACCAAAAAGGCTCTTTATTGATTGGTACCATACATGACTCAAATGGCCAAAAAAAGAAAAAAAGGAAAAAAAAAAAAAAAAAAAAAAAAAAAAAAAAAAAAAAAAAAAAGGAAAAAAAAAAAAAAGTAAAAAAATAGGGAAAAAACATTAGTGGGGACAGGACATCCATTTCACCTCGCCCTTTCCTTTGGCTCCTGATAGCATCCTCCCAAAAGTGGCTGGCTGGCATGGAGGACACAGGGCCCAAGGGACCCCATAATCCAAATGGGAGACTGGGGAGAAAGGAGGCACCCATACACCCTGGGACTGCCCACAGGAAGAGGCAGCAGAGCCATGAGCCATAGAACTCTGCTCTTGGCCTCTCCTCATCCTAAGCCTCCCTCCACAAGCTCCAATTATGAACTGGAGCTGAGGATACCGGCTGCTGCTCCTTTGTCTGAGGGAACATGGAGAGGAATGTCTGCTTCAGCTTGGGGGAGGACGGAGGCCTTTTTCTCCCTAATGGGCATAAGGTGGATGGCCTTAGTGGCTCCTTTCCCTCAGTCAGAAAGGTTAGGACTGGATGCAGTTTGAAGGGTTGGGAGAGGAGAGTTCTGGAGTAGAGTGGACAAGGTCCTCTCATCCTATTCCTGACACACTGAGACAAAAAACACAGCAACAAACAAAGCAGTTCCCTTCCCTCTGTGCTCCCCAAGGGAGGGAACCTCCCCACCCATCCGAAACAGCTGCTCTAGTAGATGATTGTAAAAATACACACTGTGGAGGGGTGGGGCTTGAGGGACTCACAGGACCAGGAGGCCAGGCCAGAGCCCTGGAGGCTGGGGACACAGACAACAGGGGGTTGTCAAAAAATGTGGTCACCATTGATGGATCCCATCCCCAACCAATGACATGCTGTTCCACATTTGTCACCCCAGAGAGGGCAAGAGAAGAGAGATGGCGAAGCGTCTCCTTGGTCTGAAGCAGCTCAAACTGTATAAAACGGTATGCATAACCCCTGCCCAACACTCACCCCCACCTGGGCCCTAGGCCCTCCATCTGCCAGGAGGGAGGTAGCTGGATTTTCAACAGGGAAATGGGGGAACATGAGTGACTTTTTTTTTTTAAATTTACATTTTTAATAATATTATTTTTTTTAAAAACTTGGAGCTGGGTAAGTGGCAAAAGGGAGGAGCCCAGAATTTTACCCTCTGTTGACAGTCGCCTAGGGGAAGGGCGTTCAACCAAGGCCCCAACAGTTAGCCCCTAGGGGCTGTGGGTATAAACCCCAGGCTCAAAGGGATAATCAGGATGGGGCACCCAGAACCTGGGGTAAGAATGGGGGCAAATGCCCTGGGGAGAGGAGGGTCAGGACATTTCTCAGAGGCCCAGGGTCCACACAGGCATCCACATGAGTACCCCCTTCCCCCAAAAGGCTCTGCAGGGGCCAGGCCCAGCCCAGGGCAACTGGGGGGCAAATCTTGGCACCTGCCCCCAGCGAGTCCAGTCCCTCCCTGAAGTGGGTGGATGGAGGTTGCCCATTTCAGACGCCCAGTCTCTTCATTCTGTCTTCTGCTCCCTGGAGCTGTAAGGGGTAGGCAGGCAGAGCGCTGGGTGGCCGTGGTAGGGCCTTTACTGGGAAGCCTGTGACGTGGGATTCTCCGATTTGCTTTCTTGGCTGGATGGAGGCTTGCTGTTCCAGGGGCTGTTGGCGCCCAGTGCAGGGGAGTTGTTAAAGCTGTCCTCGTCGTCAATGCCGTTGGCCGCGTCAAACTGGGTGTTCTCCAGCCGAGTGATGAGCCTCTCGTCCTCGTCCCCGAACTCCCCGCCCATCAGGGTGGGCTCCCCCACCACCATCACATCCTGAGAGTGGCGGAGGTCCCCAAACATAATCGGGGCAGGGGCTCGCCCGACCCAGGGCAGCAGATATCCCCAAAGCCCCCATACCCTCCCTAGAAGCTCAACACCCCACCCCCTCTTCATACCCAAGTTTAAAATCCCAACTTTTGACACCCTTGGCTCCTGGACTCCTTCCCACAAAAGGACTCCAGAGCATCATAGCCTCTGGCCTCTACCCACTGGATTCTGGAAAGAAATAGCCTTTTACTCCCCTAGCTCCCTATCCATCTCCCTCAGATTTAGGGGACCCTGAAACTTCTGTCCATATTATGTAAGAGTGAGCAGATAAAAAATGAGGGAGGTGACTGTGTATGTGCACAAATGTGCATGTATTCTCCCTACGCAACATCCAACTCTGCAGAACCTTCCATCAGTGTGAGTGTATTCTGATGGTATGTGCCTGCCACACAGAATCTGCTCGGAACGCCTTAGGTTCTCACAGCTGATTCTGACCCGTGCTCTGTGTACCTATGACTGAGCTTGTGTGATCACAACCATGCATGCATGTGCCTGGCAAAGATTCTCTCATCAGTGGAAGGAGTCAGATCATGCTGGCTCTAGAGTACACGGGGAAAACTGTCTTTGCTTCTATGCCTGCTAGTAAGCTCAGGCTCAGACAGGGGTCAGGGGTGAGCAGTGGGGCAGCCCAGAAGAGAAGAAAGCCGAGATGCTTACAGGTACCTGGCTGGAGAGAGCGAAGGTGCTGGCTGGGCTCTTCTTCTTGCTGTTGCTGTTGTTGGTGTTGCCACCCCCCGAGCTCATGGTGCTACCCCCTGACATCTTCCTTTTCCTCCGTTTGCTGGGCTGCTGTCGTGCAGGCTCCGCTATGCCAGAGAGAGACAGAGAAGACTAAGGTGGGAGAGGGCCCTGGACTCTTATTCTCCATCCCCACTCCTCAGAAGCCTGCCTTTACCCTGTTCTCAGCCTTGTAGTCCCAGGAGTAAGAAAGGAGCAGAGGGAATTTCATGTCAAGAGGAGATAAAAGCTACAGCCTCAGGTATCCTGTCAAGAGCCTGGTGAGGGCTGGGGCAAGGCACTCACCGGGAGGTGCTACCATACGCTGCCACTTTTGGAAAAGGCAGGTCTTGAGGCAGTCTCGGGGGCTGAGGCTGTAGGTCTTGTGGCGGGACATGAGTTCCTGCATGGGCTCGAGTATCACACAGAGCTGGGGATAGACCAGAAGGAGAATTAGACTGTGACAGGAGAGACGTGGAACTCAAATAAGAGAGGCTGGGACAACACTGGAGTCATCAGACTTACTCGGAGGTAGTTGAGAGTGGAATTGGACAGCCCACACCGGGTAATGTTTTTGGAGAGCTGATCCAGCATCTGGGGGTCCTGGGCCTAGAGAAGGAGAAAGAACACTGGCATCTGGTCACCTGAGCATGTGACATAATGAGAAAAAAGGACTAGAATTAAACCCATCTCTCCTCTCTACTCTTAAGTTCAGAAAACAGCACAGCTGCTTAGCCCCGCTGCTGCTCGCCTCCCCGCTGCTGCTCGCCTCCCCCTTCTCGTAGGTCATGGCCACAACTCACGTGCATGGCCAGGATACTCCTGGGGATGAGCTCTCTGTGCTGCCGGATACTGAAGTGCCATGTCTTTATCCGCATCATGTCGTCAAACATGAACTCCAGGTACAACCGGCCTTCCACACACACCTGGGGATAGGTTTGTCACGTCCCTGCCCTCTTTCCCACAGCCACAAGAATGTGCCTGTTACAGCTCTCCCCTCGGCTGGCTCACAACTCTCCCCCTGCATACACTGCTGCTACCTGTCCGAGTATCTGGGTGTGTAACTGTTGCAGCATGCCCCCTCCCCATATACCTGTCACACCTGGCCTTTACACACTCACATGTACTTACACACCACAGTAGGATAGCTTAACAGATCCTCGTCCTGTTCCCAAGTAGCCAGAGAAAACCCCATCTGCTACAAGCTCTATGAGGACAGGCTCTCGTTCACCGTATACCTCGGGGCCCAGAAAACTGACATGAATAAACCAAACAAATATCTGCTGGCCACTCTGCCTGCCCCCCCTTCTCATCTGGCCGCTTCCCATTATGTTATGCCTCCTCGGGAAACAGCTGGAGTACATGTTGGGAAAGAGGAAATCAAATCCAGGTGCCCTTGGGGTTCCATATCCTGTTGGTTTGCTGACCTGGGTAAACATGGGTTTGCCATGCTGGGTCACCATGCTGCCCTGGTCACAGTCGAGGGAAACAAAGTTGCTGTGGAATGCCTCCTTGGGGTGCTTAAGTACGTAATACAGCTCCGTAGCGCCCCCCTCAAAAATGCTTCGGAAGTAGCGTGGTATCAGGGTCCGGCCAATGGCTATAGAGACAGGACGAATTTTTCAGGGCAGAGGCACTTGAAAAATGACCAAACCAAACTTCTTAACACTTGTAGACTCACAAACTGCAGAGAAAGTGTAACCCTCTCCCCCACAGAGGTCACTCACTGTATCTCTTTGGTCCATCCTCCAGGCAGAAAGTGATGGTCAGCATGGCATCATCCTCAAAGAACTCAGTCGTGAAAGCGTCCCACCAGAGATTGTCACACTCCTGAAGAACCCAGATGAGTATGTGTGTGAAAAAGCATCCCCTAGTGATGCTCACCTGGACCCCCACCCCCACCCCCAGTTTCTATTCCCTCTGCCATACCTCTGTCCAGTTCTGTAGCCGTTTGTTAAGCTCAAATATTCTATAGTCAGTTTGGTTACCGTACGGTGTGTGCCTCCTGGGGAGGGAAGGAACGGAGGTCAGTGGCACAGCCATCCTATTTGCCCCCTTCTGCTTAGATTCATGTAAAGGAAAAGCTTCCTCACTGGCTGCACCCCACTTACCCTATCCCAGGCTCCAGGTATGTAGGTGGGTACATGGGAGTTGGGCTGTGTAAGAAAGAGATTATGAGAGTCACAGTGGAAGAGAAATTACTGGAGAAGGGGAGGTCATTTCTGTCCCTTTCTAGATGGTTTACCATCTAAGGAGGATTAGGAGGAAGGAAAGAACTCACCCCACATCCCGATCCAGCATGGTGCCGGGATGGAAGGGAGGGAAGGCGTTGCCGTTCGGGGGCTCCTTCGGCGAGTACAGCTTGAAAGACTTTGAGGAACAACCTAGTAGAGAGAACGGCACAGTTCCCTGAGCTTCTTGGGAGCTTCCCTAGACCATATAGCAAAGGGCTGGTCTGCTGGAGTCTCTGCTCTGGCTACCAGACAGTGGTAAACCAGAAGAGGGGACTACTCCAAGGATCACCTCTTACCCCTTTCAAAATCTAGCTCCCATCTTATTAGTTAAGAAACTGCGAGTGGGGCTGGAGAGCTGGCCCAGGAGTAAAGTGTGAACCGGTCACTCTATCTGAGGACCTCAGTTTGGTCCCCAGCCTACCAGGTTACTCACAACCTCCTGTCACCCCAGCTCCCAGGGACATGACAGCCTCTTCTGGCCTCTGTGGGCACTTGCACTTACCCCAATACCCCTCTCCCCCATAATCAAAAATAAAGCAAAACTTTAAAGAAAGGAAGGAAGGAGGGAACAAGCAAGCTGGGAGTATTCAGCTCTCCTTCCAGTTCACACTCTGCGGCTTTGGCTGAGCCTGAACCATACGTAGCAAGGATGAACGGAAGCAAAAGGAAGAAGAAACACCACCACACAGAAGAAAGATCGACGGAACATTACAATCCTGACGAACCTCCTTTTCATCTGCAGAGCTTCATTCAATCCTCATAATTTGATGAGGCAGCAGAGACTGACAATAATACTCCCGTTTTTTAAGATACGGTAACTGAGGGTTCCAAAGGGACTTGCCAGGGACATACCATTAGTAACCAGCCAAGCTAGGACCTAAGCCTAGATATTCTAGTTTCCATATCCTAACCTCTGATCCCCTTTTATTGTGTGTTCTAGTGACTAAGGTGGGGGCAGAGGGATTTAGGGAATTCTCTGTTTTTCCTCTACCCTACAGGGTCTTGGGAGGGCAAGGGATAGAAAGATAAGGGGGGCTGTTGTGCCTGTTGGGTGCGGCCCACCAGATAAACAGTTGGGCTTTCGGCCTCCCCACCAACAGCCACTCCCTTATCAGCCCAGCCCCCATACCCACACCTATAATGGGTAGAGTATTGTTTCCAGGCCAGAAACTCAAAAGTCTAACGCTTTTTCTTTTGAGACCTGAGATGGGAAGGAAGTAGCTGGGCCTCTACTTAGTTAGATAGCATTCTACTTACAAAGGGAACACAGAAAGAACCTATATGCCAGGAGCTCAGTCTAGGAGGCACACACTAACTAGAAAGAGGTCTCTGTGGTATACAGGGGCATGTGCAAGGGTGCCCCCTCCTCCACTCTGTGAAGCAGCATATATACTTCCTGGCATACTAGTTTCTGACTGCCATAGTTAAATTCATACTTGGATAGGAGCCAGTTACCCAGGCAACCCTATTCTTCCCCTCCCCACCAGAAAAGAGGGGAAATCGAGGCATGGCATCGAAGATTCTGGACCTGTTTTCACTTCTGCAGCCCCTAAAACTTGACAGTACTTTGAGGGCTACCTGTACTGGCTGCATCTGAGCCCTGTCCCCTAATTTAAACAGAAGATCTATTTTCCTCCTGGGGGGGGGGGAAGAGACAAAGGAAGACCCTGTGCCAACATGTGCCATTTAATTTTCTCTCCAGGGGCCCCATATTACAATGTGGGCAAAAGGGGGAGGGGGTCCCAGAGGGGCCCAGACTACAGTCTTGAAAGGTGCCAAGAGACAGAGCTTGTGTGTGCCTGCACACGCGTGTGCCTCATCCTGCCTAGCAGGCTTCCACCTTCGGCTCGCCCCAACACGCCTACCCAGGGCTGGAACACAGCAGCCCCGGGCAGTATCAGGGTGTCCACAAAAAGCCCTCCTCTTACACCAGAGCTCTCCCAGGGCCAGGTCCCCACACTTTTAAGCACTTCCCATACTGTTCTCACAGGATGGTCCTGAAATGGACCCGTGTTTCAGGAAAATCACAGTCTCTACTCAGTCCCCGAGACTCTTCACTCAACTGAAAGTTGGAACTTCCGTAGCCCACAGAGAGCCAAACCTAGGTAATGAACCCAAGAGTCTGCTTCCTCAGTCTGCCCTCATCTCTTCTTGTCCTAACATCCTCTGCCCTGAATTTCTGGACCTCCTGAAGAAATGTATTGGCTCAAGAACTTGAAGAGAAAGAAAACAAGACAGCAGAATTCCTCATGGGCATTGTTGGGGGCTATAGGTTCAAAGTTCTGGGGAGCTAGAGCCCAAACTCTGGCCCTCTATTTACTCCTCAACTGAATGGACACAAACTCAGCATCTCTCCAAAAGCCATAGTAACTCTCAGTAGCTCCAGCCCAAGGGGGCTGGGAGTGAGAAAGGGGGAGGGACATCACCCTGACCATCTGTCCCTGTTGCTGCCTGTCCACAGTAGGAGGAATACAGGGACCAAAGTGGGGGTAGGAGTACCCTAGAGTCGACACCTGCCCCTCAACAATCTGGAAGCCTTTAGGAAGGGGTTGAAAAGTTTTCTCAGATTGGAAGCAGCATCCAGGGACTGAGAAGGTACCTCTAGTTAGACATTTCCATGGTAACCAGACTGACCTGAAGGCAGGTCCCCTCCCTTTCGGGACTGACCATAGATAAGTCAGCATGTTTGTAGCCCATAGGCTAAAAGCTGAGGCACTTCTCCCCCTGCCAACATAGCAGGCCTGGGATAGACAGAGGGCCTTTTGCCCACCCCCAACAAGCTTTTAAGGTGTCCAGACTTACCTGGGAGAACTGAGGGGGTCAGGGGAGGTGCGGGGAGCGCCTGTAAGTCCTCAGGGACCCCGGCAAGGGTGAGGACTAAGGTGGAGCCAACTTCAGCAGCTCATGTCCCGAGTGGGACAGGCCGGTCTGGCTGGGAGCTCCACTCCGCAGGCCGCACAAAGACTCGCATGCACAGCCTCCGCCCGCCCCGCGGGGTCCACAGCCCGGGGGGAAAGTTACAATGGCCACTAGGCCGGGGGCTGGGGGCTAGGGGGCCGGCCTGGGGGGCGAGGGGCCGCGGGGAGTCCGGAGCCTTCTTTGTTTGCAAGGTTTCCCTCAACAATGGCTGCTCGGCTCTTTCCTCTCTCCTCCTCCTCCTCGGCTCTGCCCGCCGCCGCCTCTCGCTGCCTCTACCTCCAAGCAGCCCGCCCGCCCTCCCTAGGCCACCGGGCCCCTCTGCAGGGGAGGCGGGAGAGGCAGGGCCCGGCACTCACACTCACTCACACTGGCACACTCAGACACACGCAGCGCCCGCCTGCTCCTTCCTTTCTCCCTTTCTCTCCCTCCCTCCCTCCCTCTCCTCCCCGCTCGCTCTCCGAGCCTCTCTCCGAAGGAGGCCCCAGGGCGGGCGGAGGGTGGAGCTGCCCCGCCGGCCCCGCCCCCTCCCCGCGAGCGAGGAGGAAGAGCGGAGGGAGGGAGCGAGGAGGGACTGCTGAGAAAAACAAAAGAGATTGAGACCGGGGGACTGGGGACTGAAGGTCTCAGGCTGGGGAGACCTGGACCAAGAGGAGGCCGGGGGAGACCAGCAGCGAAACGGTACCCTCCAGAGCCACATGTAGGGGTGAAGGGAGGTGCTGGCCTTTGCAGACTCCTAATATCTTAACCCAGTCAGCCAAACCTCCCACAGATCTCTCAGGTTAAAGGCCTGTCCGAGCTGCCACTCTGGGGTCCTCTGGAGAAATCCAAGAGTAGCTAGGTGGCAAGCTTGGAGGTTTACTTTTGACCACATTTTGAGTTCAGCTTGTAAATACTAAGAAAAAGGCCTGGACACTCACTCCAGGCCTCCTTGCTCCAAACCCGACCAAGTCCCAAGGCCTGGATTAGATCCCCCTTTATAGGGAATACCCTTCCCGGGCACCACCCCTGAAGCCACGTGGATGCTAGGGAAAAGTGGTGTTGTCAGGGTAAGGAGGGCAAACTTGCCTATCCAGTGGTCTCCAAGAGTCCTTAAAAGGGACTACACAATCCTTCTCACTACCCCAGGTCTTAATAAAGACCCTTGGTTAGTGCGATATGGCTTGCTTCAGATCTCTCTTCCTACGGGAAGAGATACTTCTGAAACTTCGGTGGAAGTCCAAGCCCTACTACTTTAGACAGGAAAAGGACATACTTGGCACAACTTGAGGAAGGGCCCCCTACTTTTATTTTTTTGCAGTTTGAGTGTGTCCCCTACTACCCTCCTTCCCCAACTATATCCACAATCAATCAATCAATCCAAGGATCGGATTTTTCATGGCATACACACAGAAGCAAGAAAATGATACTATTGCACCTGGCTCTGTAAACATGGTCCACACATAAATTACAGTTCCCACCTCACATAAGTCAGCATCTGATACACACTCCTTAAACCCTAAACACACCCACGGCCCAGAGACGCACATGTCGACAAACACGGAGTTAGTTAAGACCCCAGCTTCCATCTATACAGGTGCTAGGACCATGCATGTATCCTGATCTTACACACCAGAACTGTGTTATCACTTGCTGAATCTGGAACACACTGTAACACGGCTATCCTAATCAATTATCATGCAGAGATTCTCCATATCCCATCTTCCCTGGCTATACTCCGTTCTCTATCACAGCCTGCTCATATGCTATACCTCAGCTTTCCCAAACACTAAAACCTATGCCATTTAGCTAAACCCTGCAATAGACAGCCTACCACCAAGATATAGGACATTCCTTTTAGGTTGAAAATTTAGATTCCCAACTCTGAAATAAAAAACACTCCTCCACCACCAACAAAATAATGCCTGTCACTTGTGCCTTCAAATGTTCCAAACTAATGCGGACAGAGTGGAACACACCCGGAATTCCAGAACTTGGGAAGCTGAGGTAGGAAGATTTCCGTGAGTTTTGACAACAGCCTGGCCTACACAGAGTCCCATGGCCAGCCTGAGTCGTATGGAGACACCATTTCAAAAACAAACACATGGTTTTGGCTGTGGTGACACAAGCCTCTAATCCCAGCACTGTGAGTTCAAGGCCAGCCTGGCCTAAATAACAAGTTGCAGGCCAGACAGGGCTACGGAGTGAGACCCTACCTTAAAATAAACACATACATAAAATGGAGCACGTGGACCTGGGTAATGCCTACATTCAAGACAGAGGCAGGAGGAGAAAAAGGAGTTCAAACACAGCCTCAGCAAAAAACCACAAATAAACTTCCCCAAGTGTGTTGGCAGGCATCACCCGAGTGCACACACAGACACACGTGGACATGTGCACAGGGTATCAAATATACAAATATCAACAGAACAAGTGAACCAGGAGGGCCTGAGGCTGGAAACCCTTTCCTGGAGCCACACAGCCATTCCATACCCTCCCCCTCCAGGCTTCAAATGATTGTTCACATAAGGATGGGGGAGGAGTATGTGCTTTTGCCCCCCAGCACAGACCTCAGAACCCCCCCATCCTGTCTAGTCAGACAGGAGCCACAAGGGGCCTCCCCTTTCCCCATGAGAGGAGCCCTTAAGCACCAAGATGTATCAAGATTCTGACTATCACTCAAAAGGCCCTCAGTTCCTTTTCTGTAGCAAGTCTGCTCCTACTCTGACCCAGCTCCCCCAGTGCACAGGCAGAAGAGGTCCAGCCAAAGGCACTAAGTCTATGTCAGAAGGCCCTAAAAATTGTTTGGGGGGGGGGGAACAAAGAATGACAAAGGGGAGAGAGGCCTATGAGTACTCCTAGAGGTGAGGACTCAAAGAAAAGCAGCCCACAGTATGAGGTACCAGCACTGCCCCCTGCCCGGGGCCCCTGACCCAGGCCTCCAGTGTGCCTGCCCCCCTTCCTTTGTCTGTGCCCGGCCTCCCGTTGGCCTGGCGCTCTGCCATCCTCCTCTCCTGGCTCCCAGCCGCCACCACTGCTGCCTCCTCCCCTCCCCCTACTTCTCCCTGCCTTAACCCTTCTGAGCTACATGCTGCCCTAGACAGGCCTTAGCCCCTTAGCATCCTGCCCAGGGAGACAGATGCTCCTTAGCAAGGCTTGTTCCTGTTTCTAGTCATTTAGCCCCAAGGTATTCTTCACCCTAGGAGAACCAAGGGGGCTGAAGGGGTGTGTACATGTATATCTTGTGGTGTTTCTACATGTGCATTTGTGTGGCTGTGTGTGCTCTGGCTTCCCTCAGTCACATGTGTGGGGCATGTGCTGTCTCTGTCGGGCTGAGGGAGGAGGAGGAGCCCAGAGACAGCAGAGCACAAAGGAGAGACTCAGGCAGGCAGACAGGCAGCCTGCCAGAGCGCCTAGGCTCCAGGACTGCTCAGGGTGGTGGTGGTCCTTAGGCCTAAACTGCTATATGCTGCCAGAATGCCCTTGGTTGAATGAAGCATGTGCTCTTACCCATTCGTGCAAGCCTATTCCTCCCCCTTCTTACCCCAACTCCTACCATTCTCCGCCCCCAGGCCTCTCTCTAAGCCCTTTCCCACGTGGTCTCCTCTTGAAGTCTGATGTGGATCCATTCACCAAGACATCAGTCTGTCAGACTTCTTCATAATCAAGAAAAGACTTTAGTCAGCCTTTGGGCTCGTGTTCTCTCCCTTCTCTTCCCCCCACCCAAGCTAGTAGACATACTGGGACACTAACTAGTTGCACATACTCACACCCCTGGGCATGGGTCTGCTTCCTGTCTCCACATTAGCCACAAAGACTCGTCCCACTAATGCACGCAGGTACTTTGCCCCAATTCCAGAACCAATCTCCTATCTTCCCCAAGCCTGACAACTTCTCCATATAAAACCCCTAAGAATAAAAATTTAAGTTTCAGCCGGGCAGTGGTATCGCATGCCTTTAGTCCCAGGAGGCAGAGGCAGGCAGATCTCTGAGCTCCAGCCCTGCAGTCTCTGGTCTACAGAGAAAGTTCCAGGACAGCCAGGATTGTTACACAGAGAAGCCCTGTCCTCGGGAAATAATTCAGTTTCAGCCCACTAGCTTGTTTAAAGCCTTGCCTTCCTTTGGGCTCTCATGCATGATGTTGTAGGGGAAAGACCCACCGGTGGGCTAAGAGCATGAAATACCTTGTCTAGCACTGGCCAATTGCAAAAGAGAAAACACACACAAACATACACATCGAATTGGTGGGAAGGATATGAGGCTAGGCAGGATTCCAGCTTGGCAAGCTCTCCTCTCTCCTCCTCTTCTCCACCCTCTACAGCAGGAGCCAAGGGTTCCCACACCCGGGTATTCCACGCTCCTCTCCTCAGACTTGCCTATCCCTCCTCCTGGGCCCCATGCCCCTAAAAAGTCAGCCTCTGCAGCCACTTGAAGTGTGGGCCCAACCCAGTCCAACTTGGCCAGAGTCACATGATTTCCAAGGAAGATTCTCCACTGGCAGCTCCCCTTGGGGGATTGTGTTTGTGTGAGTGTTGGGGGGTTGGGGGGGGGAGTGGGATCCTAGTTCCAAAGTATAGGCTTCTCAGAATACAGGACATATAGAGGGGCAAGCCAGGTTAGACCCAAGACACTGACCACTGACTTACTAGAGAAAGCTGAGTCCATCCTGGAAGGCAGGCCAGTTTGAGGACACAGAGTTATAAGGAAGGGGCAGACTATATTCTGAGACTCTCTTTAAACTACCTCTCCTACCACATGGCTCAACGTTTTCCTCCTAGCACTTGTAGCCTATACCGCGACACTCTCACACACAGGTGTTCCCTGGCACTATCCGATACCTGTCAGGGAAGGTTGTGATTTGAATTTGGGTCCTCAAGTTTTCACTTTGGGGGGGGGGTGCCAAGCATTGCTCCCCCAACTCAAATCTGCAAACCACTCTTAACCTCATGGCCTACCTGGAACTGCTACATTCCCCCTCCCACGAAGACAGCAGACCCAAGGGCCCAATTATCTGACACCCCCTAGGAGTGCTTTCTGTCCCTCAAGAGGGCCAACCTTCCCTGGCAACAGACAGGAAAAGTGTGTGTGGGGGGGTAAGATGGGCTCCAATCAACTCCTCCCCCAAACAGCATCCTAAGAAACAGCCCGAGGGGGGGAATGTCACAAAATATGTAAGAGGCAATAAGCAGCAGGGAAGGGGGGGAAACCCAAATCAGCCAATCAGAACTCTACGATGACCTGAGGGGGGGGTCAAAAGTCCAAAGTCACTTCTGATTGGCTAACACCCTGGAATTCTGGGAATTTCAGTCCCCCCCCATTTCTCCCCAGTTAGCCTCCCCCCCTCAAAAAAAAAATACAAGCCATTCTTAGCACCCCCTTCCCATGCCGCTGGGCAGCTGCGCATTTATACAGATGAGAAAACCCGCCCCCGACCGAGGCCCCACTAACTCTATACAGCCTCCGACCCCCACCATGTCTTCGACGCCCCCCAACATACAAATTATCGCCAAACCAGAGGCGAGGGGACCGACAGGGAAGGAGGGGCCAGGCGGCCTCGAGACCCACTCACCAGGACAGGCACAGCCCACTGACATCTTCACATCGCCCGCCGCTGGGGGCCCAGCCGAGTCACGATGCCCGCCCCTCGCAGGGACAGGCCGGGCATGAGCCGCTGCCGCCGCCCGCGGCCCCCGATGCCCGAGCCGCCGGCCCGGCCCGGCCTCTGCCCGGTTCGGGCCGCCCCTGCCTGCAGCGAGGGGCCTGTCAGGCGCGGAGCAGACAGGAAGGAAGCCAGGCAGGAAGGCGAGCTGCCTCTGCGTGTGTACGCGCGGGTGTGCGTCCCCGGAGTGTGTGTCCGTGTGTGCGCGTGTGCGTGTGCGTGTCTGTGCGCTCCCGCCGCCCTCCTCGCCGCCGCCCTCGCGCTCGCTCCCGTTCGCGCGTCCTCTCCCTCTCGCAGGCGCCGGCTCTCCGGCCAGAGTCGGGCTGGGCCGGGCTTTATTAATATGCTAATTGTCCTGGTAGTGGGAGGGGAGAGCCGTGTCAAAGTGACCCGGGCGAGCGCGCCGCTAGCGACGACGTGCGTGCGCCGCGCGGCGAGGGCCAGGGAGCGCTCCCGGGAACTGCATGCATGTGACGCAGCTCTTAAAAAACGAGACGGAGGCAGAGACCCCGGCGAGGGCGGGCGCCTGGGAGCGGGAGGAGGCGAAGCCTCACGCTCGGCGTCCGTCCTCCGGGTGCGCGGGGTTGGGAGCGTAGCTGAGCGGGAGCGGGAGCGAGGACTGGGGGAGGCGGAGCCTGGGTGGGCAGTGAGGTGCACCCTCTCTCCACCCCCGGGAGGGATGGGGCGCTGACCCCTGCCCGTGTTTTGAGCTGAGACCCTAGCGGTATTCTACAGACCCTGTGTGACGCGCTCCACC
This sequence comes from Rhabdomys pumilio, assembly GCA_030674055.1. NCBI lineage: Eukaryota > Metazoa > Chordata > Mammalia > Rodentia > Muridae > Rhabdomys > Rhabdomys pumilio. The sequence goes on from JANHMN010000003.1 coordinate 171,771,883, forward strand.
CAAAGGTGGGTGGGAAAAGGAGCACTATCCTAATTCTCTGAGCAACCCCTAGACTCATCCCTTTTCTAAATTAACCAGACCATGCCTGCTAAACCAGTTGGGACTAGAGCTAAAAGGGTTAATTAAGTAGGAACCCCGCCCTTCCCCGCCTAAGGGCCTGAGGTCCGCATTTTGCAAGGGGACACAAGGGCTGTGGTATGACCATTAGGCTTGGGGGGTGGACTACGAAGGCCATCCTTTCCTCTTGCAGGCTCTGACGCACCAGTTAAGACACTTCCCTTCCCCCACTTTCTCCTTCCAGCCTTAGAGCCTTCTACCCACCCACCCCCATCCTCCGCCCCTGGAAGCAGCTCCCTGTTGAGGGTTTTGAAGGTGGAGAACAGGAAGCCTACTTCTTCAGTGCCCCCTACCCATAGGGGCAGAGGCCACGGCGCGGGTTGCGGGTGGGGCATCCTGGACAGTCTATGTAAGAAACACTCTTCCAAAGGGAGAAACCTCCCAACCTTCAGGCAGTCCTCAAGGACTCCTCAACCCAACCCTTAGAGGAGAACTCTTCCATCCCTTCCCCAAAGCCCAGCCCCTGCTGCCTCATAAACAGGAAATACCTATTAGCAGGGAGGAGGGGAACTGTTTGAAGGAGAGAGTTCCGGGAGAGGGGGTCCCCAAGCCTTAGCTTCTGTCTCTTAAGCTTCGTGGTGTATTCCGTGGGTAGATTTTGGGGACCTGGGCTGGTATCCCCAGTCTAAGGTTTCTGAACTAGACTGGGTAGATTGGCTTCCCTTTGTTGCTAAAATGGGGATTGTTTGATAAAGGTGTTTGATTTCCCTACCCCCGACTTAGGAGTTTGCACAGCTGGTTTGACTGTCCAGGGGAGAGTTACAAATGTGGGGGCTAAGATGATGGGAGACCCCGTATCCCAACCTTACGTTTTTGTCAAGGAGCAAGAAACTGTGGAAGGAGAGTCTGAGGATTGAAAGGAGGGCGTGCCTAGGAATAAGAATACCCCTCCCCCAGTGTTTAGAATAGGGGGAGCTCTTCGGGATTACGCCGCTTGCAGTCGTCCCCGTCCCCACCCCCCCAACCCCCACCAAGGGCATAGAAGGACTTGACAAAAACCATCCACACACCAGCATTTCTTTGGCAGCATCCTCTGCCAGAGCCCATCTCCTCTCCACTTTCTTTCAGAGGTCAGCACTAGAGGGAGCAGAGAGGACCTAAGGCAACGGATAGCCCAGAGATCTAGATGCTTAGATTTAAAGCCCAGCACAAGCCCTCTTGAGCTGAATGATGGCCGACAGCCCCACCCTGAACTCCCGGCTTTACTCTGTAATTGGTACCTGCAGCTTGGTGAGATATAAGCCAGACAATGTATACTCAGATTCCTGCATAGCCTCCCTCCCCGTGTAGTACTGGATAGACATTAGTACAAATATGCTTTTTTTTTTTTTGGAGATTATTTCAAGGATGACAGAAGTGTGCTGAATGTGGCCTGATACAGAGGAGGGTGATATCTTTCAGCTTTGACTCCATATCTCTACCATCCATGGATGTGCCTTCTCCCAGTCCCGTGACCACTTGCCCCTAAGGCCACTCATTCCTTACAACTAGCTAGGCCAGATTCCTGATCACCTACCTGGTGGACTGTAAGGATTTTCACCTACCCTACAGAGGTCTTCCTTCCCTTTCAATGAGAGGTTCTTCTAGGCTGGAAATGTAGAAGGTGAAATGCAAGGAAGGAGAAAAGAAGTCAAACTGCTGTAGTGAACAACTATCGGGCTCCGCTGGGCAATGCACACCCGTGGTCTCCTTTATAAGGACAATGTACATTTGGGTGTGAATGATGCCTGTGCACATGTGTGCATAGTTTCATGTGTGCATGCAGAGGCCAGAGGTCAACCTCTGGTGTACTTCCTCAGGAACCATCTTAGTTTTAAGACGATCCAGACTCTCACTGAGCTCTGGAGCTCCCTGGTTAGGCTAAGCTGGCTAACCCTGACCACTGTGGAGCCCCAAGGATGTGCCCATCTCTACCGCCCCGGGTGCTAGGGTTATAGCCATTTGCTACCCTATCTGCATTTTTAGGTAGGTGCTGTGGAATCACACTCAAATCCTCATGCTGGCAGAGCAACCCTTTACCAACTTAGCGTCTTCCTTGCGAAGAACTACTGATCCTTCTGCTTCTGCCGCCAGTGTTGGGGCACTACACCTGGATCTCATGAGGACCTTTAGAAGGCGCTGTTTATTGCCTACATTGCACAAACAAGTACACTGAGGTTCAGGGTTGGGCCACACAGCTCGGTGGTAGAGAGCACACACCAAAATGTGTGCTGCTTTGTCTGCCATCAGCCTTGCAACGATGCGGTTCAGAGAGCTGAGTGTGTTTTATTTAAAGGGAAGGAAATTAGTTTATATGTATGGTCCCTTGCTAGAAGAGACCTAGAGCAGAAGAGTGGGAGGAGAATGGATAAAAAATAAAGTGCATGACTGGAGAGTTGGCTCTGTAGCTGGCCTTAGAGATCCACCTGCCTCTGCAGTGCTGGGATCAAAGATGTGCTCACCCGTGGCTCAAACAGGCTGTTCTTAAAAAAAGACTAGGGTTTAATTGCCAGCACCTACATGGTGGCTTACAGTGCTATGTAAGGAAATCTGATGCCCTCTTCTGGTTTCCAAGGACACTTAATGCACAGTGTACTCATCATACATACATACATGTGAGCAGTGTACACATCATACATACATACATGTGAGCAAAACACCCATACACAGAAAATAACTTTTTAAAAAAGAATAAAGCTTAAAGCATGTATGAAAATGACATCATGATTTAATTTTTTTGTCAGTACTGGGAATTGAACCCAGGGCCTCATGCATGCTACACCAGTGCTCTACCGCTGAACTATGTCACCGACCCTAAAAATGTCATAATGAAACTTATTTCTTCATATATTTTCTTAGAAATAATTTTGTGTGGCGGATTAAATGGCTCAGCAGGCAAAAGTCCTTGCCACACAGACCTGAGGACTTGACTCTACAGTGGAAGAAGCAAGAGGACTCCCAAAAGTTATCTTATCCATTGACTGTTCTGCATCCAACCCAGGTCACATACATGCAAAACAGGTGTTGTCCTAGCCAGGTTTACACCTGTAATCCCAATAGCATTGTAAGTGCCAGCCTATCTGGGGCAACATAGTAAAACCCTATTTCATAAACAAAAAATGAAATGAATGTTCTTCACCCAACCCACAAGCCTAGGAGGTTAATAAATTTAACCTTCCTTTAAAAACATTTCTCCTAGGGACTGGAGAGATGGCTCAGTGGTTAGGAGCACTGTCTGCTCTTCCAGAGGTCCTGAGTTCAATTCCCAGCAACCACATGGTGGCTCACAACCATCTGTAATGGGATCTGATGCCCTCTTCTGGTGTGTGTGTCTGAAGACAGCTACAGTGTACTCATATACATAAAATAAATCTTTAAAAACAAAACAACAACAAAAAACGTTTCTTTTTCATGTTTTTTTTAAAGATTTATTATTTTCTATTTGAGTACACTGTCACTCTTCAGTAAGTGCTTCCTTGTTACCTTCTTTACAAGGATTACCCTTGATCCTTACACCTTCGGTGACTTAGGGTCCCAGTTTTGTTTTGCTTTTTAAGGAAATACCATGTCAATAAGTGTAAAATGAGTGGTTAATGTCAGGGTTTGGCTGCTAAAGAAACTGTGCCTCAGGAATTTAAGGTAATTGAAATTTGCCAAAGGTCACAGAGCTGACAAGCATGCGGCTAGGTCATCCCTTCTTCCTTGTTGGCAGGGATTGGACATGCAAAGCAAAAAGCATCTTTGGAGCAGCCCTGGGAATTGTGTTGCCAGCAAAAAATGGGGAGAGAGGGTCCCAGGGCTTTGCAGGTAGACCTGGGATGTGGCAGGGATGTAGTGGAGCCCTTGTGAAAGAAAGGTCTTTTTTGGACAAAGGAGTGTTTGAGGCAGGATCTCTCCTTATGTTGCCCAACCAGCCTGAAACTCTTTTGTGTAGAGCAAGCTTGCCTTGAACCAACAGCTATTTTCCTGCATCTGACTCTGAGTGTGTCTCATGCCTGTTGATTTTTTTTTTCCTAGATAGGGTTTGAAATGTAGCAAGGTTGAACTGAAGCTTGCTATGTAGCCCAGACTCTTGCCTCAGCCTCTTGAGAGGTTGGGATTACAGGTCTGCAGTACCAGGTACATGGCTCTGAATTAACTTTCTTTTCTCCTCTCCTCTCCTCTCCTCTCCTCTCCTCTCCCTCCCTCTCTCTCTCTCTCTCTCTCTCTCTCTCTCTTTCTCTCTCTCTCTCCTAAAGATAGGTTCTTAGGTAGCCCAGCCTGGAATTCTCTGTAATCATGGCTGATCTTATATTTTAAGTAATCCTTCTGCCTCAGCTGACTGAATGCTGGGATTACAGGTTTGTGTTACCATGCCTGACTTCTGATTGATAATACACATTGAAAAATATGTCATGTGAATTGATGTCTCTCTCTTTTTAAAAAAAAAAAAAAAGCTTTTATAACTTTCTCTTTAGAGTGTATGTTGAGTGTTGGGTCTGCGTATTACATATATATGTGCACCCTGTGCACATCTGGTGCTTTCAGAATTCGGAAGGAGGCTTTGGGTTCCCTGGAACTAGAGTTGTGAATGTCTGTTAGCCACCATGTGGGTGCTGTCTGTGTGTGCAGCACGAGCAGCCAGTTCTCTTAACTAGTTGGCCATTGCTCCAGCCCTCTGTTTTTGGTTTTCTTCCTTCCTTCCTTCCTTCCTTCCTTCCTTTCTTTTTTTAAAGATTTATTTATTTTATGTGAGTACACTGTAGCTGTCCTCAGACACACCAGAAGAGGGCATCAGATCCCATTACAGATGGTTGTGAGCCACCATGTGGTTGCTGGGAATTGAACTCAGGACCTCTGGAAGAACAGTTGGTGCTCTTAACCACTGAGCCATCTCTCTAGCCCGTTTTTTACTTTCTTGATCACTTTTTTTCCCATTGAAAATTTTTATGGGATCTAGAAGTATACCACCCTGATTATACTTAGCATTATATCAACAACAAAGGCCTCCAAAGGTACCAGGCACTCATATGGTGCACAAACACCACATGTAGGCAAAACACCAACACATAAATAAAATAAATCTTCTTTTTTAAAATGGGGCTGGCAAATTCTCAGTGTTCAGGTGACCTGTTTCTGAGGTTTTTCTTCTTGGCCTTTAGGAATACTTCTCTGTTTTGTGGTGCTCAGGAGTGTCCCCAAGGATGTGCACATGCTAAACAGGTGCTGTGCCAGCCAGGTTGTAGACAAATTAAGAGCCACAAGTTCATGTCTGGTTCCGGCACTTAGACCTGCATGGCTTTAGTGTCTGGCCTGACATGGATGACGGGGAATTAAACACATACAGAAAAGCTAGGGTTGGGTGGACTGTGCACTCTGACAAAGATGTACAAGCAGCCAGGAAACATACCTGGTTTGCTCTATACAGCTGAACCTGAATCAGGAAGCAGGTTCACTAATTTTGGTTCTGTGTCTGCAGGGGAGCAGTCATGTAGAATCAGGAAGCTGTGGTTGATAGTTTCTGTGCATACTGTCAACTTTGTCTGAGGGAGCAAGGGAAGAACTTGCCTTTCCTATGGATCCAAGGTCGTGGGATCCCTGACATGGCTGTGCTCATAACAGCAATATACATTCTCTCAGGAAATCATCTCCTCCCTACACTGGACACTCAGGAATTTTTTTCCTCTCTCTCTCTCTCTCTCTCTCTCTCTCTCTCTTTCTTTCTCTCTCTCTTCTCTCTCTCTCTTGTTTTATTTGGATTGTGTTTTTGAGACATGGTTTCTCTATGTAGCCTTGGAACTCCCTTAGTAGACCAGTTTGGCTTCAAACTCAAGAGATCAGCCTGCATCTACCTCACTAGTGCTGGGATAAAAGGTGTGTGCAATTGCTAGGCAGTGTTGGCCCACACCTTTAATCCCAGCACTTAGGAGGCAGAAACAGATGGATCTCTGTGAGTTCAAGGCCAGCCTGGTCTACAAAGGGAGATCCAGGGCAGCCAAGGCTACACAGAGAAACTGTTTCAGAATTAGGAAAAAATAAAAGTATTCATTATCACTACCCAGCCTTTTTTTTTTTTTTTTCTTTTAAGACTAAAATTCACTGTTGCATGCCTGGCCCTGAACCCCTGGACTCAGGTAAATCTTACCTCAGACTCTGCACAGCTGAGTCTATAGGAAGCACCTAGCCAGAGCATCTTTTCTTTTGAGGTGATGGCGATCAAACTGTGAGTTGTAAGTATGCTAGGCAAGTGCTTTGTCAATGAGCTACATCTTCGTCCCCAACTCCTGCCATTTTGGGGGAGAAGAGAAAGTATCATTATAGCTTAGGTGCCCCCTAACATCTCCCCTCAGCCTCCTGGGTGCTAGGAATACAGCTGAGCATCACACCATAACATCTTTTAAAATGTCTCTTTTATGGGGGAAAGTACAGTGGCATCTTATATCATTCTTATTTTTCAGGAACAGTTTTATTTAGATGTGGGAACTGTATATTGTTTTTTGAGACAGAGTCTTGCTATGTGATCCTGACTGGCCTGCAGCTTTGTAGCCCAGGCCAGCCTGGAATTCATGGACTATTCTCTTGTCTCTGCTTCCCAAGTGCTGGCATTAGTCAGCTAAACTTTACCTTTTTCTAGAGGAGCAAATTTGGAGTTTGTTTTATTTTGTTTAGTGAGACAGCACCTTACTCTGCACCCCAGATAGCCCTTGAGCTAACTAGGTGGGTTGACCTTGAGCTAACTAGGTGGGTTGACCTTGAGCTAACTAGGTGGGCTGACCTTGAACTAACTAGGTGAGTTGACTTTGAGCTAACTAGGTGGGTTGACTTTGAGCTAACTAGGTGGGCTGATCTTGAGCTAACTAGGTGGGCTGACCTTGAGCTAATTAGGTGGGTTGACCTTGAGCTAACTAGGTGGGCTGACCTTCAATCCAAGATGATGCTTATGGCAGTTCTCCTGCCTCACACTTCTGACCTGGAATTATAGACATGCACTATTGTTCCCAGCTCAGAAGCTTTTTAAAATTTATTTATTTCTTCCTTCCTTCCTTCCTTGCTTCCTTCCTTTCTTTTTTAAAAATTATTTACTTTATTTATATGAGTACACTGTAGCTGTCTTCGAATTCCATTACAGATGGTTGTGAGCCACCATGTGGTTGCTGGGCATTGGACTCTGACCTCTGAAAGAGCAGTCAGTACTGCTGAGCCATCTCTCCAGCACTTGGGAGGCAGAGGCAGGCAGATTTCTGAGTTCGAGGCCAGCCTGGTCTACAGAGTGAGTTCCAGGACAGCCAGGGCTACACAGAAAAACCCTGTCTCGAAAAACAAAACAAAACAAAAGAATCCAATAGCCAGGCATGGTGGTAGATATATGTCTATAACCCCAGCACTTTGGGGGCCAAGACAGGAGAATCAAGAGTACAAAACCAACTTAGCTACATAATACATGTGCAATGATGTTTTCAATAACTTAGTATGTGAAAGTGAAAATCTAGAAATAATGGAAACATCTAAATAATTATACGTTCATGTAATGGAACTAGTTTCGTCTAATAGCTCAGGAACATTTGCCTAGTGATGTCACTAACATGTTACTACATGAAAAAAAAGCAAACCGTGAAGCCATTACATATGAAATGATGTCATTGTTAAATGAATCTGGAGTCAGCTTGTCGGGCTGATTCTCTGTAATACCAGTATTCAGTAGGCTGAGGCAGGACTGTTCCAAGTCTAAGGCCAGCCTGGCTGCATAATTCAATGCTAGCTAAGACACTGTCTCAAAGAACCCTGACCCCTATACAACGGCCAGTTTGTGTTGCTATACTTTTTATTGTTGAGACAAGGTTTCTTTTTTTTTTTTTTTTTTTTTTTTTTTGGTTTTTTTTTTGGTTTTTTTCGAGACAGGGTTTCTCTGTATAGCCCTGGCTGTCCTGGAACTCACTCTGTAGACCAAGCTGGCCTCGAACTCAGAAATCCACCTGCCTCTGCCTCCCAAGTGCTGGGATTAAAGGCGTGCGCCACCACCACCCGGCTAGACAAGGTTTCAAATAGGCTTGGTTGGTTTTAGATTTTCTATATGGTAGAGAGTGGTCTTGAACTCTTACATTTTTTTCTTTTACATTATTTATTGGTTTTGTGTATATGATTGTGTGTGTATGTGTGTGTGTGTGAGTGTGTGTGTAGACAATTTGTAGAAGTAAATTTTTTCTATTTTTTTTTTACCTTGTGGATTTCAGGAAAGGAGTTCAGATCGATGGGTCCCTTTGTGGGCTGAGCCATCTGATGGGCTCATGATCTTGAATAGACCCATGATCCTCTTGCCACCCCCACTCCCATGTGGGTGTTATAGTTATGTGCCACCAGACCTGGCAGGCTATACTTTTTGATATGTATGTGCTTTCATGTGTTTGGAGTCCAGAAGTAGATGTTGAATCTCTTTAGTAGTTCTACCTTACTATTTATTTGTGTGTATAGATGTTTTGCCTTCATGAATGTCTATGTACCATATGTGTGCCTGGTGCCTGTGAAGGACCGAAGAGGGTGGCAGATGCCCTGAAACTGGAGCTAGGGATGGTTAGGTGCAACCAGTGTTTTCAACGGCTGAGCTGCTGAGCCATCTCTTCAGCCCCCAGTTTTGTACTATTTCAAACAATCTTTTTTTTTTTTTCCTTAATTTTACAGGGCTGGAGAGATGGTTCAGCAGTTAAGAGCACTGACTGCTCTTCCATAGGTTCTGAGTTCCTAGCAACCACATGATGGCTCACAACAACCATCTATAATGATGCCTTCTTCTGGTGTGTTTGAAGACAATGACAGTATATTCACATACATAAAATAAATAATTTTTTTTTAAAATACATTTTTACATAGGTTTATTCTTTTTGTGTTTATAAGTTTGCAAGGGTGGGTGCACATGTGTGACATGTGTGGATGCCCAAAGATACCTTTAGAGAGTCAGTTTTCAATCCTTCTACCACACACCTTATGGATTCTGGGAATGGAACTTGGGCTTGGTGGCAAAGAACCTTTAGCTGCTGAGCCATCTCATTGGCTATCCAAGTGTGTGTATATGCCATGGGTATGTAAATGATCCCCTCTAACTCTGTTCTAAAGATCCCTTGGAGCTGGAGTTATTTGTTTGTGACAAGGACATTAGATCCTTTGGAAGAGCAGCAAGAAATCGTAATTGCTGAGCATTCTTTTTAACCCCCTCAAATAATTCAAGGTTTTGTAATAATAAGTGTTGCTTTTTAAAAAAGGAAAATATAGGGCTGGAGAGATGGCTCAGCAGTTAAGAGCATCAACTGCTCTTCCAGAGGTCCTGAGTTCAATTCCCAGCACCCACATGGTGGCTCACAACCATCTGTAATGGGATCCAATGCTCTCTTCTGTCTACAGTGTGTGTACTCATACAAATAAAGATAAATAAGTCTTTAAAAAAATGAAAATATAACGAATGAATGAACATTAAAAATAGAAACGAGCCAGGCAATGGTGGTGCACGTCTTTAATCCCAGCACTTGGGAGGCAGAAGCAGGCGAATTTCTGAGTTTGAGGCCAACCTGGTCTACAGAATGAGTTCCAAGATAGCCCGGGCTATAAAGACAAACCCTGTCTCAAACAAACAAACAAACAACAACCACAACAAAACAAAAATAGAAACGAAGTGTAAAAATACAGAAAAGGATCGTGGCTGGCAGGGATAATCAGAAAAGCTTTCCTACATTAAATAAGATATGAAGGCTATTTTGAGGTTAATTTTCATGAGAAACAAAGGCGAGAACACTTGGAGGATGGCAAGGATTTCTGGAGCATTAGGAAAGAAGCTTGATAGAGAGAAACTAACGTAGTTTTCTGAGTAAACTGTAGAGAAAGGATGGAAAATGCGGTATTTTAATAGAAACATTTGCACTAGTGCCGCAGTATGAGGTTAGGTGAGGGTTAGAGTCTAGACTGGGAGTGTCCACTTGGGGGTGATGTTTCAAAAGAGCGATCGACTTGAAGTAAGGTGAAAGTACAGCAGGTAGAACGTCAAAGAAAAGGGTGTAACACCTGGACAAATTAACAAAAATAAAGTGGTACGCAAATATTAACTCTTATTACTGCGTACTCAGCAGCTTGGTCAAAACTGAGCCCTACAATACTCATACAGCTCTACTCGCTAATCATTCAGAGACTACAATTCCCAGAAATCCTTGAGGGAGGTCAGGGTCCTCGTCTTCCTGGGTGCAAAGTGGTTCGCTGCATGGCCTTCTGGGATTCGTAGTCTCGCAGTGTCCTTCGGGAGATGTAGTTTCCTTCCCACAATCGGCAGGGCGAGGCGGCGCCGGCGATCAGAGCAGCGCTGGGTGTTCAGGGGCCAAGATGGCGGCGCGCCGGGGACGGAGAGACCGAGTCGCGCCGCCTCCGACTGGGGACCCCGGTCCTGACCCTGGCGGTGGAGTGCGCGGCGGCGGTTGGGCGAGTCGAAGCCAAGCGCCGTATGGGACCGTGGGCTCCGTGAGCGCCGCGGAGCAGGTGAGAGGGTGGCCGGCGGCCCGCGGCTGGCAGCAAAGCGGCGTGTGCCGGGCGGTGACACGTGGACGCCACAGGAAAGGGAGGAAGCACTTGCGTGCCGATGCTGCGGGAGTTGGGTAGGGCTGAGAGGACCTAAGTTGTTTGCAGGGGGTATGCCAGCAGAGGCAGGAGCCCTGCGGCGATTCCTGGGAACGCCAGAGGGACAGTGTCGGACGTAAGAAACGTGGCCCTAGCTGGGGCGTCAGGGATTCAGGATTGGAGTTGAAGGCTAAGACTTCTTCCTAAGGATGCCGAAGAAGCTCCACCAGCTTGGCGCCGTAGTTCCTTTTTTGGAGCACGTGGGGTGTTGGGGGGGACGATTTCCCGGGAGAACTTGTCTGCCTCCCCCTCCCCCTAGGCGGCGCGGGCGCCCACGTGGGTAGGGCTTGCCGGCGGGGGCGGGGGGAGCGCGGGGCGCGGGTCCACGTGGGGGCGGGGAAGGGATGTCCACGTGGCTCCCGTCCCAGGCTGTCGGGCATCTAGTATCCGCGCTGGAGCCGCACTGCCGGGAACTGGGTGTGTCTCAGCCGCTCCCGCCATCTCTTGCTTGTGCTGGGACCTCTGGTCTGGAGCTAGGTAGGGATTGCTGGAGGCAACTTTGCTCAGAGCCTTAGGAGTTTTTTCCTCTCTTTCCTGCGTTTACAGCGCCTTCCGTCAGTAGATGGTGGACTTTCCAGATGTTCTCTGAGTCGGCTTCCTAGAAATGTCAGGGTGTGAGGCGAAGGTTAGAGGACTTGAGACTGAAGGGCTGTGGAGAAATGATTTTGTGGAAGCTTCTCTGTCTGACCATCTTGGAGTGAGTTGTGAGTCACACATTGGCGTTTTGGTTGCCTGCAGTTCTTCATAATGTGTGATTCAAGGGTCATGGGAGTGTCAGCTTACCTGTGACTAGTTTAATTTTTCCTTTCATTTTGTCTCTAGCGTCTTTTTGGGAGGAGATAATTAAGCTGTGCTTGGGTAAATTCTCAGATACAGCTTCTTGAATTGTGTCTGTGTGAGACTTTCTGGAATTTTTGATGGAGATAGGAAAAAATGGAGATGGTTTGAGAACTATTGAATGTAGTTGAACAGTTAATGGGTCAGGAAAATGTTTTGTGCTGAAATTGTGTGTGTCCTTAGGTTCTTCTTAAAGTGTTTTTATCCTACTATTAAGTGCTCTGCTTTCGAAAATATTCAAACCAGGTTTGCAGTGAAGTGAGCAGGAATTAGTTGTTTTTTGACTGCAACCCCATACGAGGTCTGATTGCAGGCTTCCCAGTAATACTAGGTCCAGCAAAACAGCCTAGGGGAGAATGACTTTCAGGGCATGACTTTGGGATCACCCATCCTTTTCCCTCCAACTTTTCACATCTTTTGTGGTCAGTGTTGTTCACCAGCACTATCTGGGAGAGGTGGTAGGGGTCCAAGATCTAGCAGTAATAGTAGTTGTACAGTCTGTCAACTCAGTGGTTGTCAAGGCATCATGTGTTTAAGTACAGATGTGTTGCTAAACCACACAGATGTGATCCCTACAGTGTCCTAAGTTTAACTCAAGATAGACATAATAAATAGTGGTGGGTGAGACCAAAGGAAAGTGCAGCTAGTTGGGATTCTGTAGTCATCAGAAATCTAATTTGAAGAGTCTACAAATGGAAGAGACATTTTTTTGTTTGTTTGTTTGTTTTTTCGAGACAGGGTTTCTCTGTGTAGTCCTGGCTGTCCTGGAACTCACTCTGTAGATCAGGCTGGCCTCAAACTCAGAAATCCGCCTGCTTCCGCCTCCGAAGTACTGGGATTAAAGGCATGCGCCACCACTACCCGGCTTTTAAATTGAGGCTCTTAAGGCTGTGTGAGAAACTTTTATCAGAGGGAATAGGATGTGAAGATTAAAGGCATGGCTTATGGGAAGAATGGCCAGCCTAGCAGAAGAGTGGGATGGGAGAGGGCAAGCTGAAGAGGCTAGCAGGAAGAGCAAAACACAAACCATCATAAGGAGTTTAAACCCCATGCTAAGGGCAGTAAGATACTGTTGAAAGAAGTTTTTTGTTTCTTTGTCTGTAGTCTTGGCTGTCATCTCAAACTCAGAGATCTGCCTGTCTCCTGAGTGCTGGGATCAAAGAAGGCGATGCTGTGTCTTTTGAAGGAATTTATGATGGTCCTAGGAAGTGACAAGTTATCTGTTCTTTTGTTGTTGCTCCTGGCTTAACTATATGTTTTGAAGTGTATAGAAAAATTAAAAATAAAAAAGTCTCTGGGCTGGGCTTAGAGGTAGGAGAATCGAGAGTTTAAGAATTACCTTGGTGTGGTGGTGCATGCTTTTAATCCCAGCACTTGGGAGACAGAGGCAGGTGGATTTCTGAGTTCGAGGCCAGCCTGGTTTACAGAGTGACTTCTAGGACAGCCAGGGCTACACAGAGAAACCCTGTCTCGAAAAAAACAAACAAACAAACAAAAAAAGAATTACCTTGGTTACATAGAAGTACAAGACCAGCCTGTGCTACATGAGACTGTGTCAAAACCCAAAGTTGACTTTAAATTCTGAGCGAAATTGGTGTGAGAAAGCTAACCAAGAAGGTTTTGGAGTTAATGCTAGTGGTTAGTTCACTTTTGGCTTGGCCTTAGCCTTTGGCTGATCCTTTTCCCCTGGGAATGTTTGTGCCTGGGGATTGTGAAGTGTGTGGGTGATGCCATGTAAAGGGGGGTAGATGTCTCTGTCTTGGCCTCTAGCACCTGCCAGGAGGAGGTAGAGATCAATGGTTTATAGAGCTGGACCAGTCTGACCTAGTGGCTGGGCTGTGAAAGGAGGCAGGGCAACTAGAGATACAGGCTACTTGCTCACCGATGACTGCTGAGCCATGCGATATTCAGCTTCTGGTTGTAATTACAGGATTGTGAAGACCTAGGTGGGAGGGGTTAGTCCCTAAAACCTGCTGCCTTCTCACTTTAGCTTTGGGCCTAGACACTAAAGTGTCCCTAAACCAGCGAGTTCTTTCCCTGGGCCTTACAGCTCCGCCTTTTAAAAGGATCAGGTTCCTGGAAGCATCAGGTCACACCTGTTGGCTGTTGCTTTTGGAGGAATTGAAGTGCTCCATTTCCCTTTGCTGCAGGAAGGTGTCGGGCTGTCTGTTTGATTCTGTTATCAGGCCTTTACACCATGCTTCCAAGAGCAGATATGCTTAGCTGAAGCTCTGGCCTCACCAGTTCCATTTGGGCCTTGCCCATGCCCTGCCTATGACACTTGACAGGTTTGGGCGGATCTTACCTCATGACAAAGCTAACTACACTGCTAGCACAAGAAGTGTGTGAGGTGGGGCCTCTCCATCTCTGCAGCCCTGTCTCATTTGGTAGGCTTGGGGAAGAGGTTCTCCTTGAACTACCATTGACATATTGTGGCTCACCATTGGGTCTAGCGGTATAGCTCAGTCTTAGAGTCTTAGAGTTAGTCTTAAGAGTGGATTTAGTCTCCAGCACCAAAGAAGAAAAGGGAGTACGAATGTGAGTTGGGTATAAGACATGGTAAGGAATAATGGGTAACGATGGTGTATAGGCACATATAAATTCCTCTGTGATGCACAGGAGAATATAAGTGAACACAATCATATTATTTGTCCCAAAGGAATTGGGAATTACTATTTTCCTCTTTTTTTTTTTTTTTTTTTTTTTTTTTTTTTTTTTGTTTTTTGAGACAGGGTTTCTGGCTGTCCTGGAACTCACTCTGTAGACCAGACTGGCCTCGAACTCAGAAATCCACCTGCCTCTGCCTCCCAAGTGCTGGGATTAAAGGCGTGCGCCACCAACCGCCCGGCCCTATTTTCCTCTTTTAAAAAGTAATAGTTTCTTGCACTTTTAATTTGTTTTGTAATAGAGTCTCTATGTAGTCTTGACTGTCCTGGCACTTGTCATATTAACCAAGCTGGCCTTGAACTCGGATCTACTTGTTCCTACCACCCAAATGCTGGAATTAAGGCGTGTGCCACCAGTTTTGTTTGTTGAGAGTAAAGGCTTAAGACGTTCCTTCCATTGTTTGGTGTATGGTAGGGGTTGAGGCCCTGTGGATCTCTGGGTGTGTGGACAGAGCACAACTTAGGCAGTACACCACCACCACCTAGCAGCAGATGGCTTCTTAACATTGACTTCCCCTCTGACAGTCTTTTCTTAAGTAGGCCAGTCTGGTCTCAAACTCTCATAGAATCCTTCTGCCTCAGTTTTTCCAGCATTTATGTTACAAGTGTATGCTATGTCTTTAATCCCAGCACTTGGGAGGTCTGATTGACCCTTTTGCCCTAGGTCCATGAGGAGGGGGATGACTCTAGCTTTGTCGGTCTTTCTCGACTGGGCCCATCTCTGAGGGAGAAAGACCTGGAAATGGAGGAACTGATACTGCAGGATGAGACATTACTGGAGACCATGCAGAGCTACATGGATGCCTCCCTTATATCTCTCATTGAGGATTTTGGAGAGGTAAGCTGGGGTAGGACTTGGAGTTCTTCAGGCAGGATCTTTGCATGGGGTGTTTTGTCTTTGGAGTCATTTCAGAGATGGCATTTTTCTCTCAGATCCTTGGCCTGTCAGATGCCCAATCTGAGCCCTTGAAAGATTTTTTTAAATTTTTATTATTTTTTAAATGATGTTAGACTGGAGACTGTCAGTACAACCCATAAAGGATGCCTTCAGCTTGGACTGTGTCCAAAGCTTATTCTCCTTTCAGGGTTTTGACCTACATGTCTGGGAGGTTCATGGACACTGCTTCCAAGCCTGATTCCAGTCTGGTCCAGGATGGTTTCCTGAGCATCTTCTGTCTCACGAATGTCAATCTAACCCTTTTCTGTTAGGACTAGGGTTTTGGGTGAATAGTAAGAGATTGGAACCAATGCTTCCTCTTACTTAGATCCCTCTTGCTGGCAAATTAAGCCAAGTGAGTCTGGGAGATTCTCTTGGCATTTAGTTCTTTTTATGGCTAGTAGGTTATTAGAGATCTTGTGGGGGTCCTCTTGTCTTTCTGGAGCAGAGCAGGTTATCTTTGGAGGACCAGAATGAGATGTCGCTGCTCACAGCTCTGACTGAGATCTTGGACAATGCTGATTCTGAGAACCTGTCCCCATTTGATTCCATTCCTGATTCAGAGCTGCTTGTGTCTCCTCGGGAGAGCTCCTCTGTGAGTATGGGATCAGGGAGGGACACAGGCTAGTCCAACGGTTCCACCCACATCTGGGAGCCTGTTCATACAGCTCTGCACAAACTGACTGGGGGCTTCATTCCTCTTAGCTGCACAAGCTGCTCAATCTCTCTCGGACACCCCCAGAACGTGACCTCATCACCCCAATTGACCCTTTGGGGCCCAGCACAGGAAATAGTCGGGTGAATGGGGTAAGTCTGATCTGGGACCGTCCTGAACACACAGATGGGGAGGACATGCAGAGGCACCGTCTGGAAAGCTTGTACTGAGGAACGCCTCCTGAGTGTGTTCTTCTCCTGTAGGTTGAGATGTCCCTTGCAGATTCTACATGGGACTTCTCTCCACCTCCCTTCTTGGAAACTTCTTCCCCTAAGCTGCCTAGCTGGAGACCCTCAAGACCAAGAACTCGATGGGGTCAGTCCCCTCCTCCACAGCAGCGCAGTGATGGAGAAGAGGAGGAGGAGGTCGCTGGCTTCAGTGGTCAGATGCTTGCTGGTGAACTGGACAACTCGGTGAACAATTTGGACTTCCCCATGCACTTGGCATGTCCTGAGGAAGAGGATATGTCAGCACCAGCACCAGATGTGGCAGTGTCAGCCCCTGGTGACGAGAGCATCTCCTCTCTGAGTGAGCTGGTGCGGGCCATGCACCCGTACTGCTTGCCCAACCTCACCCACTTGGAATCACTTGAGGATGAGCTTCAGGAACAGGCTGGTGACGACTTGGCACTGCCTGAGGGTTGTGTGGTGCTGGAGATTGTGGGCCAGGCAGCTACAGCAGGTGATGACCTGGAGATCCCAGTCGTGGTGCGGCAGATTCCTTCTGGATCGCAGTCTGTGCTCCTGGATGAGTCTGTAGGGACCAGGTCTGCCTTGCAGCTACTCATGCCCACCATGGAGTCCGAGACAGAAGCTGCTGTGCCTAAAGTTGCTCCTTGCCCTGATCAAGAGTTATCACTGAATTCTGCCTGTTTATTGGAGCCCAGGGAAATCATGGAGACACTGGCACCCAAGGAGCCCCAGAACCTACCTGCCAGTGCAAGTCAGGGCTCTCAGAAAGTTCCCAGAAAGGGCAGGAAGAAGAAGAAGAACAAGGAGCAGCCAGCAACCTGTTTGGAAGGCTATACCAGGAGGCTGAGATCGTCTTCCCGTGGACAGTCCACTGTGGCTACAGAGGTGAACTCTCAGGAAGAGCTTCATAGACCGGCTGCAGTCCCTCAGAGTAGAGGGAAGCCCCGGGCTTGGGCTCGGGCATGGGCGGCTGCCTTGGAGAAGACTGGGTCTGAGAACTTAGAGACAAGTGCAGGACAGGAAAGTCCTGCTGAAGAAGATGCTCTAGATCTCTGCCCTAAGCTGGTTGAGACTAGCCAAGCCAACCCCTCTTTCTCATTAAATGACTCTGCTCAAGCTGACTCCATGCCGCTTGACTCTATTGAGGATGATTCCCCTGCAGTTGGCAATGCCGTACCTGTTGACCAGGCTTCATCTAGTACTGAGCTGGTTGGTCCTCTCCCAGTAGGCCCAATGCTGACTAGCCCAGTCATGCCTGACAGGACAGGAATTGACCCTGCAGTGACTGTTCCCACTTCAGATAACTTGTCTCCAGCTGATGCTATCCTAGCTAGCACAGTGGCAGTTGAGCCTGTTCTAAATGACCTGGCTCCAGTAGATCCTGTGCTAGTCAAGTGCAGACCAACTGATCCTAGACGCGCAGCAGCGGCAGCTGCTCAGGGGAATCGTCCTTCCCTGGCGTCCGCAGACCATCCTAAGGTCATCGCCTCTGAAGTCAAGGATGCTGTAGGTCCTCCGAAGGTGGAAGGTAGTACCAGTGCTACAACCCAGGAAGCCAGACCTCGGCCTCTCAGCCTGTCCGAGTACCGCCAGCGAAGGCAGCAACGGCAAACAGAAGCAGAAGACAGGACTTCTCAGCCCCCAGCTGGCAAGTGGCCTAGCCTCCCAGAGACCCCTAAAGGGCTGGCAGATATCCCTTGTCTCGTTCCATCAGCCCCAGCCAAGAAGACAGCTCCACAGAGAAGCCCGGTAGCTGTACCAGAGCCTTGTTTTGTGTCTGTGGGTTCTAACCCTGCTTCTCCTACTCCTGAACCATCTGCAAGCAAACTCATGGTTTCAACTCACTCTGAACAGGTGTCATCTCATGAGATGCCGCTTCCAGTTAGACCCCCCGCTCCTGCTCTGCAGTCTGTGTCTCCTGCAGTGCCCACTCCTTTGCCTTTCCCTCCAAGCATACCTCCTTTGCTTTCTCTTCCTTCAAGTGGCCATGGAGTCCCCAACCTGCCCCCGCCTCCTTTGCAACCTCCTGGACTTCCAGTATCAATGAGACAAATGCCACCTGACCCCTATACTCAGTATGCCCCTGTGCCACCCTGGCCTTGTTACCCCTCTGTGTCCCCTTCTGGCTATTCTTGTCTGCCCCCACCACCAGCGATGCCCATAGTGTCTGGTACTCCTGGTACCTATGCTGTACCCCCAACTTGCAATGTGCCTTGGGTACCCCCTCCTGCACCAGTCTCACCTTACAGCTCCAGCTGTGCCTATGGGTCCCTTGGGTGGGGCCCAGGGCTGCAACAGCCTCCCTTTTGGTCTGCTGTTTCTCCACCTCCGTTGTCTTCAGTCTCTGCTGGAAGAGTTGTTCCCCCAGCCAATGTGGAACTCAGTAGTAATCCAGCCAGTCCTCCTGAAGATACGCTTCCTGTGCCAGTGACTCCTTCCCTAAGTTCTGGGCCAGTCAGCCCCAACGTTCCACCAGTGGAACCTACAAAGCTGGAGACTCAGCCAGTGCCTGCATCTCCCCAACCGAAACACAAAGTGTCCACCTTGATACAGAGTCCCCAGATCAAGGCTCCACCAACTCTGTCTGTTGAGGGTGTAGTTACTGGGGATTCTGTGTCAGAGAGGCTAAAGTCTGAGAACCAGGAAAACAGACCAAGGGAGAAAGCCATCTCTACGGCTATCAAGGCTGTTCCCTTACCAAAGCAGAGCACTGCTGCAAAGCTGCCTGCTGTCCATCCAGCCCGTCTAAGGAAGCTGTCCTTCCTGCCTGCTCCACGCACTCAGGGTGCTGAGGATGTGGTACAGGCATTCATCAGTGAGATTGGTGAGTGACAGACATGTGCTCAGTACAAGAAGGGTGCAGGGGCTGTCTGGAAGTGTTGGCCCACAGGATGAAAGGAGTGACTTTCAGGAGGCCGCCCTTTGTTGGATTTCTTTGGGAGTGTCTTTGGTGTGTCTTATTTGCTCTTGCTGTGTGCTCCTCCCTTGGTTCACTCACTTTGGTGCACTGGGAGGCATGTAAAGGGAGAAGCACTCAGGGCCTGTGGACTCAGTCGGTGAGGGCTAGATTTCAATCCTGTGGTGTGTTCTCTCGCAGGGATTGAAGCATCAGACCTGTCCAGTCTATTGGAGCAGTTTGAGAAATCAGAAGGTGAGGAAACCTAGGTAGTTTTATTCCAACTCTTACTTTTGTCTGTGCTTACTTTGGGTTTAGCTTTATAGTTGCTTGAACTGCAGTAGAGGGTAGGGGCACTCTCAGCCATCAGAAGAGCCACTTAATTGGCACAGCATTTCACCTGGGAGAGTAGTCTGAACCAGGGACGTGTGGTACAGCATTAGTCGTGGAAAGAGAACATAAGCAGAAGTTGCAGGGAGCTTGGGATTGGATGGGGACTTTCTACAGGGAAGCAGCTCTTCAGGTGAGCTTTTGAGGTGGAATTTCATGTGATACATGTAGCATATAAGGCAGAAAAAAGAGGCATTGGATGGTTCCTATAAGATGCATTTGGAGGGCTTAGTAGTTAAGGGCACCAGCTGCTCTTCCAGAGGTCCTGAGTTCAATTCTCAGCAATCACATGGTGGTTCACAACCATCTAAGTGGATTTTTGATGTTCTCTTCTTTTATGCAAATGTACATGCAGATAGAGCACTCGTATCCATAACATAAATAAGTCTTAAAAAAAAAAAAAGATGCATTTGGAACCAGGCATGTGGCACGTTTTTAATCTCAACTCTCAGGAGACAGAAGCAGGTGGATCTCTTGACTTCCAGGCCAGCCTGGTCTACAGAGCAAGTTTCAGGACAGAGAGAAACCCTGTCTGGGGTGGGGGTGGGAGGGTTCATTTAGAAGACAATGAGGAGCTTGAGTTTTTCAAGACAAAGCAGGGTGCTAGGTGCTATGGAGGTTACTATAGTCTCTTCTGGAGGAATTTATTGTATCATTGGGACAAAGAATCTGCATGGTGGCACTTGAGTTGGTAATGGGTTCTGCAGTACATGGTAGAGGGTAGAACAGGAGAGAGACAGGAAACCTGTGTATCAGAGATGGAGTTTCATGGGAGAAGCAATGCTTATCCTGTGCCATGGTCCTGGATTCAGTTGCTAGATAAGTCTAAGGTCAAGTGTGGTATATACCTTTAATTCTGTCACTGGGAAACAGATCTTTGAGTTCAAGACCATCCTGGTTTATATGGTGAGTCCCAGGTCTGCTGGGCTGCATACTGAGACCCTATTTCAATTTATGGCTAGGAAATTAGTTTGGTCCATCAGTTTGGACTCTGTCTAACATTCATTTGGGAGTGGGTATTTCTGAGCAGAAAAGAAATAATTAAATCCCATTGTCTAGATAGCACTGGAAGAGACTGGATCTGAGCTTAGTGGAGGAGGCAAAGCTGGCTTATTTCTTCTCTGGACATCAAAATGTACTACTATGTCACCTTGGTTTGGAACATCTGGTTGGGCTTTTAACTAATATGATTTCTTTACAGCCAAAAAGGAGTGTCCTCTCCCGGCTCCTGCTGACAGCTTGGCTGTAGGAAACTCAGGGTAAGTAAGGAGATATGAGCGAGTTACCCTACAGCTGTTGGTCAGCAGCCAGCCGACTTCCAACTGGACACCTTTGTGGCAGGGATGTTCATCAACTCTAGTGTTTTCCCCCATTTTTTGTGCCCTTCTCTGTTACTACCAGATATTGTCATGGGTGATGAGTTAGAGAGGGTATGTACTATCAGGAATTCCAAGTGCCTTGGAGGTGCCCCTTAATTTTTGGCAAATTTTTCTCTGGGATTTTTTTCTATTCCATTATTATACTTCAAGCTTGTTCAAGTGCTGATAATGGGGTAGGGGACAGTATCTGGGGCTTCCCCTAGCTCCTCGGAGGGCGCGGGCACCCAAACCCCTTTACTTTGCAGCATTCTAACAATGAGAGGCTTCCTTTTTCATATTCCTGATCTGCTGAGCATGTTTTTAGTATTGTTTTCAGTTAACTTTGAGCTTGGTAGGCAAGGTTCCTTACTTGAGGAGGAGGGGTGGGGGTCTGTGTGTAGGATCATTTCATCGAAGATTCCACCTAGTCTGCTTATCTCCTGAAATTTGGCAGAATTGAGGAAGCCCCAAATACACATTGGTCACTAAGGCCCTTCTGTGTTAGACTGGGGCCATGTTGGGCATCCTTTTTTTTTTTTTGCTCTACATACACTTTTCATTGCTTTTTGAGGAAAGCATGTACAAGATATTGAGGCAATGAACCAGGCTTTCCCTTTTCCCCCCTGCCAGCAGCATTGACACTCCCCAGGAGAAGAAACCCCTAGACCGGTTACAAGCCCCAGAACTGGCCAACGTGGCAGGTGGGTTCAGGTTGTACTCCGGCTTAGTCTGTGCAGCAGGTGTGCGGTGTCTGCTGTGCAGCAAGGGTATAAAGGGTATATCGGCACTGGGTACAGACATCTGGTCTCCACTGTTGTGTTAATGGTCAAGGGGGCAGTCGGAAGTGAGGGGCAGTAGGGGAGGATTATATAGAATGTTGTCCTAAGCTGAGGCTTGAAACAACCAGTCAGATGGTAGCTTTTAGGGGATAATTGGACCGACCTGACTGAACTGCAGAAGCAACTAGTTTGTTATTTGCAGCTCTGAGTGGTTTGGTTTGACCTGGACAGTAGAGGCTGATGTAGGGTAATGGACAGAGAACAAGCAAGAGTCCAGGCTGGAGGTCAGATCAGGAGAACTGTGAATGCCATAGTCAGCTGCTTGAACTTCATTCTGTACATGTATTGGAGAAACAATTGAAAGAGCATTCTCACGTTGACTATTTTGGATGATTTGTCTAGCAGGAATCTAGGAAACAGACAGGTATGCAGCCAGAAGGGAAGTAGGTAAGTTTATGGTATGAGTCTAGGTAAGATGCAACCTAGACATTAGGTAAGGCTAGGTGGAGGAGTTCATTTAAGCTTGAAAATGATTCTAAATTAGGTAGAACCTGGTCACTGGGCAGGTCTAGGTAGTTGTGGCTGGTCTCAGGCATGTATCTCATTAAAGCAGTGAGAAGCTGGGCTGACGGCGATGTTAGTTCACTCTGAGAAGTGAGATCTTGAGCCTAGAGACACAGAATTTGGAGTATGAAACTGGATCTCACCCTGCTATCTCCATCCTCCCTCCCCCCACAGGGCTCACCCCTCCAGCTACCCCTCCCCACCAGTTATGGAAACCCCTGGCTGCTGTCTCACTGTTGGCCAAAGCCAAATCTCCTAAATCTACCGCCCAAGAGGGAACCCTGAAGCCTGAAGGAATTACAGAGGCCAAACCTCCAGCTGCAGCTTGCCTCCAAGAAGGGGTCCATGGCCCTAGTCCAGTCCATGTGGGCTCTGGAGACCATGACTATTGTGTCCGAAGCAGGACACCCCCCAGAAAGATGCCTGCTCTAGTCATTTCAGAGGTGGGCTCCCGATGGAATGTCAAGCGCCATCAGGACATCACCATCAAATCTGTCTTGTCATTGGGCTCAGCTACTCCCCCACTCCCATGCACAACTGCTTCCCAGGAGCCACTTGATCACAGGACTAGCATTGAGCAGGCAGATCCTTCAGCGCCTTGTTTTGCCCCATCCACTTTGCTGTCTCCTGAGGCCTCACCCTGCCGGAATGACATGAACCCTAGGACTCCCTCTGAGCCCCCAGACAAGCAGCCGTCAGTGCGCTGTTACCGAAAAGCCTGCAGATCAGTCAGCCCCCCAAGTCGGGGCTGGCAAGGCCGCCGTGGCCGCAGCAGCCGTTCTGTCAGCTCTGGGTCCAGCCGGAGCAGTGAAGCATCCTCGTCCTCATCGGTGTCTTCCTCATCCCGGTCCCGGTCCAGGTCCCGGTCCCTCTCCCCCCCCAACAAGAGGTGGCGAAGGTGAGCTTTGATGGCCTGTTAGAGTCTGTCCTTCTGCAGGGAAGTTCCTGCACTCTTGTGGGTTACTTTGAAAAGGTCATGGGCTAACTCATGTACTTTCAGTCACTGTGGCTTTCTTCTTCCTTTTTGTGGATTGTTAAGAGTCTGTTTACTTGAGCTGTTCCTTGGGTAGATAGCATGTGGTATAACTGGGGTTATTTCATGCTATTATAATCGGTGCTCATCTGTGGTATTTGGTATTTTCTTGGTATTAGTGCAGGATGGTGGATCAATTTGACATGCTGGTGAGATGGCTGCTAGGCTCAGTGAGCTGAGTGTGAACCTGGAACCATATAGTGGGATGAAACAAACAGTTCTCAAAAGTTGTCCTCTAACCTCTGGATGCGTGTTTTGCCACACACACACACACACACACACACACACACACACACACACATGATAATTGTAAAACAGGGAAGAATCCTTGTGGGATAGTGCTACAGTTGTCGTAGACCAGTTAGTAGACTCGAATGCATGAAGCCCTGGATTTGATTCCCAGCACCTCGTATACTAGACAAGTTACATGCCTGTAATCCTAGCACCGAGGAGTTGGAGGCAGAAGGGTCAGAGGTTAAATTATCCTTGGCTACATACAGAGTTTGGGGCAGTCTAGGGTATGTGAGACACTGTCTCAAAAACAAACAAACCAAACTGGTGTTTTAGCACTGATACCGATCTTCAGAGATGGCTGTGAACAGGAGTTCTGACATGGTAACCTCCCTGTCGCCGTGGTTATCTGGCAAGGGGACGGTTAGAACTCAGATTCTGGTACCTTGCCCCAGCACTGTAAAGTAGCTGTCAAAACTAAGGTTAGCCCTCCATCTCCCAAGTCTCCCTGAAAGTCCTTCCTTTCTCATTTGTTAAGTGGTTTCTCATTTTCATTGGAAAGGTGGAAAACACGCAGTAATGAAAAAGCTTGGTGGTAATAGAGCTGTATCAGGGATGCAGAGGCCCTCGTATAATCTTCAGCACCAAAAAAACGAACTATGCATGCTAGGCTCGGTAGCACAGGCCCAGTGCTTGCAAGGCAAGACAAGAGAATCTCAAGTTGAAAGCCGACTTGGGCTGTGTAGTAAGCCCAGCTCAGGGAAAAGGGTAGTAAAGATATGTAAAACTGTAAAAGTGCTCGATGTATCTAAAGTTTTATGGAGGCTCTCCCACTTGTTACCTACCTGCAAAGAAAATCTTCTGAAACTCTTCTTCTTCCCTTCATCTATGGTCCTGAGTGTCCAGACAGGGAGGCGAGTCTGACCTGGCTGAGGTAGTAGAACATACCTGTCCCATTCCCATCATTCCTGTGCCCTTTATTACAGGTCCAGCTGCAGTTCCTCTGGACGGTCCAGAAGGTGTTCATCATCTTCCTCCTCTTCCTCCTCCTCCTCCTCCTCATCATCCAGTTCCAGAAGCCGGTCTCCCTCTGTGTCCCCTTGCAGGAGAAGTGACCGGAGGCGGCGGTGAGCATGAATAATGTGTTTGAGGGCAGTGCATCTAGGATGCCGGGCAGGTGCCGGAGGGTTCTGAGCCTTGACTTGTATCTGGGGGCTAATGGTACCTCTCTTGTCAGGTACAGCTCTTACCGTTCAAATGACCATTACCAAAGGCAGAGAGTGCTGCAAAAGGAGCGTGCAATAGTGAGTAGGGCAGCAGGTCATGGGAGGAGGAGCTCACCCTGTGCCAGGAGCCCAGAGTCATCAACAGCCACAGCTCTGGCTCCTAGAGTGTCACTTTTCCTTTATCCAATATAGGAAGAGAGAAGGGTCGTCTTCATTGGGAAAATACCTGGCCGAATGACTCGGTCAGAGCTGAAACAGAGGTTCTCTGTTTTTGGAGAGATTGAGGAGTGTACCATTCATTTTCGTGTCCAAGGGTAAGACTTAAAATGTTAAATTTTTACACCTTGATGTTTCTGTCTTCTCTGTCTTCTACTGTCCTGGGCTGTGTGAGGTCGCATTCATTTTTATAATCAGAGGGTTAGCCATTGGGGAAATGAGAAGAAACACCTCTGTACCCTGGGTGCTGAATCTTCTCTATGACCAGTGGCCAAATGGCTCACCCTCTCCACTAGTGACAACTATGGTTTCGTCACTTACCGTTATGCTGAAGAGGCATTTGCAGCCATTGAGAGTGGCCACAAGTTGCGTCAGGCAGACGAGCAGCCCTTTGATCTCTGCTTTGGGGGCCGAAGGCAGTTCTGCAAGAGGAGTTACTCTGATCTTGGTGAGTGATGGAGAAGGGCTTCTTGACAACATTTGAGAGGAAAGCTAGATTTGGATCTGACATACAGAGAACTGAGAGGGTGGGTGAGTGGGAAGGGGCCCTCCTACATTCCTCACAAGCAGGGCAGTTTGCCTCCATCGGCTTCTTGGATGGGCCGTGGCTCCCATTTGAGAAGAGTGGTAAGAGACCTTAAATGTTTGTCCCTCTGCTTCTGTAGACTCCAATCGGGAAGACTTCGATCCTGCTCCTGTGAAGAGCAAGTTTGATTCTCTTGACTTTGATACATTGTTGAAACAGGCCCAGAAGAACCTCCGGAGGTAACCCTGGGCATTCCTCCCCCGCCTATTTTCTCTGGAGGTGTCCAACCTCTTCCAACCCCCTCCCCCACTCTCGGGGAGAGAGCTGCTAGTGTGGAAAATGACTGTTTTATAAGGAAACGGAGAAAACGTTAAATAAAAATGTGTTAAATCGGGATTTTTAAGTGGTATTTGGTTTTTAATAACAGGTATTGAACAAATTAACTTGGATTTCTATGTAAGATGGGTCTAAGGGAAACATCTAATAAACATGAACTAGAGGGAACTCTGGAGTGTCCTTTCTGTGTGCTAATGTCTGGTGTACTTGGTATTCTCTGAACACAATCAAAGCCTTCACTGGGTTCCTAGGACCCACCCATCTTCTGGTTAGGTGTAAGGTCACATTGACTTAACTTGGCTTCCCACATCTGTCACATGTAAAATAAGTCAGGAAAAAGTTTTCAAAAAACATGTGAAATTTATATTTTGTCAGTCTCCTGTATCCTAGCCTGTCCTCTAGTTCCCTGTGTAACTAAAGATGCCCTTGAGCCTCTGCTCCACCCGTCTCCAAGTGCTAGGATTACAGCGCACGTGTTACTAGAGCTGCTTTATATGGTGCTGAGCATCGAACCCAGAACTTGGGGTATGTTAGCAAGCACTCTACCAGTCCTGTCCCCGGCCTGTTTCGTGTGTGTGTGTGTGTGTGTGTGTGTGTGTGTGTGTGTGTGTGTGTGTGTGTACACGCACATATATGTATACAGAGGCAGTAGGATACTCTTAGTCCCACCCTCAAGAGTGCTGACCTCTTTACAATCCTGAAGCTCACTGGCTTGGCCATTGAGCCCCTAGGAAGCCATTCTCCACCTGCCCAGCATTAGGATTTCGTAGGGACAACCACACCTGACAGATTGCCTTTTCATGTAGGTTCTGGAGACTCATTCAGGTCCTTATTATTAGACAAGGGTTTTAGGCACTAAATCACCCCCTAGTCCTTTTTTATTTTTGCAGTACTGGGTGGGGTTTGAATCCAGGGTATTATTGAGCTAACAGCCACCTTTCTTGGGGGAAGGATAATTGTATGCATGCACGCACGCACACACACACACACACACACACACACACACACACACACACGCACGCACGTCTGTCGTGTGTGGTGTGGCCCCATGTATGTGTGTTGGAGATTTGTGTCAGGTATCTTGCTCCCCTCCTTTGTGTGTGTGTTTGAGGCAAGAATCCCTGGCTGTCCTGGAACTGGCTTTGTAGACCAGGCTGGCCTCAAAACTCAAAAGATCCTCCTGCCTCTGCCTCCTGGGATTACGTGGCAGATTAAGGGTGTGAGCCACCACACCTCAGGTGAAGTGTTTGAGACAGGCTCTTGCTGTATAGTGTTCTAGAACTTGCTATCTAGGCCAGACTGACCTTGATCTACTTCTGCTGAGGTGAGTGTCACCAAGCCCATTTTAAGATTTTGCTTTGAGACTTTTTTTGTTTGTTTGTTTTTTGTTTTTTTGAGACAGGGTTTCTCTGTGTAGCCCTGGCTGTCCTGGAATTCACTCTGTAGACCAGGCTGGCCTCGAACTCAGAAATCCGCCTGTCTCTGCCTCCCCAGGGGGCTGGAATTAAAGGCGTGTGCCACCACAGCCCTGCCTTTGAGACTTACCTCAAACATTTTAAAAATTCTGAATGTGTATCTGTGTTTTGAGTATGTACATGTGCCTGTGGGTAATACAGAGGCCAGAAGAGGGTGTTGGATTCCCTGGAGTCTCTGCAAAAGTAGTAAATACTTCTGATAACTTAGCCATCTCTCCAGGCCCCCTTCCTTTATTTTTGGAAGGAGATCTCTCCTTTCTGAATCTGGAATCTAGCCAGTGAGCTCCAGGGTCGTCTGTACCCTGCCAGCCCTGGGGCTGCTGGTGCAAGCCACTGCCCTGCTTGTGTAGCCGTGTCAAGGATCTCAACTCTGGTAGGTATGCTTGCATGGCATTTACACTAGTTCTTTTCTGAGTTCTATAGAGTTGTGTAGGCTGGACTGAAACCCAGTTCTCTTGCCTACTCTCTTGCAGTGAGAGCTATTAGGCCTGTTCATGGAGGTGTTTTTACAATAGATTCTTGTGAAATAAGAGGAGATGCAGTTATTTGTTGTTTTTCCTTTTTTTGTTTTTCAAGACAGGGTTTTTCTATATAGCCCTGGCTGTCCTGGAACTCATTCAAGAGATTGCCTGCTTCTGCCTCCCAAGTGTAAAAGTGTGCCGCCACTCAAAAGAACCCCTCCTACTTCCCCTCCTCCTCTCTCCCTCTCCCTCTCCCTCTCCCTCTCCTCCATCCCTTTCCCTTATAGATCTACCTGTTTTTGCCTCTCAACCCTGGGTTTAAAAGCATTTGCCACCAAGCCTATTATAATAAAGGTTTTCTTAACTGGGGTTTGTGTCTATTAAGTGTTTAAGCTCACCAGTTTAGTTTGATCACCATCCTGACGTGTGAACTTTTAAAAATGAATATGTATGGATAGAAGCACCCCCTCTAGGAAACAGGATAACAGTTCTTTTTAGAAGGAGCGCCTGTTTTGCGGAAAGTAAAAGAAAGGTGGTGTTCACAGAAGTGCACCTTTATTGCTTCCTGACCTGGACAATAGCTGATACTGGAGTTTTCAGAATTCAGTGACTTCTGACTTAAGGAAGAAAAGATCGTTGAGTCACTTTCTCTTTTCCCTGGGGTGGTCCCTCTGTTTGAACTGTGTATGGGAGGGATAACTGTCTTGTAACCTAGTTACGGCTGACAGGCAATGTGTGGTATTAACACCCTTGTCACCACAACTTTTAAGATCCTCAGATTTGAGTCTGGTAGTATCCTGAAGAACCTCACTTTAGGATGGGAGGAAACCATTGTCGGTGGGAATTTGAGAAGCAGGTGACACCTCTAGAAAGGAGAAAGAGACTCGAGCTCTCCAGTCCATTCATTATTGTGGGGTCTGAGTAGCAGACAGGGCTTGGAAAACTACAGTAGAAAAAAGCCCATTCAGCAAAGGTGATGCGCGGGAAGTTGCAAGTTTTCCCGCCTCGAACGGGAGCGTGACCTCTGGCGTAGACGCTCCGCCTCGTTAGTGGGCGGCTCGTGGACTCTGTCCATTACAGGATGACGACGCCAGTGAGACCGGAAGGAACTTATAGATTTCGCCTGGATCTTGCCTCTAGGGCGCAGGGAGCGCTGCCTCTTGGGGGCTACTCTTCCGCCGTACGCCGCGCGACGCGATGACGACACTGGTCCCGCCCTCTACTCTGGTAGTGTTCCGGAGTTCCTAAGTCGTGCCGCGTGCGCAACGGCAGTGACGCGTTTGACCCGGAGTATGGCGGATACCGACTTGCGCCGCGTGGTTCCCAGCGACCTTTATCCCCTTGTGCTCCGCTTTCTGCGAGATAACCAACTCTCGGAGGTGGCCACTAAATTTGCAAAAGCGACAGGCGCTGTGAGTCCTTGGTTTGGTCTGCGGGCCGGGGTGGGACTACTCTCCAAGATAACCAAGGCCTTGCCAGGTTTAGAAGTCAAGGAGGCGAGTTCTGGGGTCTGTCAGTCCAGAGTCTGCGAAGCCTCTCTGCTGATCTTCCCAAGGCTTGAGGTCTCGGTATCTCCTTCCACCATGTCTGACTAGGTAGCTCCGAGTCTTATGGCTTTTACTTGGTGAATCTTGCAGCGGTGGCAGGCGTGGGTTCCTCGTGACCGAGAACATGTGGCGATAGATCCCCCCGGGAGCATTGGGCTGGCGGTGCCTGGTTCTTCTGTACTTTTTGTTGGACTTAACTTGGTTGCAGTTTTACCTGAGACTCAAAGATAAATTGTTAGTAATGAAGGCTAGGATTCTATTTGTATATACATTTGCTTATTTTTACAAAAGAAAATGAGTGAGTGCAGGGATAAACTGCGTAGTAATGAAAGCTAGGATTTTATTATTTGCTTATTTATTTTTACAAAAGAAAAAAAAACGAAATGAGTGCAGGGATAGGTTGCTATCAGTATACAGTGGGAGTGAGCATCCTACCCTGTCAAGTTGGCACTGAGCTTGGAGCTCCGCGTAGTGATATAAAACAAAGGTAGGCTTAGGCCAGCCTCTGCAAGATGTATGGTCCCGGCAGCCTTTTGTTTGAGACAAAAGTTCGTGTAGTCCTTGTGTAGTGAATGGATGGAACTTGAGTTTCTCATGCTTCAGCCTCCTCGTGCTAATGCATGCCTGAACACTGCAGGATGCCATCTGATTTACAGAATTTGGTTTTGTGTATTGTAAATCTGTGTGTAGCCCTGGCTGCCCTGCAACTCACTTTGTAGGCTGGCCTTGAACTCAGCTCTGTCTCCCTCTGCCTACCAAGTGCTGGAGATTAAAGGTGTGTATCACCATGCTCAGCCCAATTTACAGCTTTTGAGTGACTTAAGATTCACCAAGAGAAAAATACACAAAGCAGCAATCCCATTGTAGGCACACAGGAACCATGGGATGAGTGACAGCTGTTATGTGAGAGCAGAATAAAGTGAAGGAGCATGAAATGTTTAGTCTGCATTTTAGGAAAAGCTGTAATGGGGGTTGGAGAGATAGCTCAGTGGTTAAGAGCACTGATTGCTCTTCCAGAGGTCTTGAGTTCAATTCCCAGCAAACACATAGTGGCTCAGAACCATCTGTAATGGGATCAGATGCCCTCTTCTGCTGTGTCTGAAGACAGCTACAGCATACTCACATAAAATAAATAAACAGATCTTTAAAGAAAAGCGGTGGTGTTCTTGGAAACACCTTGAAAGACTGTAGACCTGTGGTCTTTACAATGATGATACTGTGGCTAAAAATTTAGGTTTCTGCTTTATTTTTATTTTTGAGAATGTCTCATTGTGTTACCCTGGCTAGCCTGGAACTCATTATTCAGACTAGACAGGCCTCACAGAGATGCCCCTGCCTCTGATTCTTCAGTGTTGGTATTAAAGGCTACACCACCACACCTACCTGGTTTCCTCACCCCCCTCCTGTTTCTGTGGGCATTCCCTGACCTGGAACTTGGTTGGCAGGCCTTGGCATTATGATCCTCCTGCATTAGATCCTGGGAATCTTGGGTTACAGGCCACCAGACCTTTTGAGGCAGGCTATTTCTTTGTAGCAAAACCAGGGGATTTTTGCTACAAAAGGAAAGGATCAGATCAGTCTCATAATAGGGAGTTGTTTCAGACAGGACAGCCTGGTATGTGATCGGGTAATAAATGCCCACCCCTAGCCCCATGTACTCTTCACTGATGGACCATCTTCCAGTGCCCTGTACTCTTCTTCCCTCCCTCCCCTCTCTCCCTTTCTTCTTTTTTGTTTTTCGAGACAGAGTTTCTCTGTGTAGCCCTGGCTGTCCTGGAACTCACTCAGTAGACCAGGCTGCCCCTCAAACTCAGAAATCCGCCTGCCTCTGCCTCCCAAGTGCTGGGATTAGAGGCGTGCGCCACCACCACCACCTCCGGCCACTCTCCATATGTAGTTATGGCTGTCCTGGAACTCACTGTGTAGACCAGGCTGACTTAAACTCAGATCTACTTGTCTCTTCTTCCCACGTGCTAGAATTAAAGGCATGTGCCACCATACCTGCTATCTTCTGTTTACTCATAATTTATGTATTCCTTTTTGCACATTGGTGCAAAAAAACACATTGATGTTTTTGCCTGCGTGTATGTCTTGAGTTCTGGAGTTCAGATAGTAGAGAACCGCCATGTGGCTGCTGGGAATTGAACCCGGGACCTCTGGGAGAGTAGTCAGTGCTCCTAACCACTGAACCATCTCTCTAGCCCTGCCTTTCTGATTTTTAAAAGTCAATTAATTACAAAAAAAAAGTTAATAGTTAGAATTATGAGGTCAGAGGTGTCAGAACCCTCTGGATCTGGAGTTAACAGGTAGTTTTGAGTCTCCTGATGTGGGCGCTGGTAAATGTCAGGTCCTCTGGAAGAAGAACATGTTCTAACGACTTAGCCATCTCTCCAGCCCCTCAATTAATACTCTTATTATTTGCTGAAACCTTTCTAAGACTTTGAAAAGTATGGAAAGGCATAGGGATAGATATACTGTAAAGTTTTCTTGTTTTTTTTGTTTTGTTTGAGACAGGGTTTCTCTGTGTAACCCTGGCTGTCCTGGAACTCACTCTGTAGACCAGGCTGGCCTCGAACTCAGAAATCCGCCTGCCTCTGCCTCCCAAGTGCTGGGATTAAAGGCGTGCGCCACCACCACCCGGCTACTGTAAAGTTTTCATGCTCGAAGTTGGGTGATAGGTAAGCGGAATATTTTTCTCCTAATTTATACAAGTAGGAAAAGTCTTAAGAAGATGTTAACATTCATTTCGAATTGAGTAGGTAGGTAACATAACTTTTGAGACAAGGTCTCTTTACATAACCCTGGCAGTCCTGGAACTCTGTTTTGTTTAGTCCAGGTAGGCCTTGAACTCACTGGTCTGCCAGCCTCTGTCTTCCAAGTGATGGGATCATGCCTGGCTGACAGATTACTTTTGATCAAGGAGATCTGACGCAGAGAAGCATAATACTTCCTTAACCAAGCTTCTTTTCTTATAGACACAGCAGGATGCCAATGCCTCTTCCCTCTTGGACATCTATAGCTTCTGGCTCAAGTAAGCTTCCTTGTTGCCCTTGGGCTGTTTTCTCCCACTAGGTGGGCTGGGCTGTGTTCCTTGGTTTGAGAAGGTTATGATCCCTCAGAAGTCAGCCCAATCTACATCAGCAGGTCCACCAAAGCCCCAAAGGTGAAATTACAGACAAATGGACCAGTGACCAAGAAAGCTAAGAAAGAGACTTCATCCAGTGAGAGCAGTGAGGATAGCAGTGAGGAAGAGGACAAAGCCCAAGGACCTCCCACACAGAAGGCTGGTGAGGCTGTGTTGAGTGGTGGTCTGTGGGGGGTGTGGGGGTGTTGGGGGGGGTGAGGGGAGCCTCCAGAGAGAATGCCTGGCACCTGCTTGGAGGGTGTATTCTTTTTTGGCTTTTTGAGACAGGGTTTCTCTATATAGCCTTGGCTGTCCTGGAACTTACTCGTAGACCAGGCTGACCTCGAACTCAGAAATCCGCCTGCCTCTGCCTCCCAAGTGCTGGGATTAAAGGCATGTGCCACCACTGCCCGGCTGAGGGTGTATTCTCATGGGTACCTATACTTCTTTCTACTCAGCCGCACCAGCCAAGCAAGCCAGTGTGCCTCAGCGTGCTGGGAAGGCAGCAGTCAAAGCTTCAGAGAGCAGTAGTAGCGAAGAATCCAGTGATGAAGAGGAAGAAGAGGACAAAAAGAAAAAGCCTGTCCAGGTTTGTAGCCTTGGTGGTAAGGAGGGCCTCAGAGGAATTTGGAAATGAAGAAACTAAATGGGGCATCTAGCTTATGGTCAGATGGTCGAAGCTGCCATATTGAATAAATTCTGGGGACTTTGAAGGAGATGCTGAAGCTGAAGTTTGGAATGATGGGACTCAAGTGTAGATAGGACTCTCCTCTTCTACCCAGGGACTTGGTGTTCTTTGGGGATACTGTGTAGGGCCCCGAGAATACAAGTTTTGCTGGGAGCTGTTGACAGGATTATGTCCAGAACTGTTTTATCAAGCAGTCGAGCTCTGTTTCTCGCTGTTTCAATATTCATATATTGTATCTTCTTTGAGTTTTTCTTGCCCTTTCAGTAGGCTCCTAAAAAAATAAAGGTTCTAGGCCAGCCCGGTCTACAGAGCAAGTTCTAGGACAGCCAGGGTTCCACAGAGAACTCTATCTTAAAAAGAAAACAAAAAAACC
The DNA here is from genome assembly GCA_030674055.1 of Rhabdomys pumilio. Classification (NCBI taxonomy): domain Eukaryota; kingdom Metazoa; phylum Chordata; class Mammalia; order Rodentia; family Muridae; genus Rhabdomys; species Rhabdomys pumilio. The sequence goes on from JANHMN010000003.1 coordinate 171,805,177, forward strand.
CAAAAAATAGATGCATCTTCTCTTTTGAGCACTCAGGGCTCTTGTTTACTGTCTGCATGTGGGTTTTGTTTGTTTGAGACAGAGTTTCTCTATGTAGCTCTGGCTGTCCTGGAACTTTTGTGTCGAGCAGGCTGGCCTTGAACTCCCAGAGTTCTTTTCCTCCCACGTGTTGGGATTATAGCCACTTGCCACCATCTTTGTTTTAGCTGAAAGCAGTTAAGCCCCAAGCCAAGGCAGTCAGACCTCCTCCGAAGAAGGCAGAGAGCTCTGAGTCCGAGTCTGACTCAAGTTCAGAGGATGAAGCACCCCAGACCCAGAAGCCAAAGACAGCGGTGACAGCTAAAGCCCAGACTAAAGCCCCAGCCAAACCAGGTATTTTTGTTTGTGGGAGGGGAGGGTGGGCTCAGTGTGCAATGATATGTTGCTGAGCTATAACTGTTTATAACTTCCCTTTAGCTAGGCCTGAGACAGGAGAATTAAAAGATAGGGCTGGGATTTGTTATTGTTTGTTTGTTTGAGAGAGACAGGGTTTCGCTCTGTAGTCTTTGGCTGTCCTGGATCTCCCAGGCTAGCCTCAAACTCAGAGATCCACCCATCTCTGCACGAATGCCTTTGCCTCCCAGCTGGTGGAATTAAAGGTGTTTGTGCACCACTATGCCCTGCTAAGCCTGGGAAATTTCTCCAGATCCTGTTTTTGGGGTAAAAATAAGGCTGTGGATATATACATGCTTGCTTAGCATGTCTGAGGCTCTCAACACTGCACACATGTGCACAGCCAGGCACCATGAGTGCATGCCTGTAATCCTTGCAGTCACAGTGTGATTGCTGTCAATTTAAGGCCAGTACAGTCCATTCAGCAAGCTCCAGGCCACTCGAGGGAAAAAAAAATCAGAGACATAATTAACAAAACTTTATGCCTAGGGCCAGTATATAAGAGAAGGAAGATTCCCCCCCCCCCCCCCCCCCCCCCCCAAGAAAAACTTTTTTTAAGGTTTGTTTTCTGCTTAGCAATTCACACCACCCTTGAACAGATTGGTCCTGAGTCAAAGTGATGAGATGCAATTAAATTCAAGGTCTACAGTCTCAGACTCTGAATTCTTGGGAGAAAGATGTATTGCTTTAAAACAAACTTCTTTTTGGCTGGTGTAGTGGGGCATTCTTTTAATTTCTTTACCTGAGAGACAGAATCACAGCTCTAAATAATGCTAATTCTCTTTCTCTTAAGACCAAGATAGCTGGAGCTATGTAATGAGACCATATTTCAAAAACAAACAAACCTTTTATTTTCCTTTAATTTGTGTGTGTGTGTGTGTGTGTGTGTGTGTGTGTGTGTGGTGGGGGTCTTGAGAGATGATTAAGAGTACTCAGCACTCTTCTGAAGGTCCTGAGTTCAATTCCCAGCACCCACATGGGATCTCACAACTGTTGAATGTGTTCTTCTGGTGTGGGGATGTACATGTAAACAAAGTATCTAAAATACATAAATAAGTCTAGTAAATAAATACAGTGCATTTTATTTGTAAAATGTGTATTTGCTTGTACATTCCAGTGCTCCATATGTGTGCAGGAGACTTCAGAGGGCTAAGGGGTGTGATGTGGGTGCTGGGAGCTGAACTTGGTTCTGTCGTAGAGCAGTAAATGTTCATAGCTGCTGAGCCATTTCTCTAGCCCCTTAGTTTTTATTTTACTATTTATTTTTTTAATCTTTAATTTTTCTGTTTATTTGAAACAGGTTTTTTTTTTTTTTCTTTTTTTCTTTTTGGTTAGTTTTTTAAGACAGGGTTTCTCTGTAGCCCTGGCTGTCCTGGAACTAGCTCTGTAGACCAGGCTGGCTCAGAGAGCCACCTGCCTCTGCCTCCTGAGTGCTGGTTTAAAGCTGTGCCCCAGTGCTCTCAGCTAATTTGAATTTTGATTGAGGCTCTAAAAACCCAGGCTGGGCTTGAACTCAGTCCTCTTGCCTCTGCCAAGGGTATATGTATCATACATACTTGTTTGTTGGGTAAGGTTAGGTCTCATGCTAGTCCAGTAGCCTAGAACTGGTGATTCTCCTGCCTCGGGTTCTGGAGTGCTGAGATTAATAGACATTTCTTAGCTTAGCATAGTTGTATGCACCTAAGCTCAACCTAGGGTTAGACCCCCAAACCCAGCAGACACACAGGGCTTAGTATGTGATAAGTATTGCATTGCCTTTTAGGCACACAGCCCACGTGTGTGTGCTCTCTGCTGCTGGGCACAGCTACTTTTCCTCCTTCATTCTATACAACTGAGCTGTTTCGTCCTTCTGATGGATAAAGACTGCAAAGAAAGTCTTGAGAGACGGGCATTTCGATGGTTTATTGTTTTATGGGTGAATCTGCGTAGCTCACAGCATACGCATAGTGGAGCTTAGAGAACAACTGGAGGGAGTTGGTTCTCTCCTAGTACTGTGTGACATCCAGGCTTCAAACTCCTTTACCTGCTGAGCCATTCCACTAGCCTTGAATAGAGAGACTCTTTAAGTCCCATGGTAGCCAACAGGACATTGTTTTGAAGTTTCCCAACTTGTTTAATACTGCTTTTGTTTCTTAGGTACACCAGCGAAAGCACAGCCTAAAGTAGCCAATGGCAAAGCAGCCAGCAGCAGCAGCAGCAGCAGCAGCAGCAGCAGCAGCGATGACTCAGAGGAAGAGAAGAAGGCAGCCGCACCCCCCAAGAAGGTTAGGGTTGTAACTCTGTAGCAAGGATGACATTAAGGACAACAGGGTGTGTGTGTCTCTGTCAGGATTGTTTGGGAAGGTGTTTTTCTCTGATGTTAATTTTCTCTCCAATGAAGAATGCACCTAAAAAGCAAGTCACGGCCAAGGCACCAGTGAAAGTAACTGCCACCCCTACCCAAAAGAGTTCTAGCAGTGAAGATTCTTCCAGTGAAGAGGAAGAGGAACAGAAAAAACCCATGAAGAAAAAAGCAGGTGATTGGGCAGGGGCATCAATGTCCGTAAACCAAGTCCTAGCGCATAGTGGCTAGCTTCTTCCATAAAGGGATCCAAAAAAAGCAGAGAGAAGCCACACTGCCTCATGTAACGAAGTGACCCACTGTTGGAAATGACTTATTAATCCAGCCCACATTCTGCAGGAAATGACTAAGCCCCCCTCCCTTTTTTTTTCTGATGCTAGAGATTAAATCCAGAGCTTTGTGCATACTAGGTGGGTTTTGTACTTAGGAGATATATCCTCAGTCCTGTGCATATTTTTCTGTTACTCAGAGACATGGTCTTACTGTGTAGCTCTAAGTGTCTGGGAACTTACTTTGTACACCTGGCTGGGCTTGAAATCAAACATTCGTATGCTTCTGCCTCCCAAGAGCTGGGATTAAAGGGGTATATCACCCCCAGACCTATTTTATTTTATTGCCTATTTAAAATGTCTTCCCTCTGTTGCCTATGGCCTCTGATTCACAGCAGTCTTCCTGTTCAGCCTTATGAGTGTCAGAATTACAAGCATGAACCGCAGTGCCTCCCAAATGCATGCTTCAAAACTATGTTTTAAACAGGTCCCTACAGTTCAGTTCCACCACCTTCTGTTCCTTTACCAAAGAAGTCACCGGGAGCCCAGTCTCTGAAGAAAGCTGCTGCACAGACACAGCCTGCAGACAGCAGTGAGGACAGCAGTGATGAGTCTGGTGAGCAGAGGGGAGAAGCAAGCGCTGTGCCTGTGTTTTGACTGGAGAGAAGGCTAGGATACCGCGTGCACTGTCACACTTTCCTAGTGCTCTCCTGCTTGGCTTGCACTGTCACACTTTCCTAGTGCTCTCCTGCTTGGCTTGCA
>JANHMN010000003.1:171808990-171841309 GCA_030674055.1 Rhabdomys pumilio
TGGCTTGCACTGTCACACTTTCCTAGTGCTCTCCTGCTTGGCTTGCAATTCTAGGCCCAGCCTAATGTCACAATTTCTCTCCAGATTCAAGTTCTGAGGAAGAGAAAAAAACGCCAGCAAAGACTGTTGTTTCCAAGACACCTGCCAAACCAGCTCCAGTGAAAAAGAAAGCAGAGAGCTCATCAGACAGCTCAGGTAATGCTGCCCAGACCCTTGGGCTATTGGGATATTCACTGCCTTGGGCTGCTGTTACAGGGCTCCCTGAATGTGATTTGGGGAACTGTTCATTCTATCTCTTCTCTCCAGATTCTGACAGTTCTGAGGATGAAGCTCCTGCCAAGCCAGTCAATACCACCAAGAGTCCCTTAATCAAGCCAGCTGTCACTCCCAAGCCATCTGCAGCAAAGGCAGTGGCAACTCCTAAGCAGCCTGCAGGCAGTGGCCAGAAACCTCAGAGCAGGAAGGCTGATAGCAGCTCCAGCGAGGAGAGCAGCTCCAGCGAGGAAGAGGCCGCCAAGAAAAGTGTGACAACCCCCAAGGCCAAGGTGACCACTAAAGCAACACCCGCCAAACAGGCTCCTCAGGCTGGCGGGGACAGCAGCTCGGACTCAGATAGTTCCAGCAGTGAAGAGGAGGAGAAGACACCTAAGCCCCCAGCTAAGAAGAAGGCAGCAGGTGAAGCCGTTCCTAAACCAGCCCCTGTGAAGAAGGCAGCAGCCAAGAGCAGCAGCAGCAGCAGCAGCAGCTCCTCCGAAGATTCCAGTGAAGAAGAGAAAAGGCCCAAGGGCAAGGCTACTCCTAAATCCCAGACAAGCAAGGCCAATGGCACTCCAGCTTCTCAGAATGGAAAAGCAGGCAAGGAAAGTGTGGAGGAAGAAGAGGAGGAAGAGGAAACAGAAGAGAAGAAGAAGACAGCTGGGACCAAGCCAGGCATGTATTGTAGAGTCATCACCTGGGTTGTTGTCCTGTAATACTGGAATGGACTGAGGGAGGGAGGCAGACAGGGAGATAGTTGCCTCCTGAGTTCTGGTGGCAGGTTCCCAGGAGGCCTGGCTCCTAAGTCTGGCTTTGTTTTGTAGGTTCAGGCAAGAAACGGAAGCAGAGTGAGACAGCAGATGAAGCAGCAACTCCTCAAGCTAAGAAAGTTAAGCTCCAGACCCCCAATACGTTTCCAAAAAGAAAGAAGGCACGTTGCCCCACATTATTCTCAGAATCCAGCCCTTTAAACCATAGATTCCCCAGACCATTTCACAGTTCAGTCTGGCCTGAGACCATGTGCTTTTAAGGAGAGCTGTCACCAATTTAACGTTACTTTATTCTTTATTTTTTCTCTAGGGAGAAAAAAGGGCATCTTCCCCTTTCCGAAGGGTCAGGGAGGAAGAGATTGAGGTGGACTCTCGGGTAGCAGATAATTCCTTTGATGCCAAGGTGAGGACTCTGCCACTTGTGGGACCTGGGAGAGAAGGGCAGTTGTTGGCTCAGGTTCCTGGGACCTTATGGGTTAGGACTGTTGAGGGGGCAGTGGAGGAGGAGGACAATCCAACGGCCTGTCGTCTCTGTGATAACTTCATTATTTATTTACTAGCGAGGTGCAGCTGGAGACTGGGGTGAGCGAGCCAATCAGGTTCTGAAGTTCACCAAAGGCAAGTCCTTTCGGCATGAAAAAACAAAGAAGAAGCGAGGCAGCTACCGAGGAGGCTCCATCTCTGTCCAGGTCAATTCAGTCAAGTTTGACAGCGAGTGACCTGTGGTCATCTTTGGCAAAGGAAGGGTGATGCTGGGAGGCTGCCACTCACCTCCAATGGATCCAGGAACTCTGTTGTTAAGAGAGAACTGTGGCAAGGACAGTGTGGAGCAGGCCCCACGGCTGTCCCGGCTGTAGGCCTCAGGATCCTGCTTCTGCCCTGGCTTGGTTTTGAGCATTGATTGTCAAGGACAAAAAGGATTTTTTTTTTTTTTAAAGAAATCTATTTGGTTGTGAATTGCCTTCCTGTTCTGTAGGTCTTCATACTGAGAAATTTGTATATTTTATATTAAATCATGTCATACAGATTTTTGGTGTGATTTTTCAGAGATAAAATCTTACGATTGCCTAAGGCAAAGCAGAGTGTCATGTGGTAATAATTTTTCCTAGTGGAGGATTCTATTTATTGAGTGCACAGACCCACATTTGATCTCTCCTTCCCTCAAGTGGCACTCACTTGTGATGTGATGTCTGCTAAGTCTTGTGATGTCTGGTAAGCGTGCCCTGTGCTCATCTTCATCCACTGAGGCCTGACACTGAAGCTTCCAGAAGCCAGCATGGATTTGCCAGCTTTGGGGGATAAAACTACAGTTCTTGGTACAGAATCCTACTAAATTGACAGGCAGGATTCTTGAGTGTGAGTGCGTTTTGTTCTCAGTAGCTGTTACTGGTACATGTTTACGGTACTTTTTAATTTGAAGTAAGCTTTTCTGACATTGAGAGGCATTTGCAACAACTTGACTGTTGTCTATTAAGTTCCTGAATGTATTTGATTCTTTTTTAATATCATCAAGAACAGAATGGTAAGTTCCCGCATGGTTGAGTCACGGTCAAGGAAGTGGAACTGCCAGCCCCTGAGCCTTGGTGTGAAGTAGGTCCATCCTGGGCCTCTGTGGTGAGGAGGAGGAGGTAGAACAGTGAGGTTGAGCAGAGTCTGAGCAGGACCATTCTGTCTTGAAGTTGGTACGTGAGAGTAATTATGTCCTGTTTAAGTTGGTTTCCTGAACTATTAGTACCTTAACCATGACAATACTGATGCAGACTAGCCAGGGACTGGGAGGCAGAGCTTGTGCCCTTCCCCCCCCCAGCCTTGAGCAGGCCTGAGAGACCTTGCTTACCACAACAGACCAAGTGATAAGGATCTAGGTGGAGTTACCTACCTTGGCTGCACAGAACTCAGAAGCAGAACTGCCCCTGGGCTTGCCTGGAGACATCTCTGACCTGTGACCTACAAAGGATTATGGATTATCCCACCCATTTCCCCCGGCTGAAACCAGGAGGGGCTGTGGGTTGGGTCTCCCCCTTTAAATTGAGAGCTGAACATTAAAGCTTTGAGCCTTGATCAGAGAACTTTGTCTTGGCTTCATCTCTTCTTGCCCTCTGTCCCCCTTTCAGGTGAACCCAGTTGACTTGTGGAGCTGGCTGATAGCATGCTTGCCTAGCATTCGTAGACCAGGTGTGATCTCCATCGATGCAGGAAGTGGATGAGCAGAGATTCCTGGGCCAAGGGAATGAAGCCATAGGATGCAACCAGCTCAGACAGTGAGGGAAGAGTAGGGAGAGCACCTTGGCTGGCCTGTGAGAGCAGACACCAGGTTTGGTTTCCATGGTCACCTGGTAACCTGCAAGAGCTAGCTGGCTATGGCAGCTCCTTGCAGACATCTGCATGGTCAAAGCTCTGTCTTACAAAACAAATGAATGGTTCATGGTGTGTTAAGAGTTGTATTTTTGTGTGTAAGGCCTCAGCTTTGCATGAGTAGGGGTCTGGGGCCGAGACCTGTTTGAGTTCACTGTAGAGGCCCTCAGTACTTCTGGCCTCAACCCCCCCCACCCCACTCCCCCTTTTTTTTTTTGTATTTTAAAGATGGTATGTGCTATGCTTAGCTCTTTTTCAGACTTTTGTTGAGCTAATGACCTGTAAGCCAAAACTAGCTCTGCTACTTGTGCTTGTATCATCTAGAGGCTAAAAAATGATTTTTACATTAAATGCCTTATTTTAGCCAGGTGATGGTGGCCCATGCCTCGAATCCCGGCACTTGGGGGAGGCAGAGGCAGGAGGATCTCTGAGTTCAGAGGCCAGTCTATTCTACAGAGTCTACAGACAAGAGTTTCTCTGTATAGTCCTGGCTGTCCTGGAACTCACTCTGTAGACCAGGCTGCCCTCAAATTCAAGATACCTGCCTCCTGAGTGCTGGAATTAAAGGCTTGCACCTGTACCATGTAGCACATTTTTTTTCTTAAAGTACCTTCTTAAAATTATTTGGGTTGGATAGCTTAGCAGTTAAAAGCACTTGCTGCTTTCAAAGAGTGCCTGAGTTCAGTTTCCAGCACCCACATCCATAACTCCAATTTCAGAGAATCCGGTGTCCTCTTCCAGCTTTGGGCACTGATCACATGTGTGTATAAGCATACATGCAGGCAAACTTTAAAGTTAACTTTGTGTGTTGGGGAAACCACCACAGCATACTGTGGTCAGAGGACAGTCTTAGGAGTCAGGTTTCTTCACCAGGTGGGTTCTTGTTAATACACTCAGGACCTCGGACTCAGTGGCAAAGTGTCTTTAGCTCTACTTCTTTTTAAAGACAGGATCTCATGTAACCCAGGCCCCAAATTCACTGTGGAGCTGACCATGAACTGATTTTCCTGGGTGCTGCAACCTGCCAGGCTTTTTATGTAGTGCTGGAGATCAAAGCCAAGACTTCATGAATGGTAGGGCAATAATCCACCAACTGAGTCACATTCTGAGTACTGATACAATAATACTCTACAAGTGCTAGGAAACAAGACTATTCTAAAGGTTTAAGTTTTCACAATTCCAGCCTTCTGAAGAACCTGTTTTAATGTCTGCAGTTACTGAAGAGGCCAGGAGGTGGCGCTCTTACCCACTGCATAAGAAGCCTATTCCTACTGTGAGCTTTTAAATACAGATTTAAGACAGGCACTCGGTTGAGGCTCTCTGTTTCTAGAGGGTATTGAAAGGAGACCTCAGCTCTGTGTGGTCACCCAATATTTGAAAGTCAACTACAAGCAATATGGCTTGTAGAAGCCAGGGCTTTCATGGAATTCTGTGGCCCATCTAAGTAAAGATACAAAGAGGGAATACTGATTGTCTTTAGTGGTTGGGCAAAAATAATGTTTTAAATGAGATTGTGTAGAGAGTTTTAGATAAATAGATCTATCTCTAGTCCCCAGAACAATTTTTTCTTAATGTTTGTATAGATGCATATGTATGTGAAGACCAGAATCAACTTCAGCTGCCATTCTTTAGGTTCTGTCCACCTTTTATTTCAGGACAGTATTACACTTAACCTGAATCTCACTGATTGGGCCAGGCTGGCTAGCCAGCAAGCCTCAGGATTTATTTCAAGTGCATGTTACTATGCTTTGACAGGTATAGACTAGGCTAGCCTTTTAACTCAAACATATCTGCTTCTTCCTAGTTCCCAGAGTGCTGGGATAAGTGTATGTGCCAGCACATCCTGCAACAGTTGCTTTCTGAGACAAAGTCTCTCTAGACTCTAGAGAATATAGTATTCATAGAAGAGAACAAACAGGTTCTGGTTTCTATGAGCCACAAAGACATCCACGGTATTGTAGCCACTTCAGAAAGGGCAAACATTGGACTAAGGATTGTCAGTCTAAGAGAGATGTATGAGGTACCCTCTCGACATCAGGAAATAAACCAAGGGGCCTGTCCACTTGAGGACAGGAAACAGTAAGTGCCAGTTTCCTTTGGTCAACCAGGTCATACCAAGCAGGCAAGAAAATCAAAACTGAGTATTTTTGATTTTATACATGCTACAGAAGGAAGTGCAGCTTTGGACCTGGCCATGGATACCTCTTTTACGTTATCCCTAAAAGTTGAATGTTACAAGTTAACTACTGGTGTTTATGATCCTTTACACTCAGAGACAATGGGAATAATCTTGGGAAGAAGTAGATTAACTTCTCAAGGATTTAACGTGCATCCAGGTGTAGTAGATGGGGATAGTAAGGAAGAGATAAAAATTATGGCATATGTGGAAAAGGAGATGCAAATTAATGCAGGGGATTGAATTGCTCAACTGTTCTTAAATCAAGAGCAAGGCCACTCCAATAGAAAGGACAGGGAGTACTGGAAAACATGAGTCCTGGCACAGTGGTTAATGATCAGAGACCCAAATTAATGTTATAGATGAGTGGTATTGGCATAGAAGATTTGGTGGATATAGGAGCTGATGTTAGTATACTTTCCCAAAATTCTCAGAATCCAGGTTTGCCAATTGAGAATGTTTACACACAATTTATAGGAATTGATAAATTATCATGAATAAGACATAGTGTCTGATGGATTACCTGTGTGGGATCAGAAGGACAAACAGAAGTTGAGACCTAATGTGGCTACCATACCCATAAACTTATAGGTGGGGGGGGATCTTTTGCAGTTCTCCTGGGGATGGTATTGATATGCGTGATCAAGAACGACCACAATCTGTGCCCTTTATCCAAACACAGGACATCTCAGGGATTGAGTTTCCAAATTTATAAAAGGAGCCACCCCTGGCATACCAACATCCTTACCCCTAAAATGGTTATCAAACAAGCCTGTCTTGCAAGTGCAGTGCCCCCCTTCAAAATGTAGGCACTTGAACAACTAGTACAAGAGAAGCTGGAGGCTCAACATATAGAAGAGCCCACCATATCTTATGGTATCCCACGGAATTCCCCTGTGTTTGTTGTAAAAAAAGAAGTCAGGAAAATGGAGGATGATAACTGATTTAAGAGAATAAGGTAATTCAACCAATGGGTCCTTTATAGCCCGGACTTCCTTTACCATTGTTGTTACCTAGATCATGGCCTAGTATAATAATTGATTCAAACGATTGCTTTTTTACCCTTGCATGAGCAAGATAGGGAAAGGCTTGCTTTCTCAGTATCTACTTTGAATAATAGTTACACACTAAAGAGATACCACTGGAAGGTGCTTCCACAGGGAATGTTAAATAGTCCAACTTTATGTCAGCATTTTGTACAACAGCCACTAGAAATTATTTGTAAGTAATTCCCTCTATCTATCATTTATCATTATATGGATGACATTCTGTTGGCTGATTCTGACAAAGATGTTTTAGAAAATATGTTTAAGGTAACACAGAGAATTCTGGGGGTTACAGATTGCTCCAGAAAAAAAAAAATACAAAGAGGAGATTCACTTAGTTATTTGAGTTACAAAATTATCAGTCAACAAAAATCTCAACCACAAAAGGTACAGATTCATAGGGACCAAGTGCAAACTTAATGATTTTCAAAAATTAGTGGGAGATATTAACTGGCTGAGGTCTACAATTGGATTAAGTACATATAAGTTAAGTAATTTGTTTCAAACATTACAAGGAGATTCAAATTTAAACAGTCTAAGATATCTAACAACGGAAGCATAAAAAGAGTTGACTTGGAGAACAAAGACTTCGACAGGCATATGTGGACTGAATTGATCCTACACTTGATTGTATTCTGGTCATTTTATTTTCAACTTCTTCTCCTACTAGGCTCATTATGCAAAGAGAAGATAGTATTATAGAATAGATTTTCTTAGCCCATAAACAAAGTAAAAAATTGAGAACATATATAGAAAAGACTTCTGGCTGGACAGTGGTGGCACATTCCTTTAATCCCAGCACTTGGGAGGCAGAGGCAGGTGGATTTCTGAGTTCAAGGCCAGCCTGGTCTACAGAGTGAGTTCCAGGACAGCCAGGGCTATACAGAGAAACCCTGTCTCAAAAAAAAAAAGCTTTCTGAATTAATTATAAAAGGTAGAATAAGATTACATCATTACATCAATTGTCAGGAACAGGTCTGGCAGCTGGCAGAAATTGTACTACTTTTTTTATATATTTTCTTTATTTACATTTAAATGTTACCCTCTTTCTGTGTTCCCCCTCCCCCCTTGGAGCCCCCATCCAATCCGCTCTCCTCCTGCTTCTGTGAGGGCGTTCTTCCACCCACTCACCCACCCACTCCCACCTCACCCTACACTGGGGCATCAAGCCTTCACAGGACCAAGGCCTCTTCTTTCATTGATGTCCGACAAGGATATCCTCTGCTACATATGTGGCTAGAGCCCTGGGTCCCTCCATGTGTACTCTTTGGTTGGTAGTTTAGTCACTGGGAGCTCGGGGAGAGGGGTGGGGGGGGACGTCTGGTTGGTTGATATTTTTGTTCTTCCTATAGGGTTGCGAGCCCCTTCAACTCTTTCAGTCCTTTCTCTAACTCCTCCAAATGCTGTGAGCATCCACCTATGTATTTGTCAGGCTCTGACAGAGCCTCTCAGGAGACAGCTATATCAGGCTCCTGTCAGCATGCACTTCTTGGCATTCACAACAGTGTCTGCTTTTGGTGACTGTGTATGAGATGGATCCCCCAGGTGGGGCAGTCTCTGGATGGTCTTTCTTTCCATATTTTTTTCCATATTTTGTCTCTGTATTTGCTCCTGTGAGTATTTTGTTTCCTCTTCTAAGGAGGACAGTAGCATCCACACTTTTGTCTTCCTTCTTAAACTCATATGGACTGTGAATTTTATCTTGGGTATTCCGAGCTTTTGGGCTAATATCCACCTATCAGTGAGTACATACTATGTGGTTTTTTTGTGACTGGGTTGCCTCACTCAGGATGATATTTTCTAGTTCCATTCATTTGCCTAAGAATTTCATGAATTCATTGTTTTTAATAGCTGAGTAGTACTCCATTGTGTAAATGTACCACATGTTCTGTATCCATTCCTCTGTTGAAGGACATCTGGGTTCTTTCCAGTTTCTGGCTATTATAAATAAGGCTGCTCAGGTAATACTATGTCCAGTTTTCTGAGGAACTGCCAGACTGATTTCCAGAGTGGTTGTACCAGCTTGCAATCCCGCCAACAATGGAGGAGTGTTCCTCTTTCTCCACATCCTTGCCAGCATCTGCTGTCACCCGAGTTTTTGATCTTAGCCATTATGACTGGTGTGAGGTGGAATCTCATGGTTGTTTTGATTTGCATTTCCCTGATTTCTAAGGATATTGAAGATTCCTTTAGGTACTTCTCGGCCATTCGATATTCCTCAGTTGAGAATTCTTTGTTTAGCTCTGTACCCCATTTTAAATAGGGTTATTTTATTCTCTGGAGTCTAACTTCTTGAGTTCTTTGTATATATTAGATATTAGCCCTCTATTGGATGTAGGATTGGTAAAGATCTTTTCTCAGTCTATTCATTGCTGTTTTGTCCTATTGACAATGTCCTTTGCCTTACAGAAGCTTTGTAATTTTATGAGGTCCCATTTGTCTATTGTTGATCTTAGCGCATAAGCCATTGGTGTTCTGTTCAGGAAATTTTCCCCTGTGCCCATGTGTTCGAGGCTCTTCCCCAATTTCTCTTCTATTAATTTCAGTGTACCTGGTTTTATGTGAAGGTCCTTGATCCTCTTGAACTTGAGCTTTGTACAAGGAGATAAGAATGGATTGATTTGTGTTCTTCTATATGCTGACCGCCAGTTGAACCAGCATTTGTTGAAAATGCTGTCTTTTTTCCATTGGATAGTTTTAGCTCCTTTGTCAAAGATCAAGTATCCATAGGTGTGTGGGTTCATTTCTGTGTCTTCAATTTTATTCCATTGATCTTCCTGCCTGTTTCTGTACCAATACCAAGCAGGTTTTGTTTGTTTGTTTGTTTGTTTAATCACTATTGCTCCATAATACAGCTTGAGGCCAGGGATGGTGATTCCCCTAGAAGTTTTTTTATTGTTGAGAATAGTTTTTGCTATCCTGCTGTTTTTTTTTTTTTGTTATTCTAAATGAATTTGCAAGTTGCTCTTTTTAACTCTATGACGAATTGAGTTGGAATTTTGATGGAGATTGCATTGAATCTGTAGATTGCTTTCAGCAAGATGGCCATTTTAATTATATTAATCCTGCCAATTCATGAGCATGGGAGATCTTTCCATCTGAAATCTTCTTCGATTTCTTTCTTCAGAGACTTGAAGTTCTTGTCATACAGATCTTTCACTTGCTTAATTAGAGTCATACCAAGGTATTTTTATATTATTTGTGACTATTGTAAAGGGTGTCATTTTCCTAATTTCTTTCTCAGCTTGTTAATCCTTTGAGTAGAGGAAGGCTACTGATTTGTTTGAGTTGATTTTATATCCAGCCATTTTGTTGAAGTTGTTTATCAGGTTTAGGAGTTCTCTGGTGGAAGTTTTAGGGTCACTTAAGTATACTATCATATTATCTGCATATAGTGAAATTTTGACTTCTTCCTTTCCTGTTTGTATCCCTTTGACCTCCTTTTGCTCTGGCTAATTGCTGTCTAATTGCTCTGGCTAGGACTTCCAGTACTATATTGAATAGATAGGGAGAGAGTGGGCAGCCTTGTCTTATCCCTGATTTTAGTGGGATTGCTTCAAGTTTCTCTCCATTTAGTTTGATGTTGGCTACTGGTTTGCTGTATATTGCTTTTACTGTGTTTAGGTATGGGCCTTGAAGCTGGACTGTAGGGCACATGCCTTTAATCCCAGCACTTGGGAGGCAGAGGCAGGCAGATTTCTGAGTTAGAGGCCAGCCTGGTCTACAGAGTGAGTAGTGTTCCTTCTGTTTCTATTTTGTGGAATAGTTTGGCAGAGAATTGGTATTAGGTCTTTTTTGAAGGTCTAATAGAATTCTGCACTAAAATCATCTGGTCCTGGGCTTTTTTTGGTTGGCAGACTTTTAATGACTGCTGCTATTTATTTAGGGGTTATGAAACTGTTTAGATGGTTTATCTGATCCTGATTTAACTTTGGTACCTGGTATCTGTCTAGAAAATTGTCCATTTCATCCAGATTTTCCAGTTTTGTTGAGTATAGGCTTTTGTAGTAGGATATGTTGATTTTTTTTTAAAATTTCCTTGGTTTCTGTTGTTATCTCTTTTCAGTTCTGATTTTATTAATTTTTGGATACTGTCTCTGTTCCCTCTGGTTATTCTGGCTAAGGGTTTATCTATCCTGTTGATTTGCTCAAAGAACCAGCTCCTGGTTTTGTTGATACTTTGTATAGTTCTTTTTGTTTCTACTTGATTAATTTCAGCCCTGAGTTTGATTATTTCCTTCCTTCTCCTCTTGGGAGTATTTGCTTCTTTTTGTTCTAGAGCTTTCAGAAGTGTTGTCAAGCCGCTAGTGTATGCTCTCTCCAGTTTCTTTTTGGAGGCACTTAAGAGCTATGAGTTTTCCTCTTAGCACTACTTTCATTGTGTCCCATAAGTTTTGGTATGATGTGCCTTCATTTTCATTAAATTCTAAAAAGTCTTTCTTTCTTTATTTCTTTCTTGACCAAGTCATCATTGAGTAGAGTATTGTTCAGCTTCCATGTGTATGTGGGCTTTCTGTTGTTTTTGTTGTTATTGAATACCAGCCTTAGTCCATGGTGATCTGATAGGATGCATGGGATTATTTCAATCTTCTTGTGTCTGTTGAGATCTGTTTTATGTCCATTTATATGGTCAGTTTTGGAGAAGGTACCATGAAGTGCTGAGAAGAAGGTAAATTCTTTTGTTTTAGGATGAAATGTTCTATAGATATCTGTTAAGTCCACTTGATTCATAATTTCTGTTAGTTTCACTGTCTCTGTTTAGTTTCTGTTTCCATGACCTGTCCATTGCTGAGAGTGGGGTGTTGAAGTTTCCCACTATTATTTTGTGAGGTGCAATGTGTGCTTTGAGCTTTAGTTAAGTTTTTTTTTTCTTTCTTTTTTTGAATGTGGGTGCCCTTGTGTTTGGAGCATAGATTTGAGGATTCATCTTGGTAGATTTTTCCTTTGATGAGTATGAAGTTTCCTTCCTTATCATTTTGATAACTTTTGGTTGAAAGTTGATTTTATTCGATATTAGAATGGCTACTCCAGCTTGTTTCTTGGGACCATTTGCTTGAAAAATTTTTTTTCCAGCCTTTTACTCTGATGTGGTGTCTGTTTTTGTCACTGAGATGCATTTCCTGTATGCATCAAAATGCTGGGTCCTGTTTACATATCCAGTCCGTTAGTCTATGTCTTTTTATTGGGGAATTGAGTCCATTGATGTTAAGAGATATTAAAGAAAAGTGACTGTTGCTTCCTATTATCTTTATTGTTAGAGGTGGAATTATGTTTGTGTGGCTATCTTCTTTGGGTTTGTTGAAAGAAGATTGCTTTCTTGCTTTTTCTAGGATGTAGTTTCCCTCTTTTGTTTTGGAGTTTTCCATCTTTTCTTTTTTATTGTATTTTTGAGACAGGGTTTCTCTAAGTATCCCTGTGGAGTTTTCCATCTATTATCCTTTGTAGGGCTGAATTTGTGGAAAGATATTATGTAAATTTGTTTTTGTTATGGAATTCTTGGTTTCTCTATCTATGTTAATTAAGAGTTTTGTTGGGTATAGTAGCCTGGGCTGGCATTTGTGATCTCTTAAGGTCTGTATGACATCTGCCCAGGATCTTCTGGCTTTTATAGTCTCTGGTGAGAAGTCTTCTGATAGGTCTGCCTCTTGTATGTTCATGGGCATTTCTTTCTTTAGGTTAGGGAAGTTTTCTTCTATAATTTTGTTGAAGATATTTACTGATTCTTTAAGTTGGGAATCTTCACTCTCATCTATACCTATTAACCTTAGGTTTGGTCTTTTCATTATGTCCTGGATTTCCTGGATGTTTTGGGTAAGGAGCTTTTTGCATTTTGCATTTTCTTTGACTGTTGTGCCAATGTTTTCTATGGTATCTTCTGTACCTGAGATTCTCTCTTCTATCTCTTGTATTCTGTTAGTGATGCTTGCATCTATGACTCCTGATCTCTTTCCTATGTTTTCTATCTCCTGGGTTGTCTTCCTTTGTGATTTCTTTATTATTTCTATTTTCATTTTTAGATCCTGGATGGTTTTGCTCAATTCCTTCACCTGCTTGGTTGTGGGTTTTTTTTTTTTGTTTTGTTTTGTTTTTTTGTTTTTTGTTTTTTTTTTTTTTAATTCCTTAAGGGATTCGTGTGTGTATGTTTCCTCTTTAAGGGCTTCTACCTTTTTACCTGTGCTATCCTGTATTTCTTTAAGGAAGTTATTTATATCCTTCTTAAAGTTCTCTATCATCATCATGAGAAGTGATTTTAAATCCAAATCTTGCTTTTCCAGTGTGATGGGTTGTCCAGGACTTGTGGTGGGAGAACTGGGTTCTGATGATGCCAGGTAGTCTTGGTTTCTGTTGCTTATGTTCTTGCGCTTGCCTCTCGCCATCTGGTTATCTCTAGTGCTACCTGCCCTCAATGTCTCTGGTTTGAGCCTGTCCTTCCTGTGATCCTGGTTGTGTCAGAACTCCTCAGAGCTGAGCTATCTCTAGGATCCTGAGATTCTGGGATCCTGTAATCCTGAGATCCTGTGTTTGTCAGAGCTCCTGGGAATCAAGCTGCCTCTGGGATCCTGAAATCCTGGTGTGATCAAGCTCCTGAGATCCTGTGATCCTGGTGTGTTAGAGTACCTGGGAGTCGAGCTTCCTCTGAGTGTTGTGGGACTGGATGTGGAGCCAATGCCCAAGGTCTGCTCAGAGCACCGGCTCAGTGTAGTTTCTCTTATAAATGCTGAGATTATGTCATTATGGGTGATCAATGAAGATTGGCAAAGAGCTCGTAGTAACTACTTGCGTGAAATTGATAACAAATATTCAAAAGGCAAAAATATATAAAAAGAACTCATTGTATTCTTCCACATATTGTAAAGAGAACACCAATTCCAGAGGCCAACATTCTATACAGATGCAAACAAGATAGTGATGGCAGGTTATAAGTCAGATAAAATAAGCAAGGTGATCAAAAGTCTATATACATTGGTTCAAAAATCATACGTGTATGCCGTCCTTATGGTATTATTAGATTATCCTGAATGTCTTAACATAATTACTGATTCTTTGTATGCAGAAGGAGTTGTTTTGCATATAGAGACTGCTGAATTTGTTCATGATATCTCAGAATTAACTTTGTTATTTATACAATTGTAGCAGGGTATCAGAAGTAGAAACCATTCATTATATTATTCATATTTGGTCTCATACAGATTTGTTTGGTCCATTAGCTCAAGGAAGTGAGGAAATTGACCAATTACTAATAGGACATGTGTTAGAAGCCTCAAAAATCGCCAGGCGGTGGTGGCGCACGCCTTTAATCCCAGCACTTGGGAGGCAGAGGCAGGTGGATTTCTGAGTTCGAGGCCAGTCTGGTCTACAGAGTGAGTTCCAGGACAGCCAGGACTACACAGAGAAACCCTGTCTCAAAAAACCAAAAAAAAAAAAAAAGAAAGCCTCAAAATTTCATGAGAAACATCATATTAATGGGAAGGGTTTAAAGAAAAAAAATTTTCATCACTTGGTATCAAGCCAAAGAAATAATAATAATAAAAAAGTCCTGTATGTTCTCTATATAACCAAACTCCATTACCTGCTGAAAGTGGCCCTAGGGGTACCAATAGAAATGCCATCTGGCACATGGACATTTTCCATTTTGCAGAATTTGGAAAACACCATGTCATTGACACATACTCAAGGGTTCAGTGGGCAACTGCTTTACATTCTGAAAGGCTGATTGGGTAATTACACATTTATTGGAAATAATGGCAATTATAAGGATACCTGCACGAGTTAAAACTGATAATGCTCCCATATATGTATCCAATAAGATGAAGCAATCTTTGCATATTACAATATAAAGCAGATTACTGGTATACCACACAATCCCACAGCACAGGAAGTTATAGAAACAGCTAATCGTACCTTAAAAGAGATGCTTATTAAACAAAAAGGGAGAATGAACCCCCCCCCCCAAAAAAAACCAGACTACACAATGCTTTATTAACTCTCAATTTTCTTACTGCTGGTGAAAGAGGAACAACAGCAGCTGAGAGACACTGGGTTCTCAAAAAAAAAAAAAATGAGGAACTGGGCCAGCCAATATATTATAAGAATGTGTTGACATTAGAATGGAAACCTGCAATAGTTTTAAGATGGAGATGTGGTTATGCATATGTATCTACAGGGAATGAAAAAATATGGTTACCAGCTCTGCCACCCACAAGATGCCAGAGTGGGAGATGGCTCTGCCAATCTTCTACACTGTCTCTGCAAGGCTTGGGCCATCCATGTGGGCCCCGTAGAAAAATGAGACTCTAATGCTTAAACATTAATCAATGGCTTTATAAGTTTGGTAATGCTCAATAACAATATGCTCATACAAAGAGAGTTGTTTCTCAGTTAGCTAACATAAATAAAAGTTGTTACCCATGACTGCTCTCCATACCTGCATGGCTCTCCATCTACATCTCTGATCTCCCTAGCTCCTCCTCTTCCTTTTCTTCTCCTCACTCCTCCTCTTCCTCTTCTTACTCCTCTCACTTTAGCTCCTCCTACATATCACCCTTCCTGTTAAAATAATAAAATACTTTCTTTCAAAATACAATTATAACATAACTATACCAATTTGTATCAGTAAGGTACAAGATAGACCTAATACCCAGTCCATCAATTTGTTGACTAAACAGAACCTTTGTCATCTCTCCTAACTAAAAGACTTAGTTCTGAACCTGGCTTTTTTCTTGGCTTTAGAATGAATGTCAGCTGAAAAACCATCCTCTCAAATCTTTTTTCTCAAAGTAAAAAACCAGCATTGGTTATGAGATTATAAGTCTTCAACACCGTCAGAAATCCAGAATGACTGAGTTAACTGACATTATGGGAAGCACAAAGCATAGCTTCTAAAACTTAGCCAATTTATAGAGACCAGTGAATACCTGGACAGTCCCTGTACTTCAAAATGTTGGAGCATCTGATCTTCAGCCTTTTGGCCCAGGATCATCTGACAGACCTAGTAATGCAGAATTATTAAGGGCTGATTACTCTGTCTTGAGAGACATAATCAGTCAACTACTCCGCAAATGTGTCCTCTTCTGGACAGTAATTTGTCTGTAGATGAAAAGAGTCAATTTTTGTCTAGTGGCTGCCTTACCACAACTGGAGTAGCTCCAAAGATGCTCAATTTCTTCTTAGAATCTAAGACAGGGAAGCTGTCAGGAACAAACAGGTCTCTAATCAAAATGGACATTAATACAGAAATGTTAGTAACATCACTTCTGTGGACTTCTGACATTTTTGAAAACCAACTATCTATGTAAAGCAATCTGGACTGTTGTCCATTAAGTCCTCTCCGCTACTTCTAGTTAAAATCTAGAAAACACCCTAACAATAAACTCAGAGCCATGCAATTGCTATAGACCCTTAATTCACATGCTAACCATCTCAAATCAGTTAAAAAAGTTAAAGAAGGACTGGGTCTAAGCCTTGTATTCCTAAATGTGTTATATAGGCACAATGCCTATAAGAGTAACAATATTAATCTTACTTTTATATCCATAAGAAGCTCATACCAATGAAAACCTTAAATTTGAAATCAAAGTAAAATTTGTACCATTTAAGAAATTATAACTTCAGCTTAATAACAATTATACAGATTTCTACCAATAGGTTATGGCTATGCAATAAATCCTAGCTATTCCTCCCTGTTCCAACAAAACCACTACTTTCCCCTAGAAAGACAGCCCAATATTAACCACCTCAGTCCCCAAGCCCAGGGAATAGGGGCGCTGACTCTTCATTGACTTCTTCAAGCTGAATTTGGGCATTGAGATATTAGAAGAGGGGGTGGGGGAAGGGTAAATTGATAAGCCTCTGATGTTTGTGTCTTCATTGCATCCGGCTGAAATTCCAGGACATCAGAGGTTTGAGTAGGTCTGCTCAGCTTGCTTGATGAGTAGATACACCAAGGCTGTGTGTTCTGCAATATACAACTCTCAAAACAAATTTTAGTATCAAGATAATTTTTTGTTTGAATTTGGAATCTAGTATTCTGGTGGCCTGCCTCTGTCATGTCTAATCCATATAATTCTGGGAGGTAGAAATACCTTAATCATCTCTTCTGAAAAAAGACAGCCAAAATCTTTTCCCCCAAAACAGTGTATCTTTGAGCCAGTAACCAGAAAAACCTTTATCTTGACCTCTTTCCCAGAGAAAAATCATAACCACAAAACTGAAAATCACACCCATCTTCCTTCCCTATTTTGCCAAGCAGGAAATCAATCCAAAATTCCCATGGGGCCCACTTTAGATAGAACCCGAGTCTCCTGTAAGGCAATATAACTTTGTATCATCTGAATACACCTGATTTACACTATCTGTTCAGCCCTCTGGTGTGGGGAGCTGACAGAAGGCGGCTATCATCCTTGCAGCCATCTTGAGCCATATACCCTACAAGAGACTTGTTTACAACAGCCTACAATAGCTGAGCACACTCTGATAACATCTTGTTTTAGATACCCAGGATCTTCCCTTGGGTGTGTGAGACTTAAAGGTGTGAGACTTAAAGACATGACTTAAAAGTGTGATTTAGAGACAAGACTTAAGGGTGTGACTTAGAAGTGAGACATATAAAAGGCAGAGGCAGACAGAAGAAAGCAACTAGGAACTAGACACTTGGACTAGAGAACTGGGATTAGGACTTGGTGCTGAAACCCAGGACTTGAGACTCGGAGGCACTAGGGACTAGGAACTAGGGACTAGGAACTCCAAACATTGGGACTTGAGACTTGAGACAGGTAACTTGGAACTGGGAAAGAGACTAGCAACTTAGAACTGGGATAAGGACTTGAGACTTATTATAGCTGGAACTAGAGATTGGACTTGAGACTTGGTGCTGAAACCCGGGACCTGAGACTTGGTACTTGGAACTAGGGACTTGGAGAAAAGAAGAGAGACTGAAGAATAAATAGGATTGAATCACACTCTGTCTGGTCTCCATTCTTCGAGTCCGTCCTCACTCTCTCTTGCTGAACCCTGACCCATGGACTGGAGCAACTTGGGGCAGTGCGGGCTCTAACAGTTTAGCCCCCAAGGCTTGGGGCAGTGTGGGTTCCAACATTGATAGAGTGGTCCCTGACATTTTGGCCCCCAAGCGTGGGGCAGAGGGATCCACAACACTCTGGCTAGAACAGTTTTTAATTTATACCATCTATCTGTTTGGCTCTGTACTCCAGAGCAGCTTCCACTTGTACACTGTACTCTTTACTCTAGAGCCAGTGACAATTTTCCCTAGCTAAGTTCCAAACCACAGGCGATAATCCCCTCGTGATTCAGACAAATCTATTTATAAACCTTTCCTAAAAGCAAATAATCCCTATATTTTAACTTTATACTTAAATCACTAACTGTTCCACAGCAGAGGCTTATTTGGCTCTCTTGGCTCAGAGCAACCTACAATTTCTCTTAGCAGAGGACCTGCCTGCCAACAGTTGTTTGTTCACAGTTTCCTTGCTGGAGTTGTGTGACTCCTATCAGTGCCAATCACTCACTCACTTTCTTCTTGAAAAAAAAAAATACAACTTTTACTCTCAGGTGAATAGACTTAAATTTCTAGTGAATTTGTGCTCAATGTTGGGCGCCAATTTGTTGTAGTAAATTATTTTAAACGGCTGCTGGTCACACTGACTATCTAAGCTGTGGTGGCTCTGCTTAGCTCAGCCGCCATTTTCTGTGGCCAGAAGCCATGTATGCACCACAGCTAGAAATGGCCAGCCAGAAATACCAGCCCTGCCACCCATGAGATGCCAGAGTGGGAGATGGCTCTGCCAATCTTCCACACTATCTCTGCAAGGCTTGGGCCATCCATGTGGGCCCAGTAAAAAAATGAGACTCTAATGCTTAAACATTAATCAATGGCTTTATAAGATTGGCAATGCTCAATAACAATATGCTCATACAAAGAGAGTTATTTCCCAATTAGCTAACACAAATAAAGTTGTTACCCACGACTGCTCTCCATATCTGCATGGCTCTCCATTTACATCTCTGATCTTCCTAGCTCCTCCTCTTCCTTTTCCTCTCCTCACTCCTCCTCTTCCTCTTCTTACTCCTCCCACCTTAGCTCCTCCTACAGTTACCAACAAAACATATAAAAATTAGACCTGATCAGGGAAAACCTCTTATCACCTGAGACATGAATGTCTTCACAGAGCAAACAGCCCAGGTGATTCACTTTCACAGACTGTCTCAGTTACTGATTTCTTCAAAATAATGTTTGCAAATCAACTTTAGTAAGACTAGCCCAAGAGATTGATCACACAGAGACTCGACAGACAACACAGAGACTGTACAGACAACACAGAGATTGGACAGGCAAAATAGACTGGATAACACAGAAACTGGGCAAAAAATGCTAGCTTAAAAAAAAAAAAAACTAACCTATTCCCCCCTCGAACCCCAAAACAGGAATTCTTTGTCCCAGTTCAGCAGGAAGCAAATATAGATAAGAAGACCATTATTCCAATCCCTTAAGTTAGGGTGGTGGTTTTGGTCGTTTGATGTGTTATGGTTGTTATCATCTAGGGTGGTAGGGTGTTTTGCTTAATTATTATATATTGATAGAAATTTAAGGTTGTTTTGTTAGGCTATTGTTTGACAATAATGTATATAAGCTGCTTGTTTAAGGTGTGATGTAAAGTTCTAGTTTTATGGTTCTAATAATCGTTTCTATTGTGTGTAAATTGATATTAGAGGGAAAAGGAGGGTTTTTTGTTTTTGTTTTTTGTTTTTAAACAGAAAAGTGAATATGAAATGGAAATTTTTTGTTTCTTTGGAGGCTCTATTGTGTCATGTGATGTTTTTCTGTCTTATGAGGATGTTTTTGTTGAAGCAGACACATGGGAGAATGTTTTGCTAAGAACCGACACGTGGTGTTTTTCTGGAAGCAGTCTGGAAAAGGGGCGTGTGATGTTTTGCTAGAGCAGATGCTTGAGAGAACAACTGATGTTTGGAAAGGGTATAAATACAACCTAGCGGCCAGTGGATAATGTTGGATGGTGTTGGTATGCCTTGCCACTTTTTGTTGGTCATTGGTGTACTTGCTGACACTAGTTTTCACTGACGATGCTGGGTAGTATTGATATGCCTTATCATTCTTTGTTGGTCATCATTTGATGGTCGTGAGCCACCATGTGGTTGCTGGTTATTGAACTCAGGACCTCTGGAAGGGCAGCCAGTGTTTTAAACCTCTGAACCATCTCTCCAGTCCCTGTTTGTTTTGTTTTTGAGACAGGGTTTCTCTCTGTAGTCCTGGGTGTCCTGGAACTCTCTCTCAGGCTGGCCTCAAACTCAGAGCTCTGCCTGCCTCTGCCTCCTGACCGCTGGGATTAAAGGGATGCACCACCACTGCCCGGCTGACTCTACTACTCTTAAGGTTCATTCATAGCAATATACACCTTTTCTAGAATGTTCTTTGGCACGATGGCAGCCTTTACCCTTGTCCAGTTTCATAGCTTCTATAGTTTTAGACAGCTGTTATAGCAACACTCCACCTGCTTTTTCTAAGACAGGGCCTCACTATGTGTCTGACTCCTAAATCAGTATCTGCTTGCCTCTCCCTTTTGAGTGCGAGGCTAAAGGTGTTTATTTCCACATCCAGTAACAACCACTTCTTGGTACTAATTTTTGGCTCAGTCCATTCAGGCTGCTATAGCAAAGAGTTTTTATTGAGTAGTTTGTAATAAGAGAAATTCATTTCTCACACTTTGAATCTTGGCAAGTTTAAGATCCAGACACCGGCATGTTTAAGGTCAAACACTATTTTGTCCTCAGGTGGTGGAAAGGGTTAAAGGGACAAAAGAGATATCATGAAGCCTTTTTACAAATGCTCTTATCCTTTTAATGATGAGTCTTGAAATCTCACACACACAAAAAAAAAAAAAACAACGCTGGGCTGTGGTGGCGCACACCTTTAATCCCAGCACTTGGGAGGCAGAGGCAGGTGGATTTCTGAGTTCGAGGCCAGCCTGGTCTACAGAGTGAGTTCCAGGACAGCCAGGGCTACACAGAGAAACCCTGTCTCAAAAAAAAAAAAAAAAAAAAAAAAAAAAAAAATCTCCTCACCTCCAAGTGGTGCCTCTCAGAGATGTCACAGAACAGGTCAGTAAGTTCTAGAGCTTAGTTCTAAACTAGCAGTGTTATTTGGGAAGATTCTAGAAACCTTAGGTGGGGCCTAGCAACCTATCAAACCTTGAGGACATATCCCTGGGGCCTAGGTCTTATCCCAGCCCTTTCTTCTTGTCCTCCATGCCTGAGCAGGCTCTGCCTAACTCTCATGTTCTCGCATGCTTTAACCACAATGCACCCAGAATCAATAGTACCAAGAAGTATGGGTTAAAATCTCTGAAACTGCCCACTTTCTTCTCTTACGTTGTTTATATGTTGAATATTCCAAGAAAGATTGTACTTCTTTCTATGTATATGCCTGACTGGGTTTATGTGCATCACTTGAGGCCAGATGAGGATGCTGAATTCTCTGGAGCTTGCCCTTCATGGGTACTGGGAACCCTGGTCTTCTGTAAGAGCAGTGAGCTTTCTTAAGCCCTGAGCCGTCTCTCCATTTCTTTCTTTCTTTTTCTTTTTTAAAAATAATTATTTATTTATATGTATATGAATACACTGTTGCTGCCTTCAGACACACCAGAAAAGGGCATCAGATCCTATTACAGATGGTTGTGAACCACCATGTGGTTGCTGGGAATTGAACTCAGGACCTCTGGAAGAGCAGTCAGTGCTCTTAACCTCTAAGCCATCTCTCCAGCCCATCTCTCCATTTATTTAGAGAGTTTTATTGTAGGGTTGATGAGATGTCTCAGCATGTAGAGGTGCCTGTGACTAAGCCGCATGAACTTGAGTTTGATCCCTAGGGCTCATATGGTGGAGAAAACCAACTCAGAGGAGTTTTCCTCAGACTTTGCATGCTGTGGGATGAGTACATTAGCTCATATAAAATATCACACACACACATACACACACATACACTCACACAGACACACACACATACATACACACACGTAGACATAGACACACACATACACACACATAGATACACACACACACACACACACACACACACACACACACACGTGAGCACCTAAGTAAGTGCATGTGAACCACAGCAAGTGTGTAGAAGTCAGAAGACAACTACTTTAGGGGACACTTCTCTCCTTCCACCACTTGGGTCCCTAGGGTACAACTCTGACTGTCAGGGTTGACAGCAGGTGCCTTTACCTGTTGAGCTGTCTCAGTTCATAAAAGTGTTGTTTGGCTAAAAAGAAAGTTTTATGCTGGGTATGGTAGCACATGCATGGTCATCCCAGGAGTGGGAGACAGGCAGATCTCTACAAGTTCAAGGCCAGGCTGGTCTATGTAACGTGAGTTTCAAGTTTCCAAAGGCTGTACATTGCAAAGCACACTGTGTCCCAGGATACGTCTCTTACAGCCGGTTTACTTTGACTTCATTGAAATTTTTCAATGTTTGTATTTGTATCTTTCATCAAGTTTGAGAAGTTTCCAGCATTGTTCCCTCAAATGCACACTCAGGTCCTCTCTGTCTCTTTATTTAACTCTTTCGTCTTTTCTGTTTCTCTGATGCAATAATTTCTGTGTTCTATTTTCAGGGTCACTGTCTCTGCTGCCTATTGAATCTTATTCCTCTAGTAAATTTTTTGTTTTGGTTATTGTTTCTCTCTCTCTCTCTCTCTCTGCCTCTTTCTCTCTCTCTTTGTGTGTGTGTGAGAGAGAAAGACAGTCAGACAGTATTTACACACACACACACACACACACAGAGAGAGAGAGAGAGAGAGAAAGAAAGAGAAAGAGAAAGACACACACACACACACACACACACACACACACACAGAGCCAAACAGAAGGTTGCTATGTAGCCAGGTTCGCCTTAAACTCTCAAACTTCCTTGTAATTCTGAGATTACAGGTTTGAGCCTCCGAGCCCCACTATGAATTGTCCTTTCTTCCTTCTCTGGGTGGCAGGTCAGTAGCTTTTTGGCAGATGAGAATTCAGGATTTTTACCTTTATGCCCTGTTGCTTTCCTCTAAATCGGTGGTTCTGGTTCATAACCTGTGACCTCTCACATCAGATATCCTGTATATCAGATTTACATTATGATTCATAATAGTAGCAAAATTATAGTTATAAAGTAGCAATGAAATAATTTTAGGGTTGGGGGTCACCACAACATTAAGATCTGTATTAAAGGATTGCAGCTTTAGGACAGTTGAGAACCACAGCTCTAAATAATGCTAATTCTCTTTCTTTTTCTGGTTATGTTATTTGGAATTAGGAAGATGCTTTTGGCTTATATTTAAGCTTTATTTTGTTTTTTAGCAAAGCTTGTTTTGTTTTGTTTTAGTTTTGTTTTGTTTTTCGAGACAGGGTTTCTCTGTGTAGTCCTGGCTGTCCTGGAACTCACTCTGTAGACCAGGTTGACCTCGAACTCAGAAATTCACCTGCCTCTGTCTCTGCCTCCCAAGTGCTTGGGATTAAAGGCGTGCGCCACCACTGCTCAGCTTTAGCAAAGCTTTTAATCTAGAAATAATTGATCTCTGTGACTAGACTGCCATTTGGGGGATTCTATGTACCCAGTGCCCAGGATCTTACAGGGTCTGTGCATTCTGGCAGGAGGAACATGGACCACACCCACACTGCTTTTTCTATTGACACATTGTTACCTAGACTGCCACACACATTTGCATACACCTAGCTTGAGTAATATTGCTTTGTTCTAACTTTTCCAGGACAAATCAGTTGCAAAAGGTCTACGTGGATAACTGAGCTGTTTCCACCTGTGGCTATTTGTTTATTTTGTGAGACAGTGTAGCCCAGGAAGGTGTCAGAGTCAAAGCTGTCTCCCTGCCTCCCTGTCTTCCCTCCATTGCTGGGATTACCTGCAGCAGGAGCCACCACTCCTAGGTTAACACCTCTAGACTTTTCCTTAGAGGAGTGAACTAATCCCATAATTGCCTTTGGGGAGATCACCAGCATCTTACCTTAGTAGGTGTAATGGGGAGCCCATGAAAGTCTTGGGCAGGAAAGAACTTGATTGACTGGTACAATGAACAAAAGCATGGGACACAAAGTTTCAGAAAGATTTCAAACAGGAGTCGCTGCAGGTACAAAGACTGTGGCCTGGCCATGCTACCTTTGAACCTCAGGGGAGTCAACCTGGTTAGAATAGGCTCAGCAAGGTGGAAGTGGTAGCTGGGTAGGTAAAGGCCACGTTCTGCCTTCATTGCTGGAGAGTAAACCAGGGTCTGGGGTATCTCCAGACCTTCCTATGCATTCCTTTTCTTTTTTTTGCTTGCTTGGCCTTTTTAAGACTTATTTTATTTTATGCCTCTGGTGAGTGTTTTGTCTGTTTGTATGTCTCTGTGTACCTGGTGTCCCTGGAGACCAGAAGAAGGAACCAGATCCCCTAAACTGGAATTACAGTTGTGAAGTGCTGCGTGACCGTTAGGAATTGAAACAGGGTCCTTTGGAAGAGCGGTTGACTGCACTTAACTGCTGAGCCATTGGCCTAGCCCCAGATGCATTCATTTTTTTTTTTTTTTTTTTTTTTTTGGTTTTTCTAGACAGGGTTTCTCTGTGTAGCCCTGGCTGTCCTGGAACTCACTCTGTAGACCAGGCTGGCCTTGAACTCAGAAATCCACCTGCCTCTGCCTCCCAAGTGCTGGGATTAAAGGCGTGCGCCACCACCGCCCAGCCCCAGATGTATTCTTAACATAGTTGGTCATCATTAGAGGTTTACATCTCTGAGGCACTACTCGTGGTTAAAGTGACCTGGAAACAGAACCCAGGGCTCGATGCATGCCAGGTGAGCACTCCACTGACTGAACCACAGACTCAGTGCCCATTTTTGTGTTTTGTTATGTTTATGAGACAGGAACTCCTGTAGCCTTGTCTGGCCTCAACTCACATGGTATCTGAGGTTAGCTTTGAACTCCTAACCCTTTCCCCTCTACCTTCTCAGTGGAATTATAAGTCCATGCCACCACAGCCAGCTCCCTTTGTTCGTTTTTCCTTATTGTGTTTTATTTGTACCATTGACTGACAAGAATTTTATATTTTCTTTGGTGAGGGGGAATTGTGATTTAAGACAGGATTTCATACTGTACCCCAGGCTAGCATCGAACTCACAGCAACTATGGATTGCTGAGGAGGAGGGAGTGTTTATAGAGGAGTAGGCTAGCTTTGGCATACACCAGAGTTTAGACTGGAAGGTGGTACACAGATATGCATACCGACAAAAAGCCCAAATACATCAAGTAAATACTTTTCTAAATAAGTAAATAAATAAATAAAAAGAACTACAGTGATCCTATTGGCAATAAATATCTAAAATAGGAAAATTCTTAGGGCCAGAAATCAGGTTCCAAGATTCATGTGGTGGTGCGTGTCTGAATTCTTAGTACTTGTGCTGAGGCATAAGGACTGGCATGAATGTTGGTCCAGCCTGAGTTATGTGATGAGTTCCAGACCCTTTCACAAACAAACAAACAAACAAACAGAGAAAAACAACCAAAATAAAAGATATATAAACACCACAAAGGCAGCCTCCCTTCCCCTGAAATAAGACGAAAAGCAAACAGAAGTAGATCATAGGTTATCAGGAGCTGGAGGAAAGGGACAGGGGCACTTGTTGCTTAATTTGTGCAGAGTTTCTTTGGCAGTGATGAAAGGTTTGGAAAGAGCGGTGGTTGCAAAACGTGTGTGGGCGGTGACAGTTCACTTACCCAGAGTCTGAGCACCAGTGCTGGCAAACAGAACCCATTGTGCGTGTTAAGCTCCCTAAAGTTACTCAAATGGCTGGATGGCGGAGGCTCACAGCTCCAAGCCCAGCACTCAGGAGGAAGAGGCAGGAGGATCTCTGAGTTCCAGGACAGTCTGACCTACAGAGTGAGTTCCAGAATAGCCAGGGCTGCACAGAGACATTCTCTCAAACACCGCCCAGCCTCTCCACCCCCAAAGAAAAGATTCAGATGGCTCAGTGGTTAAAAGCACTTGCTGCTCTTCCACCTTCCACAGAGCAACTCGCATTTAGCTGGGATTCCCGTCCCAGGCTATCCAGTGCCCTCCTCTGGCTCCACAGGCAACAGGCATGCAAGCAATGCACACACAGTTATGCAGCCAAAACAGGTAAACAGATTAAATAAGAATGATATTTTCAAAAACTATTAAAATGGGGTCATTGAGATGGCTCAGCAGATAAAGGTGTTTGCTGCCAAGCCCGACCACCTGAGTTCAATCCCTGGGAGCCAGCCACATAGTAGAAAAAGAAAACTGACTCCTGCAAGTTGTCATCTGACCTCCGCACACACACACATGTGCTCTCCCAATAAATAAGTGTAAAAAGAATGCTTTTTTAATGGTTAAAATAAGGCTGGGATATAGCTCAGTTGGTAGCACTTGCCTGCAGTGTATAAAGTACTGGATTCCATCCTAAGCAACAGACTAACCAGGGGCAGTGGCCCATGCCTGTAATCCCAGCACCGAGAGTGGAGTCAGAAGTTCAAGTTCATGGTTGCTATCCAGCAAATTCAAGGCCAGCCTGGACTGCTAGAATCCCAGTCTTTAGAGAAGAAAAGGGAAGCTGAGGGTGCAAGAAAGCTCGGTAAGAACTGCAGGGACAAAAATGGAGAAGAGCCTGAGGAAAAGAAGGTCCAGTGACATTACGATCCATGACAGTAGCAAAATTTCAGTTATGAAGTAGCACCAAGAGTAATTGTATGGTTGGGGGTCACAGCTAAATTGAGATCCAGCTCAGGGGGAGGCCCCAAGGCCTGACACTATTACTGATGCTATGGTGTGCTTACAAACAGGGGCCTGTCATGGCTGCCCTCTGAAAGGCCCAACAAGCAGCTGAAAGAATCAAATGCAGATATTTATACCCAATCAATGGTCAGAAGCTGGTGACTCCTGTGGTTGAATTAGGGAAAAACTGGAAGAAGCTGAGGAGGAGAGTGACCCGAGAAGATGACCTGCAGTCTCAACTAACCTGGACCGCACCCCCCCTCTCTTCCCCTCCCCTCCCCTCCCCGCCCCGGGATCTCTCAGACACTGGATCACCAACCAGGCAATATACACCTGGTTTGGAATCAGTCAGAGAAGATGCACCTAACTTCCAAGAGACTTGGGGCCCCAGGAATTGGGGAGGTCTAGTGGAGTGTGGGTGGGGACATCCTTTTGGAGACAGGGGGTGGAGGGGGTGGGGGTGTTGGGGGGAAGAGGTGTGGGATGTGGAACAGTTGGTGGGTGGACCAGGAGGGGGATAAAGTCTGGACTGTAAAAAAAGATTAAAGATGAATGAGAGAGAGAGAGAGAGAGTGAGAGAGAGAGAGAGAAAGAGAGAGAGAGAAAGAGAGAGAGCAAGCTAGCAAGCTGGGTGTGTAGTACATATCTGATATCTCAATGGAGTCCAAAGCAAGAGGATTGCCTTAAGTTGGAACCTTGGGCTATAGAGTGAGTTCTGCATCAGCATGGCCTACAATGTAAGATTGTCAGCATGCTTGAGTGTGTGTGTGTGTTTGTGTGTGCATGTGTGTGTGTTGGCTGAAGGGAGCAAGTAATCTAAGTTAAGGTGATTGCAGGATAGGCAGGATGGGTGTGGTGGTGACTGTGACCTTGTCATTCCATTGCTCCAGAGGCTGAGGCAGGAAGATTGAGAATTTTAGGCCAGCCTGGGCTGCATAGTAGGCCTCTGACTCATAAAACAAGAAGATGAGCTTCTGTTTGTCTTCAAGGTGTGCTCCACGCCCCATCCTGTACTGTGCTTCTGTTGACTAACTGGCTCCTAGGCCCAGTCCCTGTAGCTGCCTGTTTAATTTAGCCTATGTGGTAACCAATTGCATGGTGGAGAAGAGTAAGGCCAGCACATTGAGGCTCCCAACCTTCAGGTTGTGCTTTTCCTGTCTGCATGTACAACATGTGTATCCTCAGTGGCCTTGGAGGTTGTTGGATCCCCTGGCACTGGTGTTTCAGGTGGTTGTGAACTACTGTGTGCATGCTAGAAACTGAACCCAGGTTCTCTGCAAGAGCAGCAAGCACTCTTAACCACTGAGCCATCTCTCCAGCCCATCCCTCCTAACATATGGTTATTTTAATTTTGGGGGGGGAGGGACACTGGGTTGCACACCCACCTGATGAACTGACAGGTGGGTGAGGGCCAAGGTGTCAAAGAGAAGCTGCAGAGGCTGGGGTCTTTAAGAAGGGGTTGCAGGAGCTAGTCATTTAAAAGAATGACACCTTCTTCTACATTTCTTTTTTTTTGTTGTTTTGTTTTGTTTTTCTGAGACAGGGTTTCTCTGTGTAGCCCTGGCTGTCCTGGAACTCACTTTGTAGACCAGGTTGGCCTCGAACTCAGAAATCCGCCTGCCTCTGCCTCCCAAGTGCTGCCTCCCAAGTGCTGGGACTAACGGCGTGCGCCACCACCGCCCGGCTTCTACATTTCTAAGTAGGAGGTCTTCACCTGTCCCATCATTCCCCTATAAAACTCCTCTGGCCTCCCAGGTCCAGAACCAGGAAACCCTCTAAGTCAGTGGTTCTCAACCTTCCTAATGCTGAGACCCTTTAATACAGTTCCTCATGCTGTGGTGACCCCCAACCATACAATTACTCTTGGTGCTACTTCATAACTGAAATTTTGCTACTGTTATGGATTGTAATGTAAATATTTTTGAATCTGGAGGTTTGCCGAAGAAGGGAAAGAATAGCTAAGAATATGTTAGGGGGCAGACATCAAGCTTAGAAACAAAGGACCTACAGGAAATGGTGTTTTGGAATCCAAGCTAACCCAGCTGCTGAGTGGAAACCTTCCATGTTCAGGGGTGGGGTGGAGGTAGACACCCGGAAGACAGGCAGGGTGGGAGAGAAGCTTGCCCCACCCTGACAATGTCTCATAAAAGTCAATCTATTGACCTTGAACTCAAACTTGCTATAGATTAGGGTACCCTTCAACCCCTGATCACATTGGCTTTGGTTCCCTTTTGCTGGGCTTTCATCCTCAGCTGGTGCATATCTTGCCAACATCTTATCTCTGGTGAGGTAACCCTCTCTGTCAAACTCCTCTTCTTCCCTTCTCTTGGTAATAGGTATTGTCTTCCCCTCCTCAGCAAGCAAACTCTTTGTGAAATGCATCTGTCTTTCACTATACTAGGCTATCAAACTGAAGGCTTTGCTTGAATGGTCTAGTTTGGGTATGCTCTAAGTTTCTGCCTTAGGTCATGCTAGGATTAGTGGAGAAGGCACTGGAATTTCTTTGGAGAAAAATTCCTGAGGCTTTGTAGATTGGATGGCATGGTACATATGACCTCGACTCTCAGGAAAGCTCTTATGAAGTGAGGGGAGACAAGTCCCATGGCCTGAAAAAACCCACAAGATTTAGATACAACTTAGAGAAATAATAGTTTAGATTCACAGCAAGTTATAATCAACTCTGGCTACAGATTCAAGATATGAACCACAGGAAGCAGGTACATACTCAGGACACTAATCTATGTAATATCTCCATCTTGGGGTTAGAAAGAACTCTTGTTTAAGTAGATATGCAGGAGGGGGGTTTAAGGAAGCTGGTGGCTTCCGACAGACAAATCTAAACCAATGTCCCAGGGAATCAGGAGAATGATCTCGAAGAACAAAACAACTCAGGTGAAGTATTAAGATCCATATTAGCTCACAGTGGCTCAGCCTCCCAGCCAGATTATCCAGAGATAAATGAATCCGGCAACTCATGGAGGCAGTCAACACCGCAGGGTTTATTAAGTAACAGGACCCGATTACATGAATACCAGTGTTGTACCTACTCTTTTCCAGAAGCCATTTACAGCAAAGGCAGGGTGGTTTCTCCAGCCTGGGCCTTGCTTCATGAGGACATCTTGAGTAGTTTCCCCTTAAGGTCCCTCTCCCAGCTGCAGAAAGAGTCTTTGAACTTACATCCCTGTGAGGCTAAGTGTTTGCCCATGTATGGGCTTTCCTGGGTCAAACTGAACCCTTGACATCCTTCTTGGCTTATTTCCTTCTCATTTAGCCCAGAAGAATCTTTCAAAGGTGTGACTTTCACAGCACTTTTCCCTAAGGTCCTCTGCATGATCAGTGCTATGGTGCACATTCTTTTTTTGGGGGGGAGGGGCACTCATTGGCTTCGTCTTAATTTCTTCAGTGCTGCAAGGTTCCAGGCATGCAGAGAAGGGTGATATTTACAGCTTCTGGCTAACTGTGTCGTCTAGACCTGGTAGCTTATTTTGTATTCTTCAGCTTGTTGTCTAGTTCTTAGCCAATGTCTGGTACACAACCAAACAACAAATGTTAGCTGTTATTATCATTGCTACTAGATTTTTTTGTTGGTTGGTTTTCAAGATGGAATCTTGCTGTGTAGCCTTGGCTGGCCTGGAGCTTGGCATGTAAGGCAAGCATGTAACATCCAAGTTCATAGAGATCTGCCTGCTGCTGCTTCCATGTCCAGCTCATTGCTACCACATTCTGTGTGCATGTGTGTGCACAATGTGTACATACATGGTTCTGGGGGGTCACCCCCAGGACCACATGCATGTCATGTAAGTTTTCTTCACTTCCTGCCTCTTGGCTAATATTGAGTATTCAAGCTCAATGTCACCCCTGGCCTTAGCCAGTTTATAGTAGGTTTGAGGCCAGCCATAATCCTACTTTCCCCTCCAATAATTTCAATTTTATGTGTATGAGTGTTTTGTGTACATGTATGTGTATGTACATGTATGTGTGTGCACCATTTGCATGCCTGGTATCCATAGAAACCAGAGGAAGGCATTCAAATCCTTGGACCTGGTGTTACCAATGAGTGTGGGGTGGGAATTGAATCTGGGCCCTTTGTACGAGCAAAAAGTGGTACAAAGGTAACCTGTTTTTTTGTTTTTGTTTTTGTTTTTTTTTTTACATTTCAATTTTTCTTTAAAAGGAGTGAGTTGTATACAGGTGGGTTAAATGCTTTATAGACAAGAAAAAAACTGCCCTAGAACCAACTTATTCGTCATCATCTTCTTCTTCTTCATCTTCATCTTCCTCCTCTTCCTCCTCTTCCTCATCCTCTTCATCCTCCTCATCATCTTCCTCTTCCTTCTTTTTCTTGCTCTTCTCAGCCTTGACCACCCCCTTTTTCGCTGCATCCGGTTTTCCTTCAGCTCTGTAGGCAGCAATATCCTTTTCATACTTCTCCTTCAGCTCGGCAGCCTTCTTCTCGTAGGGCTGCTTGTCATCACTGCAGTGTTGTTCCACATCTCTCCTAGTTTCTTTGCAACATCACCAATGGATAAGCCAGGATGCTCGCCTTTGATTTTTGGGTGGTACTCAGAACAGAACAGGAAGAAGGCCGAAGGAGGCCTCTTGGGTGCATTGGGGTCCTTGAACTTCTTTTTGGTCTCCCCTTTGGGAAGGATGTAGGTCTTCATTTGTCTTTCATAACGAGCCTTGTCAGCCTTTGCCATATCTTCAAATTTCCCCTTTTCTTTAGCAGACATAATCTTCCACCTCTCTGAGCACTTCTTGGAGAACTCTGAGAAGTTGACAGAAGCATCTGGGTGCTTCTTCTTGTGCTCCTCTCGGCAGGTTTGCACAAAGAATGCATATGAGGACATTCTGCCTCTCGGCTTCTTAGGATCTCCTTTGCCCATGTTTAGTTGGTTTTCCTCCGCGAGGCACCGAGTCGCCCAGTGCCCGTCCGGCTCTCGCTTGCCCCAGCGCTGTCTCTATGGAGCTCAGTGTACTGCAATGGCTGTAAAGGTAACCTGTTTTAGGAGTCAGTTTTCTCCTTCTGCCTTGTTTTGATGCGGGGTTCTCTGCTTCTTTTTACCACTCCATATGTGAACTTGCAGCTGGCTGAATATTCTATGGATGTCTATTAGAGGCATCTTACCCATGAGAACGTTGAACTCAGATATTTTTGCTTATTTTTTTGTGGAATGTCCCATCTAGTGGTGAGAGTGAGAATTTGACGTTGCCTACTGTTGTGTTGTGGGTGTTTTGTTTTGTTGAGACAGGGTCTCATCAGATAGTCCTGGCTGTTCTGGAACTTGCTCTGTTGACCAGGCTGACCTGGAACTCACAGAGATCCACCTGCTTCTGCCTCCCAAGTTCTGGGATCAAAGGTGAATACCACCACATCAAGTGTTTTGTGTTTAATCTGTGACTTTATAGCTCCTAAAATGTGTCTTATGAAATTGAATGCACCTGTGTTTGATATGTAAATTGCAATGTCTTCTTGATGAATTTTCCCCTTAGTTGGTTGAAGTGACTACTTTAAAAAATCTCTTCTGACAGTTTTGTGTTTGAAGTCTGTTTTGTCAGGTATTAGATCAGCTACCTATGTGGGTTTCCTACTTTGATTTTCCCCATCTTTGACCCTTAAGGTAACATCTGTTTTTGTTGGTGAAGTGTGTTTCTTAGAGTCTTAGAGGTAATAAACAGATGAATTCCTTTACTTAGTCTTCTTTCTTTCCTCCCTCTCTCCCTTCTTTTCCTTCCTTTCTTCCTTCCTTCCTTGTGTATGTGTGTCTAGAGTGTGTGTCTGTGCTGTGTGTGTGTCTGTGTTGTGTGTGTGTGTGTCTGTGTTGTGTGTGTGTGTGTGTCTGTGTTGTGTGTGTGGGTGTGCTGTGTGTGTGTCTGTGTTGTGTGTGTGGGTGTGCTGTGTGTGTGTCTGTGC
>JANHMN010000003.1:171846309-171866328 GCA_030674055.1 Rhabdomys pumilio
GCGGATTTCTGAGTTCGAGGCCAGCCTGGTCTACAGAGTGAGTTCCAGGACAGCCAGGACTACACAGAGAAACTCTTGTCTCGAAAAACCAAAAAAAAAAAAAAAAAGATTTTCCTATGTATCGAGGTTGAGCTTGAGCTGTTGATCTTCCTGACTCCGTCTCCCAAATGCTGGGATCACAGCCTTGTACCATGAAGTCTCATTATGCCACATGGGGGCTTAACCAGGGCTCTGTGCATGCTAGACAAGCACTCTGCCAACTCAGCTATGCCCTCAGGTCCTACTTTTTTAACTATTACTCTGGGCCTTGTACATATTAAACACATGCCTTGACTGAGATGTAACTCAATAATAAAATATTTGTCTCATATGTGCACAGCTCTGGGTCTGATGTCCAGCACTGCAACAAATACACAATTAAGCAAAGCACAGTCTCCATTAGTTGAGCTAAACCTAACCCCCAAACTTGCAGGTTTTTCTTGACATATTACTAAAATTTCTCCAAGATTAATAACCACATTAAGGACATTAAAAAAAGACATTTATGTATATAAGTACACCATCACTGTCTTTAGACATACAAGAAGAGGGCATTGGATCCCATTAGGGATGGTTGCAAACCGCCGTGTAGTTGTTGGGAATTGAACTTAGGACCTCTGGAAGAGCAGTCAGTGTTCTTAACCACTGAGTCATCTCTCCAGCCCTGGGCAGTATGTTTTTTATTTGTTTGTTGTTTGTTTTGGTTTTTCAAGACAGGGTTTCTCTATGTAGCTCTGGCTGTCCAGGAACTCATTTTGTAGAGTGACAGCTCTGGGGCTGCTCACAGTACCTAGCTCAGGCATAGGCCTGGGGGATTAAAGAAAGACTCAGACTTGGGTCATCCGTTATGAGAGAATTCCAATGCCTTTACTGGGCAGGTTCAATATAAACACCAAGCCAGGGAAGGAAAAACACAAAGTTAGGAAAAAACAGGAACTCAACTGGGGGGCAATATGATGTCAAGTGTAAATTCCCTTCCTGAGGCATCATCCTTTAACAGGATGTTTTGTTCTTAGAAAAACTGCAGAATGTTACTTTGCAGACAGCTGTACACACAAAGTCTCAGCCAGGGCACAGCAGCCCTTTGGGGTCCTACAAGTCCCTCGTTTTTTATTTTATAGGTGAATAGCGTCTGTCTTAGGTCACCTACCATCAATACCAATTATCCATCATTGGGAATCCCTGCCAGCCTCAGGGCCCCTGTCTTAGGTAGGTAAGGAATGCAAAGGAGTTGCTCATCATCGACTAACTATTCTCTGTAAAGGCTGAGACAAACCTGGGCAGTAGGGTTCTCCTGTGCCAGTGACACAAGCACCTGCTTAGTAATTGCTTGGAACTGGGTCTGCTGTCTGCAAAAGCGACAAAGAAATATCAATCCAGCTGCAGCTTTTTCAGTAGTCCTGTTGGTGGAAACTATGACTGGACAGGTCAAGCTGCTTATCCCCATTGACATCAGAACTGTGGGGAGAGGTTCTTCACAAAGCTCCAGTAAATCTCTGCCTGGGTGAGGTTCCATAGTGACAGGGTGCACACAACTCTCAGGAATCCAAACAGGACTTTCAGCATCTTTAGGAAAAACACAAACAGAACCTCTCACCCTGACTAACACAGAGTCAGGGCCTTTCCAAACTCCTGATGACAATTCTTTCCATTTCACTAAGCCCAGTGCCTTCTGGGCTCATTTCTAATGTCTGTCTGCTGCAGACAATGCATCCTTATCCACTAATAAAAAAATTTAAAATATATAAAATAAAGGATAATCTTGCATGGGGTAAACTCCCCCCTTTTTGTTTTTTCAAGATAATTTTTCAAAGTTAAATGTGTTCTTTCTACTATAGCCTGGCCTTTAACAGCTGAGCCATCTCTCCAGCCCTGAGTTACTATTTAAACCAACTTTCTATTATCAAAGTTGCAAATTTTAATCATACCCAATAAACACTTTTTTAACATAAAACATAGAACAACAATCATTCAAACAATGAAACAAAAACAGACAATTAACACATGTGGACAGATTGGCACACCAAGAACTGACAATAAACAGGGAAAACAGAACTAAGGATTTCTCTAGTAGGAGCCAGAGAGAAAGCAGGGCGTCTCCTGATTTTCTCCTGCTCCTAGGAGGGCTCTGAAGCAGCCTTTTCCTTCTCTTTTGCTAACACAGCCAGAGAGAGGACAACTGCTTTTCTGAACCACCCCCCACCTCCTGTCCATTTTTTTGGTTAACTGTTGGAAAAGAAGCTCCATGATTTTCACAAATTCTGATGGTTCAATTACATCTAAAATTTCTTCTAACTCATTTAAGAACATTACTTCTTTTGGACTGTGAGTCTTTGGCCAGTATTTGAGAAGTGCCATTACCACTGGTGCAGTAAGGGTGCTGTTCTTCTCTAAAAACTGCATGACACAATATGCCAGCTTGGGATGGTAGACACTCAGGGACCCCACTTTGTGCAAGGGCAGCAACACCTTCAACAGGAAAATCTTGAACTCTTCCTTTAGTGGCAAGGCAAATCCATTAATTATACTTACTAGGATCTCCAGTAATTCTGCTATGTCATTGTGGTTCTCTGTCTCAGAGATAAACCTATAAAATATATTATTGATCTGTTTTCTGATGTAAGCACGTAGGTCTAAGAACTTCACATAGATTCTGTGCAGGGTCGTTTTTAGAAAATCTCTCTCCCGAGGATCCTTGCTGTCAAAGAGTTCTAGAAGCTGCAATACAAACTTCTGATCAATATATTTCTTTGCTATATTGGGCTGGAAATCTGGAGACTCTAAAAATCTTTTAAAAATTCATTAAACAAGCTGTGGATGAGGCCAGGCTGCTTCTAACGTTGGTTTGTCTCCTCTTGGCTTGAATTCTGCTCCAGTAGGATTGGAGGAGGGTGGCAAGGTTCGAAACACATTAACTGCAAACATGTGGATGGCTTCGGGTTCCCGTTGTGGGTGATATATTCCACCATTTTGCTTAGCGCAGCTCTCTTTACTTCCTTCCACTTTCAGTCACTCAGTGGGTCAGAAGCAAAGTCAAAGAGGACACAACACTGACGTAGCTTCTGGATAAAAAGCTTCTCTTGACCTGCAGGAGAAACATCTTGTAAAAATGTACAGTAGAGCAGGCTAGCCTCGGACTCAGAAATCCTCCTGCCTCAGCACCACATGCCCAGCTTGTCTGTTTGTTTTTTCTTTTGTATGTTTGTTTTGTTATTAAAGGCAAGTTCACTGGGGAGCTGCGCTTGGGCTAGTTCACTGGCCCCAAGGATTGAGGCCAGGAAAAGACGTTGGGGGTGGGGGGGGGGGAGAGCTAGGAGAGGGAGAGAGGAGAGAAAGTGTGTAGAGAGAGGAGAGAGAGAGACATTCTTTGTTTTTAATATCTAGCTTTCTTTCTCTTTTAAAAAACTTTTTTTTGGCTAATATTGCCCATTTGCCTCTTGTATTATCCACTTTATTCATTAAAGCTCTTTTTAAAAATTAATCATTTTGTTCATTTACATTTCAAATGATACCCCCTCTTCCCTGTTACCCCTCCACAACCCCCCATCCCATCCCCTCTCTCCCCCCTCCCCTTTATCTCTATGAGGGTGCTCCTCCACCTACTCACCCACTCCCACCTCACCACTCTAGAATGCCCCTATGCGGGGGCAGCAAACCCCCGCAGGACCAAGGACCTCCCCTCCCGTTGATGTCAGATAAGGCCATCCTCTGCTACATATGTATCTGGAGTCCTAGCTCCCTTCATGTGTACTCTTTGGTTGGTGAAGGGCGGGACCACTGGCTCAGTTACTTACTGCTTTTGCAGAGGACTGGGGTTTGATTTACAGTGCCCAGACTAAGTGCTTCACAGCCTCCTATAATGGCGGTTCCAGGCGATCTGACACTCGTCTGGCCTCCTGCTTACACATGGTGCATGTAAGTTCACACAGGCATACACATAGAAACATATTCATTTATCCATTCACTCAAATACTTACTTTCTTACTTACTTGAGATATGACCTCACTATACATCCCTAGCAGGTCTGGAACTTGCTATGTAGTCCAGGATGACCTTGAACTTTTTCTTTCCTTTTTGATAGAGTCTGGAATTCACCATTCTCCTGCCTTAACTTCCCAGTTGGTGGTATTACAAGTATACACCAGCATGCATACTCTGCCCATGGATTTAAAAATGCCTTTTAAGATTTTGTGTGTATGAGGCTAGAAGATACTCACATTGGGACAGCAAGGAAACAGAGAGAAAGAGGGGGTAGACTGGCCATAACGCCTTTTGGGGGCGTTCCCTTTGTACTAGATAAGTTCTCTAACCTCTTCCTCTATCCCCGGCTTTGATTTTTCCAACTCTTACTGTCTCAAGTTCGGGATTCCCTCTCCTAGTGAAGGCTGTGTGGAGCTTTCTGCTGTGCTGTGATTCTCTGTATTTGTCTGTTTCTCTAGTTCTGGAGAGTATAGCAATTTACCCTGTGACTTTTGTTTTGTTTTGTTTTGTTTTGAAGACAAGGTCTATATGCCAGGCTAGCCTGGAGCTGTATGTAGGAGGGATGACTTTGAACTTCTGATCCTCCTGCTCTGTCACCGACTAATGGGATTACAGGCCTGTGCTACCTCATTTAGTTTTCTGTGGTGCTGGAGATAGAACTTAGGCCAGCAGTCCTTCAGCAGCACCATAGCCTCCGCCCCTTAGATCAGTCCTTTTGCTTTGTTTGAGATGGGCTCTCACCGTGTATCTTGGTCTGTCCCAGAACTCACTCTGTAGACTAGGCTGGCCTTGGATTCACAGAGATTCATCTGCCCCTGCCTCCCAAGCGCTGTGACGAAAGGTGTGTACCACTATGCTTGGAAGGTCAATTCTTTTACAGTGGAAAATAAAAAGGATAGTTTGATGCATTACTGTTGATGACTTAAAATTTTCTATAAATTTTGAACAAGGCTTCCATTTTAATTTTTTTTCATAGACACCTCAAATGATGTGGACAGCTGTTTTTATACACCTAGGAGTTTGTCAGACATGAGATCTAGAACTCAAGAAACTGAGGCAGGAAGATCAGGAAATCAAGGTCAACCTGGACTACAAGAGACCCTGTCTAAAGCACCTCTCCCTCAAGCGGTGGCGGTGGCAGCAGCAGCAGCAGCAGCAGGAAAAGCAGAGGGAGGGGGAGGGGAAGGAGGAAGAAGAGGAGGAGAGAGAAAGAAGGAGGAAGAGGAAGAGGAGTATCCACATGCATGTGGCACACATGTATAAAAACACATACTTATAAATACAAAAAGACTTTCCAAGAGTGGGGCCACATTTATCTATCATCTATCTGTCTGTCTATCTTGATTTTTAACATTTTAATTAATTAACTTTACATCGCAACATTGGTTTCCCCTCCCTCTTGTTCTCCAAATCCTTCCCACTTCCCCCACAACCACTCCTCCTCCCTTTCTCTTCAGAGACTGGGTTTCTCTGTGTAGCCCTGACTGTCCTGGAACTTATTCTGCAGTCCAGGCTGACCTGGAACTGGGAGAGAGCCTTTTGCCTCTGCTTCGTGAGTGCTGGGATTAAAGCTGTGTGCCACCTTTGACATACTTTTTCATTATTTATTATTTTGTGTATATTTTGACTAGCACTCTGGAGACAGAGGCAGGTGGATCCCCAAGTTTGAGGCCAGCCTGGTCTACAGAATGAGGTCCAGGCCAGCCAGTGCTATACAGAGAAACCCTGTCTTAAGACAAAAAATCAGTTGGCTCTTGCTTAGTATTGCCTAATCCTGTTTTAGATGGATTATGGAAATTTACCTGGCCATTAGTCAGATGTGAATAGGCCTGTCCCTTAAAGCTCTGGCCAGCGTTAGATATTTCTGCTTGGTTTAATAGCTGCTAATCAGAACGAAATTATACATAGTCTTTAATTTTCACTTCTTTAATTACTAAGGAAGTCAAGACTTTTAAATATATATGTATGTTTATTGTTTGTGTTTCCACACGGGGGCAGATTCAACTCAAGGCCACAGATATTTTGAGTGTCCACCATGTGCTTAGGTGTTGTCCTCAAGGATGATTGACCTAATGAAGGTAGGTCTTTAGAAGAGCTAGGATAGTCAAAAAACAGATGGCTAACTATAAGCCATAGGTAGGAACACAAGATTGGTAGGCTTTGGACCGAGGTCTCCTGGTAGAGGGCAGGAATGAAGTTGATCCTATATGAGGTTTTGTCATTGCTGTTTAGTTTTGTTTTGTTTTCAGATACAAAGGGGTCTTCTGGTACCCAGGCTGGTCTCGAACTTGCTCTGTGGCTGTGGATGACTTGGAACGTCTGAGCCTCCAGCTTCTAGGTCCCGAGAGCTAAGATTTCAGGCATGTGCTACCACATCTGGCTTTGACCAGCCTTTCAAAAACCAAGTGACTTTAGAGCCAAACAGTGGATACAATGTTTCCAGGAGAGAAAATGATATACTTAGATAGGAAACCAAAGCAGGAGAGAAAAAGGGATGTATATGGAGTTGTAAATCTTATATTATAGCTAAAATGTCCAGTGCTGGGACTGAGGGATGCTGGGACACTGGCTGGAAGAGACTGATCAAAGCTAAACTATGAGATCTGTTATTTTCCTGAGGGCTTCATTGTTATTCTTAAAGAGGAATGTCATGGGGGCTGGGGACTGGCTCAGCTCAGATCCCCATAACCCATGAAGAGTCAGGCACAGCACACATGTCTGCTACCCCAGCACTGGGGAGGAATGAGGATGGGGAGACAAGCAGACTATAACTCACTGCTTGGCCAGTCTAGCTAAACCAAAGTTCCCTGTTCAGCAAGAAATGGTATCTCAAAAATAGTAAAGTGGAAAACACGTCAACTCATGTCAGCCTCTGGTCTCCACATGTGTGTGCACA
Organism: Rhabdomys pumilio; assembly: GCA_030674055.1. Classification (NCBI taxonomy): domain Eukaryota; kingdom Metazoa; phylum Chordata; class Mammalia; order Rodentia; family Muridae; genus Rhabdomys; species Rhabdomys pumilio. Next base: position 171,853,226 of record JANHMN010000003.1, read on the forward strand.
TACATGTGTAAATGTTGCATACACTCTTGCAGGTACACATGTAAATATCCACATGAACACCTACACATACTACATATGTCACACACATATAAAGAGACATATACAAAGAGGGATGATGAAGCCAGGAGCTGATTGACGTGTGCTTTCTTGTTTCTGAGATGGGGTCTTGCTATGAAGCCCAGGCTGCTCCTCCTACTCTCAAGTGCCAGAGTTACAGGCATGCCTGATAGCTGGGACCGATGGGGCCTGTCTGTAAACCCAGCACTCAGGAGGATCACGTTCAAGGCCATGAGCCACACAGTGACAACTTGTCTAATAACAACTGAGTAGAAAAAGGAGGAGGAGGAGGAGGAAGAAGAAGAGAAAGAGGAAGAGGAAGAAAAGGAAGAGAAAGAGGAGAAGGAGGAAGGGGACCTGTAATGATGGTAGCTAGGGAAGCAGAAGGCAGTTACCATAACAGAAAGAGTCTCTGGCATAAGAGGTGGATTTGGAAAGGCTGGATGAGCCATTTATCAGGCGTCATAGATAGGGCCATATGTTCTTCATGATTTATGCACAGTGACTCTTTGTCTTATTAAAAACTCTGTGCCCAGTTCATGGCTCTTCCCTTAAGAGTTTTTAAATTGTAGTTAAAAAAATATATAAACAGAATGTTTTCCATCTTCATCATTTTGAGCACACAGTTCAGTAGTGCCAAGCACGTTCCAAGATTCCAAAGGCGGTTTCCAATCGTGACTCTCCTTTTAATGTGGTTTAGTTGAGTTTTGTTGGAAATAAGTTGGAATTTGTAAAGTCACCTTTTAGGTAATAATTATTGGTGTCTGCTCAAGTGCTTAACGTTACTCAATGTGCGTCTCCTGTGTTTGGTTTGTTTTTGCCTTTTTACATACAGTCTCCTTCTCTAGGCTAATCTGAAACTCACTATGTAGTCCAGGCTAGCCTCAAACCTGAAGCAACCCTCCCACCTCCTCTTTCCAAGTGCTGGGATTAAAAGCATAAGGTACCACATCAGGTGTGTAATGCTCTTTGCCACATGGTTTCTCATAATCTTTGTAAACATCCTTGGGGGAGGTGTTTGATATTATCTCTATTTTACAGACTGGAAAACTGAGTCTACATGGTGTTAAGTGGTTCTTGGAGACAGAATTTGAAGAGAGGAACTTTTTTTTTATTCACTTTATATCCAGATCACAGCTCCTCTCCTGTCTCTCTTCCCAGTTCCACCCTTACAAATCCTTGCCTTGATTGCGCTCTCCCCTTCTCCTTAGAGAAGGCGAGCTCCACCCTGGTACTACTCCAGCAGGACTAGGCATATCCTTTCCCACTGAAGCCATCCAGGAAGTTCAGATAGGAGGAAAGGATCCAATAGCAAGGAACAGAGGCCTAGATAGCCCTGCTCCACTTGCTAGGGGACTAGCCCAGGCTCTATGAGCCCGGTGGTCCAAGGTTACTTGACTCTGTGGGTCTTCTTATGGTTTCCTTGACCCCTCTGAGTTGTTCACTTCTATCCCCCACTCTTCCATAAGACTTCCTGGGCTCAGTTCTGATGTTTGACTGTGGGCTTTTGCATCTGTTTCCATTAGCTGTTGGATGAAGCCTCTCAGGAGACAGTTATGCTAGGTTCCTACCTGCAGGTGTAGTGATCACTAATAGTGTCGGGGGTTGGCTCTCTCCCATGGGATGGTCTTAAGATGGGGCAGTCATTGTTTGGCTGTTCCTCGGTGAAGAGAGGAATTCTTATGACCATGCCACATCTAGAAGAAATGCTAGTATTTTATGTCACATGGAAGAATAAAAAAAACCAATTTCTAACCATAGAATAGATAATTGGTGGCTGGAAAAATCAGCCTATTTCTAAAGAATTAAAGAAGATAACAATAAATTCTTTTCTTTCTCTCTCTTTCTCTTTTGCTTTCTGTCTGTCTGTCTGTCTGTCTGTCTGTCTGTCTGTCTGTCTGTCTCTTTCTTTCTTGTTAGAGCTTTGTTATTATTGTGTAGTCCTGGCTGTCCTGGAACTCATTATATAGACCAGACTGGTTTCAAACTCTGAGAGATTCACCTGCTTCTTTCTCTACTTTGTTGGGAATTAAAAGTGTACCTTTAGAACGTCTTTTTCATAGGTTTCTCTGAGAGCACTGCACCAGAATATATTGGAGCAGGTGTCAACAGACAGTTGTACACAAGAGACCCGAGTTGGATGAGAATATGCTGACACAGCAGGCAGTGAACCGGCTCCAGCAAACACTGAGGCAGCCATTTTGCTCACATAGCCCTTTGGTTATCACTTCTTTCTCTGTGCTTAGGGTTTCAGGAGGGTCTATCAAAAGCCACTGACAGCTAAAAAAAATAATAATAAACTTGAAATACTAATTTCATCTGTCACACTCTGTACCTCGTGTTTGGAAAGTGATTTTTGCGTCTTTTTTTGCAAAAAATATTTTCATGTGTGTGATGTCCTTGGGTGCCAGACAAGAACATCAGATCTTTGAAACTGAAGTTGCAGATGATTGTGAGCTGATATGTTAGTGCTGAGAATTAAACTCCGGCCCTCTGGAAAAGCAGCCAGTGCTCTCAGGTACTGAGCCAACTCTCCAGCTTCTAAACTGTTATTCTTTAAAACCTACTATTTACTTTTTAAACAGCTAGTCATGGTAGTACCTTTAATTCTAGTACTTAGGAGGCAGGGGCAGGGGCAGGGGCAGGGGCAGGGGCAGGGGCAGGGGCAGAGGCAGGGGCAGAGAGGCAGAACAGAGGCATCTTTGTAAGCTTAAGGTCATTCTCATCTGCAAGCAAGTCCCAGGTCAGCCAGGGCTATATAATGAGACAGTGTCTTCGTATTTATTTATTTATTATTTATTTATTTATTCATTTATTTATTGTATGGAGTGGGAACATTCATGCCACAGTATTCTTGTGGACCTCAGGAAAAGATTCTACAGGCATTATTTCTCTCCTTCCACCGTGTGGATCTCAGAGATCGAACTAAGGTTGCCAGGCTCGGCAGTGAGCTCCTTTACTTCAATTAACTGAGTAATCTTGCTGGCTCATGTTGTGTTTTTAGTGGTCATTGTCTCAATTGTTCATTCTTTCATCTACCCATGTCTTATCTGATAACTTCTGAGAGTCAGGCTATCAGTGAAGCAATCAGGAGTTACTGAAGGTTACAGGTAGGAAAGCAACAGGATTCAATTTCGAATTCTGACAGAACTGTCTTCTGCAGTTGGACAGACACCGTCTAGAAAATGTCTAGGGTTGGGGCTTAAGAACAGCCAGGTTTGGGGACAATTTCTTTTTTTTCTGATTCCAGGACAAGAAAGAGATATACAGTATTAAAGAAGGCCAGACTGCAGCCAGCTAATATGACCAGTGGTGGGATGATGACTGTAGTAACCAGGTGAGAGGTGGTGAGGTGGAGCCAGAGATGTACAGCTGCTTCGCTCAGATGGAAGAGGCTGAGCTCCCCAGTTCCTTCTTCCTAGAACAGCACCTAGAGTGGAGGCTGGATTCTGCATGGGTCTTCTGGCTCTAGAGGTTTTTGGCTTTACTTTATATAATTTACTCTATATAATATCTATCTATGTATCTGTAATATCTGTGTATCTATCTAGGTATCTTTTTTTTTTCTTTTTGAGGCAGGGTTTCTCTGTGTAGTCCTGGCTGTCCTGGAACTCACTCTGTAGAGTGAGTTAATATATAAATATATAAGTGTATATATATATATATCTGTGTGTGTATGTATGTATTTATCTATCTATCTACTTATCTATCTATCTATTGTGTATACATGGCAAATACCTTCTTTGGTGTATGTGTAGAAATCAGAAGAAGACTTTTGGGATATGGCTCTCTCCTTTCACTGTGGACTCTAGGGATTGAACTAAGGCTGTCAGGATTTCCCAGCCAACACTTTTGCCATTGAACCATCTCACCAGTCCCCATAGTTACACCTGTATCTCTTTTTTTTTTCTGAGATAGATTTAACATAGCCTAGGATGGCCTCATACTGATATGTAGCCAAGGATGACCTTGAACTCCCGACTCTTCTTTCTCTTGCTGGGATCCTAGATGCACATGGCTGACTTATGCATGTCTTGATTTAAATACTTTGTTTTTATTTTATTTATTTTTTTGGTTTTTTCGAGACAGGGTTTCTCTGTATAGCCCTGGCTGTCCTGGAACTCACTCTGTCGACTAGGCTGGCCTCGAACTCAGAAATTCGCCTGAAGGCGTGCGCCACCACCGCCCAGCTAAATGCTTTATTTTTAATTATTATTTATTTTTATGTGTATGGGTGTTTTGCATGCATGTATGTCTACGCAGTGCCCATGGAGGCCAGAGGAGGGCTTCAGATTCCTTGGGACTAGAGTTATAGACAGTTGTGAGCTGCCATATGAGTACTGGGAACGGAACTCAGGTCCTTTGGAAGAGCAGCCAGTGCTCTTAATCACTGAACTACACCTCCAGCCCTAAATATTTTACTTTTAAAAACTGTTTTGGAGGAATGTTTTGATGGTTAAGAATGCTTTTAGTGCCAGGCAGTGATGGTGCATGCCTTTAATCTCAGCACTTGGGAGGCAGAGGCAGGCGGATTTCTGAGTTCAAGGTCAGCCTGGTCTACAGAGTAAGTTCCAGGAAACCCAGAGCTATACAGAGAAACCCTGTCTCGAAAAACAAACTAACAAAAACAAACAAACAAACAAACAAATAAATAAATAATAAATAGAAGAATGCTTTCAGTGGACCTGAGTTTAATTCCTAGCCTCCATGGGCAGTTCATAACTGCCAGTAACTGGCCTCCAAGGCACCTGTGTATAACTGGCATACATTTAACACAAACATATGTATATAAATGCAAACAAAATCTGTTTTAAAAATTACTTACTTTTATGTGGCATTTTGCCTGCATACATATGCCTCTGGAGCTGGAGTTATAAACAGCTGTGAGCTGCCATGTGGGTGTTGGGAATCACACCTGGGTCCTCTGGAAGAGCAGCCAGTGCTCTTCAGCCCAGAAAAATTTTTAAAAAGAATATCAAAAACTGCTGTTTTTCTAACATATGTGTGTGTATGTGGTGTGTATATGTGGTGTGCATATGTGTGTGTGGTATGTGTATCTGTCTATGTGTGTGTATGTGTGTGTGGTGTGTATATGTGTGTGGTGTGTGTCTATATGTGCATCTGTCTGTCTGTATATGTGGTGTGTGTATGTGTGTATGTGGTAGTGTGTGTGTATTGTCTGTATGTCTCTGTGTGTATGGTGTGTGTATGTATGTGTGTTTGTGTGTATGTACATATGTGTGGCATGTGTATGTGTGTATATGTGTATGCATGTGTGTGTGTATATGTGGTAAGTGTATATGTGTGTTTGTGTGCATAGGAGTCATTTCTTTGAAACACTCAGTCTCTCAATGAATCTTCCCCTAGTCTGACAGCCAGGAAGCCCCAACAATCTTGTCTCTTTCTTCACAGGCCTGAGCTTACAGTGGGCAGACAGGATGCAGGCTGGTTATGAGGTGTTAGGTTCTACACTCAAATCTTCAAGCTTACACACGTGCTCATAATCACTGAGCCATGTCTCCACCATCTCAAATATTTCTTATTTCTTCTGTTTTGTGGAGTCCCATCTCCTCTCAAACTGTTTTCAAGCCGTCTAGTTTTCCTTCACTTTCTTAAAGCCAAGAAAGAGACAAGCAACAGCCAGGCAAAGGCTTCCCAGTTTCTAAGTATTTTGTTCTCTGGGACTAGAGATATTGGCAAAGGAGCGGAGACAGTTGAATAGGTTCACACTGGGAAGAGGAACAGTAGGTCTGAGGAAACTCAGCTCTTTAAAACCCCTCGAGGCTTCTCCTGCACCTGAGGACAAGGAGCCCAGAGGGTGACCCCATTTTTCTCTCCAAGGTTTTTACTGGGCGTCAGACAGGACAGTTCCGGAAACTATAAAGAAACCCTAACAGCTTGAGTTGCCGCCTCCTCAAATATTAACAACAACAACAACTCAATAGTAAAATTCATTACATCCATCCCCCTCCTCCTACAAGCACAGGACCAAAGGTCGGAGCTGTTCTTCGTGGTTCAGCTTGGTCTTCCTTATTCCAGCCTGGGTTTCCCAAGGAAATTGTCGACACTATATCTGGAAGTGGGCACCAGCAGCCAAGAGTTCCTCCACTTTCTCTTCAGGGCCAAGTAGGTGAAGATTAATGCAAAATGAGGCAAAGGCTATAGGTGACTGTGCCAGAGGAAGACTGGTCTGCCTGGGTAGTCGGTGAAATCAAGGATTGGGGCGGAGGTGGGGGAGGGGTGTGCTTATGAGCCAACCTGGAACAGCTGGTGGAATTAAAGGAAGACTGTTCTGCCTGGGTACTCGGTGAAATCAAGGATTGGGGCGCGGGGGGCGGGGAGGGGTGTGCTTATAAGCCAACCTGGGACAGCTGGTGGAATTAAAAAAAACAAAAACAAACAAACAAAAAAGGAGGAGGAGGAGGAGGAGGAGGGGGAGGAGGAGGAGGAGGAGGAGGAGGAGGAGGAGCGGATTTGGGGCATGCTTGGTTCCTAGGGGAGGTGCCCTGAGAATGATCAGTCATAGAGGAGGAGGCCTAGGGGTGGGACATGGCCCTTGGCTAGCTAAGATTGGATAACTGCTGAGGGCGGGAGCTGGCCTTGCACCGCCTGGATCCCCAGTTTAGTAATTGGGGGATATATACCGCAGCCGCGGTCACTGCAGCGCGAGCGGGCTGGTTAGCAGCGCACGTACCAGACGCTGGGGTCCTTCTGCTTATACACAAGTTCTTTCTGTCCTGGGTTTCTTCGTCCTGGAGACCCACTCCATCTTCTACTCCCTTGGGTCTTGCCCAGCCCCTACCCCAAGCTCTGAACCTCGTCGTCTGCAAAATCGAAATGGACACATCCATGAATTTCTCACGTGGGTTACAAACGGAACTGGTCCAACCCTATGACTTCGAGATGTCGCAGGACTTAAGGCCCTTTTTGGAGGAATACTGGTGAGACCTGGTGATGGGGTAGGACCAACCGCTTTGAGGGAAGTGGAGACAGGGAGTGAATGCCTGTAAAGTCTCCAAGGCTCCGATCCCCCCCTCCCTCTTTTAAGATACCTCTCTAAGAGATTAGCGCTAGAAGAAAGGATCCAGAAATGAGAAGTTGGGGAGAGAGATGTGGGAGGAGACAAAAGCAAGGAAAAAAACAAAGAGTACTGAGGGAACTGAGCTGAGGAGAGATTGACCTGAATGAAGCATTGTTAGGTTCGTAGAGAGAGACAGAGACAGACACACAGAGAGATAGAGACAGAGAGACACAGAAAAAGACACAGACAGAGAGACAGACAGACACACACACACACACACACACACACACACACACAGAGAGACAGAGAGAGAGAGAGAGAGAAAGAGAGAGAGAGAGAGAGAGAGAGAGAGAGAGAGAGAGACAGACACTGCCTGACTGAGTACTTGGGATTAACCTGTCCCACAATTATCACATATCACATTCCCCAAATGTCCCATCTTCTCTGATGTAAAGCTGACACAAAGTTGGGAACTCTGTCAAAGCTTTTCTGAGGCTTTCTGTCTTAGCCCTAAAGCATCCCAGACCTGTTTCGTGGGGTGACTTTGTTGTTCAATCATCTCTCCATAAGCCAAGCAGATGTTGCTACACTCTTCTTACACCACACCTCTGGACAGAGTAGTTCTTGGCTACAGGTAGACAACTGTTATCTTCATTGAGAAAGTCATAATCACAGAAATCTCGAATGTGCCCTGTGCTAGGTACTTTATATCCGTGAATACTGCCACCCCCTATTACTCCATAAACATAAGGAAACCAAAATGTCATACTGCTGGAACTCTAATCTGGAGGAGCCCCTCTGGGAGACGAGTGGGCATTCTTTTAAGCAGGGCCACAGTGAATCGTCTGCTTTTGCCTCCAGGGTGAGTTCATTTCTCATAGTGCTCGTCTATCTGTCGCTCATTGTCGTTGGCCAGACCTTCATGAAAACGCGGAAGGGCTTCAGCTTGCAGGGGCCTCTCATCCTCTGGTCCTTCTGCCTGGCAATATTCAGGTAAGGTAGTCCTCGACCCGAGGCTCTGCCCGTTCTTTAGTCCTTACATCTTATCCTGAGGCTTTCTGAAATCCTCAGGCTTCTCGGCTTCTTTTCCATAGTACCTCATTTTTCTCTGTTCTTGGGCCCAAGATGACAGTTCCTGTTCTGTTTCATCCCTCTTTAAAACCTTTACTCTAAAAGACAGTCTCTTAATCTGCATCCCAGATGGTTCTAATAACCACTGTGTAACCCAGGCTAGCCTCAAACACCACAACCGTCCAGCTTCAGTCTCCTAAGTTCTGGGAATAAAGATGCTAGGCTCTACCCCATTCCTCTTGTGCTCATGAAATCTATGCAGCCGGCAAAATTTTCTAGCCTTAAATGTCTTAGTTCCCAAATCGCTCTCTCAAAGCAATTGAGGAGCATTAGCAAGAGCTCCAGCCCCTCTTCACCATGTTCTTTTGTGTCTTAACGCTCACTTCTTCCGACACGCATCCTACTTCCAGAACCTCGTTCTTAACTTTTATTTCACCTCTCCTCCTGTATTGATTGGCTTTTTCTTAACCCATATCTCATGGAGAATATTTGTTAGCTGTACCAGATGGGCCCCAGGATCTCGAAAGCTGTAGCCACTCCCCTTGGAGGGGTGATGGGAGTGCGGTGGGGTCAGGCTCACGCCTGGGCGTTCCCTTGTACCCTTATACCTTCCTGTACCGTCTCACTTCAGCATCATAGGTACACTGAGGATGTGGGAGTTTATGGGAACTGTGATGTTTACAGCGGGCCTCAAGCAAACTGTGTGCTTCGGTATCTACATTGACAATACCATAGTCAGATTCTGGTCCTGTGTCTTTCTTCTCAGCAAGATTGTTGAACTCGGTGAGTGCAGAGGCTTTGTCTCTGGTGCCCAGTGACTTGCATTCTTCTCCAGCGCTCCTCCCTTACCCATCATATGGATAGTCCCTTCCGTATTCCTGGGTCTTAGTGAGATATCCCCCCCACCCAACACCCTGAGACTCCCCGATATGTTCACATACCCTGGGCAGTGGGTGGTCCCAGCACTGGGTGGCATGCCAGCTATGACCCCCTCATCTCTCAGGAGACACGGCCTTCATCATCCTGCGTAAGCGTCCACTCATCTTTGTCCACTGGTACCACCACAGCACAGTGTTACTGTTCACAAGCTTTGGATACAAGAACAAAGTGCCTTCAGGTGGCTGGTTCATGACCATGAACTTGGGCGTCCATTCTGTCATGTATTCCTACTACACCCTGAAAGCTGCCAAAGTGAAGCATCCCAACATTCTTCCCATGGTCATCACCAGCTTGCAGATCCTGCAGATGGTTCTGGGGACCATCTTTGGCATACTGAATTACATCTGGAGGCAGGAGAAAGGATGCCACACAACAACGGAACACTTCTTCTGGTCCTTTATGCTATACGGGACCTATTTCATCCTATTCGCTCGCTTCTTCCACAGAGCCTACCTCAGGCCCAAGGGCAAAGTCGAGTCCAAAAGCCAATGAGAGTTGGAAAGAAAGATAGAGCCTCAGCCTTTCCTCCACGGCACTAAGGGTTGGGCGTGGGAGAATGATTAGGGTACCTCCCTTGTATGGTTTCCCCCATGGGATATGTACCCTCAAAGTTGCAGGAAGCTATGACAACCAAGAAAATGTTACCCTTGGGATAGGGGTGTGGTCTGGTACTTTGATGTTTCTGTCTTTAATGTGAAGGAAAATCAAGCCCTAGGAAGGAAATAGGACTGAGGTCCTTAAAATCGAGTTATTTATATTTATATTTAGAAATCTTTCTCTTCTTGCTCTATTTTTTAAATTAAAGAGGTCAACATGATTTTGAGGATTTGTGAACTTGGAGCGGGAAAGTGATGTCTGTGGTAGGAGGAGGCTGCTGACAGGGAGTGAGGGGTCTACACCCAGGTGGGGAGCCTGAGGGTGTGTGGAAGGACAGAGGCACACACAAACACTCAATAAGAATCCTGGGCCTGGAAGGCGCTTAATAAATGTCTGTTACAGACTAGAAGTTTATTGCTGTTAGAGACCCAAGCCTCTGAAAGAAACAGTGAGAAACAAGTCCTAAAATCATAGGCTGACCTGCAAAATAGATCCCTGCAAAGAAGCACCGGAGCTCAGACCTACCAGCTGTCCTCCCTGAGACCACCAGGTGGCGTCGCAGCACCAGCAGAGAACGATCCCTGTCAACTTGCTGGTCACACTAAGCTTCATAGTCCCTGCTTCCCCCATCCTGGAGGAAAGGAGTGCTTAGAAGCCTGGTCGCTCACTCCGTTCCTGTACACCCAGCTGTCCTTCTGGACAGTGGGAAGGATGAAGGGAAGGAGGGCTCAACCGCAAGTCTCAATCATCAGGCCTTTGACAGTCCGCGCACGTTTATTTCATTGATCTTTGAAAACGGGATGGGGGAGTCTGGAGAAGGCGGGGTGAGCCAAGGGTGAATTGGCCCTGGGGGAGCTGGTCCCTGTTCCTGGCCTTAGTCCCAGGGGCGCGGTCTCCATATAGGGGTCAGACCACCCCTCAGGGGCTGTGAGGGAAAAGGCCCTCTTCGGAGCCTGCCGCCTCTTCCCGGGTTCTCTGGCACCCCTTTCAGACCCTGGGACCAGGTCAAGCCAGTCTAGGCGACCCCTGTCCGGAGAGGCTGTGAATTACTGCCCCGCCCTCGGGGATGGATCCACAGACATGCGGTTCACACCGGCCGTTCCACGGCGTACTGGCAGGGGCTAAGGTTAGCGGCCGGCGGCGGCCCGGGCACGGCGGGGTAGCTGAAAGAGGCGTGCTGCTTGGCTTTGAGCCGCAGGCTAGCCAGGCTCGAGTTACACGGGTCCCGGTATACATAGGGGGAGGAGGCGGCTGCAGCGGCGGCTGCAGCGGCCGAGGCGTAAGGGCAGGACACTGCTCCGGAGGACACGGCGGCTGGAGCCAGCCCGGGGGGTGCCCCGCCCAGGCCCTGCAAGGCTCCGGGACCTGGTACAGTGCCCGGGGCAGCTGCGGCCGAGGGCACCATGGAGGCGGCGATGGAGCTGGGCGGTGAGAATACAGGCTGTGAAGCCAGAGGCCCCACGTTGACCGAGTTGAAGGCGAACGGGAAGGTCTTGGCAGCGAGTGGCGGGGCGAGCGCCTTGGGCGGCCAGTTGCCGTACGAGTAGCCCGGGTACACCTCCTCGTAGGGTGGCACCAGGCCCCCGAGCGGGGCTGCGAAGCCACCCTTGCACAGCTCCGCCTGCTGGCTGCGCTCCCGCTTCCTCCACTTGGCGCGCCGGTTCTTGAACCAAACCTGCGAGCATTGGAGAAAGGCTATCAGAAGGCGGGGTGGCTGGGGAGTGGGCCACCCACAGTAGGATCGAGCCGGGGCAGGGAAGATCAGAGGTGCATGGTGGATACAGGCTGGAAGGGAGGAGCGCACCGAGCCTGGGGGACCCCGAGAAGAGAAGTCAGCGACCGCAGGGTCGGGTGAGCAGCTCGGGATCAAAGAGAGATGAGGGGAAGGTGAGCCCTGGTTCGAGCCGAGGAATCGTGTGATAGGGGGTGGCAGGCAAGGGAGCAGGAAGGTGGGGATCCCGGGGCGGGAACTGGGCCCGACGTGACACCCGCCCCACAGAGTCACCAGCTACTTGGGGTGAGAGGTGGGGTACGAGAAGGAGGTGCATGCAGGTGAGGACTGCGGCTCAGGCGGGGCCATACCCGCACGCGGGCCTCAGTAAGGTTGGTCCACACGGCGATCTCTTCGCGCGTGCTCATGTCAGGGTAGCGATTCCTCTGGAAGGTGGCCTCCAGCTCCTGCAGCTGCTGGCTGGTGAAGTGCGTGCGCTGTCGCCGCTGTTTCTTCTTCAGAGAACCGTCCTCGGGTGAGCCCCCCGGCAGTGAGGCCGACGCCTTCTCCGAGTCTGGGGGTCAGAATGAGGCAGGTCATAGGCCTGTGCGGAGTCTCTGGTTCAGGGCCCTCGAGGAATTCCTCAGCCTCTAGCTGGCTCCCACTCAGGTTGTCACTCTAGAGCCCACCCCCGTATCAAGGCTAAACTGTTTTCTTCTCCACCCCCAGAAGGGGGCGCGCTCACCACTGTGCTCCTGCCCCTTGCAGCCATGTTCTGGAAGCGGAGGGTGTGGGGTGCCTGCATCTGACAATGACAGCGCAGGGCTTCGAGCCTCTGCCTCACCAAGTAGCCCAAACTCCATGGAGGGAGGGCTCTAGAAGAAAGAGAAGACACACGTCAGGTTAAAAGAGGTAAAAATCAGGGGGCTTATGGATACCCTGACGTGGTGCGTGCCTCTGATCCTAGGACTCAAGAGGCAGAAGCAGGAAGATAGTCCATGAGTTCGATCTTAGCTTATCCTACAGTGTGAGCACCAGGTCAGCCAAGAACACATGGTGAGACCCTGTTTCAAACAAACAAACAAACAAACAAACAAACAACAGTAGACCATCAATTTATCAGGCTCCTAATAGAGTTTTCTCACATCATTCTTGCCTCTTCTCATCCACTGACAGAGAGCTATCCCGAATGGTGTACTATAGAGTCGAGTATGGCAGGGCAGAGGAAATGGCTCAGTGGTTAAAGACATTGGATGCTCTCAGAGAGGATACTACTTCAATTCCCAGCACCCACACTACTGGCTGCTTACAACCATCTCAAACTCCAGTTCCAGGGGATCCAAAGCCTTTTTCTGGCCTCCCCAGGGATGAGGCGCTCTGGTGAACAAAGAGGGAAGACATCCATACACTGGGGGAAAAAAAAGACTTGAGAAAGAGAAGCCAAATGAGGAAAAGGCGTACACCGAGAGGTCTTATGCACGCACATGTACTCATTAACTGTCAGGCCGATGCCTAGTGCCACGACTGCTCCATTTTGTTTGTTTGAGGTAGGATCTCATGTAGCTCAGGCTAGCCTTAATTTATAATCTCCCTTCCTGCTCCTACCTTTGAATGCTGGAATTACAAGCCTGGGTTACCATGCCTACCTAAGTTTCAGTTTTATCTATCTATCTATCTATCTATCTATCTATCTATCTATCTATCTAT
>JANHMN010000003.1:171866338-171879647 GCA_030674055.1 Rhabdomys pumilio
TATCTATCTATCTATCTATCTATCTATCTATCTATCTATCTATCTATCATCTATCTATCTAGTCACCTAGCTTTTCTAGACAGGGTTTATCTGTGTAGCCCTGGAACTCACTCTGTACACCAAGATGGACTCCAACTTAGAGATCTGCCTACCTGTCGCCCAAGTGCTGGCGTTGAAGGCGTGTGCTGCTGCCGCCGCCACCACTATCCCAGTGTTAAAGGTGTTTTTTCTTTTTTCTTTCTCAGTTTTATTTTACAAAAATACAATATTTCCTTAGAGCCAGGTAAAGTAAATCTGTAATTATAGTACCCTCGGAAATTAGACCTGGAGTTTCAGGTTAACCTTAGCTACACGAGACCCTGCCTCAAAATACAAGCGGTGATTCAGCTGGTAAAGTACTTGTCATACAAGCTAAGGACTTGAGTTTGGTTTATTTCAGCATCCACAAAGCACCACCCTGTAACTCCAGTACTGGGGAGAATGAAACAGGGGATCCCTGGCCAAGCTGATTGGCTAGCTCCAAGTTCACGAGAGGCTCTGTTTCCACAAAAGGAAGCAAAAAGCAAAACAAAAACCCCAAGATGCAGAATGATTGAGGAAGACTCCAGATGTTAACCTCTGGCCTCCCTACTATCTGTGCATGTGCACCTTCGCACACACAAACTTGCACCCATATACCTAAAGAATATTTGTTTAGATTTCCAGTAGAGGATCTCTAATCCAGAAGCTCCGAAACTGCAGGTTGGAGAGATGGCTCAGCACTGCTGCTCTTGCAGAGGTCCTGAGTCCAGTTCCCAGCATCCACGTGGTGGCTCACAACCATCTATAACTGTAGTCTCTTGGGGTCTGATGCCCTCTTTTGGTGTGCATGCATGCAGATAAAATACCCATGTACAAGCCGGGCAGTGGTGGTGCACGCCTTTAATCCCAGCACTTGGGAAACAGAGGCAGGCGGATTTCTGAGTTCCAGGCCAGCCTGGTCTACAGAGTGAGTTCCAGGACAGCCAGGGCTATCCAGAGAAACCCTGTCTCGAAAAACCAAAAAAAAAAAAAAAAAAAAAAAAAAATACCCATGTACATAAACAAAACAAAATAAAATTTAAAACCCTGAAACTGGATATACCCTCACCTCAGCTTTTGGATTTCCAAGACTGTCAGATTTTCGACGTAAAGGTCAGGGATGATCAACCTGGCCCCTGATTCCATAGGTGGAGCCTGAGACCCAAAGCAATTCAGCTAAGCCACGTGTACGATTAGGACCTGAGCTAAATCTGTGGGCTCCTAAAGAGGCTTTTCCAAATCGAGTTCCTTGGAGCACTCTGTAGAAGTTCTCTCATGGATTTTACTAGAACCCCAGCTTGGATCTCCTTACGTCTGCTTCCTCAGTAGGACGACTCTGCCTGTTTGAATTATTTATACTTTCTGAATAAATTGGTTTGTTTGAATAAGCAGTTCCATGTCAACACCGAGTCGGAGAGATGGCTCCATGGTTTAAAGCATGTGTTCTCGCAGAGGACCTCAGTTGAATTTCTAGCATCCATATGGTAGCTTATAACTACCAGTAACTCCAGTTCCAGGGCATCCTATACCCTCATCTTGTTTCTATGAATAAAATTAAAAAAAAAACTGTGAAGATTGAGAGAGAGAGAGAGAGAGAGAGAGAGAGAAAGAAAGAAAGAGAGAAAGAGAGAGAGAGAGAGAGAGAGAGAGAGAGAGAGAAGAAAAACACAAGGCACATAGGCTCCTTCTGTTCCTTTGCTTGTTTCACCTTCTACCAGTCACGCCTGGACCTTCACATCATTTCAGGTAGTATGTATAGATTCCTTTACACACATTCCCCCAACACACACACACACACACACACACACACACACACACACACCACTTCTTGTTAGAATTCTGATCTCAAACCTAGCCTGACTTTCTCAAGGAGTCTGCCTGGGTCCCTGTTGAGGTTTTCCCTGGTTGGTCCCCTTTCTGGTTGACTTTCCCAAGACCTCCCATGGGAGGAAAGAAAAGGGACAGTAATGGAACTCTTGACTCCAGGAGCCTCTTGGGCAGAAAACAGAAACTAGAGACAGAAGGGGAGAGCTATGTGTGTGTTAGGGAGGGTCTCTGTCTCCCACACCCTCTCTCCATTATCAGGGACATCATGGCATTACTGTGGTAGATTAGCCTAGACCGAGATGTGCACCTCTTGGCTAATCCAGATTTATTAAGAACCTTTCCGAAGGCTGTGAGGTTGGACAATGGCCTGTGTTTGTACATGGTGATACCCCCTTCAACCAGCTCTGAGAGCACGGCCCCACCTCAAGCCAAGTTGACAGTAGGACCGAGGTTGGACACAATTCTTGCTCTTCCCACTGGCAAATGGGTCTTGTTCTTGGACTCTTCCTGGGGTTAGAGAGGTAAGACAGGAGGGAGTCCAGTAAGGAAGGAGAGAAATTGGGCCAAGGGTGGAAGTGCTCAGTTTACTTCCCTTTCCAGGTTTCAGGGCAGAAGCTTGGAATTGGAAAACCTAGGCCCAACGACAGTCCCCTGGAGTGGAGATGGCCTTGCGAGGAAGTGTGACAGTTTAACCAGCACATCTTCAAATTTTCTGGGACGATGTGGGAGGAAGTTAGAGCTGGAAATTGAGGCTCTTTGCAGCCCGCCCTTCCTTCAGACTCCAGATGACCTTGAAATTCAAACCATGCTCCTGACTTTTCCAGGAGCCATAGAAGCAACACAGAACTGGGCGAAGGGGACAGTGAAGTTTGCCTGTAGGAAGAGCTACGTCCCTCTGCTGCCATCCATCCTTCCAGTGCGTCCTGGCATCAGACTTTCAGTTTTCCGGGCTCCCCTTTCCCTGGCATTCCATACCTGCGGCTCGCTTTCATCCTCTATTTCAGTAGAAGGAGGCCCGGGAAGAGGGTAGCAGCCAGAGCAAGAGACAGGCAGAGTTCAAGCTGTGTGCTCTCAGAGACAGACGACACATGTGCGGACACACAGGCCCCCACTTAGACACAGCGAGCACTTGGACTTGAAGCTAGAGGCACAAAAACATACTCTCTCTCACACATGCGCGCCCACATTCAGGCAGACAGACACGCGGTCATACAGTCTCCTCTGTCTCTCTGACAGGGACAGCTGCCTGGGCTGTTTTGTAGCTAGCCCTTCCCCTCCCCCTCCCTTCCCCTCCCTGGCCCCTCTGAACCTCAGCTCTCTTAGTCCCAGGAGTCCAGAACTCTGTGTGTGGGGGGGGGGGGGGAGGCCAAGGGGAGCAGGGAATGATGTTCCTTACTTAGTGGCTCTGGGAAAGAGGCTGCTTGGCTGAGTGAAAAGGAGGCACGAGAAGGCTGGAGCTAGGGGATAATCCATTATGGGACAAAGAAATCAGGTTTGGAGTCAAAAGATCTAGGTTCAGGTTCTGATAATCCCCAACTTATTAGCTGTGTGTCCTTGGTAAGTTATTTCCTTTTGGGCATAGTACATATTTCATCATTGAGAGTGAGATCATAATCCCTTCTCTGCCTGTCTTCATGCCTTCGGCTTCTTTTCTCTCTCCTTCAGATAGGGCACTGTTGTTGCACAAGACGCCTTCAAACTTCTGACCTTCCTGCCATGTGTGAGGATTACAGATATGTGCCCAAGACTCTGCCTTCATTGCTAGACTATTTATTTATTTATTTATATTTATTTGAGACCGAGTCTCATATAGCCCAGGATGGCCTTGGGCTCACTTATAGCTCATGATGGTCTTGAACCTCTGGTCTCCTGCTTCTTACCCCATCCTTTCCCCAAATGCTGGGATTAAAGGCTTGTCCTACCGCCATAACCAGTTTATGTAGTGCTGGGCAAGCACTCTACAATATGAGATCTACAAACATACCCAGCTCCAAAGTATAGCTTAGGCTGCCTCCTGTCTCTTGGTTTTCCTGTCTTATCCTACTGGCAAGCACCACCAGCAATCAGCCAGTTTTGTTATAAGGTTCAAATAACATACAGCTTATATAAAAATAAAAATCAGAATGTTTTTCTAGTTCCTTCTAGGAGCTGAGCACTGAATCAGCCACTGATCTAGAATGGAGACTAAGAACTTATCCTTGCTTGGGTAGCTCACCTCCCCAGTCTCTGTGTCTCAATAAAAAAGTCCTTGTGGGTACTGATGGGACATTGCGCTTCAGTGAGTGATGCGGCGCACACTGTCCTGAACTTAGAGCACACAGAATAAAAAACCAGCAGATCGGGCTAAGCAAAGGGATCTCTGTCTGTGACACTACAGAGAGAAACTCGAACTAAGGCCAGGATATGAAGAGAAGAAAGGGAGGGCATAGAACTCAGGCAGGCAGCTTCATGTCCGGGTGGGCTGGTCAGGCAAAGGCTGGGGGCGCCAAGTTGTTATCTGAGTTGGAGACAGGCTGGCTGAGGATTAAGCTCCCCCAAACTGGGAGAGGTCAGGAAGCTGAGGAGTTGGGCCAGGGGCCAGGGACTTCATCTCACGTGGTGGATACTTAGGAATAGACAGAAGTGTAGAAATTGCACGTCTGGTTGATGCTGGCAGGGCCAGACACAGCCAAAAGGTAACTGTGGTGATGGATCTAGCTCCAAGAGGGGTTGTCTGGCCATCCCTATTCTTTTTGCCACATTGTGCTGGGGATATGAGATCCAAACTTCACTGGCATTATGGTGGCTAGCTCCGGCCTAGGGGAAATAGAAGATCTTCAGGTATGTTTTGATTTCAAAGTACAAAAGGTCTATTATGGACAAGCAAGAACACAATAGTCACAAGACATTAAGTCAAGGACCAGATCATAGGCTAAGGTTCCCAAGGGATGCAAGCTCATGGTAAGAAGGCAACTCTCATGGAACCTGCTTGTAGTCCAGAGGAGTGGATCAAGGCCAAGGAAGAATCCAAGACAAATTGAAACAACGATGCCTGAAGCAGGAGGAACAAGCAGGGAAGGAATGGGAGAAAATTCTCATCTTGGAGGCAGTGGATGAGGAGGGAGAGAAGGAGAACCGGGGTTGTGAGCTATACCTCTGCTCAGCAAAACAGTAAACTGGGAACAGGTAAACTGGGCACAGGTGAAAAGGTTCCTGGACAAGTCCTGTGCCATCCCCACAATCCTGAGGCCGAAGTGAAACCGTGAAATGCATGTAACCTTCTTTTATTCCCTTGAGGTACACTGCGCTCAGACTCCTGTCTGCTGAACTGCGGTGTGCAGCAGGGAACAGATGTGTCTTAAATGTGCTCATAGCTTCAGCATGAGACCCCACACCTCAGGTGGAGGCAGGATTTGATGGATTCGACTTATCAAAGGGGTGAACTGGGAATCAGAGAAATAATGATAATGCTTCTCGGTGTCCATCTCTTGTTTCCATCTTTGATAAGGCATTATACGTGTGTGAATGTGAAGAGGGGTCCCCAGGGACTGTAATCCACTCACCTTAACTTGCTCACAGTCTAGGGAGGCAAACAGAATATAGGACAGAAAAATGGGGTTCTTAGGTCTTACTCTCAGGTTGTGGAGATCAGATATGAAAGCCCATATAAAGAGCTATCAAGTGTTGGGGGACTCAGAGAATGCAGGTATGTCACTGAAATGGGGGTTGAGGAGAAAGAGAAGGGGCAGGGTCTTCTAAATAGTCCAGAACTACTGGGAGTATTTAAAGGGCAATGCAGAGCCTCATTTGATCAGAGGCTTAACGTGGGCCATGAGAGTCCAGCAGGGAAAAGGGCTTCGGGTGAGGGTCTGTGATGAGAGACAGTGCTGATTCAGAAGTGGTGCAGTCAAGGCTAGATTGTTCTTGGCTTTTCTGTTAAAAGGAAAATCTCCTACATCCAGGGTATGGTGATGCCTGCCTATAATCCCAGCACTCAGGAGGCTGAGACAGGAAGATCAGGAGCTCAAATCCAGCTTGGTCTTGGATTATATAGGGAGCCCATATATGAAAACAGGGGAAGGTGTCAAACAGCAGCAGCTAATATGTGGTATCTTTGTGATCTCTAGCCTGATTTTATTTAACCTACATGTTCACGTCAATGTACTGGGGATTGAACCAGGCCCCTTGTACACGCTAGGCGAACAGGTTACTACCACTAAGCTACCTGAGACACATCCCTAGCCCACCCGCAGCTTAATTTTAAGACTTCTAATTGATTGTGCATGCTATTTCATAAAGTATGTGCATATACACACCTAGCCCCAGTCTTAAGGTAATCATATAAGGAAGATAGGCATGGCCAGCCCACTACTGTCCTATTCCTGTACTGTCTTCCCAGCTCCCCACCAAGAAGCCCTACTGTAAGCCCTGGGACTAGTTTAAGACTGTCAGCAGATGACATACAGAAGTAACATCTTTGTGCCCTTTATTTGAAGAGGTGACTAGGATGGATCAGGCTGGGAAACAGATTTGTAAAGAAGGTTGAAACTATGTCTGGCAGCATTAGGAGGGCTGAGGACAGAAGTTTCCAGTTCAAGGCCAGTCTGGGCTACATAAGGAGACTATTACAAGCAATCAAAAAGTTAAAGAGGGTCTTGAGGATGGAAGATGAGGAGAGTCTTGTACATCATTTGTCTCTTCCCACAGCCCTCTTTCCTTTTCCTCCCTGTCATGCTTACAGGTCACTGTGCACATGGTAGATCCTCTGAAGCTCAGATTCTAATACATCCTTCTGGTTAGCTCTTATCCCTCTCTCCCATACTCTAGCAAGCATCATAACATAAAAATGGGGAAGGAAAGATTCGACCTATTGTCATGCCTTGCTCACTGAAGGAGGTCAGCTTCAGCCCTTGCACCCTGCCCTCCCTTCCTGAACCTAGATCCTAGGCTCTCACTGATATTCTTGAGTAGCGGAGAGGCAGAGTTCAGATCAGGCTACTGGATAGAGAGGTTAAGATACATTGGGAAACTCCTCATGTTCTCAGAGAGGGACAGGGATGACGGCTGACACCAGAACCCCAGGGAAGATGTTCTAGCTTTCCTTAAGAGTCTGGCTATAGCTGAATCAAGGGTATGATCAGGCTGCTCTAAGGCAAAAGCCCCCACCTTTCAAAAGAAAGATTTTATGTCATGGAGACTGCAGTTTGGGCAGAATAATAGCAGTGAGGCTTCTTCTGGGTTTTCCTTCGTTTACAAAGAGCTTTCCTTGTATAGATGATTGATATGTTTCAGTTAACCCACAGGCCCCTGAGTGGCAGGAATGTCCATCCCTGCTTATCTCCAAGAAGGCAGGAAACGGTCCCAGGTTGCACAGAACCAAGAGGTTTAAACCGAGTTCTGCTCTTTTTCTGGTCTTGCCCTCCACACTGCAGGCGTTTGTGACTGACAGGCACTGATCGCCTGAAGCCCTCTAAGATCCAGTTTTACTTCCTGCCTTTACTGCTTCTCTGAAAACGAGCTCTGGAAGTTAGCTGTCCACAGGACCCAAGCACAGTTTCCTATATATCCTAAGCTTGCAAGTCTCCAGTTTTAAAAGCCGCCCACTCCCAACCCCATCTCCAATTTCAGGATTTCAGCAAGCAAAGTCTTTTGCTCATGTAGGTCTTTTTGTGCTCTAAATTTTTCATCCTGTCTCACCTAAACTTTCTGTTACTCTTTCCCAGCAGCCCTCCTGGTTCCCCATGCCAACTATTCTCTGTCTCTGTCTGTCTGTCTGTCTCTTCCCCCTCCCCGTCTCTCTCTGGAACCCAGGACCTTGGGTATGCTGTGCAAATAATCTCTCACTAAGCTGTATTCCCAACTCCACTCTCTGACTTTTCTAGGCCTATAACATCCTCCCTAAGAGCTACTGATCAGTTACGTACTCAGCTACATGGTTTCATGCAAGAGTGGACGACTTTATTTTTAGTTACCTTTGTTAAGATGTTATCTATCTATCTATCTATCTATCTATCTATCTATCTATCTATCTATCTACCTAATTGTCTCTTTGGTAAAACCTGAGATGTGTATGATAATGTGATGGGGGCAGTTGGGTCATGGTTTTCTATTTATCAAGGAGAATAAGAGACAAATAAAAGATGAGGAACAAGGTCTTAACCAGTACCTAAGAAAACTTTAGGGCTGAGGAGCAGAAGTAGGCATGTAAGAAATAAGAATTATATTTTACTCTTGGGTGGAGGATGAGAAAAGTACCCATCTCCTTAAAGAAAAAAAAAAAAAAAAAGACAACTCATCATTAAACAGTGCCTTGCATTTGTTCTCCTGAAAACTCACTCCCTGGTTGAGTTGTCATGTTTATGAGTATAGATTCAGAGTTCCCTCTACTCTGTTTTCTTCTGCCTAACTGGACTGAAGCCGGAGTTGGCAGTCAGGGAGAGTGGTCATTGTATTGGTTCAAAGGAGTCAGAGCTCTCCCTCAGCCAGAAAGAAAGCAAACTGAGCCGTTCTTCCTGGCCAGGCTGAGAGAATGGTAAAGGCACCATGTGGGACCACAGAGTCAGTCGGAATTTCATCTGTCCCCTTCCCTTTCCCTCTTCCCCTAGTCTCAAGACCATAGACTTTGCTTTATGAAAAAAATTACACTTTTCTTTTCTGGAAGGTTCTTGTCGATCAAGGAACCTATAGTGGGGCTAACAACCAGGCTAGGAATTTGAGGGTATCTGGTTGGCTATACTGTGAGTTAGGGTTAGGAAGGAAGAAAGAAGGCCTAACAGTCGACTCCGAGTTTGTGAGGGAACTGAGCCCCTCAGAGGCTTGTGGGTGGCCTGCTGCTGCTGCTGCAGCCTGTAGCTTAGTCTTCCCTTTGTAGGTCTTTAGTCTTTCCTCAATTTGGACTGTGGACGTCTACTGATGCCCTGATCTATTTGAGCCCCGAGGCCAGGCTGCATCCTTCACTCTCCCGGCTCTCTCCAGGCCCAACAGGCAGAAGAGGCAGAATCAAGTTTGAAAACTGAGATTTCAGGGGACCCACCGAGCCGACCCCACTGCACATAATACAGCGGGGCAGGCGCCGCCGGATAGGTGGACATGCCAGTGAGCCAGGGACATTCCGTACACCACTACTGGACACATCGTCTGCTCCAGAGAGACCACTTTGCCACCCCAAACATTCTATCCGCTCCAAAGCCCACGTGCCGCTGACATTCTGTCCGATTCTGAGGCGGCTCTAGATCTGGACCCTTCCAGATCAAGACGCCCCACGACAGACCTGCCAGTCGTGTCGCGCTGGGCTGGCAGCTTGGGCCTTGTAGCTCGCAGCGGCCATCTGACCCAGTAGCGACTCTCGCAACACGGCTCCTGTTCCAACTGCGGAGCAGCTGGGAAGAAAAGCATGAGCTGCTACACGCACCCCTACTTCCAGCCGCTGGAGTCTGTCTAAGCCTGGGCCAAGTGGCGCTGTGAGCCGCCTGTTGCCCTTACGCTGGGCGACCGCTGCCCTCTGCTCAGCTGGCTACAGTCTCTGCTACCCCTATCACCTTCTGGTCCTTGTCGCTGGCCCCTAGATTTCAGAGTGATTTCTGGTGAAGGTTTCCAGACTACCCTCCCTGTGATTCGTGCAGTTCTTCGACTCCTCTCCGGGTCCCCTAAATCTCTTCTTCTCAGTTCCCCAGGTCCTTACTCGGAGTTTCCCTTCTCACATGTCCCAGCCCCGGGGCTGCTATACGCCGTTCGTCTCTTGACCGATTCCCCAAACACCAGAGTTCAACTGCCCCAGGTTCCCTTTTAGGAGTCCCAGGACCAGCCTTGGCCCCTCGGCCCCCTGAGCCCCTGTCCCCCGCATGGTCAAGTACTCACAGGGCGTCCTGCAGCAGGCTGACTCCCGGTGGTGGCGGTGGCGGTGGTGGTGGCGTTCTGGAGCGCAGGCAGGGGCCAGGGGCCAGGCACCCTGCAGGGTGGGGGCCGCCCCCCTGCTCCGGGGCGGCCGCTCCGCTGGGCTTTCCCAGGCTAGCGGAGGAGAGTGTGAGCTGCACAGTGCAGTGCCACCCCCCGCCCGCGCCCATTCACTTTATGGTAGCCCAGGGCGCCCCCAGCCCGCCGCGAGTGCCGCGCGCCCCAGGCCCCGCCCCCTTCCAGCTGCGCCGCCCTGGCTCCTCCCTTTCCAGCTGTGAACCTTTAGGCCCCGCCTTAGTGGGGAGGGGTCCTGCCGGCGGGCAGCCAAGAACTCCGCCCTATGGCCAATCAGAAGCGTTTACCATCAACTGAGCAACGCCCCCTCCCCACGTGGCTCGGACTGCGCTCCAGCAGGGACGCTCCGGTTCGGCAAAGCCAGCTAAAGTACGGTGGTCCGCCTCGCGGCTCGAGTCCAGCCCGATTTGTGGCAAATTGAGGGCTTGGGCTCCCCCCGGCGCGACATGAAGCAGTGCCGAGGAAGACGGCTGCAGGAACGAAGGCGGGACAGCGAACCCGGCTGTCTGGTCTCAACGCTCACACTTTGCTGCCGCTCGTTTCGCTGATTTTCTCCACTTGTCGCTGTCTGTCTTTCCACTCTTTTGTCTCTATTCCAGTCCTCGTGCGCCTTCCTCTTTTCTTCTGACCGCGGCTTTGCTCTCTACTCTGCCACTTCGAAAGGCTTTCTCTTTTAAAGACCAACCCTCCTTTCCATCACATCTTTCTCTTCTCATCTTTCTCTATTTTTTTTTCCTCCCCTAAAAGAGATAACTTGGAGAAAGCAGGATTTGGAACAGGAGACATCAAAGTGGTATACAGCACCTTCTCTCACTTTGTGACCTTGGATAAGTAACAACGATGCCACTCCGACTTCCAGTGGCTGTCTGGCTTCGTGCTCTTCAAAGGTGTGAGCACTTGGCCTCTCACTCTGCACTCTCAATTTGCCTGGCCTTTGCTTTCCCAGCCTCAGCAATTCTGTTTCCCACGACACCAGATTCAGTCCTGTGGGTAAAGGGTGGCCTTGGGTTTTTGGATTAGGTATTTGCAAGGGACTGGGCAGGTGTCCAAGGAACATGATAGGCTGGTTACTTGGTGCCTCTGAGAGTCCTAAGCCCTGTGCACAGCATACTGCTAAGATGAATCTAAGCATACATATAAACGCTAAAGCATGTTAGTTCTCTTTACTGTCTCCAGGAGAAAGGTCAAGTTTCCTAATGTGGCTTATTAGACCTTCAGGACCCGAACTTCCCATCCCCCTTTCAATAAAGTCTTGCCCTGTAGCTCTCTGGTTTTGGCTGGCCCTAAACATTCAACTATTATCCTGTCTCTGCAGTGTTTACAGGCATGCTTTGATTTGTCTTCATCTTCAGTTTTGCTCATCCTGAACAGCTCTAATCTTTCCTGGTGATAACCAGTCATTATATTGTTGATTCTAATATCTGAGTTCTGCCTAGGTCCTGATTTATCTGAGAAGCCTTGCCTGAACTTCCAGGCTTGTCAGAGGTGTAGCTTCTTGCTCTCATGACCCCTTATGTATATATTTTATATCACTCCATCCTCCATATTGAAGGGATCAACTGATGTGTTGACTTCTGTAAAATAAAATTTAGGAGAACAAGAACCATTTCTTCCTTTTTCTATTCACAGGCATATAGAAACTCAATAAATGTTATACTGAAATTTTTTTTTGTTTTTTTTTTTTTCTAGACAAGGTTTCTCTGTATACTCTTGGCTGTCCTGAAACTCACTCTGTAGACCAGGCTGGCCTCGAACTCAGAAGTCCACCTGCCTCTGCCTCCCAAGTGCTGGGATTAAAGGTGTGCACCACCACTGTCTGGCCTGAAATATTTTTAAAAAGCTGTTTTATCTGTTAAATGATATATAGTACCTGTGAGGGGCTGAGGGTTGTCATCTATCTATCTATCTATCTATCTATCTATCTATCTCCATCTTTGATTGACAGTCACATACTTTTAAGATGTCTAATGTCTGGAGGCATACCTAGGTAGGGAGAGGAAAATAGGGAACTTCAGTTTACCTACAGGGTTTTCCTACTTGCTCTCCAACCTGAGAGAAGCCCAAAAGACCAAGCTCTATTTTTAAATGAAGAGAAAAATGGGTCAGAGGTATCATAGAATGAAATACCTTGGTGATGTATCATCTTCATCTGGCTTCCTTTAGGTTCTTAGCTGGACCTAGAGACCAAGACCAATGCACAGATACAGGGAGATATTGGGGGACTTTCTATATTGGATTTTGGTTCTGATGGGTTTTGAAATTAGAGGATCATGATCATGGCATGCTTTCAGGTGTTTCAAGACCACAGTCCTGTGGCCTGAGATATGGAACTGCCTTGGGCTTGAGTCATCCATAAATGGGAGAAAGTGGAGAGAGTTGCTTTTCAGTGCTTCCTGGCAATCCTGGGTCCTACAGGCAGGTTGGCTGGGAATGCCACCATTTCATTTCCTCTGCAAGCAGAAACCCATCCTGTTGTCCTCTCACACAATCCCATTTGAAGATGCTTCTATTATCTTATCACGCTGTCATTAAAAAAGAATTTTTAAAATTTTTAATTCTTTTAAAAATGATTTTTTTTATTTTTTTATTTTTTTATTTTTATTTTTTTTTGCTGGGCATGATAGCACATAACTTTAATCCCAGCACTTGAGAGGCAGAGGCAGGCAGAGTGATGTGAGTTGGAGGCCAGGCTGGTCTACAAAGTGAGTTCCAGAACAGCCAGAGCTGTTACCCAGAGAAATTCTGTCTTGAAAAAAAAAAAAACAAACAATAGATTTATTTTTTAAAATTATGTGTCTGGGTCTGGCATAGTGGTACAGCACTTGGAAGGCAGTGTGGCTTCCACGTAGATCTCTGTGAGGTTGAAATCGGCCTGGGCTATATACGAGTTCAAGGACAGTCAGAGTTACAGAAACACACACACACACACACACACACACACACACACACACACACACATCTCTGTGTGAGTATGGGCCCAAAATGTTGGATCCCTCTGGAGCTGGAGTTACAGTAGACAAGGTGATATGTACATGCTGGGAACTGAACTCAGGTCTTCTGGAAGAGCAGCAAGCACACTTAACTGCTAAGCTTTCTCTTCAGTCTCACCTGTCAGCGTTGCTAAAGAAAATGGGAAATCTTCATTTTCTTTTTCTGTTAATGATGTGGACAAATGGTGTGAGATTAGGCCCTCAGACTTGATCCTCATGCACCACCAACAACCGTTCATTAAGATTTGTTCAAGGCTTAACAGGAAGGGGTGAACAGAGTCATAGCCCTATAAAGTAAGGTATAAAGAAGTATTGAGGGAGTCTGGAGAAATGGTTAGTGGCTAAAAGCATTATCTTAAAATAGACAAACAAATTCTTTCTTTCCTTCTCTCTCTTTCTCTCTCTCTGTCTCTCTTTCTCTCTTTCTTTCTTTCTTTCTTTCTTTCTTTCTTTCTTTCTTTCTTTCTTTCTTTCTTTCTTTCTTT
>JANHMN010000003.1:171887122-171906291 GCA_030674055.1 Rhabdomys pumilio
GTGTGTGTGGGTACCTAGGCACATGTGTGTGTGGGTACATAGGCACAAGTTTGTGTGGGTACATAGGCACATGTGTGTGTGGGAAAATAGGCACAAGTGTCTTTTAGAGAGTGTAGGTCAGTGTCAGTGTCCTTCTCCATCCGTCTTTTACGGGACCTGTTCACCTGTCTGACTAGGCTGGCTTAGCCAGCAAACCCCAGGGATCCTCCTGTCCACTTCTCCAGCACTCAGGTTACAGGTACCTGCTGCCATGCCTTTTATTTGGCATTATTTTTTATTTTATTTGCATTTTATCTGTGAATCTGAATTCTTCATGCTTTTCTGATTGTGTCATCTCCCTGGCTCTGGGCTGTTTATTTCTTATATATTTTAGATGAAGCCCTTTGCCAGATGTCTAGCTATTAAATATTCCCTTCTAGTCTGTAAGCAGTATCTTTACTCAGTTAACTGGTTCCTTTGCTGTTCAGAGGCTTTTTCAATTTCATGAGGTCTCATCTGTTTGTTATTGCCTCCTTTCTTGTGTGACTAGAGTCCCATTGAAAGTTCCTGCGTATACCTACCTGTGTCTTGAACTCTTTTCCTCCAACAGTTTCAGAGTTTGAGTTTGAGGCTTTATGTTAAGGTCTTGGTCTGTTTGGAGTTGGGTGGGTTTTTTGTGGGATATGGGAGATGGGGTTTTAGTTTCATTATTCTGTATGTGGATATCTGGTTGGTTTTCATTTCTCTCTCTTCTCCTTCCCTCTTTCCCTCCCTCCCTTCTTTCTTCCCTTTCTCCCTCTCTACCTTCCTTCCTTTCTCCTTCCTTCCTGTGAATATTTAGTTGATTTTCTTTTCTTCTCTTCTATTTTTTTTTCTCTTCTTTTCCATTCTTTTTTTTTCCCTCCTGAGACAAGGATTCTCTGTGTAGCCGTGGCTCACTCTGTAGACCAGGCTGGCCTCAAACTCAGAGATCTGCCTGCCTCTGCCTCTCGAGGCATGTCACTATGCTTAACTTGGTGGTTTTCATGACTTTCATTTCTTGGGGACCCCATCTTATATAAAACATGCAAATTTAGCTACTTTGAAAAGTTCATGTTATGTGTGTGGGTGTTTTGCATACATGTATGCCATGACTACCTAGTGCCCTTGGAGGCCAGAAGAGGCTACCAGATCCCCTGGGACTTGAGTTATAGATGATTGTTAGCTGCCACATGGGTGCTGGGGATTAAACCTGTATCCTCTGGATGAGGAGCCAGTGCTGTGAACTGGTGAGCCAGCTTTCCAGCACCCCAAGCTGAGCTACTTTGAAAGCATGTTTTTCCTCAATGACTTTCTGTGTCAGAGGGTTTTTTTTTTGTTTTTGTTTTTTGTTTTTTTTTTTTTTAAATATACGATTGAACTGTAAAATTCCTCAATGGAAGTAGTAGATCTTTAATTTTTTTTTTTATAATTACTAGTGTTTAATTATATTGGTAATATGCTAAAATAGTCTTCTGAAAAAAAAATCAAAGCAGTACAGATAAAGGTTTGATTACACCCTAATTTCAAAGCACTTTCTCTTTAGATAACTGTGAGTTTAGATAGACCTGCCTAGACCCTTTATTTATTTGGATTAAAATTTAAAAAATTGCTGGCATAGTGGCTTAGGCCTTTAATCCCAGCACTCAGGAGACAGAATCAAGTGGATTTCTTAGTTTAAGGCCAGCCTGGTCTACAGAGTGAGTTCTAGGACAGCCAGGGCTACACAGAAAAACCCTGTCTCAAACAAAACAAAACAAAAAATTTAAGTTTATTTATTTAATTTTATGTGTATGAGTGTTTTCCCTGCATGTATGTTTGTGTACCTTGTGCATGCCCGTGGATGGTTGTGAGCCAGTATGTGGTGCTGGGAACTTGTGCCCCACGCAATCGTCTCGCCAGCAAGAACGCACACGGGCACCAGGATCCTTCTGCAGCAAACGTTTATTATGATGAAAGGAGGAAGAGAGAGAGCCCCAAGATGGCGCTGCTTTATATACACCCTAGGGTGGACATATCTGATTGGCTGCTTGCTCAAAACCCCGTATGACGCCCCGGGCTGGGCAATGACTTGGCGTGCTTTCACCACTTGCACATGTGCAATTTACTTGTTTACCCACGGGAGCGCCGGATGCCAGCGCCATCTTGTAATGGCGAATGCTGTCACCGCTTGCCGCGGCTCTCTACAGGAACTGAACAATTTCTCCAGCTCATTTGTTTATTTGTGATTTTTGAGATAGACTTTCTCTGTGTAGACCTGGCTGCTCTGGAACTCACTGTGTAGGCCAAATTGTCCTTGCTCTCACAGAGACTGACCTGCCTCTGCCTCCTGTGTGCTGGGATTGAAAGTGTAGAGCACTATACCCAGCTTTAGATGCTTTACTTGGTATATACTTATCTACATATGTATCTGTACAAAATATATTAACTGTGCTTATCAAAATGGATGACTCCTAGGTAAAACATCAAAGTACAAATTATAGAATGATGTATAAAATATTAATTACATATAAAACATATAGAGTGGTGTTATATATTATTTAAAGGTACATATAAATGAAATAAGTAAAAAGTTAACAAATGTCAGTTTTACAGTAGTAGGAGTTGTGGGCAAAGCCAAGAAGATTTCTTTGGGAAGTATTCAGAATCTTCAGTTGTACCACAAATCTGGATGCTGGCTATTATATGACTCTGTATCCCTTTGTATGCTAAATATTACATATTTAAAAAATAAAAATGTTATGTTTCACAAGGGTGGTTTGTCTTTTGTTTACACACACAGCAGTAGATAGGTAAGTAGTCATACACTATAATTTTTTTTCACTTTGTAGTAGTTGTGAACTATTTTCTTTTTTCTCTTTTTTTCTTTTTTGAGAGGACTCACTACATAGATAAGGATAGCTTCAAACTCATTCATGAATATTAGTGTTACTTGGGTTAACTACTATACTGGCTCTAAGGAGTTTTTAAATAATGGAAAGTGGCAAATTTGTTGATATATACTCCTAGGATACTCTATGCTAAGAAAAAAAAAATGTTTTCTGAGAAAGAGTTTCATGTATGCAGGCTGTCTCCAGTGTGCTGTTTGTGAAGGATGACTTTACCTTTTCTCCTCCATCTGTGTTTATCTACTGTGAGGCTTAGATTACAGGTTCATCACCATGCCTGCTTTATGTAAGTGGTGCTGGGCATTAAACTTAGAGCTTTGCAGTGGTGGCGCACACCTTTGATCCCAACACTTGGGAGGCAGAGGCAGGCGGATCTCTGAGTTTAAGGGCAGCCTGGTCTACAGAGTGAGTTCTAGGACAGCCAGGGCTACACACAAAGAAACCCTGTCTCAAAATGAAACCAAACAACCTATCAAACAAACAAATAAATCTGAAAGGGAAAATATTAACCAATCTTTTCTCTTCAACTGTTCTGGTAGGTTTGTCAGGATGGTGGATAAGAATATTTACATCATCCAAGGAGAAATTAACATTGTTGTTGGTGCCATCAAACGAAATGCCCGATGGAGCACCCACATACCACTGGTAAGTGGGGATGGGCAGACGTCAGGCCACTGAGTTATGGACATCTCATCCTTGGTTAAAACAATTGAGGGGGGGGGGAGGAGAGAGAGAGGGAGGAGAGAACATGATGAAAGAAGATATAAATGGGATATAAAAAGAAAGGAATAGGTCCTGTGGTGGATTGAATAGATATGACTTCCAAGACTCATATGTTTGAATGTTTGGCTCATAGGGAGTGGCCCAATTAGGAATTATGGCTTAGCTGGAGTAGGTGTGGCCTTGTTGGAGGAAATATGTCACTGTGTGCTTTGAGGTCTTATATAAGCTCAAGCTACACCCAGTGTGACAGTCTTCTGCCTGTGGATCGAGATGTAGAACTCTTGGTTCCTCCAGCACCGTGTCTGCCTGCACAATGCCGTGCTTCCTGCCATGATGATAATGGACTGAACCTCGGAAACTGTAACCCAGCCCCAGTGAAATGTTTTCCTTTATAAGAGTTGGTTGGCCTTTGTTGTTTCTTCACACCAATGAAACTTTAATAAGACAGGTCCTGATAGAAGGGGGAGGGAGAGAAGAGAACAGTAGAATCTGTGACATGAAAGCACAAAGGGAACAATGGCTGTAGTGGTGTATTCCTGTAATCCTAGCTCTTGGAAGTAGAAGCAAAAGGATCATACATTCAAGGCTAGCTTTGACTACATAGTGAGTTCAAAGCCAACCTTGGCTGCGTGAGACCCTGTGTTAAAAACCAAAAATAAAGGAGTAGGTGGGTGTTTAGGTTTGTAGGAATAGCTCAACAGGTTAAGAGTACTTGCTAATTTTCCAAGAGACCAAGTTTGGTTCAGAGCACTCATATTGGGGAACTCACAACTCTGTTTTCAGTTCTGGGTGATCCTATACCCTCTTCTAGCCTCCTTGGGTACCTACCTGCACACATACTATATACTCATGAAGAAGTACACACATATACTGAATAAAACTAAATCTTAAAAGGGCACGGGATAGGAGACGGCTTAGCAATGAAAACACTTGCTGCACAAGCAGTAGGCCTAGAGGTTGGATCCCCAGAACTCATCTAAAGGATTAGTGGTTATCAGAGCTGGTGAAGTGGCTGAGTGGGTAAACTTGTAATTCCAGCCTTGGAAGGCAGGGACAGGAATGAATACCTGGAACAAGCTACCTTGTAGACTAGCCGTATCAGTGAGCTCTGGGGTTGTTTGAAAGCTCAGCCTCTGAGGATAAGGTGGAAGAGTGATAGAGGTAGATGCCCAATATTAACTTCAGGCCTCCACATGTCTGTGAATATGTATATATACACATGCATACCACACACGTGTCCAGATGAAAAAGAGGAATTAAAAATAGTAACCATAAAAACAGTGGCTGGTAGGATGGCTTAGTGGATGAAATCCTGATAACCTGAATTTAAACTCCGAAACCTACATAAAAATGGACAGAGAAACCATTCTACAAAGTTCTTGTCTGACTTTGACATGTACATGTGAAGTACACATATTATACATGATAAACCAACCAAGGCAAAAAGAAAGAGGAGGCAATCTACTGGAGGGGAGTAGAGGACCAGCTAGAGTGGCTAGGAGGCTGGGCGCGGGCAGTGGGGATTACTGTGTGGGGGAGGCTGTCTTTAAACTGATCTTGCCTCCATTTCCCAAGTGTCAGGATTGCAGGTATGCACTACCACCACCCTAGTTGAAATCCACTATTTTCTAGGCTATCTTAAAAATGTCTGTAGGCTAACAACAACCTAGGGCTGGCAAGGTGGGTGAGGGGCTAAAAAAACTGGGCATTTTCAAAGCACTACACTTGACCATCTGGGCTCAAATCTCTGGAACCATGGTAGAAGAAAAGAACTGACTCCCACAGGTTGTCTTCTGACCACTGTATGAGTGTGTCTTTATGTATACATACACACAAATAAAATAAACATGAAAAAAATCCTGCCCCATTAAAACAATAATCATGTTTCCAGTAATAACAAAAGTAATAGGAATTCAGAATTGTTCTTGGTATGCAAGAACACTTCTGTTTTATTCCAGCTGGCATCAGATTTACAGGCTTAACCCAAAAGATGAACACATTCTACACACACACACACACACACACACACACACACACACACACACACGTATATAATGTATATATACATGAAGTAAAAAAAGAGACACTTCGTTAAGAAAGGGAAACCACTCTTTTTTGGAGACAGGTTTTTCTGTGTAGCCCTGGCTACCCTGGAATCCACCTGCCTCTGCCTCTCAAATGCTGAGATTAGAGGCATGTACACGCCTGGCAGTCTTGATAATGGGAGTGCTAGTGCATGAGTTACTTCCTGTTGCTGTGTAGAGCACTCACCAGGGGGTGCAGAGAGGGCCCACTGTTCAGGGACACTTGTTGCTTTTTCAGAACCCAGATTGTTTCCTAGCACCCACACCAGTTCCAGGGAGTCCTGTCCTCTTTTGGTCTCAGAGGCACCAGGTACATGTGCTCACAGATATACATGCAGGCAAAATATCCACCCATACAATAAAAATCTAAAACAGAAAAGCAAAAAACCCAAAGCCCCATGTTCAGGGATTAGAGAGATGGGTCAGGGGCTAAGAACACTGTCTGCTCTTCAGAGGATCTGCTGAGGTTCCCAGCACCCATATTGAGGCTTATAACTTTCTGAAACTCAAATTTCAGGAATCCAATACTTTTTTTTTTTTTTTTGGTTTTGAGACAGGGTTTCTCTGTGTAGTCTTGGCTGTCCTGGAACTCACTCTGTAGACCAGGCTGGCCTCGAACTCAGAAATCTGCCTGCCTCTGCCTCCCAAGTGCTGGGATTAAAGGCGTGCGCCACCACCGCCCGGCACTTTTTTTTTTTTTTTTAAATTAAAAAAAAACAACCCATTATTTTATGTAAACGGATATTTTGTCTGCTTGTATGTCTATGTGCCACATATGTGCCTGATATTTTTGTAAATTAAGTTGATATTTGGGACTTTAGCATACCTGAAACATCAGAAAGATTACTTTTTATGGTAAGAAGAAAATGTCACATCTCTTTGAACTGGAGTTAGAGATGGTTTTAAACTGCCCTGTGGATGGCTGGACCATCTCTCCAGCCCCTGATCCCTCTTCTGACTTTGAGGGCACTGAGGGCACAAGTGGTGCACATACATACATGCAAGCAAGACACTCTTTCACACACAATGTAAATCAAAAATTAAAAATAAAACAAGAGAGATGTAGGAAGGCATCTACTTTGTCCTACAGTTAGTTCAGGGGAAGAGTCCGATGGTCAGGTTGGGGGATGGCAGCAGATAATCAGAGCAGGAATCTAAGAGAGATTTTCAGCTATAAGCATGAAGCAGAGAGCAAACTGGAAGTGGGAAGTAAATTCTCAGAACCCACCCCTAGTGCCAGGTCCCCTGAAACTAGAGAACAAACAGTTGTGAGCTGTCACAGCTGAGAATTGAACCAGGATCCTCTGGAAGAGTAGCCAGTGCTTAACTGCTGAGCCATCTCTTCAGTCCCACCTCATTTTTATGATTTTTTTTTTTTTTTGAGACATGGTTTCTTTCTGTAGCTTTGATTGTCTCAGAACTTACTCAGTAGACCAGGCTGGCCTTGAACCCAGAAATTGGTGGTTATTAGATAAAATCCAGCATTTTGTTTTTTTGGTTTTTTTTTTTTTTGTTTTTTTTGTTTTGTTTTTTTGTTGTTGTTTTTTCAAGACAGGGTTTCTCTGTGTAGCCCTGGCTGTCCTGGAACTCACTCTGTAGACCAGGCTGGCCTCGAATTCAGAAATCCACCTGTCTCTGCCTCCCAAGTGCTGGGATTAAAGGCATGTGCCACCACTGCCCGGCCCACTTGCTCTTTCTTGCTATGTCTGTCTTTTGCTATCTCCACTATTCTCTCCCATTCTCCAGCTGCCCTAGCCCTGCCATGTCCAGTATGTTACTCTTTTCTCTGACTCTGGACTCTTCCAGCTGCCTCTGAATATTCACTTTCTCTTATCCCTCCTCCTCAAGAAATGGTTATGTCAACAGTTTCTTTGTTATAGCTCCTCACATACAGTTAAAAAGTTAGCTTGTTTTTTTTTTTTTTTTGTGTGTGTGTATATATATATATATATATACACACATACATACATACATGTCTGTGTGTATATATGTATATTTTGTGGAATTGGTGTGAAAAAACTTTTGGCACAATTATAAAAGCAAGTTTAGTGCTTTTAAACTAGGATTTTACCTGCTAACCCATCTCTCCAGCCCTCTAAGTAATATTTTTGAATAGACATGGGAATATTCCAAACATACTCACCAAATAGTTTATATATTCTTATCAAGTTAGAAAGTTCTGCCCGGCAGTGGTGGCCCACACCTTTAATCCCAGCACTTGGGAGGCAGAGGCAGGTGGATTTCTGAGTTCGAGGCCATCCTGGTCTACAGAGTGAGTTCCAGGACAGCCAGGGCTATACAGAGAAACCCTGTCTCGAAAAACCCAAACCCAAACCCAAACCCCCAAACCCAAACAAAACCAAAAACAAACAAAACAGGAAGGTTTTAATATATATCTGTATTATGTGTATATATGGAAAAAAAGTATAGACATGTGAGTTTGTATACACAAACACTTAGATAAGTAATGTTGGCAATTTTTTTAATGTCAGTCCTCTTTGTGTGAGAAATTTTAGAACACCCTGGGGCATCTAGGTATGTAAAATGGGCATACAAATAAAACATATACTGATAATATGTTATAGAAATTTATTTAAAGATAATTTTTTGGGAGCCACTGAGATGGCTTAGAGTGTAGAATTGCTTGCCACCATACCTGATGACCCAGGTTTGATCCCCAGAACATAGTGGAAGGAGAAATGCAACACTTTCAAGCTGGGCTCTGACTTTCACACATCAAAGCTTGAGTGCCTATATGTATAAATACATGAGCAAAACAAATAATGTATTAAAAACATTCTTTGATATACATCTAATTTTACTGTTTATTAAAGATGAAAGCAGATTTGCATACTAATGAGGTATATGTACCTTCATATTCTTACATAATGAATTAAACCATGACTGAGTCTTTGGCACAGCAGGATGTAGAACGTTGTCACTGGTACTCAGGCTGGTCTCGAACTTGCTCTGTGGCTGTGGATGACTTGAAACGTTTGAGCTTTCAGCTTCTAGGTCCCAAGAGCTAAGATTTCAGGCATGTGCTACCACATCTGGCTTTGACCAGCCTTTCAAAAACCAAGTGACTTTAGAGCCAAACAGTGGATACAATGTTTTTCAGAGTTGATAGTTATTTTGATTTTATTTTGTAACTTTTAATGCTGACAGTGCTATTTTGCATAAATCTGCGCTATATAAAGGCAGAAGTATGTTTAGGAATATTTCAGAAATTATTGGAAATCCTTTTGTAAACTTAAGCCAAGCTTCATTTCATGATTTTTTTTTAAACAGTCCTAGCTGGCTGTCCTTACTTTGTAGACCAGGCTGGCCTCAAAGTCACTGCTTCTGAAGAGATCCAACTGCCTTTGCCTCTGAAGTGCTGGGACTAAAGGTGTGTGCTGACATACCTGTCTCATGATTTTTTTTTTAAATGTCAGTAACACAAACAGTAATTTTAAAACCAAACATTCTAACATAGTACAATACAAAGACATACTAATTTGATACCTACATGCTGAAGAGTGACAGTAGAAAATATCTTTAAAGTCTTTTTTCCATAACTAAACTTCCATTATGCTTCTAGAAGAGCAGAGAATTTTGTATGTACAGTGAAAGTACTGCAGCTCATCAAGCATCCCAGTTTGAAATCTGAGGTGGTGTGTTTCAGGCATGCTTATTGCAGTGCAAGGTGTGGCATGTGCAGTGAAAAGTATATGTAGACTAGAACAGTGGCTGCCCGAGGTGAAGTGGGAGAGGCAGCGTGGGGATACAGCTGAAACACCGTGGACTCGTTACTCATGGGGTTCTGACTTAAAGTTTGGTCTTTCTGTATTCAGAAACATTTTGCTGTTGCTAAAAATTTCAAGACCCCCTACATTTAGTTAGGTGACTCCCGTATCGGATGTGATTCACAGGAGAAGCTGGGTTGAGGCTGGTGAGATGTCTCAGTGGGCAGGCACCTGCCATCAAGCCTGAGGACTTGAGTTTGATCCCCAGGACTACATAGTGGAAGAGAGACCTGACTCCATAAGTTGTCCTCATGTCCACATGTCCACATGTCCGCATGTGGACCATGGCGTGCCACCTCCACCCCACATACACATGCACACAAAGTAAATAAATAAACTGTAAGAAATATTAAAGAATAAACTTTAACTTAAAACTTCGGTAAACTCCCAGTGCCTCTGAAATAAGAGAGTAAGGAGCCATGGCTAAGTTTCTTTCCTCAGAAGGAAACTTACTAAATTTTCTGTTTGGATTTACAGAAAGAGAGTTTTGATCTTTCGTTTTCTCTTTTCTATCTTGGACTAATCATTTTTTTTCTTGACCTGTGATTCTCAAGGATGAAGAACGGGATCCCCTTCTGCACAGTTTCAGTCACCTAAAGGAGGTCTTAAACAGTGTGACAGGTAAGGCTCCATGTGTAGGAAATGGTGCAATGGGCAAGGCCCCATATGTAGGCAGAATGACATGGCCTAGTAAGAAATACATGTGTTTGATTTACTGCAGCGACTGACAACATTTTCATACAAAGGATCATATGGGACAAATAATAGAACAAAGAGAAGACCATATAGTAAACACTTCGGGCTTTGTAGGCTGTGTGCAGCTCTGCAGTGCTTATCTCTGCCTGTGGAGCTCACCAGTCACAGGTAAGATATGTAACAGAAGTATATATTTTCTTTTTTAAAAAGTATGTGAGTCAGATTTGGCTCATGGTTAAAGTTTGCAAATCTTTTAGTCTTCCTATGTTCTTAGTTTCCTTTGATTTTTATTTTCCTAATCAAATTAACCTTATGTAATAGTCACATTTAGATTTTTCAAAGCCACTTACATATTTATTATCTTTGCTCAGTTTTCCCCAGGTCTGTGAAGAAGGCATGCAAAATGTCCCCTGTTATGAAAGAAAGCGAAGTAATAATAGCTGAAGGGCTAGTGGCACAGCTCAGTTTATAGAGTGTACATCTCTCACAAATAAGCCCTAGATTCAGTCCTGATGCCCCATAAAACCGGGTATGGTGGATGCCCGTATCCAGGATGGGCCTGTGATCTCAGGTCTTGAGAGGAGGAGTCAAAAGGTTCAGAAATTCAAGATCATCCTTTAGCTACATACTAGTTTTAGGCTAGCCTAAGCTGTAAGAGACCTAGCTCAAATGAGACAGACAGACAGACAGACAGACAGACAGACAGACAGACAGACAAACAGACAAACAATATACCTAAAGTGATTTAGCTAATTCATTCTTAGAGATGGAATCAAGTAAATTTTAGGCTGCTGACACCTGGTTTAGTGCTCTTTCTCATGTTTTATGGTTCTTTGGTACATTTAATTAGAGGAGTTTGTATATGTAAAGTGCCTTTTATTGTGTGTATGGGAGAAGAGAGTAATGAAAGGAAAAAAATCAATACCTGTGATTTTGTTGTTGTTATTTATTGTTTTTATTTTACTCTTGTGGGTTTTTTGTTGGGAATACAGACTAAAAGGGAATGTTTTAGAACTGTGTTCCTATGTTGATTGTAAAGGGCTCTTGTAATATAGGCCTGGAATCCTGTCAGCTGGTGGTATATCTCAGACCATAAATAGTATTTAGACTTAAAGAAATTAAGCAATAAATGAAAAATGTCCTCATTTTATGAGAAACACAGGAGAAAGTTTCCAGAACACTTCTTAGTTGTTTTCCCTAACATGAACCAAAGTTAACTATAAAGGAACAACTTTTACTTTGAAAAGGCTTTAAATTTATAAGCCAGGTCTGGTGGCTAACACCTGCAATTCAAGTACTCAGGAGGCTGAGACAGGAGTGTCATGAGTTCGAGGCAAACCTGGACCACATAGTAAACAATACCCAGCACACACAGGGCTGAGACTTCCTTCCTCTATTACCTCTCACATACACACAGCACAAAGGGCTTTGTGTGTACACT
Organism: Rhabdomys pumilio; assembly: GCA_030674055.1. Classification (NCBI taxonomy): domain Eukaryota; kingdom Metazoa; phylum Chordata; class Mammalia; order Rodentia; family Muridae; genus Rhabdomys; species Rhabdomys pumilio. The sequence continues at coordinate 171,898,740 of JANHMN010000003.1, forward strand.
GAGTTTTAGGAGAGTCTGGGCTACAAAATGAAGCCCTGTTTTAAACAAGCAAGCATATAAACAATCCAGGCATGGTGGTACAGGCCTGGGACAGGAGGATTAAAAATTTAAGACCTGTCAGGGCTATAGAGTTCAGGGCCAGCAGAGACCCTGCCTTAAAACAAAAGCATTCAAATGGATCAGAGACACAGCTCAATGACAGTGCACTTGCCTCACATTTACAAGGCCCTAGGTTCAATCCCCAGTGGCAAATAAACAAACAAACCAAAAAGAATGATCTAGAAACATCAAATATAGGCTTAGTGGTTAACCCGAGTTCTATTCCCAATACTCATGTCAACAAACGGCTCATGATCACATGTAATTCCTGAGTGATGACATTACAGGCATGTGATATTACCAGTCTACCAGTTCTGGCTCCAAACTTTCCTTTTTTTTTTTTTTTTTTTTTGTAAGCAGAGAGACTTTTGCATACATACGATGCATGTGCATTTCCTGTACAAGGAAATAAAAACTGTCTCCAGTGAGGCGGGCTAAGTCCATACCACTTACTCTCACAGATGTGTGTCTTTAGAAAGTATCTGTAGTCAGGAGCCACACAAACTGGAACGACTGCATGCCCTTCAATTAAAAGTACAGAATTTTTATATTGTTACCTTGACTAAAAAAAATGTCAGTGAAGAGGACCTGATTGTTGCCCCTCAGTCATTATGGGCTCTTGGGATGGTTTCAGGAGGTTCTTCTGAAGGAAGTAAAACAGATGTATGCTTTCTAGGGCTGTGAGGGGTTCTTTGGGGGTGAAGAAAGTGTTTTATGGGGTTTTTTTTTGTTTGTTTGTTTTTGTTTTTTATTTTTTTGAGACAGGGTTTCTCTGTGTAGTCCTGGCTGTCCTGGAACTCACTCTGTAGACCAGGCTGGCCTTGAACTCAGAAATCCGCCTGCCTCTGCCTCCCAAGTGCTGGGATTAAAGGCGTGCGCCACCAACGCCTGGCTTGTTTTATGGTTTTATAACTCTGAAATTGTATATTGAATTGTATACTTTACAAGGATAAATTTTATAGTATGTGAATTATAGCTAACAATTTGTTTTTCTTTAATGTGATCAAGATTTTGCTGTGCTTCCTAGGCTTGCCTTGAATTTCTGGACTCAAGTGATGCTTTTGTTAACTTCTTCAGTAGCTGGAACTATGGGTGTGTACCACCCAGCTTTATAGTTGATTTAAAACAAATCACACGTAAGCTACAAAATTGATGAATGCACATTTCTCAGGGCTCAGAATGCTGGTGGGAAGCCTTTGAGTGCACTCATGGCTGAGCTTTGGACCCATTGCCCAGCAAAGGCAGCATAAGGCTCTGCTCAGCCTCTTGGCCCACTTTGTCCTTTTATGTCTCTCTCATTAACTCAAGGAAGCACATGGCTTTTATATTTAAATTTATTCAATCTGTAATCTTTGACATTTGAGTTAGCTTTTAGTACAGTTTTGCATTTATAGTAATATATATTATGTATTTTCTCTATCCCCAAAGAATCCCTTTTAATCTTTTCCGGATGCAAATTTCAGGCTGTCTTGTCCCATCTCCCCTCTCTTGCTCTCTTTCCCCTCCCCCCACAGAGTGTGTTTGATCAGGTGTGGCAGGAATATCCACTGTCAAGCTGCGCCCTTTATATTAGTCAATATTATCCTTCTCCCCCCACCCTGTCTGTCTGCTCCTTTGGGCTTTCCCAGTTGATTTATAATTTTGGAATTCTCATCGGAGTCTGTAATACAGTTTGTTCATTATTTAACCAAAACCTGTTTAATGAGCAGAGAGAGGCAATGTAAATGTTAGACATGTTGCAGTGATGTACCTTTGTGCTTCTTAGAACGGGTGGGTAGTTAACTCTGTGCTGCCTGCAGGGCTGGGGTATCCTGGGCTTAGGGGCAAAAGGGCCACTGTGGGAGTGGGAGTGGCCCTTTAACCCCTAAGTGGTCCAAACCCTGCCATAGCTTCACATTCCAGTGGTGCATTTCCTTTCACCGTTCTAGTATCTTACAGGGCACTGGCAGAATACTAGAGTTATGTTCAAACTAGAACCTGTGGTAAAATCTGGGCCTCGTATGGGTCAGGTACCATAACAGAAAGGTCAGGTATCAGGGCTTCTGATACTGCTCTTGGTTTTAGGTCAGAAAAGAGATGACAGTTGAGAGGAATGATTCTAGCTGACATGGTTTGTGATCTTTGGTTATTTTTTTGCCAGACTAGATAAGTCTTTGCAAGTCTTAATACCCTCATTTAGTATACTTTTATGGAATGAGCTTTATTCAGTTATGATTTGTGGTGTTTGGCTGTGCTTATATTTGTACCCAGATTTAGGCTGCCCCTTCTCTTGGTCTTCAAGCACTTCCTCCATAGGTTTGTGCTCATGTGTGGCCACACGTTTGTAAATTTACATCTTTACAAAGGGATTCTTTGCTAGAAAAAATCTTGGATTTTCAGCAGAAAGAAATATTCTAAAACTATTATAACAGAGATTTCTTACAGGATTTGTTTTTATTTTGGCGCTGGGGATTACACCCATGGCCTTGTAAATGTTATGGAAGTACTCTACCATAAAGCTGCATCCCAGCCTTGGTTTTTATTTTATTTATTAACTTATTTTTGACGAAGTTTTACTTTATAGCTCAGGCTGGCTTTAAAATCAGAATTCTCTTACCTCCACTTCCCAAGAGATGGGATATAGGTGTTTGCTGCCATGCCCGTCTTGGACCACTTCTTAATGGCATTAAAGCCTTCAGGGCCAGACTTGAAGAAGACTTCCGTATCTATAACTGAGAGTGAGAAAAACCAAGGTGTTTGTATATGGTGAACCAAATGTTGTGTTTTTGTAACTACTGGTGTTACAAGACCAATGGCTGTCAGAAACGACTGAAACGACTTGTGGTCTCTGATCTATTCCTTATAATAATGTTTACGAGGTGTGGAGAGGATGACAGTGAATGAGGACAGCCACCTTCCCTCCTTCTCTCCCTGTCTTTGACTTAGTCTTACTATTTATTTAGTACAGGGTTATTCTCCCAGTGTGCTGTGATTACAGGTTTGTGTTGCCATGTCTAGCCTGCTACCATTTTTTTTTGTTGTTGTTGTTCATTTGAGTAACAAGTCAAGGAAAATGAACAAACGTTGTGCTTTTCAAAGTTGGCTTTCTCATGTGAAGCTGTTATAGCCAAAATTTAGATGTTTTTAAAGGCATCAGTGGATTGCATAGAATACATCTTAGGGATAGGATATTTCTTTACTGAGCTAACTGGGATAGCAGGAACTCTGACATACTTGAGTTTATAGGGAGAAGCAGGTGCCTGGTGAATGTGTTAGGAGTTTATTTAAATATAGTTTATCTTGGACAAACACACCTGTAGGGTACAGTCTGTCTCAAGCTTTTTGAATTCAGAATCTGAGCTAGGAGGTTTGAGTACATCTACCCTCCAGAGGTTTCAGAGAACATTTAAACAGAGTCTGGAAGCCAATCTGGGAGGAACTATGACTTAACACCTGTCTGGCCCAGGCCTCTTAGAAAGAGCTGCCTAGGTAGAGAAGAACTGCTCAAGGATGCCTAATTACCTTAGGAGGAATTATCAGGAAAAAGATCTGAATACTTTATATTAAATCACTAGATCTATTTCCTGTACTGATTGAATGTATACATTCATTTTTTCTATAGGTGTCTATAGTTTGGGGAATAGCAGAATAATAGATCATTGGGCAGCATATGAAGAGCCATAAGTGAGCCATTGACTTTGCTTCACTTGGAACTGAAGTCAACTTTTTGTTTTGTTTTGTTTTGTTTTGTTTTGTTTTGTTTTGTTTTGTTTTGTTTTGTTTTGAGGCAGGGTCTCACTGTGTAGCCTTGGGTGGTGGAATTCACTATGTACATCAGGCTAGTCTGGAATACAGATGTCTTTCTACTTCTGTCTTCTGAGTGTTGAGATTAAAGCTGTATATCACTATGCCTGGCAAGAATTGAACTTTTAAATTGTTCAAGGTATAACAGAAAACTATTTTGTTTCTTTTTAGAGGAAATTAGAAGCTAAGTTTTTCAGACAAATTTATATAAAAGACTGAATATTGGAAGAGGCAAAGTTGGCCAAATGTATGTATTTCCTATACCACTTATTTACTTTCTTGATTTATAATAAAATATAAGGTCATATATATAAATGTATGTATATATTTGCATATATACATATGCATATAAAACACAAGATTGATGAGCATGTTAGAATGTGGCTTCATAGCTGGGCACAATACTATATTTCCAGCTGTTTGTGAAGTAGAGGCAGGATTGCTGAGGTTCAGTAGTTCAAATCAGGATTGAGCAACAAATTGAGACCTTGTTAAAAAAAAAAAAAAAGTATGAGATCCTGCCTCAGAAATAAGGTAGAGAACAATAGAAGATGCCCAATAGTGACTTTTGGCTTCCAAGGGCCTGTTCATGTTACAGTGAGCTCGTATAGCCACGAATATGCACATTCATGATGGGTGTAATAAAGACTCTTGAGAACAGATAGCTGGGTCTGCTGATGTGTGCCTGTTATAACTCGGGAGACGGAAGCAGCTGGGTCATGAGTTTGAGGCCAGCCTGGATTATATAACTCCAGGAAAAGATGGATTAATTAGAATTAGTGAGAACCTGTCTCAGAAGGAAGAAGGGAAGGGAGAGAAGTGAGTTCTATATTATCATGCTTCTTGTAGGTACAGCTCTGCCTTTGTTCTCTGTAATTTCCAGAATTAAGTCTGGCTGGTAGGAATTTATGTTTTTTACTATATGTAATTATAAAGAGGGATGATGATGATACTACTATTACCACCACCACTACTACTACAAAGGGCATTGTTAATATCGTAGTTCTCAGAAACAGAGACAGAGGTCCCTGAGTACTTTGTAGCATAGTCTGTGCCATTGTAGCAGGGTGGTCTCAGAGTGTCAGCGTCAGAGTTGTTGGGGTTGCTTTCGTTGCCCTTGTCTTCTTTAGCACTCTTTCTCTTGAGGGCTATTGTGTCTCATGGGTAGATGCTCAACTTGCTGTGTCAGCAATCAGTTGGTAAAGGCGGGAAAGCCAGCTGCTCTTGTTTTTTTTTTTTATCAGGGAGGTAGTAAACTCCCTTTCTTCCACCCCAACTCAAACTCTGGGCAAATGCCAGAAGGATTTAGAGAAAGCCAAATGTTTGAAATCCAATCAATGTGTAGTTTTAAGCAGGAAAGATATTGAAAAGTTTGTTTTAACTCTACCCCTCTCTACCCGTCTCATGTTCGTAGGACTTTAATTGATCACCCTAGTTTCTGAAATAATATAGGGTATGGAAAAAATGAATACTTTTCTCTCCCTCCTTATAACCATTAAAAGAGAGATGTATAGCAAAATACAAATTAGAACCCTTGCACTCAGACTACTTTAGAAATCCATGGTAGGTAAGGAGCTCTGACGCCGTTATGGTCTCACTTCTGCCTCAGGAAGTCAACAGGCAGCGATTACCTTTTTTGTTGTTTTTGTTTGTTTTATAACCTTTTGGACTTAGATGGACAAGTGCTCCTGGATGCCTGCTGGCTAGCTTCTCATGGAAAGCCTCTTCTGGAATATCAGCCTTCTTAGCCACTGCTGCAACTGTAGGTCAAGTTCTGAAGGGCTGCCACATGTGTGCAGAGCGCACTGACATTCCCGTTTCATGCTTATTGAGCAATCACTTGTCAGCTGTGGAATTCACATTATTGCCTCCAGGTTCTTGCCCAGTGTGAGCTGTGGGTATTTTGGAAGTAGTCTGGCAGACTGTACATTAGAAGGCAATAAATTGTCATTTGATTTGGTGGGAAGAGCCAGATGTCATGTAGGAGGAAGGACTTTCTGGGTGAGTATCACCCATGCAGTTGCTTCCACATGTCCCATATTCCAGAAAGGAGCTTAAGAAATGGAGGATAAGGATAGCTGGGGACATGATGGGGTAGGTAAAGGAGCAAGAGGGTTTCAGTGTTATCTAGGATTGGCCTTGGATTGGGGAAAGTCTTTTAAGAATAGGGACAAACAAGATTTCCCTGTAATTGTCTTCCATTAGTTATTTTTGTTTTTAAGTAAAACAATTAATTGGCAGAAAAACAAAACAGAACTGGAAAAACCTCATTTCACATGAATGTTCTTCTTTTTTTGAGTAAACAGCAGGTCTAAGGAAACTGGCACCTGAGGCTGGAGAAGTGACTCAGTGGTTAAGAGTGCTGGCTGCTACTGTGCTCTAGAACTCAGTTCCCAGTACCCACATGGCTGCTCACAACTGTCTGTAACTCCAGTTTCAGGGGAGCCATCGCACCAAGCACTCAATGGTGCACATATGTGTGTATGCAGACAAAAATGCATATTCACATTAAAAAATAAAGATAATCTTTAAAAAGTTGGCACCAAACTGAAGTAACAAAGCAGGAACTGAGGTGATGTCATGACTGTCTCACTGAGAGCCAGAGCAGTACTTTCAGATCGCTTCCATAGGGAGTTATAATGTGACAGTGAGGTGTGTGACAGCTCTTCCCCAATTTTAATTAATTATTTTGTTGTTATTTTGTATGAATGTGGAATATTTTTTTTTTTATATATATACCTTCACCTGGGTTCCAGGGACCAGATGCAGGTTGTCAGGGTTGGCAGCAAATGCTCTTTACTGAGTGGTTCATTTTTCTGACTCACCTTCCAATTATTATGTTTTATTTTATTAAAATTGTCTTAATTTACACTTATTTAGTATGTCATAGATAGTTATGATTTTCTAACTCTGTCATTCATCTTGCATTTACTATTTGGCATTCTCTGTGAACAATTGCTTTCTTCTCAAGCTGGAGAATAAACCAGAAGTTTTCCCTAGAAAGGCATGATAAACACTTAATTCTTGTTTTTTGTAAGTATTCAGAACAGGAAGTTCATATAATGACCATTATTGATGTCATATTTTTTTTCATTATTTGACTTATAAATATTTAATTAGTCAAAGTTCATAAGTTATCAGGTATTACTAGTGTTTAGATTGTTTCAAGTTTGACCAATGAAACCATCTTTAGACTGGTTACTTTGCTCTTTTAATACTACTCCTTTGAGTACTTTATGCTTTCTGATAAAGCAGGTAACACTAATGGGAGGCGGGGAGATAAAGTAGACGCTATTGCTGTTTCACATGTTACTAATAAGGATAAATATTATTTTATTTCATTTAGAGCCTGGGTTATGAGGCTAAGGAGAAGACCCATTTGGTATAGTGCTTGCCATGCCAGTCTGAGGATCTTTCTACCCAGAACTCAGGTAGAAAGCTAGACGCAGTGGTATGGGTCAGTAATCACAGCTCTGGAGATGTGGAAACAGAATTCTTGGGGTGGAAGGGTCAGCCAGTTTAACCAGTTGGTGAGCTTCAGGTACAGTGAGAGACCTTGTCCCAGAAAAAAAAGAAGAGATAAAGGAAGAAACGTAGTGTCAACTTCTCACCTCCATGTGCACCCTCCACCACATGTATACACCACACACACACACACACACACACACAC
>JANHMN010000003.1:171906478-171946381 GCA_030674055.1 Rhabdomys pumilio
CACACACACACACACACACACACACACACACACACACACACACACACACGTTAAAAAATAGAAAGAAAGAAATTAGAAAAGGATTATAGTCCAAACTGTCTTTTTTATATACTTCATTGTTAATGCTTACTTTAGTGGAAGATCCTCGTTCTCTCTGCCCACGAAGAAAAGTCCTTGGTTCAGCTCACCTGGACAGAGATTGTAGGGAAAACATTTGCAGGGAAATGGACTTCTGTTGTCAGAATCCAAATAAGGCTCATTAATCCTCCCAGTTGAACACCAGCTTAGCATCTTAATCAGTCTCCTTTCAGGGTTTAAAGACTCATTCTGTTTTCTAGATTCTATGAAGAAGAAAATGAATAGTGCCTGCTTTGATGGAATTGTTATGTATGTAGGGAATGGGAGATATTACCAGGGTCCTAGGTAGACTACAAGCTCAAGTAATAACACAAAACTAGATTGTGTGTGGACTGAGAAAGATAAGGGAAATGTATGTTGGTATAGTTTTTCTCCAAAAACCAGTGGTAAAGAGGAAGTTGGCTTGTTTCTACACCAGAGATTATTTCACCCCTATTTACCTAATTGATGCTTTTAAGACATTTTTATCAGACCAACTGATAGTAATATGTAGTTTTTGGAATCTTGTTTTGAAATTTTTGTTCGTTTGTTTGTTTTTGTTGTTCATTGAGACTTATAGTACCTAATGCTAGCCGGGAACTTACTCTGTAGCTTTAGTCTGGCCTTAAACTCATAGCAATCCTCCTGCCTCATCCTTCCCAATGTTGGGATGACAGGCTTGTACCATTATACCCAACTAGCAATTTCAAACTTGCAAAAAAGTTGTAAAATTAATACTGAGGTCTCCCATATGTCCTTTTGTTAGTTGATTTTATTGTCTTTTTCTCGCTATATATGTCTGTTGATAGTTTTTTTTTCTAAATTTTTTGAGAAGTTAATCATATACACTTTAATACTTCAGTGTATGTTTCCTAAGAACAAAGATATTTCACTTAATCTAAGTAAAATGGTCAAGTTTAAGAAATTTAATGATTCAATAATTTACCATTAATATTTGTCTAAGCTAAGGTTTCTATTGCTGTGATAAAGCACTGTGACCAAAAGCAAATTAGGGAGAAAAGTGTTTTTTTCATCCTGCAATTCTCAGGTCACATCCATCACTGCAAGAATAAGAGCAGGAACCTGGAGACAGGAAATGAAGCAGAGGCCATGGAAGAATGTTTCTTATTGGCTTTCTCAGGACCACATGCCTATGGGTAGCATTGCCCACAGTGGGCTGGGCCTTCCCATATCAATATTAATAAAGAAAATGCTCCATAGATTTGCCTCTAGGAAATCCTATGGAGGCATTTTCTCAGTTAAGATTTCTTCTTCCTAGTTGACAGAAAATAACCAGGATGATTGATCATTTATCAGTTTGACACACAAACACATCACTATTCTCCTTCCTTACTTGTGTTTAAGATGTCATGTTTATATTAATATCACAATATAAAGTATTTTAACTTTAAAAAAAGTCCCACAGTCTTTAAAAATTCACTTTAAAATTTCAGTCTCTCTAAAATATCGAAAGTTGCCTGTTGGTAGTGGAGCACACCTTTAATTCCAGCACTTGAGGATGATGACGATGATGATAAATAAAATAAAATATTCAACATCTTCCTAAAACTACAGTTTTCAGAGACTCTGAAAGTTCACAGTTCCTCAACTATGGGCTACTGTAAAATAAAAAATAAGTTATATGTTTTCTTACTCCAAGACTTAAGAACTAGAATACATTCAAATCAAAGCAAAACTCCAAATTCAACAGTTTGAAAAGTTCAGTGCTTGATGTCTGGGACCCAGTCACGGTTCTCTGGGCTCCACAGAATCTTGGTAATTCTGGTTCTCTAGCTGTGTCATCCCCAGCACCTACAGCTTGTCTCCTGGCTAAGGATGGTTCCTCTCCACAGTTGCTGCTGCCCTTGGTGTTCCTTACGCGGTACCGGCATCTTCAAAATGATGCAACTACGCTGAGCCTTCACTAGCAGCTTCTTCTGAACTGGACTTCGACCCTGCCACAGGCTGCCACGCCCTAGCTTCTCTCCATGACCACTGTATCCCTGATACTTCTACTTCAGTTGAGCCTGCACATTCACAGTGTTAAGTCTCAGCTTCTCTCCATGACCCCTTCATTATCTCCAAAAGCAGTACCACCTGGGCAACTCTTACGTATTATATTACCAAGTTCAGCTCCCAGCGGTACCCTGACCCTGAAGAAATACTTCCCAGAAGATTTCCCCTTAGTGATGCTGGTCTCTTCCTAATCACAGCCAGTTCCTCAACCCCAGATGACCAGAACAACAGAATCTTAATTCAAAATATCAGTTTCTTAAATAGAGTCTTAAGGAACTGTGAAAGTGTCCATTAAAATTTCACAAGCCAGGCTCCATGTAAAAGGCTACATTGAATTGATGTTTAGTCCCAAAAATATTTAAAAAAATTTAGTGTGTAATCCCAGCAGTGGGAAGTGGATTAGATTGAGGCTGCTCCCAGCTGTATAGTAAGTTTGCGGCTAGCCTAGATGCTTGAGACTGTCTCAGAAAAACAAAAGAAACATAGTTTGACCTTTCAAAAAAAGATTTGACTTGAGGCTGGGGAGATGGCTCCAGCAATGAAAAGCACTGTCTACTTTTCCAGAGGACCCAGGTTTGATTCCCTCACAGCCACTTCAGTCCTAGGGAATCACACACCCTCTTCTGGCCTCCACAGGCACTTTTCATACATGGTGCACAGGCATACATGCAGGCAAAACACCCATACATAGAAAAATAAATATATTTAGAAAACAGATTTGTCTCAAACAGGCTTGACTGAGTGGGATCTTGATCATTTCCTAAGATTATGCTAGCATCACCCAGTGGCAGTTTTTCTCAACTCAACCAAAAGCACAGATACTTGTTTTTTAGGTCAGAGTAATAGCAGCCATGTGAATCCCTTTTTTATCCATCCATCCATCCATCCATCCACCCACCCACCCACCCACCAACCCATCCATCTATGGTGGTAGTGAATTAAACCTAGGAGTCTTGACCAAGCTAAAAGCATACAAACATCTACTACTGAGATGTATACCCTCAGGCTCATCCCCTGTCTTTTTTAATAAGTGAAATTGGCTATAAATTCATCCTCCTATTTCTACTTTTAATCTCAGAACATTTAAAAGTGTGTAGGGTGGGGTGGAAAGATGGCCCATTGGTTAAGGGTGCTTACTGTTCTTGTAGAGGACCTGGATTTGGTTCTCAGCACCCATGTGACAGGTTCCAATCTTCTGACTTTTATGGGCACTGTGCACATATGGTTCACATACAAACATAAAATTAAACAAAGAAGCGTTTTAGCTGGGCAGTGGTGGTGTACTTTAATCCCAGCACTTGGGAGGCAGAAGTGGGCAGATTTCTGAATTCAGGGCCAGCCTACAGAACCAGTTCCAAACACAGCTAGGGCTACACATAAAGAAACCCTGTCTCAAAAAAAAAAAAAAAGAAAGAAAAATCTCACCCCCAAAAAAGAACATTTAAAAGGGTCGAGTTGAGTTCTTAGAAAAATTGTACATAAGCCTTTACAGATCTGTAAGGTCAGAAATACCCCACCCCTTGAACTTGAAATGTTTAGAAAATCATTTCCTAGTCTCTTTTTCTGTCACCTTTCCTCCCATTGTGCCTCCATTTTCCCTTTACTTTCTTATATTGCTTTTACAGATCTCATTAATATACTTAACTGTACCATCTTAGAGACAAAGTATTGCTCATGAGTATCTTTGCTATCAAAAATGGGCTACATATATGAGCATTACTTTTGTAAACTTTATCAGGTATTGGTCATATTTTGTTAAGAAAACCTGTCCATTTAAAAGCAAAGAGAAAGATAAATAAGGAAAGAAAAGCAGATAGAGAGGCAGATAGTAAGGAAGAACAGATAGAGGCAAAAGCCAAGAACTTGGGATAGGGACCTGCAGTGGGAGAGAAGCAGTGAGTACACAGAGTCCCTAAACTAGGAAGCAGGAGTCAGGTCTAGTTTGGGTTTTCCCTTTCGGTGAGTGTGTTATAAAGTAGAATGAAGTGGGGTGCATGAAACATTCCCAGGCTTTATTCATTGGATCTGCCTACTCAGAACTGAAGAGATCCCTCTATAATAAGGTGACTTGACAGACTGATCCTACTGGGTTAAGGTGAAAGAAAATATTAAGTGATGTGTCTTGGCTGGCTAGCATCAACAAGGTTATTTTTAACTTTCCTTTTCAGTCTTTTCATTGTTCATACTCCCTCACTAGCTACTATGAGAGCAGTTAAAATTAGCAACTATATAAAATAAGTTCCTCTTGTCTCCCCAGTCACTTCCAAAATAAACAGGGAGTAATACTGTCCGTATTTTGTCTCACTTTACTCTGAAGGCTAGCAATAGAGGAAGCATGGATTAGTGTGTAGTGATTTCTAGGCTCTGTCCTCTGGACCAATTCCCCTTTGAGAGCTCCAGTTGAGTGACAGGACCATGTGGCAGGCAGGAGTACAGCTGGAAGCCTATCATGGGTACATTTGGGTTGGGTAAATATAGTAGGAGCAGGATGTCAGTGTGGGAGATGGATTGTTCTGGGAAAGGAAGTGTTGTCTTTCCTCTGAGAAACAATTTCCTGTACTTCTGGGACCTTTGCTTTCTTCTTCTTCTTTTTCCCTCTGGGCAGAAGAGGAGTTGGCAGGGATTGGATACACTTGCTGATTCTGTCTCTGGTTGTCTGTCTCTCCCTACATTTGAAGTTGGGTGTAAAAATCAGATCTATTCCAAAAGTTAGGAAATAGACCCAATAAATAGCCATATCCATGACTTAAATTTCATTTTTTTTTTACAGTCTTACAAGCCCTTACCTGCTTAAAGTTTCTTTTAAAAAGTAGCCAACCATTCTTTCCCCAAACCAGATAGGTTGAGATGCAAAAATAACCTTACAAAGAAAATGAACTCTATTGAAAGTCAGACATGAAGCAGCAGCTGGCAGGAAACAGCTGGGGTGTTTCTGGGAGCTAGACTCTACCACAGGCCTTAACTCTTCAAGCTCTTTGTTATCTGAGCTGCAAAGACGGCTGCCTACTTACCAACACTGCATAAAAAACTAAATCTACGAGAGCTTATATGTTACAATTGAATAGAATTTCATGAATTATAAATCATTTTTGCATTTAAATATTCTTTGACTGGGGCAGAGCTTAGTTGGTAGAGCGCTTGCCTAGCATGCGTTGAGCCCTTGCTTCCATTCTCAGCACCACAGCAAACAACTGGTGCACCCCTGTAATCCTAATGAAGGTAGGAGGCTCACAAGTTCGAAGTCATCCTTTGCTATAATAGCAAATTCAAGGCTAACATGGGCTATGGGAGCCCTTGCCTCAAAACAAAACCCACAAAATTTATGAATAGTGTTGCTAAGAATGCGTGTATGTGTGTTTTAGTGTCTGTTTTCAGTTTTTTTGGGGTATGTACTTAGGAATTGAAATTGCTAGCTCATGTGGTAACTCTATGTTTGCCAAATGATCTTCCTTCTTTTCCTTTACATTCTCATAAGTACAGAAGGATTCCAATTTCTCTATATTCTCACCAATACTTGTTGTTTTAAGTATGATGGATGCAGTGGTTTGAATAGAAGTGGACTCACATAGACTCATGTGTTTGAGTGCTTGGTCCATAGGGAACAGTGCTATTAGAAGCCAAGGCCTTGTTGCAGTAAGTGTGGTTTTGGAGGAAGTGTGTCTCTGTGGGGTTGGCTTTGAGGTCTGTGCTCAAGCTACATCTAGTGTAGCACACAGTCCCCTTCTGCTGTCTTTGGATCAAGATGTAGAACTCTTGGCTCCTCTAATACCATGTCTGCCTGGATGCTGCCATGCTTCCCACCATGATGATAATGGACTAAACTTATGAAACTATAAGTCAGCCCAAATTAAATGTTTTTCTTTACTAAGAGTTGCCTTGGTCATGATGTCTCGTCACAGCAAAAAAAAAAAAAAAAAAAAAAAAAAAAAAAAAAAAAAAAAAAAAAAACCAAAGCAAACAAAAAACCAAAACAAAACAAAAGACCCTAAGACAATAGAAAAGCACACTACCCTTGAGTTATGTTCCCAGCCCTGTTTGTTAAAAATTACCATAACTTCAGAAGATTTTGAGACCTGATTGGACTTTGATAATAAAGCTCTTTCCAGTTTTGTTCTCTTAGCAACATCTTTCTTAAAGTAACTGGGCTGTTCTTTGGAGCCCAGTGTTTTAAGGTTTTAGTTTTTGTGCTTAAGAATTAAGAATGTGTATTATGAGGTAGGGGTATAACTCACTTGATAGAGCACTTGCTTGTTATGCTTGAGGCCCTGGATTCAATCACTTGCACTGAAAAACAATAACAACAAAAGGCGCCTGGCCTGGCGGCGGTGGCGCACACCTTTAATCCCAGCACTTGGGAGGCAGAGGCAGGCGGATTTCTGAGTTCGAGGCCAGCCTGGTCTAGAGTGAGTTCCAGACAGCCAGGGCTACACAGAGAAACCCTGTCTCGAAAAACCAAAAAAACCAAAAAAACAAAAGATCTTTCCACAATTTGCAACAAATATAGTGATGATAGTTTAGATGAAATGTTCAGAGGTGGTTGAAATCTGACTTGCAAATAACAGAAAAAGTTGCTGGATTTGATGGCACACTCTTTTAATCCCAGCGATTGGGAGGCAGAGGCAGGTAGATCTCTGTGAGTAAAGGCCAGCCTGGTCCAAATTTGATATCCAGGCCAGCCAAGTCTATATAGTGAGATCCTGTTTCTAGAAAAAAAAAAAAGGTGACAGTTTTAGTTTGTGTTTTTGGATAGGGTGTTATTTTTGGTTTATTCTGCCATTAGATTCCTTGACCACGTCATAGGCCAAATCTTGTTATACTACAGTCTCAGTTTGCTTGCAGATAGATTGCCACTTTATCTGCCTGCTTATAAAATTAATGTCTTTCTCTCAGTGCAATAGTGACAGGGATCAAACTCAGGGTCTTGCACATGCACTGAACTAACGTGTACTGGCTTGGCCCTAGAATAACCTAAAGAGGGAGTTAACTCCTTTTCTGAAGTGTGATTGGTACCATATTTCAGTTGTTACTACTATTCGGGTGGTGGTGGTGGTGCTGGGTGGTGGTGCTGCTGGGTGGTGGTGCTGGTGCTGGGTGGTGGTGGGGGTGCTGGGTGGTGGTGGGGGTGCTGAGTGGTGGTGGTGGAGGTGGTGTGTGTTGTCAAAGGTCAAACCTAGGACCTTACATATTGAGTTAGTGCAGTCTTGCCACTCTGTTACTAGGTTATGTCCTTGGCTTGTACCACTGCTTATATTAAAATTCTAGCCAGGCGTAGTGTTGCATGCCTTCAATTCTAGCACTTGGGAAGCTGAGGCAAGAAGATTGTAATAAGTTCAAGGCTAGCCTGATTTAGGCTAGTCAGGGCTACATAGTGAAACCTTGTCTCCAGAAAGAGAGGAAGAGAAGAGGGAGGAAGAGGGAAAAGGAAGGGGGGCACACTGGAACTACTGGTTCCTTGCTTTTCTTTAGAAATATGTTTTTCCTTTTTTTTCTTAGCAGTGTTCTTCCCAATTTACATGTCGATAGATTTTTTTTTAACCTTTAGAAAGATGTTTTTTAAAAGTACCTTGTGTTTGTTATGTACTTTTAAAAAATACTGTAAATCAGAATATATTCACATATTTAATGCCACTATTGGCTGCTCTTTTTGTTGTTTAGTAAATTTGAGCCAGTGTCGAACTACACAGATGGCAGCCACTGTACTACCCTCCACCACCAGTACATTTGCTGTTGGGTTACGAATGCATTCTAACCATTTGATCAAAGTCAGGCTTTGAGTAAGTCAGGTGTGGTGAATGACAGGTATGTCTGGATTTGGTCTTGAGAGATTTGGGGATGTGGAAAGCATAAGAACCACTACCCCCCTTTCTGTAATGTACTGTGGTTTGTAATAGGTTGAGTTGTAACATTCATTAAACCACTCCTCACATTCCCTGTTTTCAAAGCTTATCAGGATGAGTTTGATTTAGTTATTTGGAACCAAAAAGGCAGTTCGTGGAGCTAGGTTCGGAGCTACGAAGCTGTAATATATCAGAGATCAGACTTGGGTCCCAGTGGGATTATTCCTTGGGCTTTATTTGCCTGGAAGTATACACACGAGCCAAGTGGTATGTATGGAAAGCTTTGCTGGAATGCAAATTGGACACATTTTGTTGGGACCTGTAGGGGATTTTCACTGCTTCATAATTTTTCAAAGGTTTGTTATACAGCAGACAGCTACTGCCTCTTCTTTAAATCTGTAAATCCCCCTCTTTTTCCTGTTCTAAAGGTCAGATTTTTTTTGACAACTGTGTGCAGGAACAAGATTTGCTAAATCCCTTCATTTTTATTCATACAAATATCAGAATTCAGTGAACATCAGTTATACAGCATTTAGAGGTAAGGAAAACTCAGGGAGAATCTTGTGAATCTCAACTTAGTGTCAGGCATATGTCTCTGGGGATAAATTTGCTGCCTCAACTTTAACCCATAACTGATCTGATCAGAGACAACCTTCTCAATGTGGCTTCCTCGTATGTGAAACCTACCTTTAATTAATCCCATGTCTGGAGAGGTAGAAGATAGGTAATCTAATTAGCGAGAGGATATTGTTTTGGGCTTTTCTCTCATGGAGTCTCTTTGATTCTGACAGTGCTTATATTAGTATTGGGAAAGATAGGTAATTCCTTCCAATGAAGCCATTTCTTTATTCTTACTTAGCTTTTAGTGATACCTTAGGCATTGCTCATTTTTAGTTTGAAGATGATTATTTATTTGTGCATGTGTGTATGTGTGTGTGTTTGCAACAATGCATGCATGGAGATTGAGGACGACTTGTGAGATGCAGTTCTTTCTCTCTTTCCATTCGGGTCCTAAGAATTGAACTCAGGTTGTCAGGATTAGAGGCGGGCACTAAGCTGCTGAGACATCTCCCCAGTTCAGATGATTCTTTCCTACCTAGTAGTTCATCAAATAGTCATATTATCATACAGTATAGTTTTCTATCACACTTTAGTTTGATATTATGTTGTCTATTGCCATATAGCAAATTACCCAAAAATATGGCAGCTTTTTAAAAAAAATTTCAAAAAGTTTCTGGAAGTCAGGAATTTGGGGGTCATTTAGCTAGTAGATAGGTTCTTTTAAGATACCAGTCAGGCAGACAGCCATTTGAAGGCAGAACTGAACTGGAAGGCTTGTTACCAAGCTCACCACTGCCATTAGCCAGAGGGCTCAGTTCTTCATAGTGGAGGCTTCTCAGGGCTGCTAACCACATGGAAGCTGGCTCACCCCTAGGTATATAGCCTAGGAGTGACAGAGTGAAAACAGAAACTTTAAAAAATATGTATGTCTTTTTGTCACTGGAAGTCAAACTTAGAGTCTCATGTTTCCATACTAAGCACATGCTTTATCACTAAGCTGTATCCCCCCCAACCATACTTTTTGATAGCTTCATGTATGCATATAATGTTTTAATTCCCACCCCCATTTTCTCCCTTATTTCTGACTACTTCTCCCTCCCAACTTTATGTTCTCTTTTTGTTTTTGACACAGAGTCTTACTATGTAGTCCTTTATAACCTGGAATTTACAGAGATACGCCTGCCTTTGACTCCCATGTGCTGCAATTAAAGGCCTATGCCACCATACTTGATCTGTGTGCTCTCTTAAAAAAGATTTATTTATTTTTATTTTATGTGTCTCTGGGTGCCTGAGTGTATGTATGTCTACTGCTTGTGTACAGTTGCCCTCAGAGGCCGAAAGATCGCATTAGACCTGGAACTGGAGTTAATGGTTGGATGTGAACCACCTGATATCAATGCTGGGAACTTGGGCACTGGAACAGCAGCAATTGCTCTTAAGTGATGAGCCATTTCTCCAACCCATGGGCTCTTTTTAACAAAAACATTGAGTTCTGTTAGTGCTGCTATGGGTGTAAGGCTGTCTTCTGGAGCATGGGTAGGATTTCCTGGGCCACATCCCTGAAGAAAGCCAACTGGTTCTCCCAGCAGCCATCAATGACCAATAGTGCCTCATCCAGGAGTGGGACTTTGTTTGTCCTTCCCTCACCCATGCTTGGTGCATACAGTCAAAACTGCTGTGAGTTCAAGTGCCAGGAAAAGTTTCACTACCTCTGGTTCGTGCGACCTCCTCACCCTCCTTAAAGATCCTGGAGCCTTGTAGGAGGAAGTCATACGTTTTTTTCTTTAAAAAATATTTTTGTTTCAGGCACATACTTTTAATCCATGAACTCAGGAGGCAGAGGCTGAGAGATCTCTATTAAGTTCAAGGCCAGCCTGGTCTATCTACAGAAGAAGTTCCAGAACAGCCAGGGATACACAGAAAAAGCCTGTCTTGATCCCTTCTCTCTACAATATATATATATATGTGTGTGTGTGTGTACATATTTATGTTTACTTATTTTATGTATGTGAATGTTTTGCTCATGTGTATGCCTTTGTACTACATGAGTGTCTGGTGCCTGTGGAGGTCAGAAGAGGAAATTAGATCCACTGGAACTAGAGTTATGGGTGATTAGGAATCTCCATGTTGGTGCTGGGAATTGAATTCACATCCTTGCAAGAGCAACAAGTTTTCTTAAATACTGAAACATCTATCTAGCCCTCATACTTTCTTTTTATATTCAACTTAAAAAGTAACATACCGTCCTTTTTGTCTTATTGTATTGGTCACATAGACTAACTGACCTGGTATGTCTGAGAAGGGATTATACAGAAGCATTAAAATCATTTTGGAGGCTGATCTCACAGTAAGATAAATTGAAAATTATGTATGTTTACAGGCATTTAAAGATTGGTATATCTTTGTGGATTATTTACTTATCTGGTGCACGTGCGTGCGCGCGCACACAGACACACATATATGTGTGTATGTATACCATAGTAGGTGTATATGGAGACAGTTGAAGGAGTCAGTTCTATCTTTCCATTATGTGGATCCCAGAGTCATCCATCTTGGCAACACTTTAGCCACTCAACCATCTTGCAGGCCCTGGAGTCTTTATTATATGAAAATTACATCCACCTTGTATTTCCCTCATTTTGTGCCTCTTTTACTCTTTCATGTCTCTGAAATTAGACATGGTGCTTATTGCAAATGTATGTGTAAATATTGCTTCATGTGTCAGTTGCTTCAACCCTCTTGTAACTGGAGCCTCTTGTTCTTTAAAATGAGATTAGTAAACATGGTCTATCCACTCTCCTCCTCCTTTTTGGTAGGACTTTGATGGCAGCTAGTCACAGGAGCCTTCAGCTCATAAGAACCTACACTAGACTTAGGTAATCCTTAGCACCTCTTCAAACCATTCGCCACAGAGCCTTTAAATTTTGATGCAAATGAAATAGACTGAACAGTTATGGGGACACTGGCTCTTTTATGACAGTTGTGTTTATTTGCTTTTGAGACAGTCTCCTGTATCCCAAGCTTCTCTTGAGCTCAATTTGTAGCTGGACTAACCTTGAAATTTTGTGTCTGTGTATGGTGTATGTACCCATTTTTGGGTGAGCATGTGTTTACATATGTGTGTTTGTATATAATGAAAACTAGAGGTTGTCTTCAGGTGTCTTCCTTGATTGTGTGTGTATGTGTGTATGGTGTGTGTGT
The DNA here is from genome assembly GCA_030674055.1 of Rhabdomys pumilio. Classification (NCBI taxonomy): domain Eukaryota; kingdom Metazoa; phylum Chordata; class Mammalia; order Rodentia; family Muridae; genus Rhabdomys; species Rhabdomys pumilio. The sequence goes on from JANHMN010000003.1 coordinate 171,918,211, forward strand.
GTGTATGGTGTGTGTGTGTGTATGGTGTGTGTATGGTGTGTGTGTGTGTGTGTGTGTGTGTTTGTGTACATGGGTGTGTGTACAGTGTGTGTGTATGTGTATATGGTGTATGTGGTGTATATCTACATGTATATGTGAAGATGAACACCCATGCACACCTACAGAGCCAAGGGGAATATGTTGGGTGCCCTCCTTTATCATTTTCCACCATAAGGTAAAGTTTCTCATTGAAGCTGGAGCTAGTCTAGCAGCTAGCAAGCTCTGGCGATAGTAATCTTGTCTCCATCCTGATAGTGCTGGGGTTATAGGTGCACACAGAACCACTCTTGGCTCAGACACTCATGCTTGTTCAGCAGATAATTTCCTCAGTGAACCATCTCCCAGATTCATATTTAAACAAATTGGAGGAGAGTGTCTCATAACCAAGGCTTGCTTTAAACCTTATGTAGCCAACAAAAGACATCCTCCTTCCTCTGCCTCTAAAGTGGTGAGTTGACAGGTGTTTTCCTCACCTTGTTCTCTTTATGCCATGCTGAGGATCAAACCCAGGGCTATGTGCATGCAAGGCAAGCACTCTACTAATGAGTTATATTCTCAACCCAACATGAATTCGTTTTGAGTATTATCTTGGAACTCCCTAATAGATATTAAAATCTTTCTTTTTTCTTTTTGTTTCTCTCCTCATCTTCCTCTTCTTTCTTTTTTCTTCTTACTACATAGTTCAGGCTGGCCTCTACCACAGAGTAGTTGGAAGTGCTAAATGCTGTGTGTGTGTGTGTGTGTGTGTTTGTGTTGCCCCAGGAATTAAATCTAGGGTCTCATTTATGCACTGGTAAGCACTGTACAAGCTGAGCTTCACCTCCAGTCTGCTGTTTCGGATTCTTACAGAGAGGTGCCCAGACATCACCTAGTTTATTGAAGTACAGAAATAAAAGGTGATGGATGAGGCTTTTGCTCAGAGTGCTCATGGTAGCCGTGAGTGTAGAGAATAGGCAATCCAAGATGGAAGAGGGCAGATGAGGACAAGGCTGACACCAGACCTATAAATACCTTCAGGTCTCATTTAGTGCTTTGAAATAGTAATTAGGTCATTTTTATTGTCTTCTCCAAGTTATTTATTGGTTGGCTCTGAAGACAAGGCATTAGAACTTTTGGAGAAAATGCTACTGTCGGTGACTCATAGAGACCAGATAGAGGACCGGGGTGTAGCTCAGGTAGTAGAGTGCTTTTCTAGTGTGCACAAGGCCGTGCAGTCTGTAGCACCTCACAGATCAGGTGCACTCAGAAGCTGGAGGTAGAGGAGGCAGAAGGTTGGGAGTTCAAGGTCATTTTTTTTTTTTTTTTTTTTTTTTTTTTTTGGTACATAGCAAATTCAGAGTCAGCCTTGGATACATCAGAAAGTGCAGATTCTGGTCAATTTTCTCTTTTTTGTTTGTTTTATTTTTGTTTATTGAACTAGGTCTTACTGTGTATAGTCAGACCAGCCTGTAACTCAGCTGGCCACAGCTTTCCAAGTGCTAGGATTACAGGCTTGCCCTACCAAGCAGAGCTCTGTGCTACCAGTTACAGACATAAAACAGTTCTGTTACAGTGAGTTGACAAGATGTAAATGCTGAGTGTTGGGACTTAACTGGAGATAATATCCAGCTTTCTAAGCAAGAAGGTGGAATTCTAAGCAGTGAAAGGACCTGACTTGGTCATGGCCCCTTTTGATAGGCTGACCACACAACTGATGACCTCTCAGTCACTGCTCTCTGCTTACCATACAGCACCATTCGGCCACTGTCACACTCAGACTCCTAGAATGCATCCTTTAAAATGAGTAAAAAATTTTATATGTGTATGTCTTTTTGTGTAGTTCTGTACTCATGGGTGTAGGAGCCATCAGAGTCCAGAGGTCATAAAGTCACTCTGGAGCTAGGGTCAGTTGCGAGCCACTGGACTTGGATACTTGAGACTGAACCTGAGTCTTCTGCAAAAGTTCCAAAGTGCTAATCCACATCTCCAGCCTCTCCTAGATTTTTTAAAATGAGGTCCTAGTTTCTAATATTCTTATTTTGGGGGTGGGAGTGGGGGAATAAGGGTCTTTTTATTTTCTTCCCTAAAATAAGAAAATTGGACCAAATGATTTATAAAATTCCTAAAGCTGCAAGATTCTTAGGCTGTTTTGTCCTCTCTCATACAGCTTTTGAAATATCTTCAAGAGGATTCTATTCCATATGAATGTCATTATGATGTGCTTGTAATGAAATTTTTGCTGTTGAAATATTACAGAGTATAATTTAAAGGAGAGAAGATGTACAGTCTGTGCTTCTCAGTACTTGGAGGCAGCCTGAATCCATAGTTTCCTTTTGTAGTTCTCTTGTGCGTGTTGAGCTTCCTGAATCAAGATCCAAAATAAAAAATGCTGTGAAATCTAAAAATGTTTGAGCAATGACACAGCTCATATAGAAAAGTATCCACCTCACTTCATGTGATAGGTTACAGTAAAAATACATGAAGTATTATAAATGTTACATAAAATTAGCTGTAGCATATATATGCATATATATGTATACATATGCATGCATATATATACACACATATACACATGTATATATATACATATATACATATATACACATATATACACATGTGTATACATGTATATATATACATATATACAGATGTATATATATACATATATACACATGTATACATTTATGTGTATATATATAAAATATTATATTGGAACACAACTGAATTTTGTGTTTAGACTTGTATCCCATCCCCAGGGTATCTTACTATGTCAATAAAAAAATTCCAAAATCTGAAAAAAATTGAAAGATTTCTAGTCTCAAATATTGTGACTAAAAGGTATCCAATCTGTAATAATGTATTTCTATTAAAAAGAAGTAAATATATACCAATCATGATGCATCCGTGCTTCAGCCCAGCTTTTTAGCTGACTTTTAGTCTGTGGTTCTTTATTCTCTTCTGGTTAGTTTGACCTATAGAGCAAGAATAAGGCCAGAGAGATCGTGGTTTGAGCAAGATTACATAGTTTATTAGCTGAGAAAGCTAGAATTTAGGTCTACCAATTCTTTGTCAGTTGTTGATGCTTCTGAGAAAATTGCTGATCTGACTCAAATGAGAAAATGGGGGTTTGGAGACTGGAGAGAGAACTCAGACTTAAGAGCATTTGCTGTTTGGTACCATTCCTAGCACCTACATTGGTGTCTAACTACCATTGGCAACTCTAGTTCCAGAGAATTCAACACCTTTTTCTGGTCTCCACGGGCACATAGCATACATATATCTAGATACATATAAACAAAACAGTCATACACATAAAATAAAGTAGGTTGTTTTTGTTTTGTTATGCTTTAAAGAAAATGAGGTTTGACAATTTTTTCCTTAACTAGGTATTTTAAACTTTGTTGTTTGTTTGAGTGGTTCTAGGGATCAAACCCAGGGTCTAGTGCATGTTACACTCATGCTGTACCATTGAGCTACATTCCTAGTATGGCTAGTTATGGCTTTATTTCTTCAGAGGACAAAGAATTGTTGATGGGTAAGTTATAAGTATGAAAGTTAAAGTTAGGCTAAGAAAAGATATGTGTGGGGGGGGGGGGAGAGAGAGAGAGAATATGAATACAAATGTATGTGTATGTATATGGAGGCAAAAGAGAAACCCTGGTGTCCCTTGGGCAGTCCATATTGTTTTTTGAGATAGAGTCTGTCACTTGCCTGCAATGTGTCAAGTAAGTTGGCTGGCCAGTGAGTCTCCAGGGATCTACCTATCTCTGCCTCCTTAGGCTTGGGATTATAGCCACATGCCAACATACCCATCTTCCTTTACATGGGTTCCAGGGATCAAACAAAGTCCTCATGTTTGCAAAGCAAGTGCTTTGTTGACTTCCTAGGGCTTCTCTCCACCCCTACTACTTTTTTGTAGACAGTCTCATGTACCCCAGGGTAGTCTTGAACTTGCTAGGTAACCAAGCAGTCCTCCTCCCTCTAACTCAGTGGTTCTCAACCTTCCTAATGCTGTGAGCCTATAATACAGTTCCCCATGTTGTGTTGACTGTGAACCATAAGGGCAGCACAAGAAAACTCACAGAATCAACTAACCTGGTCTCGTAGAGGCTCCCTGAACCAGAAACCAGGGACCCTGCATGGGTCTGACCTAGGCCCTCTGTGTATATGTTATGGTTGTGCAGCTTGGTTGTCTTGTGGGACTCCTTTAAGAGTGGGCGTGGGGCTGTCCCTGACTCTTTGGTCTGCTTTTAGGATCCTTTTCCTCCTACTGGGTTGCCCTGTCCAGCTTTAATATGAGGAGAGGTGCCTAGTCTTATTGCATCTTTATATACCATGTTTGGCTGATATCCCTGGGAGGCCTGCCCTTTTCTGAAGGGAAAGAAGGAGTGGATGGGAGAGTGTGTCTAGGAGTGGAGGAGAAGGGGAAACTTTATTTGGGATGTAATATATGAGAGAAGAACACATAAGAAATATTACTTTTGTTGCTGCTTTATAACTAATTTTGCGACTGATATGAATCATAATGTAAATATCTGTGTTTTGTGATGGCCTTTGGTATGACCTCTGTGAAAGGGTCATTCGATCCCAAAGGGGATTAAGATTAAGAGCCACTGCTCTTAACACCTGAAATTACAGCTGCATGTCCTTATGCCTCATTTATGTGGTACTAGAGATCAGACGCAGGGCATTGAGTGCACTAGGAAAGTACAGTATGAGCTGAGCCACATTCCCAGCCCTCTAACTGCATGTGGACTTTAACTTTTGTTTAAAATGTTGATTCTTTCCTCTAAGTCCAAAGTACTAAGAAGCAGCATAATTTACAGACTTGCCAGCTCTGCAGAGCATTTTTGTGTGCGTGTTGTTCGTATGGTTCTGTTTGTACATATGTGTGCATGTGTATGTACATATATGTACAGGCTGAAGGCAAACATCAAGTACCATCCTCAATTTTATCTGTCTGACCAGGCTGGCCTCAAATTCAACAGAATTCTCCCTGTTTCTGCCTCCTGAGTCCTGGGATTAAAGATGTGTGCCACTATATTGGTCCTCATTTTGTTTGTTTGTTTGGTTGGTTTTGTTTTGTTTTTTAAAGATTTAAAAAAATTGAGTATGTGTATTTATGTTTAGATTGGTCTGTGTATGTGAGTGCAAGGGTCCATGGAGGAAAGAGGGTGTTGAATCCCTTGGAGCTAGAGTTCTAGGTGGCTGAGAGCCACCTGGCATGGACGTTGGAAACTGAACTTAGGTCCTCTACAGACAGTATGTATTCTTACCAGCTCAGTCATCTCGCCAGTTCTTTTTCACTTGATTTTTTGAAACAGGGTTTATCACTGAACTTGGAATCTCATTGATTGGGCTAGACAGGCCAGCCAAGTGAACTCCAGGGTTCTGCCTGTGTTTAATCAACACTAGGGTTAGAGGAATGTATCACTGCACCTATTCTTTACATTAGTACTGGGGATCCAAACTCAAGTTCTCCACTTGCATGGCAAGCACATGGTCAACTGGGCCGTCCTTGCTCCCATGACAGACCCTTTGTAAGGTGCTTTGCTGTGGCTAGATTTTGCTTCCAGGGCAAAATCAGGATTTGAGCAGTATCATTTTATATATTTTATTTGCAGCCTTAATTTAAAAGTTGGTTTTGTATTTCTGTGGCAAAATACTCCAAAGAAGCTAGAAAAAGGAAATATTCATCTTGACTCACAGTTTCAAAGATTTCAGGCCATGGTCATTTGACTTTTGAGTTTCTGAGCCTGTATGGAGGCAAACATCATAGTGGAGAGGCTGTGGTAGAGCAGAACTTTTGGTCTTGTGGCAGCTAGTAAGCAGAGAAAGTGAGGAGGAGCCTGGAGACAAGACGGCCATCTTTCAAGGCCCTTGCCAGTGACTGACTTCCTTTTTCTAGGTCCCACCTCCTAACAGGCCATGCCGCTTTGACCATGAACCCTTTGACCAATGGACTAATCCATTGGTCAGGTTTGCTCCCTTATGGTCCAGTTACCTCTCATTAACACCTGCAGCTGAGGACCAAGTCTTCATCACATATGAGGGTTTGAGAAGTACAGAGCCAATCTGTAACGCCTACTAAACTAGACCTGACTATCAAAGAGCTAGATCTGCACTGACATAGGTTCACAGAATAAATATCATTTGAAGCAAGAGTTATAGAAAGCACCAGAAGAAAGTAGATTGAGTATAAGGATAGATCTGAATAGTCAGTCTTTCTACAATGCCTTCTTCTTTTTTTTAACCTTCCTTTTCTTCCTTCTAAATATTCATATATTTTCCTGTTTACACCAAAAGGATGTCAAAGAGAAAGAAATGACCTTTTAAAAGTCCTTTGTGTGGAGAATTTGAAGTTATTTTGGAAGTTGATAACCTTTTGGAACCGTATTCTGTTTCCCTAAAGAACATCCTCATTTTTTAAAGCCTGTTAGTGGTGGTGCATGCCTTTAATCCCAGCACTCAGGAGACAGAGACAGGTGGATCTCTGATTTGAAGCTAGCCTGGTCTACAGATCAAGTTCCAGGATAGCCAGAGAGCTACACAGAAAAACCCTGTCTTAAAAACAAAACAAATGAAAAGGAATCTGCTAATTTTTTGTTTGGTTTGGTTTCTGAAACAAGGTCTTCTTTGTAAGCCTGGCTTTCCTGAAATTCACTCTGTGGCACAAGTTGGCCTTGAACTCAATTCTGTTGGTTCAGCTTCTAGAGCTGTGCAGTTACAAGCATATGCCAGTATGTGGCTGTAAGAAATATTTTGTAAAGAAATTACTCAAGAAAACCACTGAAGTCCATATTATATATATTAATATTTACATGTAATATAAAATACATAATTTTAATATATTTTTCCTCTAGGTGTCTAAATTATTGGAATAAATACTGCCTTATTGAGTTGAGAAGGGCTGAAGAGATGGATCAGCAGTTATGAACATTTGCTGCTCTTACAGAGGACTTGAGTTTAATTCTCAGCACCCACACTGGGTAGCTCAGCACAGGGTCAGAAACACAAAAGCCAAGTGATCATGTCATCCAGTTCCAGGGGATCTAGCATCTCCTCTGCCCCCACAGTACCCTCACGCATGTGGCATACCGTCACAGCAACACAGACTAAAAAAAAAAAAAAAAAAAAATGAGTTGGGTACTGAAATCAAAGAGTTGAAACCAATAGTTTTAAAATATATTCTAGGGGCTGGGAAGATGGCTCAGTGTTTAAGAGCATTGCTTGCTCTTCCAGAGGTCCATGGTTTCATTTCCAGCACCTACATAATGGCTCACAACCAACTGTAATTTTAATTCCAAAGGCTCAGATAGCCTCTTCTGGTATCTGTGTACATTGTACACATGTTGTGCACAGATAAACATTCAGGCAAAACACTCATACACATAAAATAAAAATAAATACAATCTTATAATTTTTAAAAATTTAAATATTTCTAGGCTCAGCATGGTAACATGTACCAGTAATCTTGTGATTTAAGAGACAAGAGGCAGGGGGATGAGTTCAAGCCCAGTCTGGACTATATTGGGAGACTTTGTCTCAAAAATAGAAAGTTAAAGCTATTATCTAAAATTAACTACAAGCTTATCTCTATTTATTATTTATAGATCCAGCTATACAGGTTGGCATCATGTTGTATAATAGCATCAAATCTCCTTTTAATAAAATGTCTTTTATACTCTTAGCAGGGATCAGGCCATCTAATAACTTTATTAAGTACTGATGTATTTTTAGTAGGCACTTTCTTTGGCAAGATTCTATTGGTCTTATGTAATATAGATGGCAATATTTTATGTCAGGCCCTTTGCATATATCATCTCATTTAATCTTTTCAAGAATATTTCAAAGACCAGCAAGGTGGATTAACAAGTGAAAATACTTGCCATGTAAATCTGACAAGCTTAGTTGTCACATGGGTGGGTCCATGTTTGAAGGAGGTGATTGACACCCAAAAGTTGTTTTCTGACCTCCATGCTCAAGCTTTGTCTCCACACCCTCCTTCGCAGCCACATTTGTTTACAAAGAAAATATTTCAAGATAATACTGTGAACGTTAATAGTAGGAGAAATAGGGTCCAAAGCAGGGAGAACCTTTAGGTTCTTAGTACTTAGTAAGTGGCAGAATGGGGCCTTTTCACATACAGCTCCTGGAAGTACTTCTCTTGAGGGCCTGGAATTACTGGCAGAAGACAAACTAGTTCAGCCTTATTTTTTTTGACCAATATGAAACGCTTATTCTGTGGTTTGACAAAGTTCTTGATGTTTCAGTCAAGACCCTAGGCTACTGCCTCTCTTCTGAGAGCCTTGGAAAATAGGTTGAAACTGGCAGAGCAAGGAAGAGTATATAGGTTCTAGACTCGAGGTGTGCAGATCTGGTTTTGAATAGCAGTCTCCTCTAGATGACTTCCAGCACACTACCTAACCTTAGCCTCAGTGCCTCGTCTGTAAAATGGGGACTGTGTGGAATACAACTTAGCAATGAACTGTTGATATATATTTTATCTTGGATAGAGCTCAGATCCAATCGGAGTGACTGATTCTGGCCATATGGTGCTTTGACCAGGCAAAGATATAGAAAAGGGAAGAGCACTCAGCAGGAAAGGGGCTTCCCATGACGCCTGACTTCAACCCCATGGTGGAAGGAGAGGACTGACTCTGCAAGCTGTCCTCTGACCTCCACATCTATGCCCCTACACACAAATAAGTTGAATTCAAAAATTTAAAAATCTAAACAATAAATAAGTAAATAAAAAAACAGGTTAACTTGTATTTAAAGAGCAACATTATGCTATAGTCAGCAGCAGGTAGCAAACAATATTATTGTCTGCTCTCACCTGTCCACAACAGCTTTTCTGACTTCTTGCCTGCACAGATGTGGAAGTGAGACCTAATGTGATTCTTTTTTATGATGAGGTTCTCCATAACCCTGGTATTTGTGCACTAACTCAGTTTTACCCTCACAGCGCACTATTTCGATAGCTATAGGATAAGGACCGGTAAAAGATAATGACTGCCAAGGGATGATGAAGGACTTCTAAGGGAACGAAACTCTTCTGCAGCTTCACCTTGATAGTGTTTACTTGGAACTGTGTGTGTGTTAAAATTAACAGAAAATCTGTTCCACCCTTCAAATCAATTCACTGTGTATTAATTTATAAAGCAAATTACGCAAGATGTTGTAGTAGTCCCAGCCACTTAAGCGGCTAAGATGGGAAGGTCTCTTGATCCCAGGAATTTGAAACTAGTCAGGAAACAGTGAGATCTCATCTCACTAATAAATAACTGAATGTGGTAGCGTTCATTTGTAATTGTAACTCTCAGATGGCGGAGGTAGAAAGATGAGGAGTTATTCTTGGTTATGTAATGAGTTCAAAGCCAGCCTAAGTTACTTGAGAGCACGTCTCAAAAAACAAAAATCACAAAAGGGCTTGAGATGTAGCTCAGTTGATAGTTTGCCTAATATGCTTGAAGTTCTGGGTTCAATTCTTAATAAGACATAAACTAGATATGGAGGTGTTAGCCTGTAATCTTAGCACTTGGGAGGTAGACCGGTGGATCAGAAGTTCAAAGTCATCCTTGGCTACATAGAAAGTTTGGGGCTTGCCCTAAAAATTTTTTTAAATATAAAAATAATCAACCTATCCATTAAAATGAGTATATTAAAATAGTGATAAATTTTTGCTTTCTTTAACTTTTTTAGATTTATTATTTTATTTGTATATATGTTTTGACAATACATGTATGTCTGTGTACCATGTGGGTGCCTGATACCTGTGGAGGTCAGAGGAAGGTGTTAGATCCCCTAAAATTAACTGGAGTTACAAATGGTTGTGAGCCATCATGTAGGTACCGGGGACCTGGACCCTTTGCAAGAGCACCAAGTGCCCTAAACTGCAGTCTCATTTCTCCAGCCTTTTTTTTTTAATTAATTAATTAATTTATTTATTTAAAAACACTTTAGATTTATTTGTTTTACAGTTAACTTTTATAAGGTCATTATAAAAAATAAAAATAAGATAATGTAAGTAGAGTAGTATCACAGTGCCTGCCTAGTAGGTAGTATATGTTAAGTCTTTTTGTCATTATAAGTATTTTAAATATAGCAACATTCATTGAAAGGATGGAGGAATAAAGTTCCATCCCATCCACATGAATATAGTCAGTAAACAGAGAAAGGAGTAACCATGAGTCAGGTGGAGTATGTTTTCACATGACTTGGCAAAGGCCTTGAAGTCTGGAAGGTTACATGTAGCATTTCTGAAATGACAGTTGGCTTCTCATTGTTCTTCAACAAAATAGTAGTTTTGGTTTCAGAAGCTTCAGCTTCTATCCATGGTTCAGATTAGTCTGCAGTCTGGATTGAACAAATTGATTAAAGAAGGAGCCGGAAGTGTTTCTCATACTTAGAAGTGTAACTGGCTTACATAACAGCTGCAGTTCCAAGAGCCATGCCTTTCTGCTAGCCATAGCCTTTGAATTAGATGGGGACAACAGGAGGTCAGCATTATTCAAAGCTGTCTTTTTTTTTTTTTTAAGTTAAGGCCATAGTGACATTATAGTTATACCAGCAATGAAAAAGAGGTTGTAAGGTAAAAATTTTAAAATATTTACTTTTGATCTTTTTTACTCTGTCTGTATATGTATGACTGTTTGTGAGCATGGGCAAGCACATGGGTGCTCTCTAAGACCAGAGGTGTCTAAGTCTCCTGGAGTTGGAGTTACAGAAAGTTGTTAGCCACTCAGGGTGGGTGCTGGGATCTGAACATGGGTCCTCTGCAAGACCAGTACTTAACTCTTAACCATTGAGCCATCTCTCTAATCCCATAAAGTAAAATCTTGATTTATTCATCCAGTAGAATGGTTGCCTTATATAGAAGCTCAGATTCTGAATCAAAGCAAACTGATCTAAGAGCATGTGAGTTACAGAATCAAGTAAACATTTGCTGTACCACATTTTGAGGGATTCTTCATATGCTTTGTCTAGGCATTTTTTACTTTTATTTTTAAAGTTTTTTCCTTATAGGCCCTGCATATATATTATGTTTACCAGTGTTGTATTTTTATGAGATTTCTGTGTGTGAACACGAGTGTCCCTGGTCTGTATGTGTTTCTTGTGCTTTTTCTTTGGTTTTTTTGCTTTTCGTTTCATCCTATTCTGGTTTGTTTTCATCTTATTTTTTTTTAAATTATTAGATAATAATTATTAAAATTATTATTAGATAAATACCTGTTTATATTCTAAAAAGAAAGAAAGGAAGGAAGGGAAGAAGGAAGGAAGGAAGGAAGGGAGGGAGGGAGGGAGGGAGTGAGGGAGGGAGGGAAGGGTATAGATTTGGGTGGGTGGAGATCTGAGTCAAGATCTGTTAGGAGTTGAGGGGACCATAATCAGAATTTAATACACACACACACACACACACACACACACACACACACACACACTCACACACACATACCAAAGAGAATTGTGCTAATAGCTAATATATATGACCTTTTAATGGAAGGAGCTGGATTAAAGACTTTTTGAAAATAGTTGTATTGACTGTTGTTCTATTGGTTGTGGGGCACACACCAGTGGGATATGCTGAGGAGGCAGAAGCAGAAGGATCACAAGTTTGAGGCTAGCCTGGGCTTCACCTTTAAAAAGGGAGCCTGCTAGGAAGCTCAGTAGTTAAAGATACTTGCTGCAAAGGCTGGCGACTTGAGTTGGATCCTCAGAACCCTCAAGGTGGAAGGAGAAAGCCAACGTCAGAGAATTGTCTTCTCACTCTATATGTGCATTCCCGCCCACCAACACACAAGGGAAATAAACAAAAATTTTTGAATCGTTTTGTTGGCTGGTAGGCAAGTTTAAGATTATCCCCTTAATGAAGGGATAATCTGATGAAATATTTAATGTATCTGAAAAAAAAATCAGTATTTCTCTGCTGAGGAAATGATATCATCAGTAATTCTGCCAGTGAGGAGGCTCAGAGTCAGGACATATACTCTGGAGGCAGAGGTAGGCGGATCTCTGTGAATTTGAGGCCAGGTTCTCTGGAAAAGCATTTAGTGCTCTTAACTGATGAGCCATCACTCCAGCCCCAAATTGTATCTTGAGAACTGTTTATATAGAAAATCCAGGGAAGCCAAACATGGAGGATCCTGCCTATAGTGCCCTTCTCTTGCATAGTTGCCTCTTGGTCTGTACTGAAATAACTTCTCTTTTCTCCTGACAGTCTTAATATCTTTGTCAGAATCAATTGACCATGACCCTGGTGTGAAACTACTTTACTTGTGACATAGTCTCACTGTGTCTCCCAGGCTGACCTGCAGCTTGAAATCTTCCTGCCTCAGCCTCTGAAGTGCTGGGATTGTAGGAGTGAGCTACCATGCCTGGATGAAAATCTTATATTTGTTTCCTTGTTTGTTTGACATGAGGTTTCATACAGCCCAGGCTGGCCTCAAACTCACTATTTAGCCAAGGATGGTCTTAAACTCGTGGTCTTCCTGCCTTGACCTTTCAGATTTGGGATTACCGAAGTACGATCACACCTGGCTTTCTGGCTAGAAAATCTTGATGGCTCTCTGCTGTTATCGCTCCCTATAGAATCATTCAGAGTGTCCATGTGAATGCTGTTGTGCTTGAGGAGACTCCTCTTAGCATACACTTCGGCGGCTCACAGCATTCAGAAACCTAAACCCCAGCTATTAGGTCGTTAGTGAATGCAGTAACTATCTCACTGAACTCTGTACCCAGTATTCTGAATTCTAGCCAACATTGTTTTGTGATACCATTTGTGTTATGTAATTATTAAATAAGTTTATGAGGTAAAGTTGGGTTTTTTCTTTATGTTACAGATATGGAAATAGAGGTTTAAAAAGTTTTTAATTTCCTATAATCACATTAGAACTAAGATTTGAATCTAGTTTTTCTGACTTCTAAGTCACTACCTTCAGAGAAAAAAAGAAAATATATATATATAATCTCCACTTGAATATATGATTTGGTTCTTTTTTATTTAATTTATTTTTTTTACTCATTCATTTTATATTGCACTCATTGCCTCCTCCCAGCCATCCCCTCCCAGACCCCTTCTCCCATACATCCCCTTCCCTTGAGTGGATGGGGGCCCCCTGAGTTATAAAAGAAACTATGGGACTGGAGAGATAGCTCATGGGTTAATTAAGGGCACTGGCTGCTCTTACGGAGGACTTAGATTCAATTCTCAGCACCCACACAGTGCTTCATAACTGTCTGTAACTCCAGTCCTAGGGGATACAGTACCTTCTTCTGGCCTCCATGGTACCAGTCAAAATGCTTTTACACATAAAATAAAAAAAATAATTTTTGAAAAAGAAATAAACTAAGTTCAGCATAGTGGTACGTGCCCTTCATCAAAGCACTGGGAGGCAGAGGCAGGTGGATCTCTGAGTTTTAGGCCAGCCTGGTCTATAGGGTAAGTTCCAGGACAGCCAGGCTACTGTATGAGATCCTATCTAAAAACAAGAAACAAAACAAACAAAACCCCAAAATTTCTAACAAAGAAGACCTTGACTACTATTGACTACTACTGTTAAAACCTTGACTACTGCTGGGTGGTGGCAGTGTGGTGCACACCTTTAACCCCAGCACTCAGAAGCAGAGGCAGGCCAAAACAGCCAGAGCTATGCAGAGAAAAACAAAACAAAACAAAAAAAGCTGGGCAGGCAGATGTGGTGCATACCTTTTCATCTCTGCACTCTTGAGAAATCCTGTCTCAAAAATCTAAAAAAACAAAAAACAAAACATGTACACAACTCTACTCCCCATCCTGACTACTGTGTATGGTTCTAGTTATAGCTAGAAACTTTTTGTTTTGCCTTGAAAAAAAAAGTTTTCTTTTACTTTGAAAAATTTTGTTCTGCAAGTGGAGCTCAGGAGTAAAAAGGTTTGCCAGCATATGTTTGATTCTTCTGCACCACAACCTGTAGAAACCTGAAAAAAATCAGAGTCATAAGAGTTTGAGAATATTGTAATTCAAGATCATCTTTGTCACATATTTTAATTTTTAAATTATTTATGTGGTGGGTGTAGGGATGGATTGCATACGAAGGCATGAATATGAAAGTCACAGTTCTCTCCTCCTACCATGTGGGTCCATGGGATTAAACTCAGGTCATCAAGCTTGGCAGCAAGCCCTTTTATTTGCTGAGCCTTCTCAGCAACCCAGTTTGTTTTTTTCCTTAAAAATATTCATTTACTTATTTTTATGTATATGGGTGTTTGCCTGCATGTATGTATATGTGCCACATATGTACCTGGTGTCCTTGGAAATCGGAAAAGACTGTTGGATCCCATGAAACTAGAGTTACAGACAGTTTCAATCTGCTATGTGGATGCTGGAAATTGAATCTGATCCTTTGAGAGAACACCCTAAGCCATCAGTTTAGCCCCCAGGTTTATATTGTTGAATTAGATCTAAAGCTGGTCTTGTTTCTTCATTTAGTAAGTCACTGACCTGCAAACTGGACCATGTGTCTGAAGTGTGGACAGCAGGTAAGTGCTGACATTTTGATGGCCACATCATATTTCAAGGGTCCATGAGAAGGTCTATAATGACCACACAACGCTAGCCAAGAGTCTCCTTGCCATGGACAAATGGGAGCTGTTACTAAGTTTAGCTGACATTAAGCTATAAATTATTTGAATGGTGGAAATGGATTCTCCTCCGAGGCTTTGGAGAATTTTCATTTAGTATCAGGCACATGTGCTGTAGGTGTTTTTGTCCTAGGAAATGTATTACAATCTCTGTTCTTAAATATTTTCTACTATATTGGGAAAATACATATGATAAAATATAGTAGCTATGTTTTCCCTATATAGTAGAAATATAGAAAATATAGCTACTATTTTCCCAATATATTAGAAATACATAGAAGTTATATATAACATATAGATATTATATAAAAATCTACTATATTTTCCCAGTATAGCTACTATATTATAATACAGTTGCCATAGCTCCATTAGGACCTGTGCTTTAGTAGTTCCTGTTGGTCTTAGGTATCAAAGCCTCACTTACCCATAGTAATACATGTACTTGTGACAAAGTCTGGTCTATAATCTCAGTACCTCAGCTGTCTTTTTAACATACTTATTGACACTCCTCAGTTAGTGGTTAAAACCCTCCACATTATGAATACAGCCTACATACTTATTCCTCTCTTCCACTGATTTCCTATCTTTTACCCATTCTGAGTTGTTTGGCACTAAGTGTGAATGTATTAGTGTTCCATAGAACACTCAAAAATGTCTAGCATATAAAAGATTCAGGTATTAAACTGCTGTTTGTAAATCAGAATTCAAGCTTCATTTGGGTTTGTATCCAGAGTATGCTAGAGAAATATATGAAATATAGCAGTTTTGGGCTGGAGAGATGGCTCAGCGGTTAAGAGCACTAACTGCTCTTCCAGAGGTCCTGAGTTCAATTCCCAGCAACCACATGGTGGTTCACAACCATCTGTAATGGGATCCAATGTCCTCTTCTGGTGTGTCTGAAGACAACAACAGTGTACTCACATACATTAAATAAATAAATATTTAAAAAAAAAAAGAAATATAGTAGTTTTGATTTTTAAGAGGAATAGGGGAACTGAGAGTATAGCCAAGTCTTAGAGCACTTGTGTAGCATGCAGAGGCCCTGGGTTTGATACCCCAAACTACAAAAAAATGAAACGAGGGTGTGGAAATATTGCTCATTGGTTGATACTTGACTAGCATGTGAGCTGGAGTTCAATTTCCAGTCCAGCAAAGAAGAGAGAGGAGGAGAAGGAGGGAGGGAAGAGAGAAAAAGACAGAGACAGACAGACAGACAGACAGAGCAGGAGATTGAAGCAAGATTGCAAGTTTCCAGGCAGCCTGGGCTGACTAGAATTGAAGGACTATATGGTGAGAATCTGTCCTTTAAAGGAAGTAAGGGAGAGAGGGAAGAGAGAAAGAAAGAGGGAGTTCTAGTGATAGTCACAAACTTGGTGTTGTGTGACAAAACTTTTCCTGGAGAAAACCCAACACACACATCTACTCACCCCTGATAGGGATCCCATGACAGAATGAATATCACTTGACCTGGCTAGTCTTATGTCAACTTGACACAAACTAGAGTCATCTGAAAGGAGGGAACCTCAATTGAGACACACCTCCATAAGGTCTGTCTGTAGGGCATTTCTTAATTAGTGATTGATGGAGGAGGGCCCAACCCATTGTGGGTGGTACCATTGCTGGCTGGTGGTCCTGTTCCTCTAAGAGAGCAGGCTGAGTGTAACCCAGTAGGCAGCACTTCTCCATGGCCTCTGCGTCAGCTACTGCCTCCTATCCTGTCTGAGTTTATGTCCTGACTTCCTTCATGAATGGACTACTGTGTAGAGTTGTAAGCCAAGTAAACCTCCCAAAGTTGCTTTTGGTCATGGTATTTCATCACAGCAATGGTGAACGTAAACTAAAACACCAGCAATGTTCAAATTAGTGAACCAATGAGTTTTATTGGAGTTACTTAAGGGAATATGGGTGAGGGGTTACTTACAGGAGGAGAAATAATTCAAAGACATCTGCATCACAAAGTGCAACCCACCATGAGTGACAGCTCACAAACTGGAGCACACTTCATACCCTGCAGCAGCTCAATGGGTTGAAGAGTGTTCTTTCCTGGTGCCTTAGTTGGTGCAAACCTCTTCTAGGCACCTCAGCTGGTTTCTGCTACTCCCAGGCAGCTGGCCTGGTCTGAGAGTCTTCTTTGGAGCTTGCGCTGCTCAGCTTCTCTTTCTCTCAGAGGGACTCTCTGCTTTTATTGCTTACTCTGGCAGGGAGCAGCTGAGTGAATCTGATCAGGTGCAGGGACTTCCTGAAGTTTCTTTTAATAGTTTACTGTCCTTAAGGAGCTTCCCTGCAGGATGCAATGTTTTAATCTCATAGAAAACTTTTATACAACATTTAGCATGCAAAAATGTCCCCATAGAAATTGTAGCTTCTGTAAGACAAAGGACACTGTCAATAGGACAAAATGGCAACCAACACATTGGGAAAAGATCATTACCAATCCTACATCTGATAGAGGGCTAATATCCAACATATACAAAGAACTCAAGAGGTTAGACTCCAGACAACCAAATAACCCTATTAAAAAATGGGGTACAGAGCTAAACAAGTCTCAACTGAGGAAACTCAAATGGCCAAGAAGCACCTTAAGAAATGCTCAACATCTTTAGTCATCAGGGAAATGCAAATCCAAACAACCATGAGATTCCACCTCACACCAGTCAGAATGGCAAAGATCAAAAACTCAGGTGATAGTAGATGCTGGCAAGGATGTGGAGAAAGAGGAACACTCCTCCATTGTTGGTGGGATTGCAAGCTGGTATAACCACTCTGGAAATCAATCTGGCGGTTCCTCAGAAAATTGGACATAGCATTACCTGAGGACCCAGCTATACCACTCCTGGGCATATACCTAGAAGATGCTCCAACATATAACAAGGACATATGCTCCACTATGTTCATAGCAGCCTTATTTATAATAGCCAGAAGCTGGAAACAACCCAGATGTCCTTCAATAGAGGAATGGATACAGAAAATGTGGTACATTTACACAATGGAGTATTACTCAGCTATTAAAAATAATGAATTTGAGAAATTCTTAGGTAAATGGATGGAACTAGAAAATACCATCCTGAGTGAGGTAACCCAATCACAAAAGAACACACATGGTATTTACTCACTGATAAGTGGATGTTAACCCAAAGCTTGAAATAGCCAAGATTCAACTCACAGACCACATGAAGCACATGAAGAAGGAAGACCAAGTGTGGGTACCTCGGTCCTACTTAGAAGGAGTAACAAAATACTCAAGAGAGCAAATATGGAGACAAAGTGTGGGACAGAAACTGAAGACGGGGCCGTCTAGAGACCATTCCACCTGGGTATCCATCCCATGTGCAGTCACCAAAGGTAGACGCTGATGTGGATGTCAGGAAGTGCATGCTGAGAAGAGCCTGATATAGCTGTCTCCTTAGAGGTCTGCCAGAGTCTGATATATTCAGAGGCCGATGTTCACAGCTAACCATTGATCTGATCAAGGGGTTCCCAATGGAGGAGTTAGAGAGAAGACTGAAGGAGCAGAAAGGGTTTGTGGCCCCATGAGCTGAGCAACAATACCAACGAAGCTCTGGTTGGTTTAGGGTCTAAATCACCAGTCTGGGAGCACATAGAGAGGGACCTATGACTCCAGCTGTATATGGAGTGGAGGATGGCCTTGTTGGGCACAGGTGGGAGAGGAGGTCCTTGGTCCCATGAAGGCTGGACACCGAGTGGGGGGGAATTCGAGGGTGGGGAGGTGGGAGTGGGGGTGCAGGTGGGGCCACATCCTCATAGAAGCAGGAGGAGGGGGGATGAGATGGGGGTTCCTGGGTGGGGGTGGGGAATGGGGTAAAGGGATAAAATCTGAAATGTAAATATAATATCCAATAAAAAAAAGAAATAGTATATATTAATGTTTTAGGCTAGATAGATGGCTCAGCTGTTAAAGGCTAAGCTCACAGAAAAGACAAACAGTACTAAGTGATAACAAAATGTGGATGGCCAGCTAAGATGCTCACATTCTGAGGGTGAATTGTAAATTGGAATGTAAATTGTAACTTGGCTACTTCTGTAAGAGATGAACTGCTATGAGATGAATTGCTTTCAACTAGCAAATTCTAGGAGTGTGCCCAATAGTAATTTGTACACACATTTACCAAAAGACGTGTATGAGAATGTTTGTAGCAGTGTTGTTCATAAGAGCTTCAGAAAAGTAAATTATCCAGATACCCATCAGAAATAAAAGAAAAAAAGTGCAGTGAATTCTTACAGCAGAATACTTCATAGAAATAAGAATTAATATGGAGTATATCATATTATAATATATATGAATTTTTCCTGTGTTGGTAATTGTTTCCAATGTGTAGTGAAAGAAAAAAAACCAAAACCAAATTGTATGATAACTGTTTACATAGATTCGGGCTAAGGATGTAGCTTGGTGGTACAGGTACAAGTCTGTGGGTTGGCCCTCTAGCACTGAACAAACTGGAGGACTGTTCATATAGTGTAGTCAGAGCTATCCCGGGTGTTAGAAGTGACAATCATGATCGCAGTTAGACACTTTTCAAGTAGAAGAAATCATGATTGGGGTGTTTTTTTGGTTCAGTAGTTTAAATTTGAAAAATAAAAGTGAAAATTCATTGAGCTTAGAGGATATTATATACTTCAACTTAAACATGTTCTTAAAGGAACTGGAGCGATGGTTCAGTGGGTAAGAGCACTCATTGCTCTTGCAGAGGACGCGGGTTTGGTTCCAGCACCCACATGGCAGCTCCTAACTATCTGTGATGCCAGTTCCAGAGACTCTAATCCTCTGTAGGCACCTAAACACATAAGACACACATATATACACTCAGACTAAATTTCTTTTGGAGATAGAAATTTTCTCTCATTTTTCTCTATGTAACCTTAGTTCCTGGAATTTGCTCTGTAGACCATGCTGGCCTCAGAGATCCACCTGCTTCTGCCTCCCAAGTGCTGGGATTGCAACCATGCTCCACCACCACCTAGATGACTAAATTTTTTCAAAAAACAAAAAGCAAAAATTTACTGATCTTCCACAGAATCTAAATCCAGTTTCCAGCACCCATGTCAGACAGCTCTTAACTGTAACACCACCTTCTGGCTTCTTCAGACAACTATATTAAGTGTGACATATACATGCATTCACACACATATGCACAAGAATACACAAGCATTCATACACAGACATACATTTGTACACACATACACAAATTCACACATACATATGCATACAGAACACAATGTATATACACATGCATATACATGTACATATGTTCATACATACATATACATACATACAAAATAAATCTTGAGAGGAAAATTTTTTCTTAAAAAGTATATTACTGCTGGGCAGTGGTGCCGCACGCCTTTAATCCCAGCACTTGGGAGGCAGAGGCAGGCAGATTTCTGAGTTCGAGGCCAACCTGGTCTACAGTTCCAGGACAGCCAAGGCTATACAGAGAAACCCTGTCTCGAAAACAAACAAACAAACAAACAAACAAACAAAAAAGTATATTACTTTCTTGATGTCCCTCTTAGGAGTTCTTTCTTAATTTTCCTTAATTTATGTTTTCTTTATTCCAAACAAAACAAAAACAAACCCTCTTTTTCTTAAAAAGTTGGGGAGGAGCTAAAATTTGGAGATTTTAAGCTAGCCTCAGTCACTAGCTAGAATATTGCTCACAGGTAAAGGCCATCCTGTTTTATGACACAAACCTAAGCCAACCTAGGTTCAGAATGAGACCCTACATCAGAAAAATACTCCTACTCCCAGCTAAGAAATTATTTTAAATTCTAGTTAATTTTGTGTTTCTAGGTTATGGGAGAATCTCCTATTTTTGGTTCTTGGTTTGTATTTGTTTGATTTAGGAAAAACATGACTAACTGTATTTTACGTAACAACATACAGGTCTCATCTTTTCTGTTGAGCTTGAAGAATTATCTTGGATACTGTGGAACGAAAAGGACACCAGTGGATAGTTAGAGGATTTAGGGGACTTTGTAGCTGATAGAAGTGGTGAACTGGAAAAGTAATAGTGTATCTGCTTTCTTCATTCAGATGAAATCTACTCTTGTTTTTTGATGTCAGAATAAAAAGTGTCAATAGCTAAAAAGAAGCTTGACAAAGTGGGAAAGGTGTGTTTCATCTTTCTGTTCTCCAGAGGTTACATTTTCAAGCCAGCCTCCTAGGTTGAAACTGAAGCTGTACATCTGCCTGCTTGTTTTTCTTAGCCCTCATTTTTGTTGTTTAGATCTTCCTGTTAATATGATACACTGCATTAGTATTGCCTGTCTGCCATTCCTGTATTAGCTGAGATTCCTATTAATCTGTGTTAGGTTTCTCTGGTAGGTCATTTCTATTATTGGCATCCCCCAAATAGAGGTGTACATACAGATTTGTGTTCCAGTGGGCATAGAAGATTTACTGAGGACTAGTAAACTCTTGCAGCAGCGTTAGTCTAGAGGACGTTGGAGATTTGTACATAACTATGGGGAGTTACTGTTCAGCTGTGCTCTTTAAACCAAGACTTTTCTTTACTAACTCCAAGCCACATTTGCAGTGAGATTGAGGAAGGAACTACTTTTCTATTTATTAGAGGTGACATGGGCAGTGGGGCAGTGGCAGAGAGGCCATGTTGCTCTTGCTAAATATACATCCCTGACAGTTGGATAATAGGTTCCAGGAAGTTCAGTGGAAAATTAAAACAAAGCAACATTTATAGCTGATTGAACTTGAAAAGCCATTTTGGTGTTGAATGGCAAATATGTGGACTTCAGCATTCCTAGAGCCTGATGCATCCTGCTGGATGGCCCTGTCTCATGTACATGATGGCCTGGGGACTCAGCAGTGTGCAGGGTACTCTCCTCTGGAGGGTGCTTTGGGAAAAACAAAACAAAACCCTTTCTGCCAGAAGTCTTCTTTGCTAGAGTTATGTAATTCAGATTGCCCTATCAGGAAGCATCTTTCCTCTGATGGTTAGCGGCCTATCTTGTTAGAAGGACTGGAATGTCTTACAAGAGACAGGGGATCTCTTACGTACTGTAAATACTCCTAGTCACCTAGTGAGGCTGGAACTGTAAGCAGATTATTCATGTGGTGTATTCACATGACTTTAGTATGGTAACACTTTGATATTGTCCCAACTTGTCCTGAGGGTCAACTCTGCTATGTATTCACATGCAAGATGATTGATTTCCTTGGAGCCCGGGGGTGGGGGGTGGGGGGTGGGGAGTGGGGGGGAAGCAGTAGGAGATGGGAAGGGAAGGAAGAGTTACAGGAAATAAGTGAAGAGAGACTTGAGCCTTTTTTAACTGTCAAGAAAACTATTTTGCTTTGCAGCTGCATCCATTACAAGGGAATCTTGGTGGCTGACCTGTAGTCTATGCATGTTTAAGGGTCTTAGAATAAACTCATTGTGCTCCCAAATCATGACGCTGTCCTGTAAGTAGAGACAGCTGTTTGAATTTGGCTTCCCTGGTAGATTCACCTCTGTCCTTGCAGCTCTGTGCCTGGTATCATAGAGGAAGACAGGTCTTCCAGTGATGTGATTAAGTTGTGTCCTAATGCATTCTCAATCTGCATATTATACTGGCACTTGAATTTGCTTCTGAGCCAGATTAAATTCTAAGCTATGCCTTTTCCTGTAGGGATCTCAAGCTTGCCTGGATTTGCTTTGGTAGTCTCTAAGTGGTGAAATTAGGGTCAGGGTACGAAGAAAGGCTGGTTGGCTCTTTGGTGTCTTATTGATACAGTTCTTCCTAGTGTGTGCTCACTTTGGCAGTCCAAGAAAGCAGCTGTGAATGTGGATCAAAGAGTGACAGAGCTGGCTTAGCATTTTATGTATACTAACAGAGAACTGAGCAGTGAACAACGGAAAGATTTCATAACTTAAAAGCACATTCCATGTATGATATAAGTTGGGTTGTGTATCCACTTTATGGAAGGGTTATGACTGTGAAAAGCTTTGTGTTCTGAGTACACACAAGTAAATCCATATTGCAGTTAGTACTCTTCCTGAAATAGGAAAGTGATTTATGAGGTGTGGGTTCTTAGGTGAAAGAAAACAGTACTGGTTGCTGTGTGAGCCCATAAAACTCCTGTGCCATCTCAGTGGTGTGGTTTACAAGAAGAGGAAGATGAGCAAGCTGGCTGGCCCTCCCTCACTTGGGCTCAGCTGCCCCAAATACTTGTGATATTGAAGGTTATTTATGAGCTCTTCTGGACTGGCATTCGGTACTCTCCATCCTGGTAGGTGAAGATTTGCAAGCAGGATGTAGAAGCCTTCATTAATCTTCTTGGTCTTGTTGAGGATTTCTTGCCGACTGGAGCTACTATTGAAGAATGGATTGGCCTTTTCCACTGAACTGCAATGGCTCAGATTAATAGTAATCCCTTTAATGCCATAGTTCATGATATAGTCATTAGGTGACTTGGAACTAATCCTATCCTAACTAGTGTGATTTATTAAATACACATAGAGATCGAGTCTGAATACAGCTAGGCAGAATCAGCAGCAAATAAATACCTCTGTGCATCTGTATTAATGCTGGTTGATTGGGGCACAGTTGTAGTCTGGCTGGGGAAAAACAGAGCAAAAGGAAGCTGAACTCTCAGAATCAGTAGTATTTACCCATCCATACCCTTTAATTTACACAGCAAAACTGATATAAACTCTTATACAAGAGAGTCAGTATCAGTAACAAAGATTTTAAATTAATTCTGTGGATGTGAAATCAAAGAAGGGGAAATCCTACATAAATACTTGAAAATTTTAAAGACAGGTTTAAATTAAGAAAAAAATCCTTAAACTTAATTATTTTAATGATTTCTTTTCTGCTGCTGTTCTTCCTCCCTCTCTGTTTCTCTGTCTCTCTCTGTCTCTCTCTGTCTGTCTCTGTCTCTCAGTGTCTCTGTCTCTCTCTGTCTGTCTCTGTCTCTCTCTCTGTCTCTCTCTCTCTGTCTCTCTCTCTCTCTCTCTCTCTCTCTCTGTCTCTCTCTCTCTCTCTCTCTCTCTCTCTCTCTCTCTCTCCATCTGTGTGTGTGTATGTCCCAAGCTATCTCTGTAGCCCTGGCTGGCCTCAAACTCATAATTTTCCTGCTTCAGCCTCTTAAGTGCTAGGATTACAGGTATGAGCCATCACTTTTGGCTTCTTTCAACATTTTAAGAGTAACTATTGTAGCCAGAACCCAGTACTGGTAATACAGGACTGTACTTCCAGCATAGGAAGCAAAAAGGATCCTGAGTTTGAGGTCAGCATAAGCTACATAGAGAGACTAGTGAGATGGCATAGTAGTTAAGAACGCCGTTGCTCTTGAAAGGATCCCAGTTCAATTTGTAACACCATATGGTAGCTCACAAGTTTTGAGGTTTGGTTGGTTGCAATGTATTGTAATACTAAATACTAACTCTAGTTGTCTCAAGGACAAGGAGGTCCTCATTTACACCTAGTGACTATGTAACCTTGCTCCTTAATTTAAAACTATTGGTCAAATATAGATGCCTACAGCCTGAATCTGGGCAGAAGAGAGGTAGGGGCTTGGAGTCTGAGCCACAGGAGAAGAGAAGATACCGTGGGTTAGGTGAATTGTGAGAACATGGCCGTGAGGGCTGGCCAGTTGGAATAAGAGTGGCCCAAGCAGAACATGGCAAATTATAACTTGGGGTTATAGAGGGAAATAGAAAAAACAACCTAGAGGGTAGACATCTGCCCAGCTCTAGTGCATTTAAGGCTAGTTATAAATATACAGGTTTTGTGCCTTTCATTTGGGAACTGAGTGATCAAAGGTGGGTAAACACTCAATTCGTTTTTACTATAACATTTTGGCACCCACGCTAGGCACCATTTCTACAAGTTATGTTTGTCTGGTTCTTCCTCCCAGCCCCATGCTCCCAGAAATAAGACTCAGACTCAAAATATATTTACAAATACCTTGGCCATATAGTTAGGCTTTTTTCTTAATAGATCATAACTTAAATTATCCCATTTATTCTAATCTTTATTCTGCTATGTGACTGATTCCCTGTGCACAGGTAACATATGTCTGTCTTCCTGGGTGGATCTCCTGAACCTGGCCGTATTCCAGAATCCTTTCTGCCTCCCAATGTCCCGCCTTCTATTCTACCCTTTCCTATAGGCCATACATTTTTAATTGACAGATGATGTATCCATACGATACATAAGATAAGATATTCTTTCTCCACATGTGAAATTCCAGTTCTAGAAGATCTGAAACCATATTCTGACAATCTCAAACACTAGGCACATGCATGGTGCACTTAGAGATATCCAGATAATACACTTATACACATAAAATAAATCTGAAAAAAAAATCATGTTTTATTTGGTTTTTGTTGCTGTTGTTTTGTTTGCCCTGGCTGGTCTGGGACTTGCTATGTAGATCAAGCTATCTTCAAACCTAATAATCTGCCTGTCTCTTCCTTCTGAGTGCTGAAATCAAAGCTATGTGCCACTATAAAAGTAACTATTCAAATGAATTTTCTATAACGTCTAAGTTCTTAGTAGTAGTCGGCCCAGGCACTGGCCACACTGGGCTTACCTAGTAAGCCACCTTTTAGTAAGTACTTTTATAGCTTCAAAGCTTGCATTTTTTTCTTCTTGAGAGGAGTAAGAAAGTAGAACAACCAGTCCTGCTTTATGATTACAATTCTCTCTCTGATATCTTTGCCCAAGCTAGCAGAATCATAATTTCTTTTGTAAACAATTGAGGTTTATCATTTTCCTTTCTCAAACCTCCTTTTCTTCCCCTCTTTGCTCTTTCAGCAGAGATGGCATTAATATGGAAAACATCTACCTAGCTGGCTTCGTTTAATCAGGCAAGTCTGACATTTGTGAAACCTCTCATTAACATTTTCCCCAAAGAGCACAAAATGGCCTCCTGTCAGTATACAGCCACCTCAAAGTTTAGGCTGCTTTCCATAGCCATTGGCAGGCAGCTCTCAGAGACATTACTTCTTGAAACTCTCATTTCTGGCCAACAGCCACTGGTCACATATGTGGGGACCTTCTGTTCGGGTGCTGCCCTATTCTTTGGTTAAACATTGCTTAACCTGGGAATAACAAGATTTTATGTATGTATGTGCGTATTTATTATGTATATATATATTCACCATATATATATAAAAATTCAGAAGTACTAGTTGAATGCTATTATGTTCATAGCATTCTGTACCACACTATAGCTAACAAAAGCAAAGAAGCTTTCCTTGTCCCTCTTTATCCTCCAGAATCTCATAAACATCAATTAGGTATAAATTAGAATATGCTACAGCATGCTAGATTAAAGCAAGAACATTATATGGAAATACAAGAAAAAAGAGATTAATTCTGGGAGTAAGAAGTCAAGGCTGATCCCTTCATTGGAACTGAGAGCATGAGCTGTAGGAAAGCCAGGCTTAGATTCCGAGGCCATCCGTTTTATAATCATGGAAACAAGACCTGGAGTGTTGGTTACTGTTTCATAGCTTGACCAAGATACCTAAGAGAAGATCATAGGGACTGGAGAGATGGTTCAGGGGTTAGGAGCACTGACTGCCCTTCCAGAGGTTGAGTTCAATTCACAGGAACCTCATAGTGGCTCACAACCATCTGTAATGGGATCTGATGCCGTCTTCTGGTGTGTCTGAAGAGAGTGACAGTGTACTTATATTCATAAATAAATAAATCTTTAATAAAAGGAGAAAATTATAAAGGAAAACAGGATTTATTTTGGCTGTAAAGATTTCCAGTCCTTGTCTTTAACCCCATGGTTAGGTAGAACCTCACAGTAGTGGAGAGATGTGGAGGTGGAAAACTATTCACCTCATAACTGATAGGAAGAAGAGAAGGAATAAGAGACTGAGAATTGGATCAATTCAAAGACCTGCCTCACTGCTTCTTCTAGCTATGTCCCACCTCCTGAACTTTTCAAAGAAGCACTGTCCTGGGGACCAAGCAGTCAACAAATGAAACTGTGTTTCTCATTCACATCATTATAAACCTTTGTACCATGAATCAGCGATTAGGGACTAATTTACAGTAGGGGTGATGGCACATTATAGTAACAGTAGTGTGTGCTGTTTTACTAAAAGGTAGCGCTAGCCTCCTTTTCTTCATTCTTTTTATCTATTCCATTCAAAGACAAAGTCCCTTGTTGTTTTTGTTCACTTTTTCTTGTGTGTTTTTTTTTCCCCTTCAGGCAGGATCTCATGTAGTTCAGTTTGGTGGTGAAATTGTCATGCAGCCTAGACCGGACTTGAACTTGTAATCTTGGTGCCCTCTCCCTAGTGCTGGGATTGACAAGTGTGCATCACTGTAGCCAGCTTGTATGTTTAGATTATACTCTTAAAATTAAATTGAACCCTCTCTTCCTTCCCTCTGGATTTTTGTTTGTTTTTTAGTTCTTTAGCTTTTGACTGAAGGTGTAGACAACTTATATGTAGTAATTTTATTTCTTTTTCTTACGGTTTTATCACATTGTTAGTGAGTATTCAGAAAGTATTAGAAACAGAACCATCAGTTACTTCATGAGTGAGCCAGAGTTTTAAACCTGTGGGACTGGGGTTGTAGCGCAGTGTTGGGGCAAATGCTATGGACACACAAGCACCAAGCAAATGCAAAACTTCAAAACCATAATAGGCTCAGCCATTTATGGAAGCACAGCCTTCACCAGATATTTGTGGATTGAGACAAGAGAGTCACATGTGTGGAGGCCCAGCCTGGACAACAGTTTTAATAAAACAAGAAATCTGCGTACCAGTTAACAAGTGGCAACATTTTGTATGTCTAATGGTAAGACGTCTTGGTCACTGAATTTCAGAGGTAGAAGGTCATTTCTTGAAACTGGAAAAGGGACTTGGTCAGTTAAGTACTTGATGCCTAAACGTTAAGACCTGAGTTCAGTCTGCAGCCGTCCTATAAAAAGCTGGGCATGGTGCTGTGCACCTGTAATCCTGGTGCTGGGGAGGCACACACAAGCAAATCCCTGAGCTTTCTGTCCAGCTCGTCTTGTCCTGGTCTGTGAGCCCAGGTCCCCGTGAGAGACTTTGTCTCAAAAAAAACCAAGGTGGCAGCTCCTGAGGAATAAGGCCAGAGCTTGCCCTCTGGCCTTCACATGTATGCACATGTGCCTCTGCCCCCAGACTAACAATTTAAAAATAAAAGAATTTTTTAATGCTTAAGTAAGTATAAGAAGAGTTTATAGCTTTATATTTTACCTGTTATCTGCATACATTTTACCCTTCTCTACATAGAGGCTTGTTTTGTGATTTCAAATGACATTTTTAAGTTCTTCCCCATTTATGTCTATTTCTAATTAAGCTTATTCAAATATATGCATATGTGTTTGTATGTTCACAGTCTGGCAGAGGGCATCAGATCTCATGGAACTAGAGTGACAGGCTGTTGTGAGCTATCTGACTTGGGTGCTTGGAATCAGACTCAGGTCCTTTGGAAGAGCAGGAAGCACTTGTAAATGTCTGAGCCATCTCTCCGTGTGTGTGTGTGTGTGTGTGTGTGTGTGTGTGTGTGTGTGTGTGTG
>JANHMN010000003.1:171946391-172030217 GCA_030674055.1 Rhabdomys pumilio
GTGTGTGTGTGTGTGTGTGTGTGTGTGTGTGTGTGTGTGTGTGTGTGTAATTTTGGTGGCTAATACAAATAACATTTTCTCCATTATAATTTTATTTGTTTACTTTGAGATGATTGCTTCCAGCTAAATTTTTTCTTGCTTTACTATTATTGGCTACCTCCTGTATTCCTGCAGTTGTTTTATTATATGCTCAGGACAAAAGGGCTACTAGCTTTGTTTTTAATAAAACACTAATTGTTTCAACTGTCTACTGTTGTGCAGTAAATGACTCTAAAATTTTGTATCCAAAAACTACAACCATTTTGTTTTGCAATTCTTTAGGCTATCTAGAACTCGGACAGTTTTTCTAATTGTCTTTCTTGGGTTCTTTTATAGTAAGGTATTATCTGTGGTGTAGTTTGTATGTTTGATACCACATGGCTTCTTTTTGATAATACTTCAGTCTTCTGTGATTTTTTTTTTCCCCTTATGATGT
The DNA here is from genome assembly GCA_030674055.1 of Rhabdomys pumilio. Taxonomy (NCBI): domain Eukaryota; kingdom Metazoa; phylum Chordata; class Mammalia; order Rodentia; family Muridae; genus Rhabdomys; species Rhabdomys pumilio. Next base: position 171,946,867 of record JANHMN010000003.1, read on the forward strand.
CTTTTTCCTGCAGGGTCAACTTCGCACATAACAATTCATATGTCCAAAATGAGGGAACAGAAGTTTCAAGGCTTTCTAGTACATAGGCATGAAAATCCTAAATCCTGTCATTTCCAGATTTAAGGTCTGATTCTTGTTGGGTACCATAATATACCCTTTGGAATACTCCCAAAATAGCATTTGTTAATTTGCCCTTTCCTTCTTCCTTTTATTTTTCCTGGTATCTGCATAGATCCTACCATAGTCTAGATTCCTGTAAGAATCTTTCATCTGGCCAACTGCTAGTACCAAATAGCTGTATTTATTGTTATGAGCAAAACTCTGTTTGAAAAAGGTAACAAAGGAAAACTTTTTTAATGTATCCATCTTCCCATTTGCTATCCTGGGTGAAGCATAACTCCCATGGACAGAAATACAGAGTTCATTTGAGCATAAAATAGCAGGCAAGGAAACAGGTGTAGATGCGCTTTGTTGTCAATTCTGCCTACTCTCCAGGAAGACAGCCTCCCCCTCACCTCCCCAGCAGAAGTCTCTCCCCTTCCTTCATTACATACAGATCATCATAAGACTTCCATCCTATGCTGGTCCACAGAGAAGTCAGAGAGTATATATTTTTTCTTTTTCCCACATAGTACTTTTTGCTAACCTGTAGCTTAAGTATGCATCAAGTTCAGATGTATAGTCTTCCTCCCTTCCTGTCCCTCACTTATTCTGAAGGAAGGCAGCAGCTGAGGGAATGCAGAAAGCATGGGGGTGGGAGGCTGTGAGGTGGGGAGTTTTTTCTCACAGCACTATGGATGTTGCTCAACCAAATGGTGTGAAATTGAGTCAGAGCCACAGCATGTGTTTCAATTTTCCAGGGAATTTCCTCTTTCTAACTGTAGATTTAACCCTTTCTTTTGTTTAATGCCAAGAGCTACCTAAAAACATAAAATGAGTTACATATAAAAAGGAAAAAAATGCTAAAATCCCACAAGGCCTCTCTTTGAGCTCTGTATCTCTGGCTCATTTGCTGCCAAATGGCTAAGGAAAGGGGTACAGACTTGGAAGTTAGGGAGAGGTAAGTTCAAATCCAATCTCTAGCAAACATGTCTTACATGGTTCTTTTGAGAGTTAAATGAGATAATGTATAAACATGCCTACCACAGTGTATCCTTTGCACATAGTGCCTATTTGATACATGTTTGTTTCATCTACAGTCTACCTTCTGGAATTGTTTTCAGATAGTCTTGCTATGTGTATCCCAGGCTGATGTTGAACTTCCAGTCTCCCTTTGCCTTAGCTTCCCAAATGCTGGGAATATAGGTGTATATCTCACTTGGCTACTTACTACATTTTATAGGGAATGGTTGTGGTTCCAAGGTCACATCAGTGCAGGCTGGCAGAGCAGTGGCAACTCTGAGCCAGAGTTCTGACTTATTCATCAATGCTGTGGCTGCAAACTAGAGTTTTTCTTTTTTTAAAGATGTTTTTATTATATTTACTTATTGCGTGTACAGGTGTTAGGCACACATGCTGAGGTGAGAGGAAAGCTTGCTAGGGTTGATTCACCTTCCAGGTGGGTCCCAGGGATAACACTGAGGTCATTAGTCTTGGTGGCAAGTACCCTTACCCACTGAGCCTAAAATCAGGTGTTGCAGGCACACAAGCCTATAATCCCAGATATTCTAGAGGCAGGAACTGAAGGCTCACAGCTCAGGCTCATGCTAGGCCTCAGGCAGCTGGAGGCCTCCTGGGCTACTTTAGACTGTCTCAAACAACAAAGATAAGAGTTCAAAGGATTCAGAGCTTTCTTCTGGCCTTTATGGGCACCTGTGCTCATAATACATACAATTAAAAATAAATCTTAGGGCTGGAGAGATGGCTCAGTGGTTAAGAGCACTGACTGCTCTTCCAGAGGTCCTGAGTTCAATTCCCAGCAACCACATGATGGCTCACAACTGTCTGTAATGGGATCTGATGCCCTCTTCTGGTGCATCTGAAGAGAGCTACAGTGTACTCATATACATAAAATAAATAAATCTTAAATAAATAAATAAATAAATAAATTTTAAAAAGAAAGAAAATCACTTATTTTCCCAAAAATGTTAAGGGGTACTGAGGTGGCAGTCCAGTCAGCTGTTGAGCCTGTGTTTTGGGAAGCAAATTTGTCTCTCCTCTGTCTTCATTCTTATTCCAACTAGGGAGACTCACCCCAATGCTCCTGATACTTATTAATTAGTTAATTAATTAATTAATTTGTTGTTGGATAAAGGGCAAACCAAAATCTAACTTGTGTTAGACAAGTTCTCTACCAACACGCGCACACACACATACCTTAATTCTCTTTTTGTTTTTTTGAGGTGTAATTAACATACAATGAAATGTACAAAATTTCAATATTCAGTTCATAAGTTTTGCTATTATATAAACCATATATCTACTGTTTAATAATTTTAAGAAAAGATACAGCTGGACATGATGATGCAGGCCTGTAATTCCAGCACTTGGGAGACAGAAGCAGCAGGATTCCAAGCTGGAGACGAGCTTAGGCTAACAGTGAGTTCCTGGCTAGTCTTGGCAACATAAAGAGACTTTGATTCAAAAATGGTATCAGAAAAAGATACAGAACACTTTCATCACTCCCCAGGTTTCCCTCACATCCTCTTTGATTCACACTTTACACCCTGTACTTTAAAAATCTGTGTCCTGTCACAGTAGATTAATTTTGTTTTGAGATTTCGTGCAGATGGGGTGGTTTGTTTTTCATTTCTTTAAGTTTAGAACTTCAGACCCGTTATTAGATCAGTATTTCTTTTACTTTTTCCCCTAGACAGTATTTAATAACTATATGGCTAGATATGCCAAAAAAGTATAGCTAATCTCTTATCAAAAGACTCTTCCATTGTTTCCAGTTAGGGTTATTACCACTATAAATAGTTCTCTATATTTTTGTTAGCTGTTTTAGTTTATCTTGGATAAACAGGTAAGAGTAGAATCGTCACATCAGAAGGAGCATCAGTTTAGTTAAAAAAAAGAAACAGTTCTTCCTTTCCCCTCCCCCAGCTTTTCTTTCTCTTCCCTGAGGGAGTGGGCTCTTTAATTGGAGGACTTGGCAGGAGAGAAGGAGCCGCATCACCAGGGTCCCTGTTGCCAGAGCACAGTGGCCTGAACTGGACACTTAAAAAACTGAAACAGGTGTTTGAAACCCTACTCCAGCTTCTGCATTTGATGCCAAACCCCCCACCCCACTCCCAGAGGCTGAGGCTTTGCCAGGAGAACTCAGGGCGAATCAAATGTATGCTGGATTAGAGGCTTTTATGAGACCAGGACGCTAAGTGTGTATATATAGTAGCATGTTTAGTTTAAAGCAGGTTAAAAATATTTTTATGTTGCAAATACTATTTAGTGAGGGGCAGGAGGCTGTGTGCAGGTAAAAAGTCTTTCCTTACAGTTGCTTTTACCTCTCTGCCTTTTATCCTCCAAGTTGTGTGCAGTTGAGTCAGCACTTTCCTTAGTAAAGTTAATGTTGCCAAAGGCCCTTAGCCAGGTAGATTTGGTACCCTGTGTGTCAAATATGGGGATACATTATGCCCTGTAAATTTTTTAAGTTGTGTTTTGTTTCAATTTTTTGAGACTATATAGCTCTGTCTGTCCTGGAACTTGCTATGTAGACCAGGCTACCCTTCAACAAACAGAGTTCCTCCTGCTCTACCTCTTGAATGCACCAGTCTTGACCCAATTCTTTCGTTTTTGGATACTTTTGTTTTAGCTAAGCCTTAGGATTTTAATCCTCATATGCTAGTAGGTAAAGCAGGAAATTGAAGGTAGGGTCTGAATAAAGCTAGGTGACTTAATATACTGTGTTCAGTTGAGTTGAAACCAGTACAAGTATAATTTTACTTCCTCTCTCTCTCTCTCTCTCTCTCTCTCTCTCTCTCTCTCTCTCTCTCCTTCCCTCCCTTTCTCCTCCCATCTCTTTCCCTTTTAACAGAGTTGTACTGTATAGCTTTGGCTGCCTGCAGCTGAACTCTGTAGACCAGGCTGGCCTGGAACTCACAGAGACTCACCTGCCTCTGCAGTTTAAGTGCTGACTTTATAATCCACTTGCTTGTGTTTTGTTTTGTTTTGTTTGTTTGTTTTTTTCAGACAGGGTCTCTCTATATATCTCTGTCTATCCTGGAATTCACAATGTAGACCAGGATGGCCTCGAACTCACAGAGATCCACCTGCTTCTGCCCACCAAGTGCTTGGATTAAAGGTGTATACCACTGCACCCAGCTATAATTTGTTTCTTAAAGGGCAGCTTCAACTGAAGATTTCAAAAGAAAGCTTCAAACTCTGAATCTTTTCTTATACTTGATTAGAAAAGTCCAAGAAGAGAGGAATTTAGGCTTTTCATGCATGCCAGCTTGGCCTCTCCACAAACTCTTGAGAGAGAGGAAAAAGCAATTCTGAAAGCATTGAGTTCCACTTTCATAGACATCCAATCCCTTGAGTTGACACAGAGTGTATTCAGACATTCATATAGAGCTTGCTACTGGGCCATATTATGGATGCTGACTTTGGACACCAAGCAAGAATTTAGGCTAAGATGGTTGCAACCTTTTTTTTTTATTGAATTATAGTAAGCAAGATTTTTTTTTTTTTTGATACATACGTCTGTGAAATTTAACAGTGGATTTGTGTAACTGCCTCTACAGACAGGACATAAAATAGTTTAATAGACTTCTCTGCCTTCCCTTTATACTCACACACCTCAGCCACTAATCTGTTTTCCTTTACATGGTTTTATCAATAAGCTCATATGAATGGAATCATGTTATACAATGTGTAATCTGAAACTGTCTTCATTCACTTACCCTGATGTCTTTGGGGTTTACATGAGCTGCTGTGTGTCAGTAGTTCATCCCTGTTTACTGCTGAATAATAGTCCATTCTGTATATGTAGCATACTTTATCCACCCAACTAGGATGCTTGGGCTCTCCAGTTGACTACTAGAATTGCTAGGAACATTTGATATGGGTTTGTATTTGAAACAGGGTCTTACCATGTAGCCCAGCCTAGATGGGATGAAACCTGACACCCTGCTGTTTTAGCACTCTTGAGTGCGGATATTACAAGCTTGCTCCACCATGCCTGGCTTGGGTGGTAGTGGTTGTTGTTGTTGTTGTTGTAACTATGGCTGGCATCAAACTTACTATGTAGCCAGAGATTAAATTGAACTTCCTTTTAAAAATTATAAACTTTATATGTACAGATATTTTGTCTGTATGTTCATGTAGTGCCCTTGGTGTCCAGACGAGAGTGTCAGATCCCCTGGAACTGAAGTCACAGACAGTTGTGAGCTGTCATGTGGGTACTAGAAATGCAATCTAGAGTCTATAGTAGAGTTGCCAGTGAATTCTCTTAACCAGTGAGCAAGCAATAGCTTCATCCCTGGTTACCTTGAACGTCTAATCCGCTTGCCTCTACCTCTTGAGGGAGTGTTAGGATTACAAGTGTGCAATACCACACTTTGTTTATGTGATGCTGAGGATCAAACCCAGGGATGCATGCATGGTACGCAAGTATTCTACCAATTGAGCTACATCCCCTATGTATAATTTATGTGTGTCTCTGTGTGTGATGTGTTTGTGTGAGCCTGTGTATTCATGTGTGTGAGCACATGTGTGTGGAGGCCAGAGGCTGACATCAGGTAAAGACAGCTTCACTTGCTCTCTACCTTATATGTTAGGGCAGGTCTCTCACTGGAATGCAGAATTTGCTGATTTGGCTAGGCTAGCCAGCCAGCTTGGTCTGGGGCTCCCTTATTGTTGACTCCTGAGTATTGTGACTTCAGGCAGAGACTTTCTTTTTTTTTTTGCATATATACATTTTATAAGCAAGGAACAAATAAAAATGGATAAGGTAGAAACCAGGAGTAAACTATGACTCTTCTTTTTAACAAATGTAGATAGAAACTGGTGCCCTTGGAAGTCATCTTTACCATGTTCTAGTCTAATGGCTGCCACACCCTACCAGTCACCTGAAAGTCTATCACAGACTTTTCCATGGCTACAGACACAACCTCAGTAGACACATGGCAGAACAGAAGTGCTGGGCTATTCCTCAAATCTAGGTCCCCAGGAGGAGCTAATGGTAACCACCTGCTCATTAGGGCACCACAGCCCCGTGTCCCTTCTCTGTATTACTCCTGCCTTCCTGCTATTTCTAAGCTCTTCTCCCAGAGAAATGGCATTTAACCAAATCATTGCTTCCAAAGGAATCTAAACTGACACATCATCACTCGCCATATATTGTAATTCTAATACTATCTCCTCGGTTCCCTCATTTAGTATCAGTCAATGAACTTTTTCTAAAGGTTCAGGATGTAAATAATTTCAGCCTTGTAGACTGTTTAGACTCAGTTTTAAGTATTCAACTTGTAGTGTAGAAGGAAGCTGCTAACAACATGCAGACGAATCAAGTGGGGTGTTTCATCAAGAATCTTCAAAGAAATAGCCTGCTTCATTGCCAATATTCTGATAAAGTGAAAGGCCCTGAAAAAACAAACAAGAAGACAGAGGGGAAAAGGCAGACTGTTGACGAGAGCCAAAAGGCTGCTAAGAGACAACTTCACTTACAACTGGTAAGAAGGATGAGGTGTCTGAGCCTCAATGTGACAACAGACAATTCCTGTGTAGCTTACATCTGCTGCCCCGATCACAGCACTAGCTGTCACAGGGCAAGTCGGGATGCCTATTTGGAGGGGAAGTCTTCAGAGTTTAAGGACAAGAACTCAAGTAATTCAAAACTTTCCCCAGTTGGCGAACTGACATTCTTCAAGCAGAGAGATAAAGTCTCAATTCTGGAGCCCAAAGCCAGGCAGAGACTTTCTTGATATCAGGAAATGCTAATGTCCGAACTCAGGTCCTCACCCTTGCATAGGAAGTGTTTTACTAACTGAACTATCTCTTCATCCTCTGTGTTTGTCTGATTTTGATTTTGTGTTTGTTTGTTTGTTTTGAGACAGGGTCTTATAATGTAGCCCCAGTAGGCCTGGAATTTACTCTGTAGACTGAGCTGGTCCCAAACTTAAAGACACTTGCGTGCCTCTGCTCCCAAGTCTTGTGATCAAAAGTGAGCACCACCACATCCAGCTGTTTCTGTTTTTGGCCAAGTTCAGTTTATGAATATTTACCTTTTTGGTTTTTTTGGTTGTTTCAAAACAGAGTCTCACTATGTAGCTTTGGCTAACATGGAACTCACTATATAGACCAGGTGGTCTTGAACTCAGAGATTAAAGGCACAGATTATGTTTTGATTTAATATCTGAGTTCACTTGACCTTTTCTCCTATCCCTTTTTCTTTTTCTGAAAGATTTATAGATGTGTAGTTTTTAACTTCTGATCTTTCTGTTGTTTTGAGACAGGATCTTGTCATGTAGCCTAGGCTGGCCTTACCCTGGCTATGTGGCCCATGCTGGTCTTGACTGTGCTGCTTCTGTCTCCTGAGTGCTGGGATTATAGCCAGAAATCATCATGCTCAGTTCTTACCAAGATCTCTGCTGAACTGGTGTTTATTGAAATGAAAGGTTTAAGTATTTTGTGTTTCCAACATTTCTCATTGAGTTGTCTTTTTTTTTTTAATTGATACAATATAATCTTTTTTATTAATCATTTTGTTTGTTTATATTTCAAATGATATCCCCTTCCTGGTTACTCCTCCATAACCCCCTATCCCATTCCCCTTCTTCCCCCTCCCCTTCGCCTCTATGAGGGTATTCCTCCACCCACTCAACCACTCTAGCATCTCCCTATACTGGGGCATCAAGCCTTCACAGGACAAGGGCCTTCCCTCCCAGTGATGTCAGATAAGGCCACCCTCTGCTACATAAGCAGCTGGAGCCATGGGTCCCTCCATGTGTACTCTTTGGTTGGTGGTTTAGTCCCTAGGAGCTCTTGGTGGACCAGTTAGTTGATATTATGCTTCCTATGGGGTTGCAATCCCCTTCAGCTCCTTCAGTCCTTATTTCCCCTAGCTCTTCCATTGGGGACCCCAAGCTCAGGCCAATGATTGGCTGTGAGTATCTGCATCTGTATTGGTCAGGTGCTGGTAGAACCTCTCAGGGAACAGCCATACCAGGCTCCTGTCAGCAAGCACTTCTTGGCATCAGCAATAGTGTGGGGGTTTGGTGTCTGCAGATGGGATGGATCCCTAGATGGAGTTGTCTCTGGATAGCCTTTCCTTCAGTCTCTGTTCCATGTTTTGTCCTTGTCTTTCCTTTGGACAGGAACATTTCTGGGTTAAAAATTTTGAGATGGGTGGGTAGCCCTGTCCCTCAACTGGGGGCCGTGCCTATCTACTGGAGGTGGAGAGTCTCACCATATAGTTCTGGATATCTTACAGGTGTTGAAACAAAAAGTGTGCACTACACACCTGGCTGTAAGTGTTTATTTTGAAGTAGTTGTTAACGTGTAGAAACAAAGTCCAGTTTTGTTATGTTGATCTCATATCCTGTCACCATGCTCAGCTTGCTTATTTTGAAAGATATGGGGACATTTATATGTGGTGTGTGTGTGTGTGTGTGTGTGTGTGTGTGTGTGTATGCGTGTGCGTGTGCTAAAGGAGTTTCTTTGTTTTTAAATTATATTTTATTTACTTTTCTTGATGCATAGGCCAGTAGTTCTAGATCTATAAAAGTGGACAATTTGCTATTCTCACTTTTAGACTGAATGCATTCAGTATTTTACTCTGAAGTATAGCAACTTTCAATTTTTGTGGGTGTCAGTTATGATGTATGGAGGTTATATTTTGTCAGATACCTTTCTTTATCAGTTGACATGATCCTGTATTTTTCTTCTTGAGGATGTTGATATGTTAAAATGATTTTCAGATACTGACTCCACCTTGCAGTCTCAGGATAGCCTCAGTTAGTCTTGGCATAGTGTTTTTGTGGAATAGTGTTATATTGAATTAGCTAATCTTAAATGAAAGCTCTGAGTGACATTGAAAGGTCCATGAAAGAAGCAAGAGTGATACTGTCCAGAGGCTTAGACAAGTCCTGGGAATGTTTAGGAAGCTCTGGATATGCTTCTGAGGAAGAATACAGATTGTTATCAAATCAGAGATGAAGGAGTAGCCTTTAACACCACACTCCTCATCTGTCAGATGAAGTAGTTAAACTCTATGGCTGCTAAGATATGTTTGTTCCAGCATTTTATTCTGTAAATCATGGCTTTGTAGGAACTTAGCCAGTAGAAAAATAGAAGGGCTAGATTTTGTTTGGTTGGTTTTGGTTTTTCCAGACAGGGTTTCTCAGTGTACCTCTGGCAGTCCTAGAACTCACCTTGTAGACTCTGTTTCCCAAGTGCTGGGATTAAAGGTGTGAACTGCTACCACCACCACTACCACTGGCAATTTTAATTTTTTAATGAGCCCGCCAGAACTCTTCACTGTCATCCAACTCCATCACTTTCTACAAGGAAAAGGAGAATCATGCTGTGTACAGTTAACTTCCCCAAAGGAGCTTTCCTGATGGAAGTGGAGGTGTAAGTCCCAGACTCAGCCACTGATGGCCAGGGGCACCTTCTGCCACTGCTGTGCAAGGCAGGGCATCTGGGAAGACTTTACTGATTTAAAGGTTACATCTTTGTACATGTGCAATTAATAGACAAATTAGAATGTCAACAATTAATCTCGGTTCAGTGTTTAGATGAACTTCCAAAGTAGAGCTTCTCAGAGTATTTGCTAGTGGTTTTGTCTTCATGGTTCTTGTCAATTCATTACACCTGCAGAGTTTTATAAAACATAATGATATAAATTATGAAATTAAAATCATATTTTTAAAAATATAAACTTGGTTTGGTTTAAGACAGGATCTCCCTGTGTAGTTCAAAATACACAATCACGCCTTAGCTAGGTTTATAGATATAAACCATCATACCCAGCTTATTACTAAATGCTAAGCTGTCAAATTGTTAATACCATCTCAATTTCTGTCTTTCTCATTGTTTTTTCTTTCTTTCTTTCTTTTTATTTATTCTTTAATCTTTTCTTACAATCCAGACCTTATCCTCCTCCTGGTTCACCCTCCAACTGTTCCACATCCCACACCTCTTCCCTCAACCCCTGTCTCCAAGAGGATGTCCCCATCTCCACCCCATCCCACCAGACCTCCCCATTCCCTGGGGACCCAAGTCTCTTGACGGTTAGGGTTAGGTGCATCTTCTCTGACTGAGTCCAAACCTGGCAGTCCTCTGCTGTATATGTGTTGGGGGCCTCATATCAGCTGGTATATGCTGCCTGGTTGGTGGTCCAGTGTCTGAGAGATCCCGGGGATCCAGGTTAATTGAGATTGCTGGTCTTCCTCTAGGGTCACCCTTCTCCTCAGCTTCTTCCAGCTTTTCCCTAATTCAGTCAGAGGGGTCCCCAGCTTCTGTCCATTGGTTGGATGTAAGTACCTGCATCTGACTCTTTCAACTGCTTGTTGGGCCTTTCAGAGGGTGGTCATGATAGATTCTTGTTTGTAAGCACACCATAGCATCAGTAATAGTGTCAGTCCTTGGGGCCTCCCTCTGAGCTGGATCCCAATTTGGGCATGTCACTGGACCTCCTTTTCCCAAGCAATAGTTTGTAGCCTGTACTGGTTTATAATTTAGAAAAAAAATATAATTTTCAATTGACATTCTAGAAAATATTTCAAATCCTAGAATATTATAGGAAAACTAAGCCCTAAAATATTTTACAACTGAGATAACTGAGATGGAGTAATTTGTATAATGGCACAAGCCAGTTAGTGTTAGAATTAAGACTAGAACAAGGATCTGGTAAAAGTCAGGGTAGGATTTAGCCCTAAGTTCTGCAACTTAGGAACTGTCTCACTTTGGTTATTTAACTTCTCTAAGTGTCTCATTTTATCAAATGAGTGAATGAAGATAGATGTGGTGATATAAGCCTTTAATTCTAGCACTCAGGAGGCAGAAGCAGATGGATCTCTGAATTAGAGACAAGCCTGGTCTACATAGTATATTCCAAACCAGCCAAGGATCTATAATGAGACTATCTAAAGAAAACATTTCAAATTCATGGGGCTGGAAAGGGGGCTCAGTGGTTAAGAGCACTTGCTGCTCTTCCAGAGGACTCAAGTTTCATTCCTAACATCCAAATCAGGCAGATTAGAACAACCTGCATCTCCAGCTCCACGGGCTCTGATACTTTCTTCTGTCCTCTGTAGGCATATATACATATACTCACATATAAACAAAAGCAAAAATATGTCTTGTTTTAAATACACAAACGTACACGGATTTAGGAAAGGTAGAAAAGGCTACTTTAAAAAAAATGTTTTGTTTTGTTTTCTCAAGACAAGATTTCTCTGTGTAGCTCTGACTGTCCTGGTGAGAGGCCAAACCTATTCCATCTTGGGACAGGTGTCCACCGTAAGAGAAACTTCAACCATAATTGAACTCAGGCTGTACCCAAGTACTAGGAAGTACCCCTTAGCTTGTCCTTGGTCCATACCCCAGAGTTACTCCCTAGATACTTCTTAGCAACTGTCAATCAAAGATTAGTCTGGTTGTTTCTGAAATAGTTTTAGACCGTTTGTGATTGTTCAGGGTTTTGCTTCAGAACACCCACCTACCAGCTTACAGTAGTCATACAACTAGATACTTGCCAGGCTGAAACCCCCTTGCCTGCTCACTATTTCCTATAAAGCCTTGTCCCACTGAAAGCTCCAGGCTGCACCCTCCTGTTCTACTACTTTAGAGACAGTTGTATGGCCCAAGTTCAAGCTTGTACAGACCTTAGTGTGATCGCATCGGAGTTGGCTCCTTGGTTATCTTTTGGGGTTCATGAACACTTCCTGCCACAACATTGGAACTCACTCTGTAAATCAGGCTGAACTTGAACTTGGAGATCTGCCTGTCTCTGCCTCCCAAGTGATGAGACTAAAGGCGTGCACCACCACCATCCTACTAATAGTAAATTTTTTATAAATTATTCATTTATTTTGGTTTTTTTGAGGCAAGGTGGGTTTTTTTGTTTGTTTTTGTTTTGTTTTGTTTTGTTTTTTTGTTTTTTTGTTTTTTGTAGCCCTAAGTGACCTGGAACTAGCTCTGTAGACTAGACTGGCCTCAAATTCACAGAGATCTGCCTACTTCTGCCTTCTGAGTGCTAGGATTAAAGGTATACACTACCATTGCCCAATTTTTTTTTTATATTTACTTAAAACTTAAAAAGTAAGCGATTTAACAGTGTTAAGAACTTTGGACTAGGACTCTAGGCCTAAAAACCCTAAATAATATCTTATTGTACTTACTGTACACTTTATTTCATGTATTTGCCCTGAATATACACAAGATGGAAAAATGGGTACAAGTTGCCTATCATAGGGCCTAGTACATAGTGGTATTTATAATAAATGTTAGCTGGTATTATTTACTTTTAATTAACTTTAATTTTGTGTTTGTTTATGATTTTGTTATATAGGGTTTTACTATGCAGTTCATCCTGGCCCTGAACTCTCCATATTCTCATGTCTCATCCAGAGCCCTAGAATTTCAGACTTCTAGATCTTAAAAGGAATAGAAGTTAAAGATAAATTTCAAGATACCAGATAACTGTGACTCTTTTAATTTCTATCCATTCCAAAGTATACATATATCAGAGAGAAAGAAGCTGGGTTTTTGTTTCCTTTTGAGATCATTAGTCTTGGGAGAATACTGGTTTCTCACTCCTTAGCAGGATTGTATTTCATGTGAGTGCTGCATCCAGTACTCCAGAGCTATTCATGGCACCTTCTTGATTGGACTGTTCATGGCTTTTTTAGAAGAAAGAAAGATAATAAGAACAGCCACTATTTAGTACCTTGTGTCATTGCCACACACTTATACCTACCCAGTAACTTATCTTTTTCTCTTTGTAATTTTCATTTTTGTAGATTAAAAATGAAACTCTAAAAGAATAAAGAGACATACTTACAGTTAAGATCATAAAACTAATGAGTGTCCAAAGCTGGAGTCATATCCTGGTCCATCTGACTCCAAAAGCTATCTCTACCACTAGTCATTCAGCTTACTGCTAGGAAACTACAGCAGAAAGAAAGGGCTCTGGTGATTCTCTTTCGAGGTTGGCCTTCCCGAAGACTAGATTTACTTGGATATTTTTTAGAGTCCTTCAGAAGAAAAGTATCATGATGCTGCTCATAGTCGGCATGTGGAATACTTTTACAACCAAGGAGGTATGTGACACCATAGAGGAGCAGCCAGAATTCCAGCCTTGGAAAGTGGCAACTTTAGGGTACAAACAGTCCAGTAAACAAAGAGTGCAGATTAGGTGTAGGGTTCTCTGAAAGTAACTGGTGCTTGTTCTTGGATTGGAGAAACCGTTTTAAGGAGTGAAATTCAAGCCCTGCTAGTGAAAGAAGTTGTGGGGTTCTCTTAAAATCAACTACAGGTTCAATTTCTGACTAGTCAAGGCCACAAATTGTAGAGTCTCAAAGGTCATATTAACCCAAGGCAGAAGGCAAACTTCTTGAGGTAACTTACTATATTGTCCTTATAACTTGTTCAACACTACTGAACAGGAAGCTTGACTACCTGTATTAGGACATTAAAACAGAGAAGTCACACTTTGCCCCTAGTATAAATCTGAGAATCTGCCCATGTCCACCAACTCTCCTGTCTTCTCAAATAATGGATGACGTGACCAAAGGGGAGATGAATCTGACACTGTTTTCTCAGGTCAGAGCCTTCATGTGGCTTCAAGCATTGCCCTTTGACAAAAGAGGACACTTCTAGCCTGCTCTCCTAGTGCACCCTCCCAGGAAAAAGGGGTTCTCAGCTGCAGTAGCCTTTTCTCATTTGGCCAGCATTGGGCTGACACATTCCTAAACCAAAATGCACACATAAGCTGCTTTCCCTGGTCGTGAAGCTCTTCACTCCTGAGTGACTCTTATCAGGGGCAGTTGGGCATTCTCAATTGGATTACGCTGACAAGGAAAAAGGCCTGGGGTATGTTATTTCAACACCATTTAGCTTCAGAAATGCCTGTCTCCAGCCTTTTGCCCTCAGAGTCTACTTCTCTCTCCTTGCTTTCTATAGGGTCATCAGCCTGCATCGTAGCTCTTCATCCTGTAAATATTGACCTAGGTTTCTAGAGGCCTAATTATTCACAAGATGGATCACATTGAAGAAACTTGTAAATCATTCCATGATAGAAACTGAAGGGTTTTTTAAGAGTGAAGATAAGCCAGGTAATGGTGGTACATGCTGGTTCTCTATGAATTTGGAGCCAGCCTATCGACAGAGCAAGTTCCAGGACAGCCAGGGCTACATAGAGAAATCTTGTTTCAAAAAGCCAAAAATTAAAAAAAAAAAAAAAAGGAGAGAGGCCACGTGTGATGGTGTATGTCTATATGTCTATATCCCAGCACTTGGGAGGGAATCCAGACTACAGAGGGCTACATGAAGAAACTCTTTCTCAAAAAACATGTAATGGTTAATTTAATTTTTTTATTAAATTAAAATTTTAAAGAAGATTTCAGGCTGGACAGATGACTTAGTAGTTAAGAGCATGAGCATCAGGCACACATGGTGCACAGCTATGCATGCAGACAAATATGCCTGTAAAATGGAAATAAATCTTTTAACAAAAGAATTAAAAGAAAGGCAAGTTAGGGGCTTATCCTCAGACCTACAGGCATCTGTGCGTGCACACACACATATACATGCAAGTGCATGCACACAAAATAAATGAATAAATTAATTTTTCAAATAAAAATTTTAAAGATTTATGTGTATGGTATTTGCTTAGGTGTAAGTGCCACCTGTGTCCAGAAGAGGCCAGAAGAGGACGTCAGAACCCCTGGTGGAGTTACATCTCTCAAGCCTCTAAGACAAATTTTTTTTATAAAGTAAAAATAAAAATATTTTAGAAAGTATTCAGTTTTTAGTTTGTCAACTGACAAAACTTGGGTTTTGTTTTTAAACATTTTTGTTACTTTAGGAATTCTACTTTTTACTTAATATAATTTGTTTGTTGATTGGTCCTGGGGATTGAAGCCAGGACCTTGCAGGTATTAGGCAAGGGCTCTACCACTAAGCTACATCACCAGCCTTAACTCACTCATTGTTGAGATAGGCTCTCACTAAATTCCCCCGGTTGATCTTGAACTCTATCTGTAGCTCATTCAGGCTTTGAATTTACAAACTTCCTGCCTGCATCTCTTAAGTAACTGAGATTACAGGCATGAGCTGCCTCCAATCTGGTTGCATGGATAGACTCTGATTAAACACGAGTGATCCCCCAACTTGCATATTTAAGAATTAATGTCCAAAAGTCTGAGAATTAGAAATCATAAATTTATATTTCATTCCAACTATCGTTGATAATTTGCAGGCCATGTTCATGAGTACCCAGAAATGATAGAGTCAGAAATGGCATAAAAACTCATTCTTCGTTTCAAGATAACCAGTGAAGAAAAGGCCTCTTGGGTTTTTTTTTTTTTTTTTTTTTTCATGCTAAGATATTTCAATTGTTGGATGCTGAAAATTCTCAAAATAATTCTAAGGGTTTTTTGGGGGGAGTGGGGGGTGTACTTCAACTCAGCATTTAGAATTAAAAAAATTCTGTGTTCTCCCACTAGAGGGCCTCCCAGCATTATTTCTAAAATGTACAAAGCTTTAGTCTTCTCCAATTCTTACAGAATTGGTCAACAGAGCAGCATTCTTTAAATTCATTATCTCATTATGCAAAGTTAACACACCCTCCTTCATCCTTAAGGTAGACTGGGGGTCTAGCTTCACCTCTAGTTCTTCATGAGGAGACATCAGGAGTTCCTGTCTCAGAGAACATGTTGGTTGGCAAGTTCCAAGGAGGACAATGACCGAAACTGGGATGGGGTTGGTGTTTTGACAGATCTTGGTTCTGCTTATTCCTGTTCTTTTTTTTTTTTAATTGGATATTTTATTTATTTACAGTACAGATGTCATCCCCTTTCCCCATTTCCCCTCCCTAAAACACCCTATCCTATACCCCCATTCCTTTATGCTTTTATACCATTTTGATTACATGTATGTAATAAGGTCAGTTGTAGATTGAGGGTCTAGCAATACAATAGATGCAAATAGTCGAGGAACAAGCAATACAGTAAACACAAATAGTCAAAGAAAAAGCAAGGCATTAAACCCAGAGTTACATGAACATTCCCGTGATCACTGTTTCTAGAGGCTTATCAGGATGACCAAACTGAGTCTACATCCCTATCCTAGCCCAAGGTCATTTTCATGTCTGAAGCCTACTTCCTTGTTCTAGTCTAAAATTTAGAATCCTGTCTGAAATTACTTCTTTGTTCTGGCCTAATATTTAGATTCCTGCCTGAGGTTACGTAGCCTACGATTTAGACTCCTATCTGAAATTACTTCTTTGTTCTAATGTCAGATTTCTACTTGAAGCCTACTTCCTTGTCCTTGGCCAATGTCATATTCCTGTCAAGCAGCCCCTTTCCTTGTCCTTGGCCCCTGTCAGCTTCTTGCCAAGCAACCCCATAGGCTCTCCACCTCTCCCTGTTTTTTATTTCGTTAACAAGACTGAACCCGTCTTAGGTCATTCTGACAAGAATGCCTTCCTTAAATATGCTTTATCAAAGGCAATGTACTTCTTCTGTCTTAGGTTGGTAAGGCTCTGTGCAGAATCTTACCTGTCCTTGGCTTGCCAGCCTGTTAATTTAATAACTTTGTCTGGGGGTCCGTTTTCAGGTTTAAGCCATGTACTTTGGCTGCCAACATGTTGATGTTGTTAAAGATAAGCTTTAACACGATGGGCAGGAATAAAAGTATTCCCAAGATAAGAAGGGCTAGCCTGATCAAGATATATATGCCATTCCTAAGGTTTGTCCAAAATGGAAATACTGAGCTCAGGCCATGGATAATTTTATCAGGATTATCTGCAGCATCAAAGGTCAATAGAGCAGCATTCTTTAAATTCATTATCTCATTATGCAAAGTTAACACACCCAGAGAGGTGTTAGGATTATGCTAAATATCCTACAGGTGTCTTTAAACGAAAAGGCCTCTTGTATATGCTCTCTGGCTGAACCACTTTGTCAGACAAAGGGTCCACCTCTTTCTGTCCTTGCAGCATAACTTTCCCTGTGGGGAGATGAGAGGATGTGAAACACAATCCAACCACACATGAGCCAATAACGGACTGCTTCCCGTAAACCTCTGTGCCTGAGGTACTTGTACTGTGTTCTGCAGTTAAGTAGGATTACCCTGTCCTGCTTGGGATCACATTTAACTTCCTCTTTAAAAAGGTAAAACATGCTGGAGATGGCTCTGTGGTTAGGAGTACTTGTTTCTCTTGTAGAAGACCCAGGTTCAGTCTCCATAACCCACAGAGTGGATCAAAGCCATCTGTAATTCCAGTGACAGGGAATCTGATACCCTCTTCAGACCTCTGAGGGCACCAGGCTCACACACGGTGTGCAGTCATACATGTAGGCAAAGCGCATATACATAAAGATGAGATTAACCTTGAAAAATTAAAAAGATAAGACAAGACCTTAGGGGTGGGGCACACAAGGAAAATACTTTACTGTCTGTCAGTACAATGCATGGATCCTTGTTGGGACAGCAATAAAGGTTGGCTCACTGAGGTCATCCCTCACTGATGACGAGAGTAGCTGCTACTTATCACTTCATGCAAGTCCTATTCCGTTGACTGGGAAAAGAACTTCAGTGCCTCTGACTTCATCAGTAAACTACATGGGTTATTAAATATTTTTCAAGATAATTGTGGTGCTGTATATCCTGTAATCTGAGCTTCAGGAGGTTGAAAAAGAAGGATTCGTTGAGTCCAGGAGTTTGAGACCAGCCTGGGCAACATTAGTGAGACAGGTCATACTTATGTCATTTTATTATCTCAATAACTCTAAGAAACAATACCACCATCTCCATTTTTCACTAATAAGGAAGTGAAGACTTCCATAGATTGAGATACCCAAGGTCATACAATAAAAGGAAAACAGAATTTGAATGTAGATCTTGTTAACTCCAAAGTCAGGGTGCATAAACTCTGCATTATATTCTTTAAAAGTATACCAAGCTATTTTTTTTTCTTTAAGAAGTAATTTTTAAAGGATTTATTTTTATTTAATGCACATTGATGCTTTGCCTCCTTGTCTGGCTGTGTTTGGGTGCCAGATCCCTTGGAACTGGAGTTACAGACAGTTTTGACCTTCTTTGTGGATGCTGGGAATTGAACCCGGATCCCTTGGAAGAACAGGCAGTGCTCCTAACTGCTGAGCTATCTCTCCAGCCCCAGTACCAAGTTATTTGTATAAGGTGACTATGACTAAAATGACAAAGTTTTATAGCTCAACTATCCTAGGATTTAGTTTCTTCAGTTCATATTCTCCTACCAGTGGCTCTACAGTTATTGATTGGAATACTGCCCTCTAAATTAAGCCTTAGGTTTGTCCAGGTTCACTCCTAATCCAGGAGGGAGAGCAAGGCCCCTTTAACAAGGCCAGCAGTCTAAATGAGGCCCATAGGGACTGTCCTCAAATATCAGCTTGAGGACAGACTGAGCCATCTCCCTCCCTGGAGCACAAGTTTGATGTGTGAGCTTGAAACAGTAGGGTTTTTTTTTTTTTTTTTTTTTTTTTCTTGGAACCGGTGAGCAATCCGTCTGTAACACAGGCAAGCTAAAGCTGTCGTAGTCCTTACTCTGCATGCACTATTACCACCAAGCCCAGACTCAAGCAGGCAGTTTCAAAGCCCAGGAGAAATTAAAAACTTGTGTTGCCCTACTTTACAGCGTACTGGTGCACCCCACCCAGCTTTATGCAGCTGTTGTACTTGGAGCAGCTTTTTCAATCAGAATTCCTCTTACCTAGTAAAAGTTTCATTCTTCAGTATTAGCAAAACATTGGTAAGTTTATTATCAATTACTACCCTGTCAGGTATCTGCAGAGGACTTAAATAGGAAATGCAAAAAGAAAACTCCAAACTGATATTAGTAAAATCTCTAGCTAATGAGCTTGAGAGGTCAGTAGCCAAAGCAAAAAGAACTGGAGTATCAGGACTGCTAAGCAACCTTTCTACATCCCTTAAGCATGAAAAATCCCACTTACTCCCTCCTCTTCAACAACCAGAAACGTTACTGCAGCATCATAGTTCCGACTGCTACCAATACTGAGGAGTTTTGAGTGCTTCTGCTACCCTCATGCAGAACCTTTGGGATAAAGGGACATTTCCATTTTACCTATGGGGACACAAAAACAGCAAAACTGTAATGCGTGAACTTACACGTGTCTGTGGGGAAATAGTAAACACAGTCCATGAGAGCAGCAGTCCTTTGAATAGTCACATGTTACTCTGAAAAGTGCTCAGGAAACTTCCAGGACAGCTGAACCTGAATACACAGTCTTGAAAGGTTTGGGGAACATTGCCATGTGAAACAAGGAGCAGTAGCTAGGCTGCCAGCACATGTCCCATCAACAGTGTCCATCTGACTGTCTGCAATACAGAGCTACATCTCTCTGGTAATGTTGCATTCCAGCCCAAAGTGCACTGTTAATATTTTTGACAGCTACATACAACAGATAATGACTTTTTAAGAAAATTCTTTATGTTTGGGCCTAGAGAGGTGGCTTGTGGGAAAGAACTCTTGTCTCTCTTGCAGAGGACCTAGTTCTGTTCCTAGCACCCACATAAGTGGCTCACAACCATCCCTAACTCCAGTTTCAAGGGACCTGATACCTGCTTCTTAACATCCACACACGCTAGGCATGTACATGGTGCACATACATACACAGGCAAAATACTCATATAATAAATCCAAAAAATATTAAAAAGTTTTTTAGTTCCAGTTTGCTTAATGAGACCCTTTCTCACACAAAACAAAACAAACAAACAAAAACAGACAAAAGAGAGCCAGATATGTTTTCACACCCCTGTCGTTCTAGCACTTAGGAGTTAGAAATAGGAGGATGAGGAGGAGTTCAAGGATAGTCTAGGCTGCATAAAATCTTGTTTCAAGGGGGGGGATCTAAAAACGCCTAAGGTTCAATAAAGTGACTCTAAGCATCACACCAAAATATAATCCATAAAATAAATATTGATTATTGGGTTTCATGGGATGGTAGTGGTACAGGCCTTTAACTTCCAACACGCAGAAGGTGGGGCTCTGAATGAGTTGGAGGCTAGCTTAGTCTACAGAGTGAATTCTAGAATAGTCAGTGTTATATAGAGAAACTCTGTTCAAAATAAATAAATAAAAAGAAAATATGTCTGCTGTATAGGTATGTAAAGAATGGAAATAATTGTATCATCAGTAAAGACTGAAATGTAGACAAGAAGTCTCTCAGCCATGGTGCTCAGCCTTCCCAACACCTCAGCCTTTCACACAGTTAAGTTCCTCATGCTGTGCTGACCCCAACCACAGTCATTTTCTGTTCGTTTATAACTGTAATTTCGCTACCATTATGAATTGTAATATAGATATCTGTGTTTTCTAATGGTCTTATGCAACACCTTTGAAAGGGTTGTTCCACCTGTAAAGGGGTCACGACCTACAGGCTGAGAACCATTGCTCTAAATGGGCAGGTGGTAGTAAACTGGAGAACCTGATGCCCTTCAGCCAGTGGTGAATAAAGAAACTACAACATAGATGGAGGATAGAATAATACTCAGCAGTAATAGGAACAAACCACTGATATGCAGCAGCTGGGATAAGTATCTCATGTATACCAAACATGGTCATGTTTTAGATTACTGACAGACCAAGGTAAACATGGTACATTTGTGTTTCTAAAGCAGCAAGAGAAAATGGTTTTAATTTGTGTGTGTGTGGTCACCTGTGCATGCAGATGTGCATACCACACGTCAGACACCTTCCTCCATTGCTGTCTACCTTATTTTTGGGGATGGAGTTTCTCATTGAACCTGAAATTCACCTTTTTAGCTAGTCAGGCTGGCCAGCGAGCCCTGTGTTTGTTCTTTCCACTGGAGGTAGAGGCTTTACCCAGGTGCTGGGCTCTGAACTCAGGTCCTTCTACTTATGCAGCAAGCGCCTTATCAGCCATTCCCTCCCCCGTCCCCACCCCACCCCCTGTCTAAGTGTTAGGCATTTTAAACAAACCTTTAGAAAGTGTTCTATATTCCACTCTTCCTACCTTAATGGCTGTTAACATACATGTGCATGCTCACACACACATTTCTCTTTAGTTTTTTCTGTAAGTCATCGATCTCTAGGTGGACCCAGTGGGGAATGAGAAGCAGGTTTTTGTACAGCTGATGTGATCACTGTACAGACAGCCTTTAAAATACTACCCAATCTGCCAGTTAATTAAAGCGTTAATCTGGGAAGCAGCCGGCCCAGAAAATGTTTACTCAGAGAGGAGGAAAGGTAGGGACTGAGTAGGAAGTGCCCTATATTTATTTGCATGAAAATGAAGGTTCATAAGGATGATTGATTGTGTACGTGCATGTGCGTGTACATACAGTAGAAATACATAGAAATATGTGCTGGCAATGAGGTAGGGTAGATGTGTGGTTTGGGAACTGTAGAACCATGTAGATCCCAACTCTGCTTATTGTGTGATTTAAGGTCAGTCATTCCCTTATCTAAACTATACTTTTCTCAAAGATGCTCCTTCATCTCTGGACAATTAGCTGCCTGTGTGCTCTGGGAAAGAAGGAAAGAAGGAAAGAAAATAAGGGAGGGAGGCAGGGAAGAAGGAGTAGTTAGGACTTTCCAAGATTACAAACTCACTGTGACTGGAGGCTGCTCAGCCTTTTGCTCATTTCAGGGTTCCTTTTCATCAGGGAACTGAAACCAGGTTTCCTCTCTCTCCCAGGAATTTCTTTAGTTAGATTATCTGTAACAAGGTAACGCTCACCTGTGTATCACTGAAGAATTGATGAAATGAGTGGAGA
This sequence comes from Rhabdomys pumilio, assembly GCA_030674055.1. Lineage (NCBI taxonomy): Eukaryota > Metazoa > Chordata > Mammalia > Rodentia > Muridae > Rhabdomys > Rhabdomys pumilio. Next base: position 171,968,773 of record JANHMN010000003.1, read on the forward strand.
AAATAACTCATGCTGTTTGTTTATATTAATTAAGTGTTGATAGTTCCTTTTCTTGTTTGTTTTTATTTGTGTTTTGAAACTATGTCTGTACTGCTATGTAGCCTTGGGTGGCCTGGAACTTGCTGTATAGACAAGGCTCCCTTCAAACGTGTAGTAATTTTCCTACTTCTGCCTCCTGAAAACTGGAATTAGAACATGAACTGTCCCACCCGGTGCCCAGCTATTGTTAATTTTGATTGTGCTCAAAGACTGAGAATGTGGCTCATCAGAAGAATAGCTGCATACACAGTGTCCTGGACTCAGTCTCAAGCATATACACAGCAGTAATGAAACAATATTCTTTGTGACAAAAATCTCACCATTTTAATACTCTTATTGTTAACTTTTTAAATGTTCTTTTTAAAAAATATTAATCTTTTAGAACTAAATCCTAAACCTTTTACAGATAAAATGGTTGTGTCAGGAACTTAATTCAAGGTATTTTAGGGGGAAGTAGGTTGACCCAAACAAAAAGACCTCTTACTTACTTCATTCACCAGACAAAAATGACCTTTTCCAGGATTAACTTTTGTTAGTGTCTTTTCATTTTTTGATTTGTGTTTGTTTGTTTTACTTGCAGAACTCTCAGAGATTGAGCCAAATGTATTCCTTCGTCCATTTCTGGAAGTTATTCGTTCTGAAGACACCACTGGTCCTATCACCGGCCTGGCCCTCACCTCTGTCAACAAGTTCCTGTCCTACGCTCTCATAGGTAAGTGCTTAGGCTTTGGTGGATTCTACAACACTCCATTTTCTGTTGCACAGGCCTGAAAACCAGCTGCTTTTCCAAGCTGTCCCTTTTCTAATAGAGAACATAGGCTTACTTACTCTTCATCGTGCTAACTGACTGGCTTGTCCATGGAGGGAGAGGAGAGGAGAGTGCCTGGGACTCTAGTTTCCACCACACTTTGGAGAGTTAAGAGCCCTTGTAGGCTTAGTTTGCTTTTTTTGTAAATTACTCTTATTTATTTGTATGCAAAGGAGAGAGCATGTTTCTAAAACTACACACAACAGGGAAGCTGGGAGAGAGGACATGCATACAGAAAGGTATCCACATGGGGATCAGAGGACAATTTGTGGCATAGGTTTTCTTCTGCCATCATCATGTGTGTCCCAAGAATAAAACTCAGCCATTTAGGCTTGACAGCAAGTTCCCTTACACCCTGAGATATCCCTCCCTTTGGCTGGTTTGCCTTATTTTCCAATTTGTGGTTATTGATTTATTCATTTTATTGTATGTGTATGTGTGTATACTTGAGTGCATGCAGGTGCACACAGAGGCCAGAAGAGGGATCGGATTCTCCTGACACTGTAGTTGCAGGCATTCATGAGCAGCCCCATCTAGGTGCTGGCAACTGAACCTGAGTTTTCTAGAAGAGCAGAGTATTCTTAACTGATGAGCCATCTCTCCAGCCTGATTATCCCTTTTTTTATTTTTAAATGGGAGGGAGGGGATTTGTACTATATATTTTCTGTATTTCACTTAATAGTGTTTATTTGATGTACACATAGAGTTATATAGCTGATTTATTCTTTTCATTGTAGAAAAACACACATATGCACATATATAATTTTACCTTTTAACCTTTTTTTTTTTTTTTTTTTTTTTAAATAAGACAGAGTCTTATGTAGCAACAGGGTAGCCTCAGATTCACTCAGATTCATTATGTAGAAAAGACACTGTGAATTCAGGACTTCCTGCCATTACCCTCCTGTACTGGGATGATGGCCCTTTTGCTCCCACATCCAGTTTTATAAAGTGTTACGATCAAAACAGTGTCTTCATGCGTTCTAGGCAAGCAGTCTATATCCACAGCCCCAGTTAATCAAATTGAAGTAAATAATTCAATAATTTTAGTTATGTCCACAGCATTGTACAACTATTCCTAAGAAATATTTCTCAAACTTCTTTATGCCCCAAACAGAAACTTTAATTATGGAATAATTTTTTATTTCTCCTCCTCATTCATCCTTGGTATAATGGTGTTTTTTATTTAATATTTACATTATTATCTTTTTGAACTCATTATACATAAGCTGAAATAAACATCTGTGTTCCTATGGCCTTATTTACTAATTTTATCTCTGTGTGAAGTATTATAAATGCTACACTTTGTAGATCACTCCCCAGTGGGTTAGAGCATTGATGTCTCTGCCAGCAACACTCTGGCATTTCCGTTTCCCCTTGCCGTCTCAGCCCTGGGTATTACCAGTTTTCTGTTTTGTGTGTGTGCCACCTTGGTGGGGAAAATCTGTATGTTGTTTTATTTCCTTGAGGTTGAAGCATTGAGTTTCTTTGTCTCTCTTTTGGGTTTAACAGTTGTAAAAGCTCTTTGTGTAGTAGGGTTAAGAGGCCATTATCTATTGTAAAGTTTTGTTCTCAGCCTCTACCTGTTATTGCACCCAGTCTAGAGTGGATCTCTGATTTTTTTTTTCAATAGTAGGGCTTGAACCTAGGTTCTTACACCTGCTAGGCAAGGACTTCACCCCTGAGTTGTGTCTCCCTCGGTCAATTTGTGTAAGATGTGCATTTGGGTTCCTTTTCTTAGTTGATCTTGTCACTTAGAATTTAAAATTTTCCCCCTATTACAAACCCATGTGAAAAAGTGAAAAGCAAAGAAAACAGGCAGCTGTGTTTCTTTCAGAATGGAGAGACAAGGTGGGATGAGGCTCAGGCTCGAGCCAACCAGAAGCAAGTGAATGGCCTTTAAGTTCAGGGCAAGAAAACTCTATCTTTTCTAGAAAATTGGATTTGCTTAGCTAATGCATTCAGGATTCTGAGCATTGGGTGTCAAACAGGTTATAAGGTAAGGTCTCAACCTCTCCAGGCACATGAGCCTCAGCTTCATTCCTTCCCTGGAAGACAGCAGGCCCAGTAGCTGCCAGCCTTGACCTGAGCACCACCTGCAGGTCACATCTCTTCACAGCCTCCAGCAGCTGCCCTTCTGGGTCTTTCTCTTTGATCTTTTCTCCTTCCTCTGTCGCCTTCCTGGACTTGGCAAAGAGGCTGGTCATTGGAGACCTCAGGCCAGCTGGTCAGTGGAGTTTCCTGTGGTGGGAAAGGAGAGTGTTGGAGGTGATGCTCACTATAGGCATGTGAAACGGAGCGGAAGTCCTGTACAAGAGCTATAAAGCAAAAACACCAAGGCTGGCAAGTCTCTCTGAAGCTGGCTACCAAGTGACTAGAAGATGAGAACCTGAAGGAGTCTGGCAAGATACAAGGTCTAATGAGCTCAAGCCAAGGAATCCTTCATTTCTGCAACCTCCTTGCAGAAACCACCCACTGCCCTCTCGGTCCTGCAGCCCAAGGCTTCTGAGATTATTTTCTGCTCCACAGACTGGCCTTTAGTTTGGTTCCATGCACCTGCCAGGTCAGAGTTGTAGCACTGACTGTCCAGCTTGTTGGCAGACTCTACCTGTGATTCTACGGACCTGTCACTATTACCTACCTTCTTGGAAAATGGACTTTGCTACTCTGTTCAAGGTGAAGTAATGAGAATACAAAAAGATCAAAAGAATTTACCACTTTATCAAGAAATTACTGAAAGAGAGGAAGAATAGACTCCCAGGAGCCTTGAGATGTGATCAAGACTACTATGAACTGAACTCTGACATGCCATTCAACTCTAAGAAAGACCTAACTTTCCTGTGGCCCTGAAGGCCTAAATAAGGACTTTCAAACAGGACTGCAAGAAGTGTTTAGGCAGGAGCCGTAAAGAATGGGATTTTCCCTGCTGATTGAGGGAGCTGGGAGGATGCTAGGAGGGGGACTGGATCACCATGTAGCCTCTGAGTCCTCAAACTCCTTCCCTTTGCATGTTTATAGAAGCCCTTTGGTACTTAGAAGAGGGGTGCTGTAAGTAGGACAGAGTCTTGGACATGTCAGAGACTAGTGCCAAGAAGACAGAAGAGAAAAAGAAGGCAAAAAGTACTCACAGTTAATGAAAGTCTTCTGGCTCATTGTTGCAAGAGAAATGCTCGGGTTTCTTAGCAATCCCCCAAGCTTTAGGCTCAGGAACTCTGTTAATTTCAGGTGCCAAAAAAGGGAAAATTTCCAGATGTATGGCACACACCTTTAAAGTCCAGCACTCTGGAGCAGAGGCAGAGGGACCTGTGAGTTTAAGGTTAGTCTGGTCTAGTGAGTTTCAGGCAAGCCAGGGCTACATAGTGAAACCTTGTCTCACAAATGAAGAAAAAGGAGAGAGGGGTGGCAAGATCTGTGTCCTGACTTCTACAACTCCAGTCAGGAAGGCTCTTGCTCTCCATGCTCCCTTAGCCTCCCACCGCGTAAGCTTCCTCGTGTGCTGCCTTTCCTCCTTCCTTGTGTTCGTGAGCTGACTGTTCGGGACTAAGCACCAGAAAGAAATCTTGAGAGCAAGCAGCCTTCTGTAGGACTCTCCGTGTCGCTGGAGGCAGCTTCTTAGCCTGCTCCTTGTGGCCATTTGCCACAAGGTTAGAAGCAGAGTTTATCCCTCCACAGGATTTGTTTACTGTCAGCTCTCACCTCCTTTCCACAGCTGAAATCCTGCCTGCTCCCAGGCCCCAGCCTCCAGTCCTGTTCAGTTTGTTTCTTTTTCTCTCCTACAGCCTGGTTAGTTAAAGAAGGGACAAGATTTTTTTTTTTTTTGAGCTGGGTATGTTTGACACATGCTTCATAATCCCAGCACTTGAGAGGCAGAGGAAGGAGGATAAGAAATTCAAGACTACACTTAGTCTCAGAGTTAGCTCAAGGCCAGCCTAGACTCCATCCTGTCTTAAAAAACAAAACTAACTAAATAGATGAAAACAAGTTATTTGGAGCAGGTGACAAGGTCTTTCTATATTATAGTCCTGGTTGGCTTCAAACTCATACTTCTCCTACCTCAGCCTGGCAAGTGCTGGGACTCCAAGCCTATGGCACTACATCCATTGTACCATACCAGTACGGCCTTAGTACCATGATTCTTGCTGAGTGTTGTTTTAAATAAGAGTGAATGTAAAGAGCCTTGGATCTGCTGCAGTATGCCACCCTGAGAGCAGTACTGGTAGCACAAACCATCTGTTTTCCCTCAGTCCATTAGTTCAATTGCACCAGAACACAACCAGAACAACCAAAGAGAAGTCATATTAAAAGATGAGAAGAAAAAAGCTGTAAGCTTGACATTCAAAGATCTGGCTCTGCCTGCTCGATACTCCTATTTTAAGACCCTTCCACTACAAAATGAGTAGCTTACCAGTAGTGATTCCTCAAGTGTGTCCCTAGAGCAGCAGGATTAACTACCTGAGATCTTAGAAATGCAGGTTTTTAGGCTCTACCGTACCCCTACAAAATCAAAACTCCTAGGAGCTCAGTTGGTAAAGCATTTACCACACACACATGAGGATCTTGCGTTTGGAGCCTTAGCACCCAGTGCAAAGCTGAGCACTGTAGTTCCAGCTCTGGAGAGTTGAAGACAGGAGGGTCACTGCGGCTCGCTGGCTTCAGTCTAGCTGGATCACTGAGCTCCACGTTCAGGGAGAGACCCTGGCTCAAAAAATAGATACGGTAGATACGGTGGAGAGTGACACACACACACACACAGACACAGAGAGAGAGAGAGAGAGACAGAGAGAGAGAGACAGAGCGAGAGAGAGAGAGAGCAGAAAAAAGAAGCTTCTGGAAGTGAGCCAGGCTGTGTGTGTGTGTGTGTGTGTGTGTGTGTGTGTGTGTGTGTGTGTGTGCTTAACAAAAATAAACACTACAGGTAATTTTGATACATAGGAAGTACTTTTTTGACACAGTGGAGGAAGTTCTTTTTCTTTTTCTTTTTTTCTTTTTTCCTTTTGAGACAAGTTTTCTCTGTGTAACCCTGGCTGTTCTAGAACTTGCTCTGTAGACCAGGATGGCCTTGAACTCACAGAGACCCACCTGCCTCTACCTCCCAAGTGCTGGGCTTAAAGAAGTTTACTACCACCACTAGTATTATGGGTAAAATTCTTAGTTGCTAAAAAACAAACAAACAAACATAAAAACAAAACCAAATCAAAACAATAGGTTAGGAGAGTCTTGAGAAAGCCAGCGTCTTCTCTAAGCAATTTATAAACAGGCCATCTTCCCTTTCCTGTCTTCTTGACATAATTTAATCTGTCCCTTTTGCTGGAGCAGATCCAACTCATGAAGGCACAGCAGAGGGCATGGAGAACATGGCAGATGCTGTCACTCATGCCCGTTTTGTGGGCACTGATCCTGCCAGTGATGAAGTTGTCCTGATGAAAATCCTTCAGGTAAGTGGGAGGGAAGAACAATCAGGCTAATAGCCAAGGGCTGCTCTACTGGCTCTACTTCCCAGGCCTGCCAGCAGCAGCGTGAAGCTGCGTTTTGATTCCACGGAGGCTTTAGAGACTGACTCTGTTTCCAAACAAGGAGCTCAGGTACCCAAAGAAAAAGCTTTTTCTAAGGAAAATAATTAAGAGCCTTAAGAGAATTGGTATCAAATACCAGAAACCCTTAATACATCTTATGCCTCTGGTAGAATGTATCTGTGCCGTCCATCTGTTAGGTCTGTGGGTTAGAGTTCCAGTGAGTTATGGCTATGTGGAGCAAAGAAAGGACTCCCAAGGTAGGCACATGGGAGTCTCTATCTTGAGTTTTTGGTTTTGGGTGTTGTTGTTGTTGTTGTTGTTGTTGTTGAGTCAGGGTTTCTCTGTGTAGCCCTAGCTGTCCAGGAACTCACTCTATAGACCAGACTGCCCTCAAACTAAGAGATCCACCTGCCTTTGCCTCCTGAGTGCTGTCATTAAAGGCAGCGCCACCACTGCCTACCTCTACTTTGTTTTCTTAACACAGGGTTTCTCTGTGTAGCCCTGGCTGTCTGAGTTCTAGAACTCGATTTGTAGACCAGGCTGGCCTCAAACTCAAGATGTGCCTGCCTCTGCCTCCAGAGTGCTGGGATTAAAGGTGTGCGCCACCACACTTGGCTTTTTTTTTTTTTTTAAATTTTTGTTTTTGTTTTGGTAGGGACAGGGTCTTATATAACTAAGGAAGACTTTGAATTCTTATTTCTGTTTTGATCTCCCGAGTGCTAATATTACAAGCATGTGACACTTTACCTAGCTTTAAGGTCAGCTTACTTCTTGCTAACTTAAAAAAAAAAAAAAAAAGAAAGAAAAGAAATGAAAGAAAGGGAGGAAGGAAGGAAGAAAGAAAGGAAGAAAGAGAAAGAGAAACCTTGAAATTGGACATGGTCATGCATACTTGTACTTGGAGCTTGTAGGAGACTGAAGCAGGAAGACCACAAGTTCAGCCCAACCTGGACTAAATAGCATAATCTCATCTCAAACAAAACAGGAGGGAAGGAGAACTTCACCCCTAAGCTGGGCATGTGGCTCACTGGTAGAGCACTGGCCTAGCATATGTAAGTTTGATCTCCTTAGGAGATGACTCAGTTAGTAAACTGTGTGCCTTACAGGCATGAAGACAAGTGTTAGATACTCATGTGCATCCCCAGGCATAGTGGTGAGTATACACGGAATCCCAGAGAAGCATAGACAAGAGGATCCTGGTACTGCTGATCAGCCAGTCTAGCCTAATAGATGAGCTCTAGGTCTGTGAGAGACCCAGCCTTCAGTGAAGTTGGTCCACATTTCTGATGTTGATACCCATGTGTTAGTGTGTCCTGCACGCCCCCAAACCACACATGAACATGCATACAACACAAGCATTGATGAGGAGGAGGAAGAGGAGGAGGAGGAGGAAGAAGAAGAAGAGGAGGAGGAGGGGGAGGAAAAGAAAAGAAGAAGAAGGAGAAGAAGAAGTAGTAGTAGTAGTAGAGGAAGAGGAAGAAGAAGGAGGAGGAGGGAATTTAAAATGTACTTGCTAGGTCCATTTTGTTGTTGTTTTGTTTAGTTGGTTGGTTGGTTTCTCAAGACAGGGTTTCTCTGTGTAGCTCTGGCTATCCTAAAACTTGCTCTGTAGACCAGACTGGCTTTCAACTCAGAGATCCACCTGCCTCTGCTTCCCAAGGAGAGCCCAGTTCTCTAGGTGTGTTTTCAAATAAGCTTTACTCACCCTGCTTTGTTCATCACTGTCTTCTCTTTCTTCCTTGTAGGTTCTCCGAACTCTGTTGCTAACCCCAGTGGGTACCCACTTAACAAATGAATCTGTATGTGAGATTATGCAGTCTTGCTTCCGGATTTGCTTTGAAATGAGGCTCAGTGGTAGGTGCTTGAACACTGGGTCTTTCATCTCCCTGGGGCAGGTGTATGAACATGTATACAGGATGTTGTCTCTGAAGCCCAGAGAAATGGGATTTATCCATCATCCACCTTGCATAACCTTAGGGGGGTTGTTCTGAAGCTAGAATAGAGTTCTCAACCCACTATTACAGGACAGGAGTTGGGATGAATCTTAGACGGACTCACTTCCAGAACCAAATCTTCTCCTTTAAGGTTTCTGGGATTGACACCAATTGATAACCCAAGAAAACCCATCTAAGTGTGTCCCCTTTTTCCTGACTCCGTAGTACCACCTAGTGGTCTGGTAAAGTTATAGCTCCAGGCTGAGCTGGAGCTGGTTTTAATAAGTTTGGCATAATCCTTGGTAAACACAGTTTGGAGGGGAGTCTGCTCTGAGAGGTCTCCTGATAATAGCACAGCAAGTAATGACACCTGTGTTATTTGTTTTTGCCTGTGCAGAGTTATTGAGAAAATCCGCAGAGCACACTCTCGTAGACATGGTGCAGCTGCTCTTCACAAGGTAAACCTGCTGCTGTTTGCTTCTGCCCGGCTGCTCAGGCCTCTTGAGTCTGCCTGCTTCCACACAGCCACTTTAGGGACATGGCCAACCCCACAACCACATCAGAGGCCACTGGGACTATAGATAGCACTAGTTCTCTGGGCCCAGGGTTACTGAGCAAGGGAGAAGGGAGAGAGAACTCCCTCAGAGTGGCCTCAGAGAAGCAGAGGGTTATTTAATCTCTGCTTCCCAAACTTGTGTCTGTTTCTGTGCAGGTAGCATCAGGGAAAGGGAGTGCAAAGAAGATGCCAAATTAAGCAGACTGGAACAGGTTGCTGAGCTCCCTAAACTTAGCCTGATTTCTGTACAAGAAGGCCAAGGCTAGGGTAACCAACAATTGTAAAAGCTGACTTATTGGCCTTTATCTTGGCTTGCCTTGGACTTCGTGATTTTAGCATTTAAAAGTTTCATATCCTGGCAGACCCCTTAGTCCCAGGGAAACCTTGATTTTTGATTTCCCTAAGAAGGACTCCCTCGTTTGGAGCCCAAGAAACCTTTTTGTCCTAGATTATATTCTGTACTTCCTTTCTAAAGACACACTTGGGAAGAATTGAAGCAATGACTTTTAAACCAATGAGATTTCTTTCTGCTTTCAGGCTTAATCCCTATTATCTGTACATTAGGCTGTTCTTGGATTCTGCTACTGAGAGTTTCTTACTCCATGGATTTACTGCCTTTAAAACATCAACCTGCTTTTACTACTTTCTGTGCCTGACTATCTCTTGGCTTTCAGCAGTGCTCTTCAAGGATGAAAAGAACCTTCATACTCCATGGGTGGTTCATCACCTGTCCCAGTGATTCCTCTGTCTATGTCTTACATATTCCAATTCCTATAGCTCTAAGGCTCTAAAGGGGATGTGATTAGCCCTTATGAGATTAGCTTCTCATAAGAGTAAACTAAGAGACAAGAATACTGTGTGCCAATATACCGCTGCTGTAACAGGTCTAGAGAAGAACGTTGTCATTATCCCCAATGACAGTCATACTATTCTCTATCTTATAGGTTACCTCAGTTTAAAGAAGAACCCAAGAGCTATGTGGGAACCAACATGAAGAAGGTGGGGTCTGAAAGTTCATCTGCTGTCCCTTGTCCAAACCACCTTAACTTGCAAACTTCAGTACTACTATTGCTTAGTAGCAAAGACATACATGCTTTCACTTAGATGGGTCTACTTGTAATCTACAAATAACTGTCACTCCTATAAGTCAGAAATATACCTCCCATGTACCTCTCCTTCCTCCACCTTTCCTCTCTGACCTACCTGTCTTTGTTGACCTACCACATATGCTAGTGAATCAGTCCTTAAGGAAACTGGACACAGCTTACCAAGCTGGGGTAAAGATACATGTTGACATAGATGAAAATCTGGCCATCCCATTTGGCTCAGTCTTGTCAGCAAGTAAGAGTCCTAGAGTGGCTATGTCCCAAATCCCCTCCAATGCTGAATAAGACTGGGCTTGTGCTTGCCATAGTCTCTGTTGAAGAAATCAAATCAAGCTGTACTCCAGACCAAAGGGTTCTCAGATTTCTAAGAAAAGAATGGTGATCAGGATGGCCTCTTTCTATCTTGAGCTGAAACTCTGGACGTCTCAGACCACTAATGAGGTTCTGCCTGTGGAAGTGACCCTTGACTATTTGGTGCATGCCCATGACCTGCACTTGTTCCCTCCCATTTATCCCCATTCCTGCTCTGTGCCCTGTTGGCGCCTGTCTGAGTTTATTTTATTCTGTTTAAATCGTGCATTTGCCTGTCTTTCACAGATTTCTCCATGTCTCCTCAACAAACTGGAGCTAAGTAGTGGGGAGCAGATCAAAGCCCCGAACCAGTTAGAGAGGGCACTACTCCTTAAGAATCTCAAGGTCTCTCTCCCTCTCCCCTCCTTTCCCCCTTTTGATTGATTGTTTTACTTAAATGTTCTTTTTTTTATATATGTAACACTGGGTCCCAAATCTCTTGTTCAAAGCACAACTTACCCGCTCTGTAACACAGCTTGGCTTTTGAAAGTTGCATGTGTTTATAGCTTTGTAGTACTGGGAATTCTCCTGGGATTTCTGGCTGCTTGGAAGCAGAGTGAAGTCTTGAACATCACAAAATGAGCCTAGAAAATGTGGGTCGTCTTGTGGGGAGCCTTAAGACCCACCATTTCTAGGAAAACTACAGGGATCTCAAGCAAAATCTTTCTCCCCTCCCCTGTCTCAGAGCTGGAGTAGAGAGCACAGTCCTTGTGTAAATCTGGATATATGGCTATGTTGGTAATGAAAGGTCTTTTATCCTGTGAGAGGTTTTTTTGGTTTTGGGTTTTTTGTTTGTTTGTTTGTTTGTTTTATTTTGGGTTTTGTTGTTGTTGTTGTTGTTGTTGTTGTTGTTACATAAAAAGGATCATTGCAAAGTTTAGACCTCTAGGTTGATAGAAAGGAACTAGGGATCAGGACACTGCGAATTTTCTAGAATCAGCAAATCTGTCCTTTAACATTCAAAATGTAGGTGAGTTTAAGGAAGGAATATGAGCTAAAAACTGCCTGACCCTTGAGATACCCATGCCTTTGAGAGATGAGAAAAGTGAGGGATAAAGGATGTCTACATTATTCATCACAAGGGTGTGCATGCCAGAGGTGTGATTGTGAGCATTCCTGTGACTGCAAATGAATTAACTCTGTGAGCGAGTGTTCCCTAGCAAGGAGTCTCTGTCCTATTTGATTGCATTGTCTCGAATGTTTGTTTGCAGAGTTACCAATTTCAGCTCTCTTCAGTGACTGACCTGTGTGTTGTCATGACTATTAGCCTAAGACCTGCACTACTGTTATAAAGCTACTGTTGTCGTTTGGAATGTAGAGTTGTACAGATGAGGTGGAATAGGGTTCCATGGACACCTGCTGCCTACTATGCACCTTACAGCCTTATGACAGCATGTAGCAGCAGTGAAGCCTTCATGAAAACTGCCAGCCTTTAGGCTCCTGTACCAGTCAGAATTCCTTCTTCAGTCAGAAGGAATACTCACTGAAATAACCTAGTTGAATCTATATTTGTAAAACATAAAGTAGAAGATAGGAAATACCAATCTGTATATGGAAAGAATGTCCATTATTGATTATCATTCTTAGTAGAAGTGAGACTCATATAGTGGAGCCTCCTGGGAAGGAGAGTTATCTTATAAACCTTTAGTTGTTTGGACTTTTTTGAAGCTTAGTGATAAGACCAATAAAGCCAAATGGTCCTTGTTTTCTTTCATTGGTCTTTTGGGTTTCTTGCCTTCTGTTTGGCTTGTGATCTTAGATCATTTTCCACCATGAACTCCAAGTTTACTTACTGACAAGAGCATCCTGGTTCCTGTTTAGTCACAGAAGCTCATGTTTAGGCATATGGCTGCAGGTGTTTTGGAGATGGAAGAACAAGAATATGGATCCAATGAGAAGCTGGTATTGTGTTAAAAATTGGAGAAAGTCTCAGTTTGGGGGGCTCCTTTATTAGGGGAATATTTGGGAAGGGAAGGAAGGAAGGAAGGGAGAGGGAAAGAAAGAAAGAAAGAAAGAAAGAAAGAAAGAAAGAAAGAAAGAAAGAAAGAAAGAAAGGATGGATCTTAGCAGGTGATCAGAGGGTATCAAAGCTTTGAGAGTAAGGGAGCTTGAAGAAGGAATTTTATCTCCAAATATCAGAAGAAATTGAATAGGACCTTTTAAATTGTATCTGGTGGTTCTGGGATGTAACTCAGTTGCAAGAGTCTTTGCCTAGCATATACAAAACCCTGGGATTGAGCCCCAGTACCACACAAGTGGAGTATGGGGGGTACACACCTGTAACCCCAGCTCTCAGGAAGAAGAAGCAGAATGCAAAGCTTAAGGTCATCCTTGGCTACATATTGAGTTTGAGACCTGCTCAGGGTACATGAAATAAAATAGATGAAGTGTATCTAGGAAGAACAACTGTAAGAAGAACTAGAGGTTTTATTGCTATATCAAAATTGGGGCAGCAGTATGGCACAGCCCTCCACTCTTAACTCTGCAAATAAATCAGCGTATCACTCTTTTCTCTAAAAAATTAACTTTGACCATCCATTTTAATGCAGAATTTCCAGAAAAAGAGTTGTCCTTATGGTCTAAGTCCCAGTCCATGCCTTAGTGGGAAACCTTTGTATCTAGAGAGGAAAGGGTAGGTCCTCATACCTAGACAAGAGCTGGAACTAGGAGCTGCCCAGCAGTTGACTGTGGAAGAAAGTCAGTGCATGGGTCTGTAGTCTGAGGTTTTGGGCAAAGCCTGCCTTACCTTTTCAGTAAAAGACTCGTGCATCATATACAGCACCAGGAACCCAGGAAGCAGAGTGATAAGTGTGACAGCTAGCTATATCAGTGACTAGTCCAAATGAAAACCTTACCTTCCATGTGGAAGCCTCTGTGCCAATTCAAAAGGCTGTAAATGGAGAGGCATACATGCATGTTCTGATGGTCTAGATTATTTAATACTGATGTGGGATGTAAGATGTTTCCTAGAGACCAGCGGACTGAGTAATGAGATATTTCTAGGAATAACATCTTAGTTTAAATACTCTTTTAGTCTGGATACTAATGATGTATGATATTTCCAGCTGAAAATGAGAGCAGGAGGCATGAGTGACTCATCCAAATGGAAGAAACAGAAAAGGTCCCCTCGACCTCCACGTCACACAACCAAAGTCATCCCAGGTTCAGAGCCGCCCACTCCAAGTGGAGCCACCTCATCCTCTAACCTTACTGGTGAGTGCCTGGGTTGCTTCTTATAAAAACACATAGAGAAGATCCTTTCTTTGTTCAGGGATTTAAAATGGACAGCTGGTTAACTGAGGGGGTTTTGGTCTTTCTGCAGAGAACAGAAAGGGAAACTCCAAATCAGATCAGACTATGATCATTTAATGTCCTTATATTAAACAACTTCAGTTCATTCACTTTTCATAGATTCTTACTACTCTAGAGGCATTTATATATGAGCATTCAGTCTAAACAAGACCCTGTTACTGTAGAGGATGCATTACTCAAAAAGGCTCTCTTTGCCTTCAAGTTTGATTCTTTTCCTTGTCAGGTGGCATGCCCTTCATTGATGCGCCCACATCCATCTCCTCTGCAAGTTCAGAAGCTGCCTCCACAGTGGTCAGTCCCTGTACAGATAGTGGCCTGGAATTATCCTCCCAGACCACCTCCAAGGAGGACCTCACTGATCTGGAGCAAGCTGGCTCCCCACGGGAAATCACAACCACAGAGCCTGGGAGCAGTGCGATAGGAGTTTCTGATCAGCTTGACCCTCAGGTAGGACTGATTTCTAAAGGCCCCTCTTGAGTTCTACAGGTCACTGTAAGAACTGGCTCATTCTTTTGGGGGTTTTGTACCTGAGCCTTGGCCTAGCATATACAAAACCCTGGGATTGAGCCCCAGTACCACATAAGTGGAGTATGGGGGGTACACACCTGTAATCCCAGCTCTCAGGAAGAAGAAGCAGAATGCAAAGCTTAAGGTCATCCTTGGCCAAGAAGGTTTGGCCAAGCATGGTGGTATGCGTCTTTATTCCCAGCACTTGGGAGGCATAGGCAGGTGGATCTCTGAGAGTTCAAGGCCAGCCTGGTCTACAGAGAGAGTCTCAAGGCAGCTAGAGTTGCATAGTGAAACCCTGTCTATTTAAAAAAAAAAAAAAAAAAAAGATGAAGAAGAAGGAAGGTTGATAAAGGTAGTTCTTCCCTGTGTCTTAGTTAGGGTTTCCATCACTGTGAAGAAACACCATGACCAAGGCAACTCTTATAAAGACAACATTAAATTGGGCTGGCTTACAGGTTTGGAGGTTCAGTCCATTATCAAGGTGGGCAACATGTAGCATCTAGGCAGGCATGGTGCTGGAGGAGTTGAGAGTTTTACATCTTATAAAAGACAACCAAAAGACTCTCACAGGCAGCTAGAAGGCGGGTCTCAAATCCCACCCCACAGTGACACACTTCCTCCAACAAGGCCACACCTAATAGTGCCACTCCCTGGGCCAAGCATATTCAAACCACTGAATCCTGTTTCCAAGATTATTTTTGCTGACCAGATAACATACAGTACAACTAAAAAGGAGCTCATGAGATTTATCAATGTCAATACTGGTAGCATCTGAAAAAAGGGAGGCAGCGACTTTTACAGGAAGGTAATCATCTAAATTCTAAGCCTTGTGAGACCTTTGCACCTGTAAAGTTCTGTCATCCTAGACAATGGTTCCTCAGGTGGCCCTGGGCCATCTTATATTGATGTATAAATCAATGAGCTATAATCCATTGAAGACAGCTTGGAAGCCAGAAACTTCAGGGGAATAAATTCTAAGTTGTTTTTGCCTCATTTTTGTTCGTATATCTGACTGCTGTTGGTCATAGCAGGAAGGGGCCCATGTAGAAAAGGCCCAGTCAGCATCGGTGGAATCTATCCCTGAAGTGTTAGAGGAGTGCACATCCCCTACTGACCACTCTGACTCTGCCTCTGTCCATGACACGGATTATGTCAATCCTCGGGGTGTGCGCTTTACCCAGTCCTCCCAGAAAGAAGGTAGGTACTCTCTGGAAGGCTCTGCCCATTCATCTACCCCATCCTACCAGATATTCTATCGGAGCCTAGAGCAGCTTGGATGAAGGCAACTATCACCTGTGAGTCCGTTTTCTAGACAGGAAATGGAATCAAGCTATAAAACTATTAGCGCACATAGAACTTTTCCCTAAATTATTCAGAGAGTTAGAGAGACTATAGGAGGAGAGAGGGAACACTGTAAAGCTTAGGACTTTTAAGAAAAATCCTTGGTTCTGATTTCATCCATTAAGAGATAGGTAGTGGATCTTTTCCTTGGAGGAAATTAATTTCCTGAAATTGCCACAGATAAGGACTGGAAGATGGCCCAGTGGGTGAGATTGCTTCTCTGAAAGCATGAGGGCCTGGATTCAAATTCCTCGTACCCATGTAAAGAGCTAAGCATGACTACATGTGCCTGTAATGCCATCACTGGGGTTTGCAGACATGTGGGTCTGGAGAGTTTGCTGAAACAATGAGTTTCCAGTCAGTGAGAGGCCTCTTTAAGGCAGTAAAACAGAGCAGTAAGAGGAGGGCATCTGACATCCT
This sequence comes from Rhabdomys pumilio, assembly GCA_030674055.1. NCBI lineage: Eukaryota > Metazoa > Chordata > Mammalia > Rodentia > Muridae > Rhabdomys > Rhabdomys pumilio. The sequence goes on from JANHMN010000003.1 coordinate 171,984,663, forward strand.
TTGTGTCTACCATGTACACATGCTCAGGTGTATATATTTGCATACCATACCACACCTGCACATACATGAACCAAACACATATAACACACAAACACAACACACAAGGTTTTGCCATGGGTAACACACATCCATATGTTATCAAGCAGCTGGAGTATGTCTTAATCTTCTTGTTCCCTTCCCACCTTTTCAGGCACAGCTTTGGTTCCTTATGGTCTTCCTTGCATCCGTGAGCTCTTCCGCTTTCTTATCTCCCTCACAAATCCACATGACCGCCATAACTCTGAGGTTATGATCCACATGGGACTGCATTTGCTGACAGTGGCTCTTGAGTCAGCCCCTGTGGCCCAGTGCCAGACCCTCTTGGGTCTCATCAAGGATGAAATGTGCCGACACTTATTCCAGGTAAGACTAGATTGCCCAGAGACATTGGCTGTGTTTTGAGACTGAGAAGCCACTTAGGATATCATGACTAGTGCCCTTTCAGTTGGCCAGAAGCCACAGAAAAAGGCTTTCAGTAGCTCTCCAGGGACTTGAGGAAGGAATGGCTAAATCAAAACCCAATTGTGGTGGTACTTCCCTGTAATCCAGCACTTGGGAGGGAGAGGCAGGAAGATAAGGAATCCAAGGTAATTTTCAGCTACATGGTGAGATCGAGACCAGCCTGAGCTACAGGAGCTCCTGTCTCAGAAAAACAAACACAAACCAGCAAGATAGCTCAGTGGGTAAAAGAATGTACTATCAAGCCTGACATGCTGAGTTTGATCCCTGGCACCTAGAAGATGGAGAGAGAGAGGAAAATCTCCCTTGGGATGTACCTTTTCATGTGCATCCCTGCTCCACTCCTACACACAAATAAATAAATATAAAATAAAACTTTTTAAAACAAATGACAAGAAAAAAAAGAGTTCCCTTAGAATGCAGGCCTTCTGAAGCAGCCTCGCTAATCTGCTCTCCTGTATCTTTGTTGGTTGAATTATACTCGACCTCAGAAACCTCATGGCGTCTTACTCTCTGATCCCCAGCTACTCAGCGTAGAGCGACTGAACCTTTATGCTGCTTCCCTGCGAGTATGCTTCTTACTCTTTGAGAGCATGCGGGAACACCTCAAGTTCCAATTAGAGGTAAGTTTCTTGACCTTGGAAAGTAAAATGAAAACAGGGAACTACATGGCATTATCAGTAGGGCCAGCTCAATGAATCATGCTTAAGATAGATTTTTATTTATTCTTCTCTCACGCAATACATCTCAACTACAGCTTCCCCTTCTTTCATGCCTCCCAGTCCCCCCTCATCTCCCCTGTCCCCCAGATCTACTCTCCCCACCTTCCCATTCCCATCTCAGAAAGAACAGGCCTCCCAGGGACATCAACTGAACATGATACAGCAAGATACAATAAGACCAGGCACAAGGCTGGGTGAGACAACCCACTAGGAGGAAAAGAGTCCCAAAAGCAGACTAAAGAGTCAGAGACACCCCCGCTCTCACTGTCAGGAGTCCTTCCAAAATACCAAGCCAACAACCATATATGCAGAGGGTCTAGTGCAGACCTATGTAGGCTTTAAGATCGCCACTTCAGTCTCTGTGAGCCACTGTGTGTCCTGCTGAGTTAATTCCAAAGGCCATGCTCTCCAGGTATCCTCTACCCCTCTGGCTCCCACAGTTCCTCTTTCCTCTTCCACTGCACTTCCCATCTCAGGGGAGGGACCCAGTGGAAAGCCTGGGCTCTCTCCACCTATTTGGCTTTGGGTCTCTGTATCTGCTCCAAGCCAGGGGCAGCCTCTCTGATGAGAACTGTTCTAAGTACCAATCAATGAGATCTATGTATAGATTATTATCAGTAGGAGTCATTCCATTGACCTTTTTTTGGGGGGGGGGGAGTGTTTAGTTCTACCATAGAGCTATCCAGCCTCCAATTCCTGATCATCCAGGCAGTATTAGGCATAGGCTCCCTCTCATGGGATAGGCCTCAAATGAGTCATTGGTAGACCATTCCCACAAGTTCTGTGCCACCACTGCCCCTGCGTATCTTGCAGGCAGGACAGATTGTAGGTAGAAGGTTTTGTGGCTGGGTTGGTATCCCAGTCCTGCCACTAGAAGCCTTACCTGGTTACAGATGGACAGTTCAGGTTCTGTGTCCTCCATTACTAGGAGTCCTCTCTAGGGTCACGCGCGTAGATTATACTCCAAGGAGTTTTTGCTACACTGGGTTTCCATATCACCACTACTACCCAATGTGCGACAGCTCCAGTCATCTCTCCCTGTACTGTCTCCCTCCATCTACCCCCACCTGATCCCTCCTCTTCCCATCCTCATCTGCCCCCAGTCCACTCACAAACTATTTCTGTTTCTCAGAGAGATCCATTTGACCCTCTCTCACACACTCCTCCACCGCAGAGCCTTCTTTGTTACTTAGCCTTTCTAGATCTGTGGATTACAGTATGATTATTCTTTATTTAACAGCTAATATTCACTTAGAAGTGAGTACTACCATATTTGTCTTTCTGAGTTACCTCACTCAGAAAGAATTTTTTTCTAGTTTCATTCATTTGCCTGCAGATTTCATGCCATTGTTTTTGACGGCTGAGTAATACTCCATTGTGTAAGTGTACAACATTTTCTTCATCCATTCTTCAGTTGAGGGGCATCTAGGTTGTCTCCAGGTTCTGGCTATTACAAATAATGCTGCTATGCACATAGGTGAGCAGGTGTCCTAGGATGGAGATATGTCCTTTGGAAATATGCCCAAAAGTGCTATACCTGGGTCTTGAGGTAGACAGTTCCCAGTTTTCTGAGAAACCACCAAATTGATTTTCGTAGTGAGTGTACAAGTTTGCACTCCTACCAGCGATGGAGTGCTTGCTCTCACCCCTTGCTCACATCCTCACTAGCAGGAGCTGTCACTTGTGCTTTTGATTTTAGCCTTTCTGACAGGTGTAAGATGGAATCTCACTCATTTTGATTTGCATTTCCCTGATGGCTGAGGATGTTGAAGATTTCTTCCAGTGCTTCTCAGCCATTTGAGGTTGCCTCTATTGGGAATTCTGTCTAGATCTGCACCCCATTTTTTAACTGGCTTATTTGGTTTGTTTGTGTCTAGTTTTTTGAATTCTTTATATATTTTGTATATTAGCCCTCTGTCAGATGTGGAATTGGTGAAAATTTTCCCACTCTGTAAACTACTGTTGTGTTCTATTGATGGCGTCCTTTGATTTACAGGAAGAAGCTTCTCAGTTTCATGAGGTCCCGTTTACTAATGGTTGATCTTATTGCCAAGCTATTGATGTTGTTCTGTTCAGGAATTGTCTCCTGTGCCAATACATTCAAGACTATTCCCCCGCTTTCTCTTCTATCGGGTTCAGTGTATCTGGTTTTATATTGAAGTCTTTGATACACTTGGACTTGAGTTTTGTTCAGGGTGATAGATATGGATCTATTTGCATTTTTCTATGTGCAGACATCGAATTACATTAGCATCATTTTTGAAGATGCTTTCTTTTTTCCATTGTGTATTTCCGTCTTCTTTATTAAAAATCAGGTGTTCATAGATGTGTGGATTTAAGTCTGAGTCTTCAGTTCAATCCATGGACAACTATCTATTTTTATGTGAATACTATTGCAGTTTTTACTACTAGAGCCCTGGAGTACAGCTTAAATCAGTGATGGTAATAACTCCTGAAGTTCTTTTATTGTTTAGAATTGTTTTGGCTATCCTGAGTTTTTGTTTTTTCATATGAAGTTGAATATTGATCTTTCAAGGTCTGTAAAGAATTGTGTTAGAATTTTTATTGGAATTTTGTTGAATCTTTAGATTGCTTTTCATAGGATGGCCATTTTTGCTGTGTTGATCCTACTTATTCATGAGCATTCTTCAGGTTTTTTTCTTCAAAGACTTGAAGTTATTGTCATTCAAGTCTTTCACTTGTCTGGTTAAAGTTACCCCAAGAAATTTTATATTATTTGTGGCTATTGTAAAGGGTGTTGTTTCCCTGATTTCTTTTTCAGCCCATTTGTTGTTTATATATAGGGTTTGGGGATTTTTTTTGTTGGATTTTTGTTTTGTTTTGTTTTGTTTTGGTTTTGGTTTTGTTTGTTTTAGTTAGTCTTGTATCCAGCCACTTTGCTGAAGGTGTTTTATCAACTCTAGGAATTCCCTGGTAGAATTTTTGGGGGTCTTTCTCTTATAATCTTTAAATAATGCTACTTTGACTTCTTCCGTTCTAACTTGTATCCTCTTGATCTCCAGTTGTCTTCTTGCACTAGCTACAACTTCAAGCACCATATTGAATAGATACAAAGAGAGTGGACAGCCTTGTCTTGTTCCTGATTTTAGTGGAACTGCTCTGAGTTCCACTTAATTTGTTGTTGGCTCTAGGCTTTTAATTATTTAAATAAAATAAATTGCCTTTATTATGTTCAGGTTTGTTCCTTGTACCCTTGATCTCTTCAAGATTCTTAAAGGGGTGTTAGATTTTGTCAAAGGCCTTTTCAGCATCTAATGAGATGATCATGTGGTTTTTTTCTTTCTTTCTTTCAATTTGTTTATATGGTGGATTACATTGATTTTCATATGATGGACCATCCCTGAATCTCTGGGATGAAGTCTACTTGCTCGTGGTGGATGATCTTTTTGATGTGTTCTTAGATTCAGTATTTCGTTGTATAGGAGGAGCTAAGGTGGGAGGAGTAAGGGAGGAAGAGGAAAAGGAAGAAGAGGAGCTAGGAGAGGGAGGAGAGAGGAAAATATGGAGGCGGATGTTCACGTGTCTCTGCCAGTCAAAGGTAGTTGGTATATCTAGGTTGGGTATTGGGTTACACTTCTGATTGTATGGGCATCTTGTTATTGATGAAATATATAAGCCTTTAGATAATCTAAGCATTAGAGTCTCATCTGTACCAAGCTCGTGTGGTTGGCAGGATGGTCTGGGCAATGCCCAGCCTTGCAGAGACAGTATGGAAGACTGGTAGAACCATCTCCCATGCTGCCATCTCATGGGTGGCAGGTCTGGTGTCTCTGGCTGGCCGTTTCTAGCTGCAGTGCCCACATGGCCTCCGGCCACTGAACATGGCGGCTGAGCTAGCCAGAGCCTCTGCAGCCTAGACAGTCAGCTTCTCTGGCGGGTTTTTTTAAATAATTACTACAACATTATTGAGTATTTCCTTCAACTGTTTTTTTCTTGGCTTTCTTTAAGGGATTTACTGCCCCCCCCCCAATTTTTTGTTTGTCTTTTCCTCAATTTCTTTAAGAGATTTAATCATGTCCTCACTAAAGATCTTTATCATCTCCATAAAGATAGTTTTAAGATCTTTTTCTTATGCTTCAGCTGTGTTGGACTACTCAGGGCTTGCTGTAGAAGGCAAGTTTGTCTTTGTTGGATAAGTGTTTTGTTTCTTGGATACTCTTTCCTCTCAGGTTTTTTGACCAGAGTGGCCTATTGTTGAGCAGGAGTCCCCACTAGAGTTGTGGGCCAGACTTCTGGCCACTAGCATGGCCTCTGGTCCAAGTGGAGGCTGGGACAAGAAGAGGTGGAGGATTGGGGAGAGGGTGGGAGGAGCATAGAGAAAGTTGGTGGGCAGGATCCAGGGACAGGCAGCCTACCTGGACTTCTGGTGGCTGGAACGTCCTCTGGTTGAGCAAGGAGTCTCTGCCCACATTGGGAGCTGCAACACCATGTTGAGGAGGGGAAGGGTTACTGGGGATAGGGTAGGGGACTCTGAGAGAGTAGGGGAGGTGCACCAGTGACTGGTCTATCTCAAGATATAGATTTTTATGAGCTTCCTGTAGAAGGTATTTTTGGCCTCCATACTTTTTATCATTGCATAGCCTTCATAGAATAGTTAAGAGGATCCCAGACAAAAGTGTTTGACTGTAATGTATGAGAGCCCACGACAGCATGACAACTGGGCACGACAACTTATGCTAGTAATCCAAGCACTTAGAAGGCTGAGGCAGAGGATTCCTGTGAGTTGAAGGCCAGTGTGAGCTACCAAGCAAAACTGTCTCAAAAAAAGGGGTGGGGGAAGAATCCAAATACGAGGACTGGCAGATGATCTTACCATGAATAGGGCAGCTTTTCTATATAGGAGTTCTTATAAGTCAAACTAGCATTGCTGCTAAATTGCCAAAAGGAAGTCTAAATAAGACTAGGGTAGGCTTTATAGACAACACATTAAAAAAAGGACAGTAGACAACTTCTTTGAGATGGAAATAGGAATAAGAGCCTTATGGGAAACAAAGAGGGGAATATATTATTGAGGGGAGGGGATCTTTGGTATCTCTCAATACCTGCCTCCTGTTCAATGTTGTTCCTATCCAACTTTCCCTTCATCTTTTCCTCAACCGAATGGCTGTTGCTGGGTTGTTGACAGATGTACATCAAAAAGCTCATGGAGATCATCACTGTTGAAAACCCCAAGATGCCTTATGAGATGAAGGAGATGGCACTGGAGGCTGTTGTGCAGCTCTGGCGCATCCCCAGCTTCGTCACAGAGCTGTACCTCAACTACGACTGTGACTACTACTGCTCCAACCTCTTTGAAGACCTCACCAAGCTGCTGTCCAAGGTGCTGAACACGGTCCCTGCCCTGTAGGAAGTGTCCCGCAATCTCCCTATGGTAGCAATGATGGTATAGAGTGGGGCACTGCAGAGGTGGGGACAGGAGTGAGGAGGGCATTTGTAAGGGGGGTGAGAAATCATTAGTTGTTGGGTTTTTGGAAAAATAATCAGGTGAAGTATATTCCTACCTCAAGTCTAATGGCTCTGTTTACTTTCCAGAATGCCTTTCCTGTGTCTGGTCAGCTGTATACAACACACCTGCTGTCTCTTGATGCCCTGTTGACAGTTATTGACAGTACTGAGGCTCATTGTCAGGCCAAAGTCCTCAACACCCTTAACCAGCAAGAGAAGAAAGAGACAGCCAGACTTGGCTTTGAGGCAGTGGATGGCAACCCAGAAACTAACAAGTGTGAGAAAAGTGTCTTATATTGTTCTTTTTCTCTTTTTCTTTTTTGTCTCTCCTTTTCCCCACCTCTCTTCCCTTGCCCTCCTTAATTTTTCCTATCAGGGCTAGCTAGTGTCCTGTATAAGAACACACAGCTCTTTTTGGCTCTTTTACAATACTGCTTGACTTCCTACCCATAAGTCTTCATATCTTTCCCTGTTATCAGCTGAGAGAGCAGCCAGTGATGGGAAAGCCACAGGCATGGCCTTAGATGCCCTAGGCCTCCATTTTCCAAGTGGAGGATGGTTGTCAACAGAACGTGGAAGGCCAGGGTGCAGTGATCTGGAAGAAGCTGGTGACTCTGGGGGTAGGTACCCAGTGTCCATGACTCTAAACTCCTTCAACTAGAGGGCTTAGAGAGAAGGAACATGGGGAGGTATGGGAAAACAGAGTGGCCTAAGACCATACCTGGAAGAGCCCTAGCAGCTCACCTTGTTTTAAACCCCAGAGAAAGGAAAGAAAACAATTAGAGCCCTAGAAGGTAGGATTTCTAGCAGGTAGGAGGCCAAAGACAAGAAAATGTATGAGATTGCTTCTTTTTGCTGGGGAGAGCATCAATAACCATACAAAGGTCTTATGTGTTTTCCACCTCCTTCCATCCTAGCTGACAAAAAGTTCACCAGGAAGCCACCTCGATTTTCCTGTCTTCTGCCAGATCCACGGGAACTAATTGAAATTAAAAACAAAAAAAAGGTACATGCATCCATACATTCCCCCAGTGTGTTTAGTGACTGCCCACCCTTGTGTGGGTGTCCTCTGTAGAACTGGTCTGTCTCAGAGGATGCACATGGGGTGGTTTTAGCAGCTCCTTATACAGCTTCCAAGATTAGTCTCTAGGTTTTTCTGGGACTCTTTGAAAAGCATTTCCTTACACCTGACCTGTGCTGTTGTTAGCCCCTGAGCAAAGCTACTTCAGCCAACAGCCAGATACTCCTAGTGGTGGTGACAGATGCCCTGGAATCTGCTGTCATTTGGGTCAGCAAAGGTTATTGATCATCTTCAGGTCCAGCATAGTGATTGGTAATAAAAGATATTGATATTTATTCTGGTACTTTAGTAAAGCCCAAATAATGGTTCGTTTATATTGGTTTTTTTTTTTCCTTCAGTTGGAAAGTCTAGGCATTGTTGTCCTCCCTACTTTTTTCTATTGTCTTTCTTTCCCTTTCCCAGCAGCAGCAGGTATCCACTGTAAGTGGCTCCTTGATTAGGAGAGGGATATTTTTGGTTTTCTTAACATAAAAACTTGTAGTTAATCCTTTCTTTTTTTTTTTATTATCAAATCATAATTTTTACTTTTTAACACAGGGGTTATAAACACAAAAATGCAGGATGTGGGGAAGGGGATAACACAGGAGCATAGGTGTTCAGGGGGAGTACAGATATCTTTCAGAACAGGGTATCAGCTGGGTGAAGGTTCAGGAGACAGGTCACTATGACTCTGCCTATGATTCACTTGTCCTTGTCTAAGTTGGTACTATCTGCCAAGGCTGCCTATTTACAAAGTCTATGACTACTCAGGCCTGTAGATTTCCACAAAAGCTGCCTGTTTACAATAGCTTATAGCCATCTGTTTCAGTGTTTTTCCAGAGACCCAAGACTTTATGTTAGCAGGCATGTATGTCAGGCTTATTGCTGATTTTAGGCTTATAGCTGATTTTAGGCCTTCAGTGTATAGGCAGGGCTGCCCCTGATATCTCCTCCCTTCTCCAAGTATAGAAGGGCTGTGGCAATTCTAATCTTGCCAAGGCGGGGATAGAGGCCTGACCTCCAGTAATTAAAGGGGACCTTGTAATGGCTCCGGTCCTCCTGTCGTCGTCCAGTGAGGCATGAGGGCCATACCCATCCCAATGTCTTTTTCCTGGAGAGGGGATACTTTTGACATCAACCCCTATGCAGTCAGGCTTGTCCCTCAGGGAACCCAGAAACATATTTTTAACTTTTATTTATATTCCCTTGCAGTGCTTAGCCTCGCAGCCTAAGCAAGAATTCAGATAGCCAGTCAGAGGGGGTTCTGGGTGGCCCCTCTCTGCTTGGTCTAGGGGTGGAAGTCTCCTCTTTTCAATTGGGTGGAAATGGGATTTGGGAACACCCTGGATAGAGTAACAACCTCATCTTGAGTCTCGTGGTCCTCCATAGCTAACTTATGATAATGTATCTGAATAGATTTTGCTATCAGATTATCTATCTGTTGTTTCACAAAGTTAGTCGGCCTATTTAGCTAATCCTTTCTTATTGTCAGATATACGCACTTGATTGCAAGTCTGTGACTAGATATACAGGGAGCAAAAAGATCTGTTTAGTCTGCTTTGTCCTTCAAACCCAAGCAGTACCTTAAATGCAAGATAATCTCAAAGGAGAAGGCATCTCAACCCAGCTGTGACATGATGCTGGCTGTAGATGCAGAGGTGGCTATAAAGTTGAGAGAAGAACTCACTAATCTGCTTCCTCTCCATCTCCCTAATCTCTCGATAGAAGAGAGGAGTTGCCCTCTATATCTGTATCCCTCAAAAAGGAGTGGAAAGGCACTCCCAGTCACTGCCAGTGAGATGGGATGACAGGAAAAGCTAAGGCCAGTACAACCTAGTGTTAGCCATGGAATTAATTAGAACCATGTTCAAAGAATTCATTAGGTGAACAGCTATAAGCTTCGATAGACTGTGGCCTGCCTTGTCTGAGTTAAGGGCATAGCAACTTTTGAAACCTCTAGTCTTTGTCTTCTAGCTGCTGATCACTGGTACAGAGCAGTTCAACCAAAAACCAAAGAAAGGGATCCAGTTTCTGCAGGAGAAAGGCCTCCTCACCATCCCAATGGATAACAGAGAGGTAGCCCAATGGCTCCGAGAAAACCCTCGGCTAGACAAAAAAATGATTGGAGAGTTTGTGAGTGACCGCAAAAACATGGACCTGTTGGAGAGTTTTGTGAGGTGAGGAAGAAATAAGCAGTGTGGGGATGGGATGTCACTCAGTGATCATGCATCCTTTACCATGCATGAGTGTCACACTCGTGGGATGTCGTTCAGCGATGATTGCTCCTTTAGCATGCATGAGTGTCACAGAAAAGAAAGATATGGAGGAGTGCAGGGGAAAGAAGAAAGAAGGAAACGTCTGGGGGACAAGGCATTCTTCCCTCAAAGGAAGTCTGCCAGTTCCTGCTGATGACCCCCTCACATAACTAACATTCTTGCCTCTTCCTATGATATATATCTGTTGGACCTGAGAAGGACTCAGGCTTTAGGAGTACCCCCCCCCCCCCCCCCCGTGTTCCAATGGAAAGCACTGCAGAGTAGGATAGAGCAGGGTTCTGATGGTGAGTTGTCTAGAGGAGAATTTCACTAATGTGCTAAGTGCTAAAGTTAGGGACTCTGTTAGAAATAGCCAGAATGACCCACTTCTGTGCCAGAGCCACCAGCCTCCTCTGCTCCAGTAAGAGAGTGTTGTGAGACTGTGACTGACAGCCTAATCTGTACAGTTTCAATATCTTCAGCCTCTCTGTTGTGTTTTCTTCTCTGTAGCACCTTCAGCTTTCAAGGTCTGCGGCTTGATGAAGCTCTCCGGCTCTACCTAGAAGCCTTCCGTTTGCCTGGGGAAGCACCTGTTATTCACAGGTTGCTGGAGGTATTCACTGAGCACTGGAGGGTAAGTCTTGGTGTCAGAAACCAAGTCAAGGATCCCTGATCAGGGTGAAGGATTTCTTGTTCCCTCAGCTAAAAACCCTCAGCTGTTGTCTGCTAAGAAGGCTAAGAGCCACACCAGTGGACTTTCCATGGAGCCCCTTCTATTAAGGAGTTGGCCATTCTGGGTAGTGCTTCCCTTGTATACCAACACTGACCAGTGGGTTGGTAATAGTAAGAACTTAATTGGCCAGAAAAGGACATTAACACAGATGGAGTCTTTGCTTTTTCAGAGTTGTAATGGCTCCCCATTTGCCAATAGCGATGCCTGCTTTGCTCTGGCCTACGCCGTCATCATGCTTAATACTGACCAGCATAACCACAATGTTCGCAAGCAGAATGCACCCATGACCCTGGAGGTAAGCTTGGCTTCCAGCCAAACAGAAGATACAGTTGAGCCTTGACAGTAGCAAGAAAGATAAGGAAAGTCTCCAGTCTGTGTGGGAGACAGAGTTCTGTCAAGGGGATCAGGGAGGGATGACCAATTCAGAAGAGGGACTGGGATGGAGAATGGGTTCTTTCACTTAACTGTTTCCAAAGTCCTATTATCACAGACTTAAGGAGTTCCTTGGGTGGTATACAGCATTGACACAAAGGAAAACATACTGGCCTATCTCTAGGAGTTTCGAAAAAACCTAAAAGGTGTGAACGGGGGCAAGGACTTTGAACAAGACATCCTGGAAGACATGTACCATGCCATCAAGTGAGTATATATGGAGAGTAGTGTAGTCTCTGTTAAAGAGAAACTTACTGCTTTCTTTTTCTGTTCTTAGAGTCACATCAGACCGTACCTGGATTTAGCTTTGAGACTTACCTGGGCATCTTTATCTGTGACAGCTCATTTCTTATTTAAAGAAGCCTGAACAGTAATGGGACTCTAGGATTCCAAGCTTAGGGTCTATTCACATTGGCCCTCTCATGTTATATGTTTAAATATGTGTTTGTACTAGGGATTGAACCCAGGTCCTCATGTAGGCTAAGAATATGTTTCATTACAGAGCTATATCTCCAGTCCAAACTATTCCTCTTAAATGAGGTATATTTATTTCCTGAGCCCAAATTACCTGGCTTCCTGAAGAGTTCACAAATCTATTTTCTGGTTGGTAGAGAAATCAAGATCAGCACTAGAGGGTAAGACTTGAGTCAGAGATAGGATACTTAGTTGTTTTGTTATTATCTTGAGACAGAGCCTCAGACAGCTCAAGATTGCCTCAGACTTGCTATGTATCTGAGTCATCTCCTTGCCTTGGTACTAAGTGCTAAAATGACGGGTATATACCGCCTCCCTCAGCATACTCCTTATAATAAGTCAGGAAAAGTGTAAGTTTATGCTCTCACCCATGTGAGATCTCAGCGCAGATCTGAAGGTTTGAGATGGGACTTGAGATTATGCATGTATTCATGCTCTCCCTGGCCCCGGTGCTAGGGTGGAAACGGATCACTTAGCTACAGCTGTGATGGCCTCATATGAGTGCAAGAGGCCTCTATAGGTGAACTCCTTTCTTAGTTTGGAAGCTGTCTGTTTACAGGAGTATGCCTAGCTTCTCCCTTCCTTCTGACAGGAATGAGGAAATTGTGATGCCTGAGGAACAGACAGGCCTGGTTCGTGAGAACTATGTGTGGAGTGTGCTGCTTCACCGAGGTGCTACCCCTGAGGGCATATTTCTTCGAGTACCTCCTGGCAGCTACGATCTTGACCTCTTCACTATGACCTGGGGCCCCACTATTGCTGCCCTCTCTTATGTCTTCGATAAAAGCCTTGAGGAGACCATCATCCAGAAAGCCATCTCAGGCTTCAGGTAGCCCAGCTTTAACCGTGTTTTTCCTATCCTTGTATCTCACTAAGTTAATGTGGGTTGCCTCTGACTCCTGATTTACTTTTCTCAGGATAGAATTTCTCCTGATTTTCTGGAGGGAGGCTGGAGCCTGGGAAATCTCAGTATTAAACAGGCTGGAGTTAAAGGTTTCTTTCTGTGACCCATTGGGAAAGAATCAATGCAAGGCTGCTTAGGAACTTAGAAGGGTTGAGTGGCCTTTAAGTGACTGTTTCTGTGATGGGGTGACATTACAGGAAGTGTGCCATGATCTCCGCCCACTATGGCCTCAGCGATGTGTTTGACAATCTCATCATCTCTCTGTGCAAATTCACAGCTCTAAGTAGTGAGGTGAGTTGGAGCAGGAACTGTGCTTAGAGTCCCAAAGGAGAGTGAGCCTCAACCATGAAAGTTACATCCACCATATCTACCCTCATGAACAAGCATAGGCCAGTTCTATCTTACAAGGTCTGGAATGTCACCTCATGTAATGGGATGGGGGAGGAGATACCATAGAAAAGACCATCATGAAGTTGACCTTCCCCACCAATATTGTAGGGGATTTAAAGCAAATCCAACAGAAAGATTCTCAGGAATCTGAATAGGCAGAGAGAGCTGAAAAACTTTTCTTTCCAGACGTAATCCAACCCTGTATCTTTAAAACTTATTTTCCAGTCTATTGAGAACCTGCCCAGTGTATTTGGAAGCAACCCTAAAGCCCACATTGCAGCCAAGACAGTATTCCATTTGGCCCATCGTCATGGCGACATCCTTCGGGAAGGCTGGAAGAATATCATGGAGGCCATGCTGCAGCTCTTCCGAGCCCAACTTTTACCCAAGGCTATGGTGGAGGTAATTCTTGATAGAACGCTCAGCATTAACAAGGCAAAGGCCTAGCCTTCTGTGCTGTGGATAGGATAGCACTACACCTGATGCTAGCCAGTGCTCACTAAGAGCACCTCAAATGTGATGCTACAGACAGAAGTTATAAAAGAAGGCTGGTAGAAGTCACAGTCTCTCACCTCTTAGAGGGGACACAGTAGTGTATGGAGTGTCTACAGGAAGAAATCCAGAGAACTTTGCTTGGCCAGGAAGCACAGGAATGCAAATGATATACACAAAGAAACAATCTTTTATTTTTTTGAGACAAGGGTTCACTAAGTTGACTAGGTTGGCCTTGAACTTGCTCTGTAGCTCTTGTCTCAGCCTCCTTGGTATTGAGACTCCAGGCCTGTTCCACCTGGCCAGATAATTTCTTTTAATTATTTTTTTAGATTTATATATATTTGGGCATTTCACACAGTCAGGGACGATGTGCATACCTAGTACCAATGGAGGCTAGAGGAGAGCATCAGATCCCCTGGAACTGGAGTTCAGATGATTGTAATCCACCATGTGGGTGCTGGTCCTCTGCAATAGTAACAAGTACTCTTAATCACTGAGCCATCTTCCACACCCTAGAAAAAATTACTCTTGCTCTACTTTTTTCCAGGTAGAAGATTTTGTGGATCCCAATGGCAAGATCTCTCTACAGCGAGAGGAGACACCGTCTAACCGGTAAGGCCAGACCAGTGGCTGAGAGCGTAGGGAGAGGAAGTAGTCAGAATGGTGGCGCACGCCTTTAATCCCAGCGCTTGGGAGGCAGAGGCAGGCGGATTTCTGAGTTCCAGGACAGCCCGGTCTACAGAGTGAGTTCCAGGACAGCCAGGACTACACAGAGAAACCCTGTCTCGAAAAACCAGGGGAAAAAAAAAAAAAAGAATGTTGGTGCTCACTAGGACACATATCCTTTTCCTACAGAGGAGAGTCAACAGTCCTTAGCTTTGTAAGCTGGCTGACATTAAGCGGTCCTGAGCAGTCGAGTGTACGGGGCCCATCTACAGAGAACCAAGAGGCCAAGAGAGTGGCCTTGGACTGTATCAAGGTAATTGCCTGTCCGTCTCTCATGGGAGTTCCTAAGAAGATGTGACCCTGTGAGCTGAAGAGTGTGATCATCTAGGAATTGTGGCAAGGACAGTTCTGCCCTCTCCTCCTGGCCATTAGAAATTCTCTTCCTTTGTTATAGATCCCTCTTTCTTGTGTCCTTCTAGCAATGTGACCCAGAAAAAATGATCACAGAAAGCAAGTTCCTCCAGCTGGAGTCACTGCAGGAGCTTATGAAGGTACAAATGAAGAACTCTGAGAAAGGCACCGGGGTGGAGGGTGGGGGTGCGGCCTTCAGTTCTACTGGGACAGAGCCGGTGGCTGCTTTCCATTCCTACTTTACTTTCCATTCCTACTTTCCCTGCTGCTGTCTTCTAGGCACTGGTCTCGGTGACACCAGATGAAGAGACATATGACGAAGAAGATGCTGCATTCTGTCTGGAGATGCTGCTAAGGATCGTGTTAGAGAACAGGTAGGAGGGACAGGTCAGAGCAGTCTTTACAGACTCCATCCTGAGCTTGTACCGAAAGGCTGGAAGCCATCTTGCTAAGTGGGAGCGAGAAACAAGGGAAGCTCTGAGCAGAGATGGGGAGCTTGTGCTTGACTGCATAAGGCAGAGTACCCGTGAGTTGTGAAAGGCCGAGCAGACTTTTGGCTCAGTGGCTTGTCCAGTTGCGACTGTCCTTACCCTTTATGATTTTAGGGACCGTGTGGGCTGTGTATGGCAGACTGTTCGAGATCATCTGTACCACCTGTGTGTTCAGGCACATGATTTCTGCTTCCTCGTGGAGCGAGCAGTGGTAGGGCTGCTACGCCTAGCCATCCGGCTGCTCCGGAGAGAAGAGATTAGTGGCCAGGTAAGCAGTGCATGTAGGAAGCTGGGCACGTACACAGGGGACTAATGCCACAGTAGCAACTGTGGACATTTAGTGTAATGTAACTTTAGCCCAGTGACTGAGTCAGGGCCAGTACAATCTAACAGTGGCACTGAGGGTAGCCTGGAATGGTCTTAGACATTAAGCTAGTAGCACCTACCTATGCTCTTTGAAGTCTACATATAGGATTGGGCTACTGCTTATTCTTATAGTTAGAACCCTAAGGGTAAGATCTCAGGGTTCAAGTATAGAAAATAAGCACTGAATGACAATTAGGTTCAAAAGTCACGAGACTTAAGACATGCACAAAAGCTATATTTCTAAATGATATGATAATATGATAATTGTTAAAATTAACAGTTGTAGTTTCAGGGCTGAAGAGATGACTCAGCCATTTATACCACTTGCTTTTCTTGATAAAAACCCAGGTTCAGTTCCCAGCACCCACATGGTGGCTCCAACTGTCCACACTTTTGTTCCAGTGGAAACAATGCCCTCTTCTGACCCTGCAGCTTCCAGGCGTGCATATGTTGCATATACATACATGTGGGCTAAACACATAAAGGAAGGAGACTGGGCATGGTGGCACACTCTTTAATCCTAACACTTAGAAGGCGGAGAGAGGCAGGTGGAGCTCTGCGAGGTGAGTCTGGTTTACAGAGCGAGTTTCAGTACATCCAGGACTGAACAAAAAAATCCTGTTTGGGGTTTAAAAAAAAGAGGAGGAAGATGAAGATACAGTTTAGCCAGACAGGGTGGTGCATTCCAGCACCAAAGAGGCAGAGGCAGCCACAGCCAGATCTCTGGATATGAGGCTAGCTAGAGTCACATAGTGAGACCCTGCCTTTAAAAAGAGCAATTCTAGGCTGGGCCTGGTGGCACACGCCTTTAGTCCCAGCAGTCAGGAGACAGAGGCAAGTGGATCGCTCTGATTTCAAGACTAGCCTGATCTACAAAGTCAGGGCTGTTACACAAAGAAATCCTGTCTCAAAAAAAAGTATATATGTGTGTGTGTGTGTGTGTATATATATATATATATATATATATATACACACACACACATACATATGTGTATATACATATATGTGTGTGTGTATATATACCTATATAATGTGTGTGTGTGTGTGTGTGTGTGTGTGTGTGTGTGTGTATACACACACAAACCACCTAGCATTGTGGTACACAATTTTAATTGCAAAGCAGGACAGCAAGGACCATGTACAGATATTCTGGCACAATAATAAATAAATAAATAAATAAATAAATAAATAAATAAATAAATAAATAGAGCTGCAATTCCGTACTAGATACTCAGGCATGGTGACTCACTTGTATAGTAACAGCATTCAGGAGACGGAGACAGACAGATCACCAGGAGAGCATGACCAACCTGGGATACTTCATAAGTTCTAAGATAACCAGAGCTACAGAGGAGACCCTGTCTCAAAAAAAGAAAAGGCCAGACTTGTTGACACAAGTTTATTTCTTTGTTGTTTTGTTTGTTTGTTTCAGGACAGGATCTCACTATGTACCTCTGGCTGTCTCAGAACTCACCATGTAGACTAGGCCAGCCTCGAACTTACAGAAATCCTGGGAGCACAGATTTTTAACCCTTGCAGTAGGGAGGTGGAGGCAGAATCAAATTAGGAGTTCAAAGCAATCCTCAGCTCCATAGTCAATTCAAGGGCAGAGGTGGTAATAAACACCTTTAACTCAGGAGGGAGAGGAAGGATCATTGTGAGTTTGGGGTCAGCCTGGTCTACTGAGTTCCAGGACAGCCAAGACTATACAGAAAGAAAGAGAGAAAGAAAGAAAGAGAGAAAGAAAGGAAGAAAGAAAGAGAGAGAGAGAGAGAGAGAGAGAGAGAGAGAGAAAGAAAGAAAGAAAGAGAAAATAAATCCTGTCTTGGGGGGAAAAAAAGACCTGTCTCAAACAAACAAATGCAATACCACTTACAAGTCCTCCAAATAAAGTGAGATTCTTAGACCCTTTCAGAACATATAGATACCATCTATATACTAAAACTAGAAAATGCAGTGGGGCATGGTGACAAGGGCCTTTAATCCCAGGACTCAGGAAGCAGAGATAGCAGATCTCTGCAAATTCCAGGCCAGCTAGGGCTACATAGTGAGACCCTGGCTTACAAATAAATAACAAAATGTTAACCAAAGACCCCTAAATCAAGAGGCCATATCATGGATTAGATGACTCAACACAATTAACACGTCAGTTCTTCCTTCAATCAATACATAAGTGTAAAGCTCTGTATAAATGTCCCAGCAAAGATTTTGGGGACATAGAAAGCTTATTCTAAAATAGAATGAAAGGCATAGACCCTACAATAGCCAAACATTTTGACAAAGAATGAAATGGGAATAATATTCTACTTTGTTTCTTATGTTATATTTGTAATTTTTGCATGGATGAATAAGTAGCTGTGTGCCATAGCTGTACATGTGGAAGGCAGAAAAAGCTTGCAGTCCTGGGATCTGAATTTAAGTTATTAGGCTTGGCAGCAAGTGCCTTAACCTGCTTAGCCATCTCACCAGCCTGAGTGTTTGTTATTGGTCAGGTTTGTTGTTGTTTTTGAAACAGTCTACTCTGTAGCCCTGACCTGATTGGTTGTTTTGACTGAGGGTCTAATGTGTACCTCAAGATAGCCTCATAATCTTCCTGCCTTTGCCTCCCTAAACTGGGATTACAGTTGTACACCTTCTACTCTGCCAGTCTAGCCAATATTAAACTTCATGGTAGTCACGGTCATGTAGGACCGGGGCCAGAGAGATTCCTCCAAGGCTGAAAGTGCTGGTTCCTCTACCAATGGTTCCTCTACCAATGGGCGCTGGTTGACCTTCAGCACACGTGCTGTAGCTGTCAACCCTCTGGACTCCCAATGCCAGGCATCTGGTGCCCTCTTCTGGTCTCCGTGAATACTGCATTGGTGCACAGACAGTCCATACATACAGGCAAAACACCCAGACATATAATAAATAATTTTAAAAATTATATAGTATTGATAAATAAAATAAAGGAAGGAAGGAAAGAAGGAAGGAAGCTATTGAACAAAATAGATGATCCAAAAATAGGCCCACACAAATATGTTCAACTGAATGGTTTTTGGTTGTTGTTTTACTTTGAGTGTGGTGATTTTAATAAGAATGACCCCCATAGTCTCTTGTATTTGAATGCTTGGCCATAGGGAGTGGCACTGTTAGGAGGTGTGGCCTTGTTGGAATATGTTGGAAGAGGTGTGTCACTAGGGGGTGGTTTTGAAGTCTTAGAAGCTCAGGCCAGTTCGCTTCCTGCTGCCTGCCTATCTCCATGTAGAACTCTCAGCTCCTTTCCAGCCCCATGCCTGCCTGCATGCTGCCATGATTCCTGCCATGATGATAATGGACCAAACCTCTGAAACTGTAAGCCAGCCCCAGTGAAATGTTTTTCTTTATAAGAGTTGGCATGGTTATAGTGTCTCTTCATAGCAATAAAACCTTAACTAAATGTTTTATTTTGAGATTTTTTTTAAGGTCTTTTTATGTAGCCCAGGTGTTTCATCTTCTTGTCTCAGTCTCCCAAGTGAACTTTGACTCAAACCTTTATCTTGCAAAAAAATTAAACTTAAATAATGAAGGGGCTGGAGCGATGGCTCAGTAGTAGAGAACACTGGCTGTCTTGCAAAGCACATGGGTTGGTTCCCAGTACCATACAGTGTCTCACAACCATCTGTAACTCCAGTTCCAGAGGATACAGTCCCTTCTGAACTCTGTGGGCAGTAAGCATGTACATGGTACACATAACATACATGCAGGCAAAACACTCATACATAAAAATAAATCTAAAACATTAAACATATATTATAAAACCTTTATACACTTAAGAGAAAAATCTTAGGCTCTAAAACTTAAGATTGCTAATGTGGTTTATAAGTTTATTACATACTTCATTTTCTTTTTAAAAAATCAAAAGCTACCAGGCAGTGGTGGCACACACTTGGGAGCACTTGGGAGGCAGAGGCAGATAAATCTCTGAGTTGTAGGCCAGCCTGGTCTACAAGAGTGAGTGCCAGGACAGCCAGGACTATACTCAGAAACCCTGTCTAAAGAAAGAAAGAAAAGCAATAACAGCAACAACAACAAAATTAAAAGCCTGAACACAGATACCCCACCAGCAGGGAGGGGTTTGAGCTCTTATCTCTCACTTTAGACCTGATCACAGTCTAATACAAGCTTATTTGGGGAAGCTGACGAGATGGCTCAGTGATTAGAGCACTGGCTTCTCTTCCAGAGGTCCTGAGTTCAATTCTCTGCACCTCCATGGTGGCTCACAACCATCTATAATGGGATCTGACTCCCTCTCTGTTCTGGCTTGCATGAAGACAGAGTACTCATATATACTAAATAAATAAACAGATCTTTTAAAAAACCAGGCTGATTTTGCTTCTGTGTGTGATCCTAAGTTAGTGTTTTCCCTCAAGTGTTTGCACACCAGCTACAAAGTGAAGCTGCTAAGGGTGTATACAGATCGATGAGCTCTCCTGTTCTCTGTACAAGCATCTATCACTGCACAAGCTTCTGAAGGGACTGCAAAGCCTTGACAGTAGC
The DNA here is from genome assembly GCA_030674055.1 of Rhabdomys pumilio. Lineage (NCBI taxonomy): Eukaryota > Metazoa > Chordata > Mammalia > Rodentia > Muridae > Rhabdomys > Rhabdomys pumilio. The sequence continues at coordinate 172,004,544 of JANHMN010000003.1, forward strand.
AGGGAGCAAAGAACACCTACAGAGAGATGAGGACGCCAGCCCCACCGGCCTCACCAGCCCCACCGGCCTCACCAGCCCCAGCGGCCTCACCAGCCCCAGCAGCACATGGTGGCTACTGCTGGTTGTGACTGGCACATCTCCTACAGACTAGGTCTGTGAGGGCATGGCACATGAACTGACTGAAGACTTACTTAGCTAGTTAGGTTTCAGTTTTTATTTTTATTTTCCTGAAACAGGGTCTCACTGGATAACCCTGGCTGGCCTAGACTTACTGTGTAGATCAGGCTGGACTCAATTTCATGTAGAAATTTGCCTGTCTTTGCCTCCCAAGTGCTGAATTTAAAGGTGTGTGCTCTCACCCACCATGTCCACTCCAATATGTTTTTTTAATTTGATATTAAAAGCACAGTCCATAAGAGGAAGGATTGATAAATTAGACTTCTTTAATGCTCAAAACATTCAACGTATGAAAGCTTATTTGAGAAAGATAAAAAGATAGAGCAATAGAAAATGTTTGCAAGTCATATATTTGAGAAATACAAACAGGTAAAAGTTAGAAACAGATATTTCACAGATAATATCCAAGTGGCCAGTAAACATATGGGGTAGCATTAGCCTTTAGGAAAATGCAAAAATAACACACCAGAATAGCTAAAATTAAAAGTGATAATACCAAATGCTGGCAAGGATACAGAGAAACTAGATTATTCATATATTTCTGGTGGGAATAAAAACATAACTACTCTATTGGTACTTCATTATAAAGCTAAATATTCACATACCGCACAATCCAGCAGATAGAATTTTGGGCGTTTATCCCAGAAAAAAATTAAGGTTTATGTTAGCTTTAAAATGTGTATATAAATATTCGCTGAAGCTGTATTCATCAAAGCCAAAGGCTGGAGTCAGCCCTGATGACTTCCAATAAGAGAATAAACTATTGTACACACGTACCATGGAGTACTGTTCAGCCACTTAAAGCAACAGAGCCGATGTGTAAAGACATGGGTAGATCTCTAGATGGGAATTCAGTCTCAAGAAATAGATAATTGCATGTATAACATTTTGGGATTCACAGAGTTTTAGAAGTTGAGGAGAAGTTGCTAAGGGCTAGGAGTGGGACAGGAGGACATCGTTAGGAAAGTGCTGTCAGGTGGCAGCATGAATCTCAAGTGTTGAGGACTGTGGATAGACAACTACACACCGCTGACAAAATTGTGTAGAGCTCGGTACACACACACACATGAATTCACGTAGAATTAGGGAGTACCTATGAAAACCAGTGCGTTAGAGTGAGGCCTGTCTTTGCTGCCATGTTATACTTAGTTCTGCATCATATTGCTTTAGGGATAAACTGGGGAGTACATAAGGAACCTCTTTATGTGTTGTCATAACTATACCGACATAAAGAAAGTGAAGCATAGCCAAAGATGAAGTTAGCTGCAGAGCGCTTACCTAACACACACGAGGCCCTGGGTTCCATTGCTAGTACTCCAAAACAAGAGAAGCCAAGGCCAGACCAGGAACAACTGAGGCCAAGGCAAACTCTCCTCACTAGTCTAAATGGCTAATGGAAATGACGAAGGGGGAGACTGTATCTATGTCCATCCCACTTCCTACTCCCAACCCTACCTAGGTCCTGCTCTCTCTGCGCATCTTGTTGCTGATGAAGCCCAGCGTGCTGTCCAGAGCCAGCCACCAGGTTGCATATGGGCTGCATGAACTCCTCAAGACCAATGCTGCCAACATCCACTCGGGTGATGACTGGGCCACCCTCTTCACCTTGCTGGAGTGCATTGGCTCAGGCGTGAAGCCTCCAGATGCTCTACAAGCCACAGCCAGGGCTGACGCTCCTGATGCTGGTATGCCCTTTCCCAGGGAATAAGCAGTTAGGACCTAGCAGCTGCTATGGGAGAACAGGACATAGGTCGTTACCGCTCAGCAAACTGAACACCTGGTCTGTGCCACCTGCCTCTTGATCTTCCCGTGCCTGTTGGCTCCCCCACAGGCTAGGTAGCATAAAGGCAGGGAGGCAGTGCAGGAGGGCTAGTAAGCCAAATTTCTACTGTCATGAAGACCATGTTACAGAAGTGTATGTGCTTACATCACCACCTTTCCCTAACAGCTGCTACTAGTTGCTATCAGAAGCCCAAATTTGCTTCTTGCTTTATTTGATAAGGAAAAATGTTGTCCAGGCCTCAACCTTTTGGTGATCGGGCCAGAGTAAGCCAGACATGAGAGAAGAGGCTAGGCCTCAGCACCTTTCTTCTGAGTCTGTTGTCCTGTTACATGTCCCATCTCAGCTCTTACTCTGCCTTTTCCCTGCCTGATTCAGGAGCACAGTCAGACAGTGAGCTCCCATCCTACCATCAAAATGATGTCAGCCTGGACCGAGGGTACACTTCTGACTCAGAAGTCTACACTGACCATGGCAGGCCTGGCAAGATACACCGGTCAGCCACAGATGCTGACATGGTCAACAGTGGTTGGTTAGTGGTGAGTCTACTACCATCCTGGGCTTATCAAAACAAACATTCTTAGTTCTCAGAGACGATGTCTGGCATAGAATGGGGCCCCAGCTTATATTCTATGTATTTTATAGGTGGGGAAGGATGACATTGACAACTCCAAACCAGGGGCAGGGCTCAGCAGGCCAGGCCCTTCACCCCTGGTCAATCAGTACAGCCTTACAGTGGGCCTGGACCTGGGACCACACGACACAAAGTCCCTGCTTAAGTGTGTGGAGTCGCTGTCCTTCATTGTTCGGGATGCTGCTCACATCACCCCTGACAACTTTGAGCTTTGTGTCAAGACTCTGCGCATCTTTGTAGAAGCCAGTCTGAATGGTGGTACGTTACCTATTGAAGGGCCAGTTGGGGAGTGGGTCAAGTGGAGAGGGGAGGAAGGCTGGGTGTCTTTTCCCTAAGACTGTGGGAATGTGACCTTAGTCTGGCTCTGTTCAGGGTGCAAGTCCCAGGATAAACGCAGCAAGAGTCATAAATATGACAGCAAAGGGAACCGCTTCAAGAAGAAACCCAAAGAGGGCTCCATGCTTCGGCGGCCCCGGGCATCCAACCAGCATGCCCCCCGGGGTGGACACAGTGATGAAGAGGAGGATGAAGGCGTGCCTGCCAGCTACCATACGGTGTCTTTACAGGTCAGTCAGGACGTAAGTATGGCACCCTTTACTTCTTCTCCTGTACCTGAGACTCAGAACTTGGGTGGAACCAGGGAAAGTCAGAACTCAGAAGAAATATCCACTGTATACTGCCCACTCCCTCAACCCCCTCCTCCACAAGGTTCCCTTATCTGAAACCAGCTCTAAGTCTTTGCTTATAGCGTGTCTGTTTGGAGACAGGATCTCACTATGTGGCTCTAGTTCATCTGGAACTCCCTGCGTAGACCAGGCTGGCCTCAAACTCACAGAGATCTACTTGCCTCTGCCTCCCGAGTATCAGAATTAAAGGTGTGCAACATCATGCCTGGCATTAAATTAAATTAAATTAAATTAAATTAAATTAAATTATTGGGCTCAGGATGTGTCTCAGTGTTAGAGCTCCTGCCTAGCATGTGTAAGACCCTGAGTTCAATTCCTAGTACATACATATATACTTAAAGACGTCTCCGCTTACTTTATGTGATATATGTGCATGATACAAAATTCAGAAAATATAAAAGGATAGACTGATAAATTGAGTTTCCATTCATTCCTGTATCCAGCCACTGAGTTCCCCTCACAAGAGGCAGCTATATCGCTAGCATTTTGTCTCTCCTTCTATAGTTAAGTGTCTGTTCAGGCTGATTGTAGCTGACTAGATAAATGGAGAAACAGTTAGTTGCCTTTCAGAGTAGCCTTAGAAAGATGATGAAAGGGCAGGAGAGCTAGCCCAGCAGTTAGGAGTGCTTACTACACTTGAGGAGGGTGGATGACCCAGCTTCAGTTTCCTAGCAACCACAGCAGGTAGCTATAGCTGCTTATAACTCCAGTTCTAGGGACTATAATGTTCTCTGATCTCTGCAGGCACCTGTGTATACACAGTATACCTGAAGTCGCTTGGGTGCACACACATACACATAAATTTCTAAGAATAAGTTAATCTGGGGGCTGGAGAGATGTCTCTGCAGTTAGGAGCACTGACTGCTTTCCAGAGGACCTAGGTTCTATGGCGCTAAGTTCAGGGCCTCTGATGCCTTCTACTGGCCTCTGTAGGCACTCATGTACATGGTGCACAGACATACATGCAGGTAAAATACCCAGGATAAAATAAAAATAATGAAGTCTTTTTAAAAATAGAATAAATACACTCAGGAGGCAGAGGCAGGTGGATCTCTGAGTTCAAGGCCAGCCTGGTCTACAGAGTGAGTTCCCAGATAGCCAGGGCTACACAGAGAAACCATGTCTTTTAAAAAAAAATTAACCAATTATTTTTAAAAAAAGAAAACTGAAATAAAAAAAAGAATGTGTTAAATCTGGCCAGACTCTGTTGCCTGTGGAAGGCTTTGCTTTGTTTTTAATTTTATGTATCATTGTGTGTGAGCATATGCATACTCACATGCACCTGAAGTGTGAACGTCAGGACAGTTTTGTGAGCGTTCTCTCCGACCTCTGTCCCAGCTCCAGGCTTGAACTCGGGTTGCCAGGCTTGCATGCAAGGGCTGCTGAGCATCTCACGAGCCCTGTTTGCTTTTTTGTAAAATGAGATTAGCAAGGCAGCTGCGGCAATTCAGAAGATGACTCTGGTGGGTAAAGGTGCTCACTGACGAGCCCACAGTGGGAGGAGAGAGCCAGTTCCTGCACACACACGTGTGGCACACACACAAAAGCAAAATAAGTATTTTGGTTTTAGTTATAATGAGATTGACAAAATAACTGTATCAGCAGGTGTGAAATAGGATTCGAAGTGTCTTTCTCAGAGGCAGAGATGGCTCAGCAGTTAAGAGCCCTGGATGCTTTCCCAGAGGACCTGGGTTCTATTCCCAGTACCCACATGGCAGTTGACAGTCCCAGGGGGTCCAGTCCCTCTTCTGGCCTCCACAGGCACAGCAGACTCAGGATGCACAAACAAAACACCGTACACATAAAAAATAAATTTAATTAAAAAAAAATAGAAAGTACCTTTCTCAAAGCGATCTCATGGTATTGTCTCCGTGCACATGTCTTTTAAAGTGTTCTCTGCTGTAAGTAACTCTTGGTGTCTTTGAGAAACTGCTACGACAGAAGAGTGAGCTCCAGTTGAAGAGAGGGGTTGGTGAGGGCTGGGTAGAGCACAGCTGTGCTGAGGGCCTTTGAAGACTCAGGCAGGGGTAGCAGAGGAGGGAGGAAAAGGACTGAGCAACCTTATTCACATCCGGCACTTTCTGATCCCAGTTGCTGGACCTGATGCACACCCTGCACACACGGGCAGCCTCCATCTACAGTTCATGGGCAGAGGAGCAGCGCCACCTGGAGACAGCGGGCCAGAAGATTGAGGCTGACTCACGCACCCTCTGGGCCCACTGCTGGTGCCCTTTATTACAAGGTGAATAAACCTGGGGAAGTATGCAGGGGGAGCACCAGGCCAAATGCCTGGAAGATCCTGACCCTGCTCTCACTCTCAGGTATCGCCTGCTTATGCTGTGACGCCCGGCGCCAGGTGCGGATGCAGGCCCTGACGTATCTGCAGCGAGCCCTTCTGGTACATGACCTACAAAAGCTAGATGCCCTGGAATGGGAGTCCTGTTTTAACAAGGTAGGACTTCTTACTGCTCTTAAGAGAGAGTTCAGATCACAAGGCAGCAGAAAGAGTCAGAAAACCTAAAGAGTTCCTGCCATCCACCTGCATCAGATCTTCTCTGCTGTCCTGTGCCCATTGGCCCAGGCCCAACTGACTGGACTAATGTGACATTGGATATTTACCTACTAGGTGCTGTTTCCTCTACTGACAAAGCTTTTAGAAAATATCAGCCCTGCGGATGTGGGTGGGATGGAGGAGACCCGGATGCGGGCTTCCACACTGCTCTCAAAGGTACTGCTCACCACATTGCCTGCACCTACTCAGCCCATCCCTGCCTTTTTCACAGAGAAAAGCCAGGTCTTCTCCTGGGGTCCAAAGATGAAATGTAAGTGCTCAGAACTGCCAGCTTTAGAGACAGCCCAGGGATTCAGGAGGGTTCTGGACTTCAGAGTAATCTCTGATTGAATACTTGCAAGACAGGGCCAGCTTCTCTCCGCTTCAGAGACAGCTGCAGAAGGTTCCTCCACTACCCTGGGCTAAAAGCAGCTGGCTGGTGGGTTCTAGGTCTTCCTGCAGCACCTGTCCCCACTGTTGTCGCTGTCCACCTTTGCTGCCCTGTGGCTCACCATCCTGGACTTCATGGACAAGTACATGCATGCAGGTTCCAGTGATTTGCTGGTATGTTGTGCCTTCACCCAGTTCCCACTGACTATTTCCTCTTCCACACGCTGGGAAGACTTGCTGTTGGCCCTTTGCTGGCTGCCTCTGTGCTAGCTGTGCTCCTCTCATGGTCCTGTTACTGCTTGTAGTCGGAAGCTATCCCCGAGTCTCTGAAGAACATGCTCCTGGTGATGGACACAGCAGAGATTTTCCACAGTGCAGATGCAAGAGGAGGTGGCCCCTCTGCACTCTGGGAGATTACCTGGGAGCGCATCGACTGCTTCTTACCACACTTACGTGACGAGCTCTTCAAGCAAACTGTCATCCAGGGTAGGGGCCTGGTCTCAACTTGCTCCATTCACTGGAGGGTGGACAGAGTGACGATTTCCCACTCGTCATGGCAGTACAGGCCTGTAGTTCCCAGTATTTAGGAGGTGAATGTAGGACAATACAGACTTAGGCTATCTCTGGGTACACTGTGAATGTGAGGCTAGCCTTGATTACTCTGAGACACTGTCTCAGAAAGGTGGAAAACTGAAGCCTGGTGGGTAGCCAGGATCCTGTAGGAAAGAAACGCTAAGAGTTGTCGTCTGGATTCTCTGCCTCAGACCCCATGTCCACGGAACCTCACAGTCAAAAGCCTCTGGCCTCAACTCACCTGACTCCTGCTGCTGGTGACCCCAGGATGCCTGGCCATCCACCTCCCCCAGAGATGCCCTCAGAAGTGGGGGCTTGTGGTGAGTTTCTCAGAGCTGGCCATTTGGAACAAGCCTAAGCACTGCTCGGTGTAGTTTGGGATTACTGCCAAGAGGGGGCTGGGAGACTGGGAAGGAAGGAGTCACAGTGAGACACCTGTTTGCATGCTCTTCCTGTGGGAAATAGCAGGACCAAATACACTCTGATGAGATAGATACCTGCCTAAGGTTTCAGGCTTGGAGAGAGGACTGAGTCAGGGCCTGTAGTGAATATACAAAGGCTGCCTATCAGGGATGCAGGAAACATCCAGACCAAAAGTAACCTGATTAAGGAGAACTGTGAAGGAGGTAAGATGTAGAGACAAGGCACCTAAGTACTAAAATGAGTTTGTTTTTATGCTGACAGATGAATGCATTTTGTTATACCTTTATTGTTTGAGTTTGTATTTAGAGGTAAAATAAAAACTTAAGCTTTATTTTTTTATTTATATTTTAATTTATTTTTCTACATGACATGAATTTTAAGAGGAAGCTTCTAACATTATAGCCTGAGAGAGGAATAGGGAGGAGCATAGATTTGGTAAGTCCACTAAGAAGCTTGAGAGTTGTCTCATGCCAACCGGAAGGCTGACTGCAACCACTGTTGCTCTCTTTACAGACTCAGAGAAGCCCGAGAGTACGCGAGCTCCCAGCAGCAACTGCCCTGGATCACCAGTGGCCTCTACCCCCAGCAAACTGAGTCCTGCCCCAGAGGGACCTCCCACACTGGCCCAGCCCCCACTAATCCTGCAACCCTTGACCTCCCCACTGCAGGTGGGGGTACCACCCATGACTCTGCCCATCATCCTCAACCCTGCACTCATTGAGGCCACCTCTCCAGTGCCTCTCTTAGCCGCACCCCGCCCTACAGACCCCATCCCCACCTCTGAGGTCAACTAAGGCAGGTCCCTCAGAGATCAGGACCATTCCTTCCTATCAGGCATTCAAGGCCCGGCTTCCAGTCTCAGGGGCCACAGAAATCTTCAGGCCCAAAGCAAGCTGCTGTTGCTACTACTTGCTGGGGGAAATGACAACTTTTATAGTCCCTGCTGAGATCCACTCCAGGCTGCGAGACTCTTCCTCTGCTGTTCATTCCTGGGCTTCCAAGCTGAGAGTGGATGCAGGCAGAACCTGTAGCCTCTGCCTCCAGCCTGGCAGCCCTGGGGAGGCATAGAGCCAACCCTGCTGTGCCAACCCTGCAGTGCCTGCCTTGTGCCCCCTGCCAGGTTGGGCATTAGGAGCCAAGCCCAACCAGTCTGCACTTTGTTCCTCTCCCTGTCCAGTCACCCCAGCCCTGGGCCACCTCCTCCAGTTCTTCTTCCTTCCTTCCTTCCTTAAACAGTTGGTCAGTCTCAGTTTGGAGTTGCTTGGCACCATGGAGGGTGGACAGGTAGGACTCGATGGGGGAATCTACCCACAGGAGCATGTACATATGGAAAATGATAACAGTGGACTTTTTATGATATAATAAATGTCTTAGTACCAACTCATTTCTTACCCCTCTAGTTTTCTTTTGCGTTTGTGTCAGGTACTGTGTTACTGGGATATCCTGTCCAAGGCTTGCTTGGGCCTTGGAGAAACAGGTAAAGTGAAGCAGAGCCTATCACCAATGAGGCCTGACCCACCTGACTGCAGCCATCAGCCAGAGGTTCCTCCCTCCCCACTGCCGTAAAGGAGCTATGTCAGGGGCTTAGGCAGTTTCATAACTACTTCAAGAGAGACACTAAGAAAGTCTGCCTGGGTCATGGAGCAGGTAACAGTGGCCCACAAGTTGTCTTTCTGGTGAGCCTCATGACATGAGAGTACTGAGGGTTGTCAGGTAGGGCAGGTGCAGAGACATCTTGCTCATGGCTGCAGTCGTGTATTTCTGGGCGTAGGCTATCAGTCTGACCCCAGACAAGTTGGACCCTGCCCCACAACCTCCACTACCATCCGCCCCAGACACTCCAGTGTGACTGAAAAACCAAGGCACAGGGTTGGGATTCAGGGGATGGCAGCGTGCCTCAGACAGAGCTTACTTGGTTGCCTGACTTTCTTGGGTTCCCTCTCCACCCAGTCCTGGGGAGCAGGAGTCTGGGACCTTGACTGATCAGCTAACCTTGTTCTTGTAGCACCTGAGGCTTTCCACATGGCATTGATGCCCAGCTGTCCATACACTACCTTGGCTTCCCTTTGCTTGGCACTTGCACATTTCCAGAACTTGGAGCCTATAACTATCTCAGGCATAGAAAAGAGCACTTGAGAAATGGGACCCACCTTCTGTGAGGGAATAGTCGTTAAACCTCAACTAGTCTATCTTCTTCTCATCCAAGTCCACACCAGGCCAAATTTCCACAAGAATCGGAAGCCTTGCCCAACCCTGCCCCTGAGAAAATCAGGAGCAAGTACTCTGTGATGTAGAAAAGCCAGAGTCTACAGCCAGCCGGGTGCCGGGGCCCTCACCTCAGCCGCAGCATCTCTGCTCCCTTCTGAGCCCCGTGAAAGCGCCCTGTTTCCCTGTGGGGAGAGCACTGTCATTAGAGCATAGGCATTCATTTCTGTTGAGTGCTGGAAGACAGAAGCCAAGGAGAAGCAGAACCGTTGAGTTCTCGGAACAGAGGTTCTCACCTTTCCTACTGCTGCAACCCTTCCTCATGTTGTAGTGGCCCCAACCATAAAGAATGCTTGTAGCTACTTCATAACTGTAGATATGCTACTGATACGAATCATAATGTAACTAGTTTTAGAGAGAGAGGGTTGCCAAGTGGGTTGCAACCCACAGGTTGAGAACCCTTCTCCTCCTAGAGCCAAGGATGGTCCTGTCAAGCAGTCAATCATCTGTACTTTGAAATCGTCTTTTCTGTTTCTGAGGCATTGATTTTTCTTGGTTCTCATCCATCCCGCTGGCCATGTGCCCTTTTCTGTTCCCTTTATTGACTCATCCCCACAGCCTCTGAACATTTGAGCAGCCAGAGCATAGTCCTCAGCTCACTAGTCTGTTTTCTGTTCTCTCTGGCTGGTGCCATCCTCTGGCAAAGCCTCAAATACCATCCATTGCATTGACTGCACCCAGCTTCAACTTTCCAAGGCTACTAATGTCTAACTCAGAGTCACTCTCCTGCCCTTCAGCTCCTACACTTGAATGACAATCACAGGCATTTATTTCAAGTTACCAATGTTAAGGCAGAAATTCCTTTTTTTCTAAAAAGATATGTTTATTTTTATGTATATATGTGTTTTGCCCAAATATATGTCTGCCTATGTAGCATGTCTATATCTGTTGCCCAGAGGCCAGAAGAGGGTGTCAGATACCCTGGAACTGGCATAAAGTGTCACATGTAAACTCTCGTGTGGGTACTGGGAATTGAACCTGGGCCTCTGTAGTGCGTTTAACCACTGAGCCATCTCTCTAGCTGCTATGGCAGAAGTTCTTAATTACCCCCTTGCAAATCGGCTCCTCCCTAAGCCTGCCCAGTGTCTCCGGAAGACAGTTCTATCCTTTCAAGTTTTTAATCCTAAAACCCTCTCACCAAGTGTGGTGTCTTATGCCCATAATCAATGCCAGCACTTTAGAGGCTGAGGCAAGAGACTTACTGCAAACATAAGACCATCTTGGGCTAGAGTAGGAGACCCTGCCTCAAAACAATAAAATAAAAACAAAAACTCACTTCTTGCATCCTATAGCCAATCCTCGGAAGATCTTGATGCCACCCACAGTGGGACCGCATCTCCCACCCTTACCTTCTACTTCAAGCCCAAACTTCACTTACAGGACCCTGGCCTCCCCCTTTGTCTTTGCTTGATATGCCATGCATTCTGTTTAACCTAAGGCATTTTCATCCCATTGCCTATCCTGTTTAGAACAAAATGCCTCCTGAACCCTGACCCCTGATCCCTGCACCTTGCCCCTGCCCCTGCCCCCTGCATCTTGCCCCCTTTGGAGACAGAGTCCTGGAAATTGAACTCAGAGCCTTGTCCATGCTAGGGAAACGTTCTACTTCTAATCTACAGCCCCACCCCAAAGCCCTGCTTTATTCCATCTGCACAGGCGCACTGTTCCTTGACTGTGCACACACAATCATGTGGAGGCTTCATGGTGGTCAGCCCTCCCTCTAGATATAACATGTCACACTCCCTAGCCTAGTTCAGGGCACTGCCTTTTCTGTTTGTTTAGTTATTTGTTTGTTTGTTTGAGACAGAGTCTTTCTATACAGTCCTACCTAGCCTCAAACTCAGAGATAAACATGTGTTTGCCTCTGGAATGCTGGGATGAAAGGCATGTGCCACACCGTGCCCAGTCTTGCAGTCACTGTCTAAATGCTACCTGTTCTGAGCAGCTCTCCCTGACTATCTGAGAACCCTGATCATTCCTGTTCAACACCCTGCATACGTCATCTCCTTCAACAATACTTAGAAATAACAGATGTCTACTTGATTTTCATCTGCAAGCAGGGACATTGTTTTTCCAGAGAAAGTCCTCATTGGCAAATGGATGGGCATATTTCTGATGCATCTTCTCTAGACCAGTGTCAGGCGCCATAATGGGACAAGCTGATAACTAGAGGGTGATCTTCCCGAGATGGCTTCGATTATCACACAATCTGTGACAGGTTCATCCTTATTAAGCAATGATGTAAGGGAATTAATTTTAGGAGAGATTCCGCTATTAATATGCTTTTCCTGTTATTATCAAACATATATATCACTAAGTAATAGCCCACACCTTTGGAGCAGATTTCTGCAGATTTATGAAGATGTATTGTCTTGTAGTGATGCTATATAGACAAATAGATGACTTCTTAATGATGATCCTATAAGAATTTCTAAAATTATATCAGTGATTATTAAGCTCTTTTACAGTGGGACTGCTATTAGGTCCCTTTCTGAGGTCAAAACTGCAGTGAGAACTCTGCCAGTCTCCCATGTGTCACCAGTTAATTGCTCTTAGATAGTAACCAGACTTTCTCCGACTCAGAGTGCATTCCTAGAGGTTGTAAAACAATTAACCAAGGGTCATAAAAGGGAACTAACGATTTATTATAGGTGCTAGGACAGAAGATGAAATATTGCCTGGGTTTATCTATACAAAACTTTACTACTAACTTAGTTATGGTTTTCAACTTACAGTGAACTTGTGGAGCTGAGACAGGTGATGGATGTTTAGTAATGGATAATTACTCCTAATGGAAATGCATGTAAACATTCTCTGTTGTAAACTTCTATTTCAATTTATGACTTGATTTTTTTGTGTGAACTTGTGATGAACTTGTAACATATGACCCATGTATTCTGAAAGATGTAAAGTACTGAGGACACAGAGAAGAAAAAGAAGAATTTTTCCCTTTCCCTGCTTAGGATCTTTCTGCTTTCCCTTTAGATAGCTTTCATAGAAAACTTTTTACAACTTAGTAATAAACACTATAATCAATTTTCTAAGTGTCCCTTTTTCTTCCTGTGACTTCCAACTAGCAGGCCAAAAGTTACGCAGTTCCTGCTGAGATAGTTAGTGCAAAGGCAATTTACTTAATCCTTTGCTGTTGGAGGAAGAAGTGTTAAGTGACAGAGACTGCAGTTTCTGGCCTCAGAGGAACACAGAAGGCAGGTCAGCTACAGCAGCACAGTAACTTAGACTTAGATAAGTAAAGTTTGTATGATTATACAACAACCCTAAATATCTCCTAAGACAAAGCCTTACTCTTCGCCGATGCTCTTCCCCCTCCGCTGCCTCAAGAAGAACCAACAAGAAAGAAGATTCCCTGCCAGGACTGGGGCTGCCTCCCTTAGCACCTCCCACCCCTGCAAAGGCGAACCAGACATTACAATGGGGCTGGGTGCAGAAGCAGAAGTCCTTACATTAGAAGTAAGTGGGACATCGGAGACACTTAAGTCCGGAGAGATGAGATGACAGAAACTGACATCTCTGGCCCTATGCACAGAAGGTTGCTAGGGAACTGTTACAAATGCATGTGGGTTCGTTGTACTTGGTCTCTTCTTCGTGCTACATGTCTGGAAGTTTCTGTAATAGAAGGTTTAGGGGTACAAAAGATGACCCAGCAGTTAAGGGTGCTTGCAACTCTTAAAGAAGACCTGAGTTTGGCTTCCAGCACCTAGAACCTCCTCTAACTCCAGGTCCAAAGGATCCAGTTGTAAGGGTCTATGAATCACTGAAGGAAGACCTCAGACTCATATAGTATGCAAAAACAAAGAGCGTTTATTCTGCAAAAACAATCAGCATGCAGGGGTCAAGCATTCTCCAAAATGGTGACCTCAGACAAAGGCACACACTGGGGGAACTCTCTAGAAGGATTAGGTCATCTAAAATTTCATTGGTGGGTGCTGAAGGAGTCTCAGGTGATCAGTGGTCTATGTTCCTATGTCATGAATGTTCAATCATATGTGGTCAGTGGTCTGCATTTCTATATCATGAACATCTAACCATGTGATGAAGTACGGCTGCCCAGCACAGATGGCTCATTCTGAGTTATTTCCCCATTTTTGTGGTTATCCTCAGGCTGTTCTTTGGGAGGAGGTGTTTATGATCTTGTTCTGTATTTTATCAAATCTAACATATCTATGAGGTGTTCCCAATTACTTCATAACCTTGGGTATGTCCAGTGTTTGCTGGCTCTTGTTGTGCAGTGACCAGATAGGCAAAAGTTGGCCTTCCAACAACCTTTGGCTGGCTTTCTTTAATTATGGTGGCACAGTAGGCTTGGCTCTTAATGCTTCTGTCTCTGAGTAACTTTCTGGTTCTTACTTATAATTTTTTCTAATTTTTCTCTTAAAGCTGTTTCCATTTTTCACTTTTCTCCTTTTCTTCTATCTATGAAGCCCTTTTCTTTTAGAAGGGATAAAAAGCCATTGTAGAGAAGTAGAATAAGAATTAGCAGCATGGTAATTTAAACAGAACTTCAAACATCTACTACAGCAAAACATCTTTTCAACTGTGTGCCCCAGGAAAACAAGCAAACAAACAAACAAACACACATCATTTGACAAAATGGACTTTCCAAACAAAGCAGAAGCATGGGCACCGATAGATGAATGGATTAGAGCTACAGCTCATATTGGATCTCATGCATACAATATGACTTTATTAGGAGAAGCGATCTCCTAGTTTTGAGAAAATCCAAACTACCAAATGTCTTGATTGTGGTAAGCAAAGTCATTGCAAAAAAGAATTGTAGACAGAACCAAGCTAATTCTGAAAGAAGGTCTGAGCCTTCTGGAATACACAGACGACATGGCAAAGGCAGCCATTAGACTATGAATGTAGATCAACGAGAGACAAACACAGTAACTCCTTGTCTGGGAACACCCAGTGGGGAGTCTTATAGGAATATCAGATTCAAATCAGCAGCAGAGAAACTCATCTGCAGAACACTTAAACAATACTGTTCTGAAGATAGACCTTAAAAACACAGTTATCAAAGTCAGAGAAACTTCAATTGATAAAGCAGAAAACCCAGAAGGAACCAAAAAACAAGTATTTTGCCAAACTTCTATAGATGATCAGAGGCCAAAACTAAAGGTACTTATAAATAATATTGAAATTGAAGGAATGGTAGACACTAGAGAAGATGTAACCATAATCTCACCAAAATCTTGGCCTCCAAATTAGCCTCTTCAGGAGAGAGAGATTCAATTTCAGGGGGTTGAACCTTGATCCCAGATAAAGCAAAGTGTGAGGTGCCTTGAGTGTGTAGGGCCTGAAGGTCAGATGGGAAAGGCCATGGCTGACAGAGACATGAATTTATGGGAAGAGATCTATCACAACAACAGGGAGCACAGGTCAGCATTCCTCCAGCATCAGGGACAAACTAAATATGAGATATTCCTGATGAAGGTACTGAAATCATCAAGAACAGCCACGGAGTGTCCAAGTTGTCCATAAGCAGGACACAGTGGAGGCTGACTCTCCTGCTTTATCTGAGGGAGCCACTGCAGGCAGAACACCAATGGCCTAGCCACTAAGGTGGATGACCGATCAGCCTATTTGGGTAGAACAATGGCCTATGACAAATGAAAAACCGACAAGCACTACTGCAACTTCTTCAAGAACAGCTGGAGGCTCAACATACAGGCGAGTCCACCAGCCCTTGGAATTCTCCTTATTTGTCATTAAAGGACATCTGTAAAATGGAGGATATTAACAGATCTGAGTGCAATCAATAAAATCATTCAGCCAGTGGGCTCTTTACAGCCTAGAATCCCATTGCCTGCCTTGTTACATAAGGCATGGCCTACTATGGTGATTGATTTAAAAGCTTGCTTTTTCACATTTCTTTTGCAAGAGCATGATAAAGATTTGCTTTTACTGTGCCCACACTTAACCACTCCATGCCAACAAAAAGATATCATTGAAAAGTTCTCCTGAAGCAATGTTGAATAGTCCTACCTTACGCCAGTATTTTGTACAAGGGCCATTGGAGATAATTCATAAACAGTTTCCTCAATCTATAATTTACCATTGCATGGTTAATATCTTATTGGCTTATTCAGATGCAAATACCATGGAAAGAATATCTGATGAAATAAAGAAAACCTTGCCTTGTTGGGGATTACAAATTGGCCCTGAAAAAAAAGATAAACAGGAGATTCTATTAATTATCTAGGATATAAAATAAGTCTATAATAGGTTATACCATAAAAGGTGTAAGTTAGGGAAATCCAATTAAGGGCTCAATGATTTCCAGAAATTATTATGAGATATTAACTGGCTTTGGCCTACAATTGGCTTGGCTACTCAAGAGCTGAGTAGTTTATTCAAAACCTTACAAGATGATAAAGATTTAAATACCCCAAGAAAACTATCAGCTGAGGCTGAAAAGGAGTTGGCTTTGATAGACAGGAAACTACAGGATGTGCACCCAATCATAGCAGTGCACAGATGGCCTGCATCTTCTCCTGTGCTCTACTCACACTCCCAGTGGAATTCTTATGCAGAGAGAAGATTATATCTTAGAATGGATATTTTTAAGCACACAAACAGTAAAAAATTAAAGACCTCTGTGTAAAAGGTTCCTGAATTGTTCTGAAAGGAAAACATGACTCTTCATTAATGAGCAGGAACAGGTCCAACAGAAACTGTCACACCTTTTACTGATGCAGAAGTTTACCTCACTGTGGGCAAAAATAGTGAACATGGGCAAAGAGCTTGCAGTAATTTTTGGAAGGAATTAACAACAAACATGCCAAAAGTAAATGACTTCAAGTATGTATAAAGAAATTATTGGATTCTTCCTCATATAGTAAAAGAAACAGCAATTTCTGGAGCCCTTACATTCTATACTGATGCAAATAAATAAGGGATAGCAAATTATAAGTCAGAAAGCATATAAAGTAATTCAGATCCATTATGGTAGAGTTCAAAAATTAGAGCTGCAGGCCATTCTCATGATATTATTAGATTTTCCAGAATCTGTTTCATTTTGTTTTGTTTTTGTGTTTGTGTTTTGTTTTGTTTTGTTTTGTTTTTCGAGACAAGGTTTCTCTGTGTAGTCCTGGGTCCAGGAACTCACTCTGTAGACCAGGCTGGCCTCAAACTCAAAAATCCACCTGCCTCTGCCTCCCAAGTGCTGGGATCAAAGGCGTGCGCCACCACTGCCCGGTGGGTTTTGTTTGTTTGTTTGTTTGTTTGTTTGTTTGTTTTTTCCATCAGACTCCGCAACAGAGTCCCGACGGATTCGAACCGGCACGGGAAGGGGCGAGCCCGCCCTCTGCCGGCGGATGCCCAAGTGCTGCGCCACAGCGTGCTCGCTCTAGAATCTCTTAATATAGTTACTGACTCTCGATATGCAGAAAGTGTTGTTTTACATATTGAAACTACTGGATTTATTCCAGATGATTCAGAATTAACTTCACTATTTATTCAACTACAACATGTAATCAGAAACAGAAATCATCCATCGTATATAACACATATCAGATCCCATACAGTCTACCAGGCCCTCTAGCACAAGGTAATGATGAAATTAATCAGTTAGTGATAGGAAATGTGCTAGAAGCTTCAGAATTTTATCTTAAAAAAAAAAAAAACCACATATTAACAGCAAAGGTTTGAAGAAAATTTTTCTCTCACTTGGCAACAAGTCGAGGAAATTGTAAAGAAATGTCCTACTCGTTCTTTGTGTATACAAACTCCGTTACCTGCGGGGAGTAACCAAAAGGTACCCAAAGAAGTGATATTTAACAAATGGGTGTGTTTCATTTTGCAGAGCTTGGAAAATTAAAGTATGTGCACCATACTATACACACATTGTCAGGATTTCAATGGGCAACTGCGTTACATTCTGAAAAGGCTGATTCTGGAACTATACCTTTATTAGAAGTTATGGCTATCATGGGTTCACCTGTACAAATTAAGACTTGACAATGCTACAGCGCTTCTGTAGTAAAATGAAACATTTGTTTACATATACAATAGAAAGCATATTGGGGCTGGAGCAATAGCTCAGGGGTTAAGAGTACTGTCTGCTCCTCCAGAGGACCCTGGTTCAATTTCCAGAACCCACAACAATGGTAGCTCACAACTGTCTGGAACTCCAGTTTCAGGGGCTCTGACACCTTTGCAGAGACATACATGGAGTCAAAACACCAATGAACATAAAACAAAAATAAATTTTGAAAAATTAAAAAATATATATAAAGTATATTAAAGCGTGTGTGTGTGTGTGTGTGTGTGTGTGTGTGTGTGTGTGTGTGTCCAATCCTACAGGACAAGCAGTCGTAGAGATGTCTAATCACACTTTAAAGGAGACGCTTCACAAACAGAAGGGGTAACAAAGACCCACAGAGATAGAGTACATAATGCTTTATTAACTTTACATTTTACAATATAACAATGAACAAAACCAACAGCTGCTGAAAGACACTGGGCTATGAGGGAAGGGGAGCTGGAGAATTAGACCTTCCTATCTGTTTTAAAGAAGCCTTAAGTTCAGAACAGAAGGAAATGTGTTATGTCAAAGAAGAGGTTTTGTCTGTTTCAACAGGAGAAAAAAAGCTATGGATTCCATCAAAATTAATAAGGATTATATATGACCAGGGAGACCTACTAAAAATCTTGGCTGTAGACATGAAGGAAAAAACCAAGAACAACCAAAAAACAGGTTACATGAACACTGACCCCTCTACAGGGAAACAGCTTTGAGTTGGCTTGACATGAAGTCCAGCCAGAACTTCAGCTAAGCAATAAATCTTGTTGGCTACAGAGTCCTCAGGACTTATCACGCCATCCTTTAGAATGGCATGGTTGAAACTTTATATTACAGTTTGGTTATACGGTCTAAACTAACTTACTAAGAAATACAGATGCCTTACCTGCTTGAATAGAAAGCAGAGAAATCATCTTTAGCTGCTCTGTGCACATACCATATTCTGTCAAAAAATGACAAGGATGACCAAGATCTGATTTGACATCCAGGGGGGTAAACCAAGGCAGGTAGCAAAATGGGGCATCAGCATTCAGGGTCAGTGCTAAGAACTGACAGAGGTCAGCACTAAGAGGGAACGACAGGAGTTGGTCCAGATAGCGGCTGACAAGGGCTATTGCCTATGGCACCCAGTGATTAGAGAAATTACTGAGCAGACTTTCCTCTGAGGAAATAAAGCTTGATTCACTGGACTGACTCCCTGTGACCAGTGAGAAGCTCTGAACTCTTTTAACCTTAGGGGCCAGCAAGAAAGAAAAGGAAAGAAGAAATTCACACACACACATACACACACGCACACGCATACACATGCACACACACATATACATATACACACATATACACACATGAGTCGTAGGTGGATGGAACAAAGTTTCAACAATCAGGCTCCAAGCATTTTATACACACACACACACACAGAGAGAGAGAGAGAGAGAGAGACATAGCAGATGGAGCAAGTTCAAACACAGCCCCACAACCCACAAGCTTTACATACATATATACAGATATACAGATTTGATGGATGGAATGACATTCCAACAACTTATTTTTTCTCCCATAGCTAATACATCCCAGCAAAATATTTCAAGCAGTATAAAATTACAATGTGATTACATTCTAGTTTTCTTCTAGTGAATGACTATGAAAAACAGTATGTTCCCCAAAACCTTGACAAGAAAAAACATTGCTTAGTACAGGTAAAGAAAACAAAGTATTCCCAAGAACCCACGTACATCCGTAACTAAGCAACTTGTTATAGATAAACAAAGTGTGAGCAAGCAAGGGTGCTTTCTCAGCCGGCTTCTCTTACAGGCACATCGCGTTTGCAGGTACAAAGAAAAGATTATTGTTTATCTTTAAAAGTAATCTCATAAGAATCTAAAAAGATTCACGAACCTAACTTTTATATAAAAATCAGTCATATCTGCTTTAAATCCTCAGAATGCATATCTACTCCCAGAAAATCTTAATAAATCATATCAGGAAGCTGAGGGCAAAACGGGTACAAGAAATCAATCATCACCAGTCCAGCCTCGGTGAGAGTCACGTCAGCCAGGGCTGCCAGTGTTCTTGTTCCCAAAGTCCCTCGATTAACTAAGAGTGTGCATTTCTGAACTTCAGACTGTTCCCTAAACTTTTCTACACAGGAGCCAGTAACAAACACATCTTAACCAAGCCTCGCTGTTTTCCCAATGTCTTCTAAGGGTGGGGTCGTTACTGCTGAGCTGTGTCTCTAAGGTCTTACCCAGGGTGATGACTGAATCACCAACGGCTCCAGCACCAAAGCCTGAAAAAGATCAAGCATTGTTACTGTGTGTAGGCTTATATTGTTCAAAACCTACTTTAATAAGGGCGCTTAAAAGCTTCAATGCCAGAGTCTGTCAGCAAAGATCAGCAAGGCCGACCGTTCTGGGTGGATATTTAAATCTCCAACCCGAACTGAACCAGTCAATGAAACCACAACTCAGTAATTATGAATACATTCTGTAAGCCTAGATTGGGCAGATACCCCTACACTACTTTGTTCCCCAGCTATGAGAACCTTATAACTTGAGGATTTTCCAGACCCTGCGTCTGTCCTTCCACCTCCTGTTTCACTGTCTTCCTCCTCCGTATCTTCTTTCTCCTTTCTTCTCCCAAGTAGTCCTCTCTCTTCTCTCCCCAGCCTTTATTTCTCCACCTCCCCTTCCTCTGCCCAATCACTGGCTCCAGCCTTTATTTTACAAATTAAGATGGGCAGAAGGTTCACTAGAATTCACCTGTGTAATGACTCACACCTCCTCTGCAGCCCTTCACAGGAAAGGGGAAATAGTATCAAAATACAAGGCCGGGGCTATCCACAACAGCAGACCAATGCCAAAGCATCATCCCCTGTCTGTTGGGTTATACTTATATGCTTTCCAAAAATCATGTGTCCTCTCAAGCATCCGCTCCATCAAAACATCCCATGTCCTTTTCCCAAGCAACTTCCAGAAAAACACGATGTGTCTGTTCTCAGCAAAACATCCTCTCATAAGACAGTTCCCAGAAGAACATCCCCTGGCACATCTGAGTCTCCAGAGAAACCAGAAATTTCCACTTCAATTGTGAGTGCCAACGATGCTGCCCAGTGAGGGGCTGGAAGCCCCCTTAGAGTTTTCATACGATTCTTAGATGTGAGGGCAACAAGCAGAGCAGAACTCCGTAACAGCATAAAGTCCTCAGGACACGTGGTCCTCGGGGCCATGCCTCTCTGCGGTGCACCCGTAGAGGCTGTGCTAACCAGTGGGCCACGTTCCATGAGTTCTAAAGCCTTTTGTGTCCCTCCTGCCTGGCCTTCAGCAACATTCCATACATGTGTTAACGCAGAAATGTGTGTCACCTTCAAAAGTTTATATGTCCACAGAGGAAAACAACCGAACACCAGTGAGTTAAAGCAGCAACAAGATTGACCCTGAAGGATGCAGGAAAGGATTCGGAGATGCCAAGACATACTTATTCCAGCATCCCATTGATCCAGCCTCACACTATCTTGGCTGCTGTTTCATCAAAACTTACTTCAAGGACAACTTCAAAACGACCAACCGCTGTTGAGCCAGCCCCGCAGACTTTCATAGCACACAGAGACGGAACCAACCACAAATGCTACAGCTTTCTTAAGACTGGCCAATATCCCAGTTTTCTTAGGGCCCCCAAAAGAGATAACGTTGCTAGGCTGCAGAAAGTAATTTTAAGAGAATGACGTCTCATTCCTACGAAGTGGGGTGAGTGGTTTTTGGTTGTTCAATGGGTGATTGATGTTTGCCATCATTTTAGGGGGGATTGGGTGCAAGATGTTAACGGTCTTGGTCAGGGAGGGTACGGAGTCAAGGAGGTCAGATTTATGGATTTCTCTTTCTTTTTCTTTTCTCTTTCTCATATCTAATGTTACGGGAAAGGGGATAAAAGGAGGGAATATATGAAGGATAGGGTAAGGGGATAGATAATTAAATCTACTTTTAAACTAAAGAGAATCAACTAAACAAATATTTTACATTGGTATGAATTTTATATATTGATACAAATTCGAGGTGGCTTTTGCTACAACATACTGTATACACATACACACACACACACACACACACACACACACACACACACATATGTCTCAACTCTTGTATAAGGTATCGTACCTGTGTAATTGCATTGAGAAATGCAATGGGGCGTTCTAGTCCTTTTGAAGGCTGCTATTACAAAATGTTGAGAATAATTATGAAATGCAAGCTAGTAGTCAATCAAACTTACGGTAACGTTAGATACTAGTATAATTAACTACAGAAATATGTTTCCTTGGTTGAACAGATAGTAAATAGCTAGAAACAAGCAATGTTTGCCTATTCAGATGCACAATAAATAGATGGTCTTCAAAAGCCTGAGATCTACGGAATATGGCATTTAAGTATGTTTTATTGATAAAAGGTTTGTTTGTTTGTTCGTTAACTTTTTGACAATGAGACATGTCAGCTCCTGGCAGCACCCCCATCCCATTTCAGAAAAGATGATAAGCATCCAAGAACCTCCATGTGGAATTTGCTTCTCTGTGGCAAGCTGCCCTTGCCTCGACTGCTGGCAGCATGCTGTCCAAGCTGGGGATAAGCAGGCCACGGAAGAAGTTGACTGCCAAGATTTTGCCAGGACATGGTAGGCAAGTCCTTCATAGTTCCTGCTTCACAGAAAAGTCTGTCAGAGATTCTGGGCCAGAAGGCCAAAGACGATGCTCCAGCAATGCAGAGAAACCTTGAGTGACCGTCCAGGCAGCCAGCCCCTCTTCGTCTCTATGGCTCTGGAATCGGCTTGCTCTACGCCTCCTATCTACTCAGGCATATTTACTGCTTCTCAGGTCTGTGATGGGGTTGAAGACGACATAGTTACAGTCTCACAACTAAGCTTATTTAGGATTTAAATATAGAACGTTGGCGCTCCTGCGAACACGGTGAACATTCCCAAGACCCGCCGGACATTCTGCAAGAAATGTGGGAAGCACCAACCTCACAATGTGACCCAGTACAAGAAAGGCAAGGATTCTTTGTATGCCCAGGGAAAACGGCGTTATGACAGGAAACAGAGTGGTTATGGCGGTCAGACTAAGCCTATTTTCCACAAAAAGGCTAAAACTACAAAGAAGATTGTGCTGAGACTGGAGTGCGTTGAGTCCAACTGCAGGTCTAAGAGGATGCTGGCTCTTAAGAGGTGCAAGCATTTTGAACTGTGAGGTAACAAGAAGAGAAAGGGCCAAGTGATCCAGTTCTAAGCCAACTTTGTTATAAAGACAATAAAAAAACTCTTGACCTTTCACCCCCTTTGAATGTCTTTGGGGAGGGAATAAATTAAAGCTTTCAGAAATTGGAAAATAAATAAATAAATATAGAACTTTGAACTCATCAAGATAGGATTAAGTACTTTCCCCACAGCTGCCAAATGCAAATGGACTGGACATTGTGAATGTAAGTTTTACCTGATTAGTTTTCATAATTGTTATTATTATACATAGTTTATTAAGAAAAAGAGCCATTATTGGACTATAACGGGGAAATGTTGGGGGATGGTCTTGTGCACTGTGTGTTCGGATGTGGAGTACTGTGCGCCCAGAGGTCTGGTCGGATGTGGAGTACTGTGCGCCCAGAGGTCTGGTCGGATGTGGAGTACTGTGCGCCCAGAGGTCTGGTCGGATGTGGAGTACTGTGTGCCCAGAGGCCTGGCTGCAGCTCAGATGTCTGATTGTTAAGCATCTCCTGTCTCAATGTTGCGTAAAAATTGTTTCCCATCACCTCTGACTGACTAATAAAGAGCTTGTCAGCCCATAGCTGGGCAGGAGAGGACGGGGTGGATGTCTGGTCCCAGAGAGGATCTCTAGCGAGGACCAGGGACTGAGAGAAGGGACTCATCATGGGGGAGTCACCATGAGGACACTGATGGGGTAGGAGCAGCCACAGCAAGATGAAGCTGGCAAGTAATGGGGCATGCGGCTGGGTAGTAGCAGGGTTAGAGTTGATGAACATCTGCCCGGCTGTAGAGCTGAAGCTTATAATAAATAGAAAGTCTTTGTGTCCTTGTTTGGAGTCAGAGTGGGTGTAGAAACACCAGATTTACACGGTATGGTTCTCTGTGTCTGAGGCCAGCCCTAGTTTACATAGTGAATCCCAGACAGCCAGAGAGATCTGTTTCAAAAAAAAAAAAAAAAATCAAACAAACCCTTTTTTTAAGAGTCTGAAGGAAGTGTATGGATGGAATAGCTGGATTTGAGAACACCGTTGGTAGCGTCTCATGACAACTGCTTGAGACAGTCACTGGGAAAGGGAACATCCGCTTACTTCCATTAAGTTCAGGAAGAGGAGTGCTATCTCAGACTCGGGAGGTTGTCTATTCTCTCCTTCCTAGCTATGTGTTTGGTTGGGGAAAGCCTCTTCGAGCCTTAGCTTCACCAACAGTGAACACAGTTGGCACCCCTAATCTGAAACAAACGGATATTTTCAGTTGGGAGAGCTCATGTTTTCAGGCTAGTGACGCCCAACCTGTAGTCTATACAAATACCCTAAATTTAAAAAAAATCTGAACTGCTTCCAGTCAAAGCATTTAGTATAAGGGTAAGGAGATAAGAATGAATCTGTACACGTCTATAATCACCACCTAAACAATAGGGCCGGTTGTAGGTGAGCCCTGAGCGAGCCTGTACTGTGCTACAAGCCCAAGTGAGGAGGGCTTCAGGAACGGAGGTACACTGCACACACAGGGAAAGCTGACAACCGGAGGCCCAGACATCCATGCTGGAAACTCTTGTCCTAACCTTGTCAGCTGAAGTGTTCAGAGGGGAAGTCATCGAAACGTCACTTTCAGGGTGACTTTTTAAAAAGATTTTATTTATTTGTAATCACATAGGTTTGGGGATATGGGTAGTCGAGAATTGAAGAGTGTGCACCTGAATTCACTCTCCCAGAGGCGGGGAGAGAGCCAGAGGATCCTGGTGGTGTCGTTTCAGACACTTGTGAGCCATCCCACGTGGATCCTGGGACCAGAACTTCATCTCTGAAAGAGCAGGAGTGCTTACGTGCTGAGCTGTCTCCCCCAGCCTCCCACCTCCTTTACGATGGTAATAGCTGGCTGGCCTCACCCACGCAAGGCACACTGCTGGCAATTTTCCACAGAGGAGGAAGTTTGAAATACACTTTGGACACCTTTGTGTGCACCTGTGTTGAGACAGGGTGGTGTCAAACTTGGGATCTTCCTGTCTTGGTTTCAAGAAAGCTGGGACTGCAGGTGCAGATCGCCACACCCGGTTGGATGCCTTTCAACTCAAATAATTGAGACATCTGTGGTGGATCTTTCTTCTCTTCCTTCTTCTTTTCTTCCTCCTTCCTCCAATGGGTCTCCTAAAAGCCTTGGCCCTTGTGAACCTGCCACTTCTAGAATAAACATCAGGAGTCTCTTCCGGAAACTAAGACAGTTGACCCCAGAGTTTCCTTGCGGCTCCAGAAAGGCCGCTAGATGGCGATCTGGAGCTGACCGCAAGATCAGACTCCTTCCTCTTCCCCTTACTTCCCAGCTAAGAGGTCCATCTCCGAGAGGGTGACTGGAGTGTCAGGGCTGACCCAGTTTCCGTGGATTTCCCCTGCTTCGGAGATAGCCAAGCTCGAGGCATAGCAAGAGCCAAGTGGCCCAATAGACTCCCTAGCGGTCCGGGGCAAGCCTGGAAGGGTGCAGAGATCCGAGCCGCGCCCTGAGCTGGGTCCGCCATCCCTCCTCGCCGGTCCCCAGCAGAACTGGCGCTTGGTGACACCCCGCGGCCAGCCCCGGGCGAGCCTTCCCCGAAAGGGGCGCGCCTGCGTCGCTCTGGGTTGGCTACCAGAGTCCTGGAGTTAAACTTTCAACCAATAAAAAAGGGCATGGGGAGTGACGCACGGGATCGTCACGGGAATTCCCCCCCTCGGGGGGCCGAAAGGGGCTTTCCCGGCCGGAGCCCTTTGGCTGGAGAGGAGCAACGACCGGTCCAGGGAAGGGCTCGGAAAGAAGTCGGAACCAGAGCCGCCACCACGGTGAGTGGCCGGGTCCAGACCCCTGAGTGTCCAGGGAATGGAGAGGGAGGGAAGGAGGACTTGAACTGACAGTCTGGGGCTGGACGCCACCTCCAGTGAGCGCTCA
>JANHMN010000003.1:172035217-172062710 GCA_030674055.1 Rhabdomys pumilio
CAGGAACAGGACACCTTGCTCCACATCATCGACACGTATGCCTGCCCTTAGCTGGCCTGCGCACAGCCGGCCGCTGTGAGCCCCGCACACGCACTCGCGGGCTGCAGCGCACCTGTGCACCCGCGCCTGCGCACGGACACCAGACGTGCACGGACGTGTGCCCACGCCGAGCGGCACAGGGACTCACCTGTGTAGACGAACGCTCACTTGCACATGCCATGCTGCCACCACTCACACAAGACATTAGGGCTGAAACGCATATTCCTGTAACGGGCACACGCGCGTTACACATGGCTTCGGGACTGGGGTCGCCAGGGAGGGCGGGATGCAGCCGGTTGCCTGGCCACCGGAGCAGGTGCAGCGGGAGAATCCGGGAAGCTAAGACGGAGTCACTAGAGACCGTAGAGGGGGAAACTCCTTCCCCCCACCCTGCGGCCCAAATCACACTCTCTGGGCAGAACCCCGGAGGCCCCACTGGAAGAGCCCCCGCCTACGGGCCATTCGGAAAAGGGGCCTCCGACGGCAGGAATGTCCCCACAAAAGCCCCTGGGTGAATCAGCCGTGTCCTCCACGCTGGCTGAAAATCCCAAGGTTGCTCCAGGCTTCGGAGAGGGGGCGAGGCGGGCTAGGCCCCGACTGAGCCCCAGGGGTTGCAGCGGCTGCCCGGGAACCAGGAACCGCCTGGGCCTCCCGCCCCTCCCGCCGCGGGGGCGGGGCCCCGGCGTCATTTCCAGGCCCGCCCCCTCCGGCTCCGCCTCCCCCTGGTATTTTCGGGACTTTCCTAAGCAGCACTAACTTTCTGCCCCTTCCCCGGCCCAGCCCCGCTCCGGATCTCGACCTCCACCGGATCTTACCCGCCACGCCCGGACGGGCGGCTGGAGGAGATCAGACCCTCCCCCAGATCTGAGCCCCCCTCCCCAGCCCACCCTTATCCTCCTGCCCACCCCTATCCTGAACTCTTCCCCTCTTCCCCCTCCCGCGTCTCTCTTCACCTTAGGCGGGCGTCTGAAACTCTGGGAAGCTGAACCGGGGCCCCGGAGCAGCAAGACACAGCAGGGCCTAGCCCAGAGATATGGACAGTTGCTACGATCCAGTGAGTCACACTGCCTGACCCTGAAGGCGGCTGGTGCCCTCTGTATCTGCTTGTCTATTGGACACTCCTCCACTCCCCTACTTCTGCGAGTCTTCAAATTGTCTAAGTCTGTCAGTCTGTGCTATCTGCAAACCCTGCCCAGAAAGGAGCTTCCTCATAGCCTGAGAAGGAGTCCAAGGAGTGACTGCAGAGGGCTTGGGGGGTGGGGGGCGCACTTGATTCAGCTGCCACCTTCTCTGTCTATAAACCAGGGTCTGGATGGCATCACCGAATATGATGATTTTGAATTCAGCCCCTCCATTGTGGAGCCCAAGGACCCAGCCCCAGAGACAGGTCAGTAAGTCTTTGGCCTCCCATTGTCTCAAAACCTAGAGGAGAGTAAGAATGTCCCCTGGAGGCCCCACTGAGGGATGGTCTTAGAGATCCTGGCTCAGCAAGGCCCCTCTATTTCAGCTGATGGCCCCTATCTGGTGATTGTGGAGCAGCCCAAACAGGTGAGTGAGCGACAGAGGTGTTGGTGGCTTCACCTCTGGGGACAGGTGGGGTAGTTATAACTGCCGATCGATCGGATGGTTGATTGCTGCTGATATGTTGGGGGATTATGAGGAGGTGTTCAGGAGAGACACTATTGGTCATTGTGGTCAGTGAGGGCCAGTGGTTGCCAGGTGGGAGTGGCGGGGGGAGTTGCTGCCTCTGATCGCCTTGTCTCTGCCATGGAACCTTCAGCGAGGCTTCAGATTTCGATATGGCTGTGAAGGCCCCTCCCATGGAGGCCTGCCAGGTGCCTCCAGTGAGAAGGGACGGAAGACCTATCCTACTGTCAAGGTGAGCTCAGATGACTCTGGAGGGTAGGGACAGTTTACCCAGGGCTGCTAATGATGATCGTTTGCCCTTCTCAGATCTGTAACTACGAGGGACCTGCCAAGATTGAGGTGGACCTGGTGACACACAGTGACCCACCTCGCGCACATGCCCACAGTCTGGTGGGCAAGCAGTGTTCAGAGCTGGGTGTATGTGCTGTGTCTGTAGGACCCAAGGACATGACTGCTCAGTAGGTGTCCCTATCCCTGGCCCCCAGTGGGGTGCTCAAGGCCTGCCAGGCTTAGGTCTCAGCCCACCTGTGTGAGTAGCACACAAGTGGGGAGATTTACTTTGGCCCAAGAACCCCAGGGCTCAACTATAAAGAAGAGTTTCCTTAGAGAACAGAGCCAGGATGGGGGGGGGGAGCATCAGGGGGAAGGGCTGCCTCAGGAGGAAAGAACTTCTGGTCAAAGCCCTCTGACTCCTCCTTGTCCTCTCCAGATTTAATAATCTGGGTGTCCTGCATGTAACCAAGAAGAACATGATGGAAATTATGATCCAAAAACTTCAGAGGCAGCGGCTTCGCTCTAAGCCTCAGGGCCTTACAGGTAACACAGGGTGGTCGGAGAGGTGTTTCCAGAGGAGCTGGGAAGAGGAGCCCAGAGCTCACACCACCATTGTCCATCCAGAGGCCGAGCGGCGGGAGCTGGAGCAGGAGGCCAAGGAGCTGAAGAAAGTCATGGATCTGAGCATCGTGAGGCTGCGCTTCTCCGCTTTCCTTCGAGCTAGCGATGGCTCCTTCTCCTTGGCCCTGAAGCCTGTGATCTCCCAGCCCATCCACGACAGTAGTGAGTATTCTGCAGGGTGTCAAGTGTAGGTACCCAAAGGAGCACCTGAGATACCTTCAAGCTTGTGGGGTTTAAACCTGGCCTTGCCGCGTGGAGGGGCGAGGTGAGTGGTTGTAAGCAAGTCTGAGTGTTGCTTCTGAGTTGATAAATGAGCAGACTGCATTTCCTGCAGTTTGAGAATGACGGCGCCGAGCCTCCGATCCCATCACTGTGTCCCTAACCTGTCCCCTACCTTATAGAGTCTCCAGGGGCCTCAAACCTGAAGATTTCCCGAATGGACAAGACAGCAGGTTCCGTGCGTGGTGGAGACGAAGTTTATTTGCTTTGTGATAAGGTGCAGAAAGGTGAGAGAGGCTGGGAGCTGTAAACGTTGGCTGTAAGGCTTAGGGGCCAGGGCGATTCTGGAATAAATGCACCGAGCCTGCAGGTTCTCCCTGTGGCTAAACTTCACTTTTCTCTGTAGATGACATTGAGGTCCGGTTTTATGAGGATGACGAGAACGGATGGCAAGCCTTCGGGGACTTCTCTCCCACAGACGTTCATAAACAGGTGCTGAAGGACTGGGGCCTGTCCTGGAGACAGAACTATGAAGAGGCCTTACTGACACCATGTCGCTCTCCCACCCTCCTCCCCAGTACGCCATTGTGTTTCGGACCCCGCCCTATCACAAGATGAAGATTGAGAGGCCTGTAACAGTGTTCCTGCAGCTGAAACGCAAGCGTGGGGGCGATGTCTCCGACTCCAAACAGTTCACGTATTACCCTCTGGTGGAAGGTGGGTCGGGCTTCAGCATCACCAAAGGCCGGACGGAGCGAGGTGGACCTGGAGGTGGCCTGGAGCTGGCTCCTGGAGCCAGTTTGAGGAATCTAGTGTCTGACCCATATTAGGTTTTAACACCCCCATTTCTCTTTCCCCCCAGACAAGGAGGAAGTGCAAAGGAAGAGGAGAAAGGCCTTGCCCACCTTCTCCCAGCCCTTCGGGGGTGGATCCCACATGGGTGGAGGTTCTGGGGGCTCCGCTGGGGGTTATGGAGGCGCTGGAGGAGGTGAGCAGGTGCCAGTGGCGGGGAGAGGGGTGGAAGAGATAAGGCGAAGTTAGGAGAGAAATCTGGGAGTCCTGACTGGCACCTCACAGCCTTCCCCTTGCCCACAGGTGGCAGCCTCGGCTTTTTCTCCTCCTCCTTGGCCTATGGCCCCTACCAATCCGGTGCAGCCCCAATGGGCTGCTACCCGGGTGGGGGAGGTGGAGCACAGATGGCTGGCTCTAGGCGGGACACGGATGCTGGTGAGGGGACAGAGGAACACAGGGCGCCCCCCGAGACTCTCCAGGGCGAACCACAGGCCCTAGACACGCTGCAGCGAGGTATATCTCAGGAACGCTGGGGGCGGGCGCGCGCCAGGCTGGGGATCTGGCCCGCACCCACGCGCCCTGTCGCCCCTAGCTCGCGAGTACAACGCGCGCCTCTTCGGTCTGGCGCAGCGCAGCGCCCGAGCTTTGCTGGACTACGGCGTCACCGCGGACGCGCGTGCTCTGCTAGCGGGACAGCGCCACCTGCTGATGGCACAAGACGAGAACGGAGACACGTAAGCCCGCAGAGGGTGGGCGTCCATGGGACCTCCAATGGCTGGGGTCTAGAGGTTCAGGTAGAGGAATCTGCAAAGAGCCGAACTCTAGACTTGGACAGATCTGGTCTCA
Organism: Rhabdomys pumilio; assembly: GCA_030674055.1. Classification (NCBI taxonomy): domain Eukaryota; kingdom Metazoa; phylum Chordata; class Mammalia; order Rodentia; family Muridae; genus Rhabdomys; species Rhabdomys pumilio. The sequence continues at coordinate 172,039,655 of JANHMN010000003.1, forward strand.
GGTCCTCGCTGTTTTCTAGTTCTGTTTAAGATAGTTACTCTCCCCGCCATTCAATTTTATTAGCTGTGAAGGGGTACAATAGCAGGTATGACAAAAGATTAAGATGGCGGCATTCAGGTTTCAAGGGGCCTCAGTAAAGGAGACCACGGAGGTGTGGAGCTTTGAGGCAGATGATGCTCTGAGAGGGGGGCTCTGAGGTCAAAGTCTCACTCTCAACCCCCCCCCCCAGGCCACTGCACCTGGCCATCATCCATGGGCAGACTGGTGTCATTGAGCAGATAGCCCATGTCATTTATCATGCTCAGTACCTCGGGGTCATCAACCTCACCAACCACCTTCACCAGGTAAGGGGAAGCCTTTGGTGAGAGGTGAGAGGTTGAGGCAGGGAGTCCAAAGCTGGAGTGGGCGTGGCTCACTCTGCCCCTCTCCTCAGACACCTCTGCACCTGGCAGTAATCACTGGGCAGACCAGGGTGGTGAGCTTCCTGCTGCAGGTGGGTGCAGACCCCACACTGCTGGATCGGCATGGAGACTCAGCTATCCACTTGGCTCTTCGGGCAGGTGCTGCAGCGCCAGAGCTATTGCAGGCACTGTTGCACAGTGGCGCCCACGCTGTGCCCCAAATATTGCACATGCCTGATTTTGAGGGTAAGTTTCTGACCTCCTCCCGTGCTGGAGACAAGGGTGGGGACCAAGCAGTGTATATGATAATAAACATTGATGGAAGTTGCCTGGCCAGAGTTCATCCAGAGGCCATTTCCAGGGTCAAAGCTGCAGGCTGAGTGTTCTATTTCTCTAGGACTGTACCCAGTGCACCTGGCAGTCCATGCTCGAAGCCCTGAGTGCCTGGATCTGTTAGTTGACTGTGGAGCTGAAGTGGAGGCAGCAGAGAGACAAGGGGGCCGAACCCCCCTGCATCTAGCCACAGAGATGGAGGAGCTGGGGTTGGTCACCCATCTGGTCACCAAGGTGGGAATGAGGACTATGAAAGGGATGGGACCATGGGAGGACCTGGAATGATGAAGAGGCGTGTGGGAAGGGCTTGGCTAGCTGGACCATGCTGGTCACTGCTTGCGCCCCACAGCTCCATGCTAATGTGAATGCCCGGACCTTTGCTGGAAACACGCCCCTCCACCTGGCAGCTGGACTTGGATCCCCACCCCTCACTCGCCTCCTTCTAAAGGCTGGTCAGTTTCACCCTTGGTGTATGAACAGGGCAAGATTGAGACAGGGGAACCTCCCAGCTCCCCATTGTTCAGTCCTCAATGTAGGGGCCTCCACTAGTCTCTCCTGAGGACTACCTCCCTCCTCTAGGTGCTGACATCCATGCAGAGAACGAGGAGCCTCTGTGCCCACTGCCCTCACCCCCTACCTCTGGGAGCGACTCAGACTCTGAAGGGCCAGAGAGGGACACCCAAAGAGACTTCCGAGGCCATACCCCTCTTGACCTCACTTCCAGTACCAAGGTGAGGCCATCCTTTCAATAGATGTACTGAGGTGGGGACTGGGTACCTTCTGGGCTTGAGGATGTGGGCCAGATCATGGACTTAGGGAGAGCTGGGCTTAAGGTCCAGATGACAATCAACACTGTTTCCCCAGGTGAAGACTCTGCTGCTAAAGGCTGCTCAGAACACCATGGAGCCACCTCTGGCCCCACCCAGCCCTGCAGGTGAGGTTGCAGGGGTCTCAGGTACCTCCCTCCAGAGGTGATCTCCTTAGGGACTCTGGTGAGGGCTCCCTTTCTCTAGCCCCTCTTCCATCCATGCCCTGTAGACCTGTCTGCCTTGTCTGTCAGGTTACCAGGGAAAGAAGCTGTGTCCAGGTATGTGTCCCAGCACACCTCTTAACTAACTCACAGATCTGTATCTGTCCTCTCAGGGCCAGGGCTGTCACTGGGGGATGCAGCCCTGCAGAACCTGGAACAACTGCTAGATGGGCCAGAAGCCCAGGGCAGCTGGGCAGAACTGGCAGAGCGGCTGGGGCTGAGAAGCCTGGTGGACACATACAGGAAGACCCCGTCTCCCAGTGGCAGTCTCCTTCGTAGTTACAAGGTGAGGTAGCCTGTACCCTGCCCAGAAGCTAGAAGCCTTGCCCTCTCAGAGTCCCCTCCCCCGAAGACTTTCTACCCCACACCGTAAGCACCACTCAGCCCTCCTGTCTCCTTTTCTTGGCAGCTGGCTGGTGGGGACTTGGTGGGTCTATTGGAGGCCTTGTCCGACATGGGCCTTCATGAGGGAGTCAGACTGCTGAAAGGTCCTGAGACCCGAGACAAGCTGCCTAGCACAGGTAAAGAAAGGCACCAGCTTGGAAGGTGTGTCTGGGCTGAGGGTAGGAGGCCTGAGGCCTGACTTCCTCCTGTTCCCTAGCAGAGGTGAAAGAAGACAGTGCTTATGGGAGCCAGTCGGTGGAGCAGGAGGCAGAGAAGCTATGTCCACCCCCTGAGCCTCCAGGAGGGCTCTGCCACGGGCACCCCCAGCCTCAGGTGCACTGAATGCTGCCCAGTCAGCTTCCACCTGGATCCCTCTGTACAGCACCCCTGCCTAATCGACATCTTATTTAAACCTCAAGCCCACACCTCCATGGGCCAAATAAAGGGGAAGACCCCTTCCCAACTTACGGTACGGTAACCCCAATGTGACACCCATCCCTGTCCCTGAGTGAGAATAGAGAAGGAGGCCCAGCCAGCAATTCAGAGCAGTTTTAATGAGGGTGGCTGTACAAAGGGCAGGGCCCACCAAGAAGGGAAGCAGGCCATGCCACCCCAGCCTGTGGATGGGACCTCAACATGGGCACCCTTCCTCTGTCTCTGCAAAGAGAGAGGTGAGCCCTTGGGGAAAAAGAGGGGGACCAGCTCAGCCCCAACTCCTGGCCTCTGTCTGAGCCAGGCCCCAGGATGGAGGGGTATTGCTGGTGTAAGGGTGGGGTGGTCTCAGCAGAAAGCAGAAACTTTATCAGGCCTCCCCCACAAAAAGAAAAAAAGAAAAGAAAAGAAAAAGGAAGGAAGGAAGGAAGGAAAGATAGAAGGAAAGAAGGAAGGAGAAAGGAAGAAATAAAGAAAAAGAAAAGGAAACCCCCATCAAAAATTAGGGGCATGGGCCCCTCCCACCCTACCCACCCTTCCTGTACGAAAAAGTGCAAAACATTATCACAAAAAGGGGGTCTCTGAGAGGCCCTCAGCCTAGGCTCTGAGGCCCGGCTCAGCCCTGCCCTGCCCCGGACACCGCGTCCGGCGCGGTCGGGCCCTGGACCAGGAGGCCCTCGTGGCTGGCCCGAGGCTAGCTGAGCTCAGCAGGGCCATGTCGTCATGCAGGTGCCCAGCAGGCACTGCCCCGTTACTCCTCCTCCCTGCTCAGGGCTTTGGCCTTGTACTGCCTGCCCCAGCCCGGGCTTCTGAACCAGGACGCTGAGCCCGGGGCTGGCTGGTGGGGTTGGGCTGCAGGGAAGGACTGGAGTGAGGAGGAGGGCATCCATCCTCCGTGCTCCCAGCCTGGGCCAGTGCTGCCTCTATGGCATCCAGCTCCTCGCTGGCTGCCTTCATCTTGACTCGAAGCAGCGCCGCATAGGTGCCATAGCGGGATTTCTGAGACAGAAGGCCAGATGGTGAAAACCTGCCCCCCCCCCCCCCCCCCCCCCGGCACATTCTACCCCACCTCCCAGCAAAGAGATGCTGGGTCCCAAAAGACAGCTTTGAGAGGTTAGTGGCCCTCTCTGAGCTCTTAGAACCACCTATAGTGACAGCTGACATTTCTGTAGCTTTTACTAGGGCTGGAGACAGGGACATGTCACCTGACCCTAGTGGGTATGGAATTTAGCCTTGATCCCCAGAAGAGAAAATGAAGACTTCTCACCTAACTGGGTTCCATGCTTGGGTATCATACATTTCCTTATCCCTAGCCTGGTCCTCTGGGTGATACCAAGGCCCCAGGCCAGGATGCTCACCTCAAACTCCAGGTAGGCCTCCCTCTGCCGCTGCTCGTCAGCCTCCTTGCCTCGGGCCTTCTTTCCCAGGTGCGTAGCCCGGTGCTCTCGTAACTCATTAGCCATGGCCTTCAGCTTGGCCTCGTGGGTCCTCACCTGCTCCTCCTAACAGCCAGGGATGTCTGGTCAGTGTTATTAGTCTACAGGCCCTCCGTGCAAATTTTATCAAGGGGCTACCTCTCTCTTGTGACCCACATAGGACTCCTGCACAGACGTCTAACCACACATGCAGCCTGGAGTACAGCTTACCACCCCGCCCCCTTCCATCCCACTGTCCACAGCAGGACTGAGCCATATGGGACTACCTGGGAGAGGCGGGTGGCAGCGCTGGGCAGCAGAGGGCGGCTGAATTTCTTCTGGGAACTAACAGCAGCTGGGAAGGGGGGTGCAGAAAACATGGCAGCCACCACATTGATGCGGGTGATCCAGGACTGCATTTGCTCCTGGCTCCTAGGGAGACAGCACAGGGACCCCAGGTTTCTGTCTCAGGAATGCCAGTCCCAACCTGGAGTCTGGTCTTGGTTGGTTGTTGTTTATTTTGAGGTAGGGTCTCAAGTATGCCAGGCTAGACCCAAACTGGCTATGTTGTCAAAGACGACCTTGAATTTCTGATTTTTTTTTTTTTTTGCCTCCACCTCCTAAGTGCTGGAACTATAGGTGTGCGCCACCAGGTCTGGCATGTACAGGAAGGGCTGGGGATTGAACCCAGGGCCTTCTGCATGCTCTGCAGTCTCTACCAAATAAGCTATGTCTCCAGTCCACAGAGTGAGGCCTTACAAGGAAAGAGGAATCCAGGGAGCAGGGTCTGGAATGGGAAAGAGAGAAAAGCACTCACGGAGCCTGGAAGAGGAAGACCCGCCAGTCAGCTGTGCGCAGATAGAAGACGTGTGGTCTCTTGCTGTAATCACTGGCGCGGGTGGCCAGGGCGTGGTGGATGCTGATGGCGTTCTTCAGCTCCGCCTCAGAAAGAGCCTTCCCAGGCTGGTACTCGTCCTATGGGGGTGCCCATCTTGTCCTGCCCCAGTCCTGGCCTGGCCATCTCCAGCCACCTAATTCCCTCTGCCAAGCCAGTCCCACCTCCCACTCCTGGCCCCGCACCTTCTGCAGATAGAGGATCATGCCCTTGAGGATTCCGTGGAAGCTCTTCCAGCCCCGCTTGCCACGAGGTGCTAGGGAGGGAAGGCAGGTCAGGGTGGCCTGAGGAAGGTCCGTTCCCACCCATCCCCCAGCCCCCTGCACAGCCACGTACTCTTCCTGCAGTCGGGGTCTGCGTGCACCTTGCGCACCAGGGCCCCGTGCTTGTAGACAGCTGCCCCAGGCTCAGGAGTCAGGTCCAGAAAAGGGCTGGAGCTGCTGCCACTGCCTCCGCTGACCCTCTTGATGACCTTGGGGTTAGGGTCGGCCAACTCGGACAGAGATCGTCGCAGCTCCTCCTCGTCTCTGCAGACGTAACTGTTTCAGAGAGTGCTGGCCACACTGCCACACACCCCTCCAACCCAAGTTTCTGTCCTAGGATGCCTCTTTAGTAATTAGGAGCTACCAGGGACTTCCTTCAACTGGAAGCTCTGCTGTCTCTGAGTAGGGCTCCACATGCTCCAGGGCTGTGTCCTCCATGGTGTGAGAGCTACCTGGGGCAAGACCACATGGGGCCTTTCCTCCCCCCACCACGTGGATGCTTCCCATGTCTGTTCCTGCACATGCCCAGTCCTCACACTCTTCTCCTGGACAGACACGTGTGACCAGCTCTGTCCTAACCACACCTAACACCGGGCTCTGCTCACAATTGGTTATATGGAGCCAAACGGACAAGATGGACAGGCTCGTGCCTGTAATCCCAGCTGGAGAGGTTACAGCAGGGTTACCACAAATCCAAGCCAGCCTATCTCAAGACCCTGTCTCAGAAGTCTGAAAGCTAAAGATGGGGTGCTAGGGTGCTCCTCCCAACATCTTCCTCTGTAAATCCTGTCAGGTTGGAAAACTCGGATTCTCTCATTGCCTTGCTCAAGCGTTTTCAACAGCCCCCATTGCCTTCTACATGACATGTGTTACTTCCTTCCTACCCCTCTCCAGTCACCCAGCCAGGCCTGTGACCTTGTACCCCACTTCTGCACTAAATTCAGTCACAACTTTGTTTCCCCAATACCAACTTCCCCCTTATCTCCTACAAGACACCAGACTTCAAGGCTTGCCTCCAGAAAGTCATTCTCCATCCCTTCCCTTGAAAGGCACTGATCCTGAGTCTGGCTCAACAGACAGAGCCTACTGCATCTACTGGTGTTTAGAAGGGCTCTTCCAGCCTGGGGCCCCAAACTGGATCTTCTCCTTCAGACAGAACTCTTCCAACACAATGAGAAAACTAGATTCCTTCCTTGTCCTGTGGCACTCCAAGGTAACCTTGTGTACCCCTAGAGTTACTCTGCTTTCTCCTCAGGCTGCCAGGGACCTCCTTTTATGTTTCAGCCTCCCTCCTTCCCCTCCCCCAATATCCCTCCACCCTACCCCCACCTCAGCCCAGCTTGTCATAACAACAGAGCTAGACACAAGACAGACCCCAAGTCTGGACAGGCATTTCCAAAGAAGGAAGTAAGGTAGCCTTCCTGTGTCTTAGGGCCTCCTGTCCTGTCCCTGTACCCGCAGCCCCAGTTCTCTGGCGTCCCCAGGCTCCAACCCTAACCCTTAGCAAACAGCTCCAGCACTCACATGGCCCACTGCAATTTTTCATTCTTGATGGAGCTGTACAAGGCCTGGAGAGAGACAAATCAGGGGATGTGGATTAATCCTGTGGGAGGTACTCCATGCACACCAGTGTCAGAGCTCAGAACCTTCCTGCTAACTTGGGAGGGGAAATGGGACTAAAAGAGGAACATAAGGACCGAAATCCAGCTCTGGAATAAAACACCAAGACCCAGGCCCGTCTCTACCTGACATGGGCCGGATTCTACAGGGAGAACAAGCAACACGTAAGGGCAATTGGCTAGTCAGCACAAGGAGCCCTGAGCCACAGCTGGTACATAGTAACTGCCAGGTGCTGTTGCCTGTCATCAAGGGACTCTCCTGCTCAGAGTCTGGTAGAAGTACAACCCTAAATAGAATCTGAGAGGAAGCCAAAGAAATCCTCCTTCCCCCAACCATGTGTTCTGGCCGGATTTCACAGCATAAACCCACACAGAGCAACTGGGGGAAACTGAGGCTCCACGGTAGAGTATGTATCCTTTCACCTTCTTTGGTTCCCAACTTCAGGACAAAGTGAGCCTTCCCCCAACTCCACCAAGGCGATGCCAAGGGGCTCAGTGCTCAGCCGTCCTTCATACTACTGGTGTGTTGACCAAAGGCTGAACCCGTAGTTTCAGCTTCCAGTTACTGTCCACCTCAAACTGTGGGCCTGGAACCGACCACTTCCCCTCTGCAAAGTTGGCCTAGGAACATCTGAGGGCCATGCAGTGACAAGAGAGAATGACCTTTAGAAGTGGTGTACGAGACCCCTGTACTTGGGGATGGCTTAGAATATACCAGCAACTCCAAGTGTGGGGGCGCTTCTGCCAGGCTGTCTGTGAGTGGGTGTGTCCCCAGCATGTGCGTGTTTTGCTGTGTGGCTGTGATGCTGCCTGCGCGTGAGTTGGGTGCAGCGGTGACGTCGGCGCCTTCCCGATGCTGGGACACAGCACCCCCTCATCCTCCCAACACACCACAGGCTCCGAGTCTTTCTGCCCATAGTCATGGCCAGCCACAAGGCTACCCAGGCACTCCATTCCTGCACATTCTATCTGCAGGTGGGTGCACCCCAAAGCCTCCATCCCACAACACAAACCAGGCTAATCAACACACGGCTCCCAAACAACTGAGCCAAAGCCAGCAGGGCGTAAACCCTGAACCCTCTCACTTCCCTGTGATCCGGCCAGGACGCTGGAGTAACTACTAAGATCCAACCTGCAACCCTTGTCTCCAGCCTTCCAGTTTTGCATTTTGCCCTCAACACTACCTCTGCCTACAACCACACCTTCCTTCCTCTGAAGGTTCCTGAACCCTACCATAGAGCCCAGCGTCCTGTTCCCATCCAGAAAACCCTCCGCACCCAGAATACTGTGGTTGGTGAGGCAGGTCCACCTTGTCCCTCCCCCACAGCCCGTACCCATCTCTAGCTGCCCAGGAGTTCCATCCTTGTTGGGCTCTCCAACCACCGTCATCCTCACCCATGCCCTCCTCGAACGCTCGCTCTGCTGCCCTCAGCACCTCCCTCAAGCCGCCCCCTCGCTCGCCGCCCGGCCTGGCGTGGGCCGCGGGCCCCACGCCCTCACCGCCTTCTTCTTCTTGCGGCTCTGCAGGCGGCTGACCACCAGGTCGGTGTAGAGCACGGGCTTGAGACTGCGCGAGCGCTGCGGCCAGCCGTAGCATAGGGTCTCCGCGCCGCGGTGGGTGCGCCCGTAGCGCACGGAGCAGAGCGAACGCGAGCGCAGCCGCCCCGCGCTGCTGTGGATGCTGTTGACGCCGATCATGCTGGCCCGCCCGCTGCGCCGCGGTCCCCGGCCATGCCCCCGCCCGCCCTCGGCCCCGGACGGCCCGGACGGCCGCGGACGGCTCCCCGACAGCCAGCGCGAGCGCTCGGCCCGAGCCCGCCGGCTCCCACCGACGCACCGAGCGCTCGGCGGCGGCGCCGTGGGCTCCGCAGCTCCGCAGAAGGAGGGGGCGCCGGCGGGAGGGGAGGGCGCGGGCTGGGGCGGGGACGTCGCGCGACGGAGCAGCACGGCGCGAGCCCGGCGCCGTGGGGAGGGCCGGCGGCCAGCGGGGGCGCATGCGTGGGGTCTCGCCAGGGGGCCGAGCTCGCGCTCAGGGTGGGCGGCTGCGGGAGGCGTCCAGAGCACCCTTCAGCTTGTCAGAATTGAGGGCTAACGGGACCAGCCAGCCTGCTCCCCTACTCTCCTCACCGCCACCCCCGTGGCCCGCTCTGAGACTCGCTGGCCGGCCTTCGAACAGCCACGATGAACTCGTCCAACCCTTGGGCAGATCTCCCGATGTCCAAGCCAAGTCCATATGCCACCGAGGTCACACATACCAACTTCCAGATGCACCGATTCCCATTCACCCCGAGTTACAGATGTCCACCTCAAAAGGTACCATCTACACCTGATAAATACCCTTACTGTCATAGCAGACACAGAGGACTGAAAGACGCAGACCACGCCGCATCTCACACAAATACCCAGACTACACCCAAAGCACAAACACCCCAAGTCACATAGGTCCCTTGATTCAGAGACGTTGTTAAACACACACCACTCATGCAAGCAGTTCAATTCACCGACACCCCAATTCACAGTGGACGCGCCCTCTCACACACATCCTCAAACTCAGGTATCCAATACACACCAACCTAGGAACCTGTCCTGTGTCGTCACATGTATAGAGTGGTCCAGAGACACTCCCCCCACACACACACTTTTTTAAGTTAGTCCAGGCCTCCCGAGGTAAAACTCTACAATGGGGAGGAGGGACTGAGAGACAGGGTCAGAGGGCCCCTCCCTCCAGCACCTATCTCCTTCCTGACTCTTGGGTGCAGGACCTGCTTCCAAGGGGCCCGAAGAGCAGTATCTAGTCCCAGCGTTGTGCTCTGGATGCAAAAACCTGGGAAAACCTTTGTGCCTTCTCTGACCCTTCTCTACCTTAGGCTCCCTCCTGAGTTGTGGTACCAGGAGGATCTTTGTGGCTCTTATACACTAAGTTGGAGAGCAATGTCCCTATGCCCACCCCAGCACCACGCGCCAGCAGAGACACCTCCCTTCCACCTTCTGTGAACACTGGAAGGGAACCAAAGAGAGCAAATGCAGAGTCCAGGAACGCCTGCTCACGTGCTTTCCAGAGCCGGTCCCCTTTCCTCTACCTCAGGAGTGCATACATGTGCGCATGTGCGCTGAGAGCCTGCCTATGGGGGCTGGGCGAGGGGGCGGTCCCCAAGCTGAGTCACCAGAGCCTAGATTCCTGCTGCCTGAGCTACCCAACAAGTCCCAAATCCTAGCTCTTCCCTTCCTACAACTCTGCTCCTGAGCAGGTACTCTGTCTTGCCCTTCCGGTAACGGCTACCATCTGAGTCACCCCGCCCCCAACCTTGAGCAGCTCCCTGGGGAAGTCGCCACCATCATTGAGGCCCTCCAGGTTTCCGATGAAGTCCCCACAGGTCATGCGTTTCCCAATGTTCTAAAGGAGAAAAACAAAGGTCTATAAGGGCCAGCTTCCCAAAGCCTTTAAGCTTCTCGTTTTCTGGCCTCCCGCCCGCCCGCCCGCCGTGCCCCTAACTTACGTGGCCATGGAGATCTGTGTTGAGGAGCATGAGGGCACAGGTCAGCGTGTGAGCGCCGTCTAGGGGAGAACTGGTTGTCAGCTTCAGGCAGCCCCAGGGGCTCTTCCCACAGCCGTCACCTCCTTTTGCACCCTTTTGGCCTGTGTGTGTTTTACCACTCGAACTCCGTGAAACCATTCCATCTCTCCTCCAGCCCATTTCCTCAGCATGGACCTCCCCTCTGATCTCTGGCTCCTCCTCCCTAGGTCCCCAAGTTGCTGGGGCAGTTGCTCCCTGCTTGTCCCCAGTACTCCACATGCTGAAGGTACTAAACAAAAGCAAGCTGAAGACATCACACATACGCAGAGCAAAGCCAGTCAGCACTGAAGCCACGCCTGGTCCAGCACATACAGATGAAACAACTTCATGCAAGCATATCTCCACTTGCCTCTCAAAACACCCTTGACCTAGCAACATGCCTGCTACATGCACAGCTCCACATGCATGTAGCTGCATTTTACACTGGTGCATGTGCACATGCCTTACAAACATGGATATTCGTTCCCTCTTGCACAAACACTTGCTCCTGTATACGTGTGCCTCTGTGGCCAGATGGGACAACCTGCTCCCAACCTGCTCACCCTCTGAGGACAGGGCTTCAGGATTACACTGGAAATATCGCTGGGAGAAGTGGGCCAGTACTCGCTCCCGCTCCTGGGTCTCACCCATTAAGGCCAGCTCCTTTAGAAACACCCTACGGCAGGAGAAAGAAGATGTCATCCTTCACGCAAGATCTCCTTACCAGGAAGTCCTGGTCTCTGAAGAGTGATATCAAGATAACCTAGAAGATGCATAGCTGGAGCCTAATGCCAAGCCTGGTCGGCAGGACTGTCCTTACAGGGTTCAAAACCCACCTGAGAGCCTGATCCAGAGCCATGCCCGTGAAGACAAAAAACTTGAGATACTCGCCAGCCACCAATTTGCTGAAGTCATTGCTGTGGACAAGGCAAATAGGTAGGGGTCACAAGGTCACGTCAGTGGCATTGCCTAGAGACTGTGGGCATTAACCAAAGAGGATGAGGGGCTGCCCCAGGATGCATTCCTTGACCCTAGCCTCAGTCCCAGCACAGGAGCATTACTTCTTGCCCAGATGCCGGGCCACATCAGCCTTCCTGAAGCCATCAAGTCGGTACAGCCTCTTGGCTAGGCGCTGTGCAGCCTCCAGATCTGCTTTCTGTCCATTGGACAAGGTGTCTGTGCTTCCCAGGGCCAGCCGCTCTGTGCTATCCAGCTCTGAGTCTGAGTCGGACACCAGTTGGCTTAGGGGTGGTTCACTGCCAGGGTAGATCAGCAGCTAAGAGTTGGGGCAGAGACCTTGGGAATTATCCAGACCCTCCCCTTACTCTATACCCAGAAGTTGGGGAATAGCTAGAGGGACATGGAAATGTCTTTTTTCTTTTGGAAGGACATTAGTTAGCTTTCTCTCCACTTCCCACTTTTCTCCATGAAAGTTCTGCTTCAAATCTAACCCATGTCAGTCTTACTGCTGTGGGAATCCTGGCCACTCCCCAAAGCTACCAGAGGCCTAAGGTTACTCTTTGATAGAGTCTTCATCTCTACACCTGCCCTCCTCAAGACCTCTCTCTGCACACTCTCCTGGACACAGGCACCCAGGTATAAATGGGGTGCTGGGGAAAAGCGAGGTCAAAGATCTAAGAGCATCAGGGATAGACACATCCTGCTCCCTTCATTTCCCGCCTTAGAGAGAGCTTTCCTCAGCACTCCCTGCTACCCATAGAGAAGCAGCGTGTGGGGTTACAGTTTGGGGGGTCAGACTGTACTCATCCTCTTCCTCTCCTTCCTTCCTCACCCCAGCTGCTCTACTCGCAAAGCCACCTGTCACCCCAGAGACAGAGGCCGGAAACTCCTGGTTGCTAGGCAACCCTGTCTCCCTGGCCACCCCCCTCCTGTTGCCATGGCTTCCATGACTGGGAGGGTAGCAGCAGAGGGGAGAGCACAAAGGTTAGGCTATGAAAGGACATTCCTAGAGCAGGGTGAGACATAGCCTCTTGGAGGAAAGTGGAGGGAGGGGAAGGGAGAGGCTGCTGGCTGTGGGTCTAGCTCGGTGGGGGTGAGAGGCTCTGTCTGGGAAGGAGAGGGCCCTCCAGGAGAAAAAAAGGATGTTCTCTGGGGATTCTTCCGTCTTGAATCATGGTTTCTCCAGTCACTGGATCTGAGCCCAGGGAGGGAACTGCAGGGGGCCAATGGCAGGAGGCCTCCAAATGGGAAAACAGACATCTGTTAACCACCCGCTCTTGGTCAGGGATATATAAATGACTTTCTCGTTCTGGGGCTCTGTCCCTTAATCAGCAGTTCCTGGGGGTCCTGGGATTGGGGCTGACAAGTCAAAGAACATACTCACCTGCCCAGGGGAGCTGCCCCCAGCCCAAGGCTATCCTCAGAGTGGGAGGGACTAGGAAGTTCCTTCCTTGGGGCCAGCATGGCCCCAGCATCTGACTCTTCCACCTCCCTTCTCTGGGTCCAAGGACCATCAGCAGCAGAGCTGGTACCAGAATCCAGTTCAAGAGGGGCAAGTGGGGCAGGTGCAGGTGGGTCAGGCCGGGGAGCTGGGGGTTGGGGAGGCATCTCAAAGGTGAAGAAGGGGCTCTGGGTTGGGCCAGGTGAGGCCAGGGCCTCCAGGGAGGCAAGGCTACTATAGGAGGTGCCCTTGGCTCGGTGCGACTCCAAGATGGCTTCAAACACACAACTGAAGGAGTCAGGCCCATCTGCTGAGGGGCTGGTCCCAGGCAGGAAGGGTACTGGTGACTTGAGAAGCCCAGAGTGAGGCATGTGGTCCCCTGGCCTGCAGAGGCAGGGAGAGTGTCTGATCAGTTCCCCAGAATCAGGCTTTGGCAGGATTTCATTGAACTCTTGCTGACTGGTACAAGGGTTATCACCCCCTTTCCACAGATCCAAAGCCCTTAGGAAAAGTCACTAGAGTAGAGGGCCCATGACGCTCAGTGTTTCTGCAGTGTCCCAGCCCTGCCCATCCACAGCACCCAGTCCTCCCCCTCCACAGTAATCTCCCGCTCCCCTCCTTTCCCTGATCCGCTTCCCTCCTGCCATCCTTTTTCTATTTCTGGCAACATCTTAGGAGATGCAGCTCCAAGCTGCAGTGGGGCGTGAGACAGAAAGGAAAAGCCCCCACATTTCCACATTCTCCTGCCAGGACCCAGGATCCAACCCATGCTCCCTGTCCTCAGGCTGTCTGCCATGCCCCCACTTTGGCCTCTGGCTTTTGGCCCCTGAGAATCCAGAATTCTGTCTGGTCCATGTGGCTGCCCTGTCTCCTGGCCTTGCCAATGCTGCCAATGCCCATACATTCCTAGTATTCTCCCAGGCCTCAGGGTTCTGTCTAGAGTCCCCTCTCCACACTTCTGACGTTATCCTGGTCCTCATAGTCTGTCTTCAGTACCCTGGGTTCTTGCTGAGGTCAGTAAAAAAGAGCAAGCCACTTTCCCACAAGCAGTCCCACTCACCGGGCCCCCTCCAAGGCCTCAAACACCTCATCATCCACATCCTCTTCACCGCCTGCCTCATCATCTTCATTGCCACTGCCCAGACTGGAAGAAGGGCCAGGGCATGGGCTAGGTCGTGAGGCAGGTGGTTGGGCAGTGCCAGGGGGTCCCTCAGAGCTGGGCTGACTCTCAATGGCAGAGTCAGCCTCCTCCCGCTCAGCCAGCACCTCATCGATGTCAGTCTCTCGGTAGCACCTCAGGGGCACCTTGTCCAGGTCTGTCTCGGAGTACTTGGCCGCTCGCCCCACAGCCACCCCAGAGCCTTGCTTGGAGCCCACCCCATGTGATGGGAGGACCTGCTCTGGGAGCTTAGCACCTGTATGCACAGATATCAAGGTCAGGGGGTAGTCATGTTGGATAGCTTCCCCACGGTCTTACGTAGGCTGGAAACTCTTCACCATCTACCACTATGTATCTGCCACACCCTGTACTTGATCCACATGCCTGTGGATCTCATCTCAAATCAAGCCCCTATCAAATAACTATGAAGAAAGCCAGACTTTCTTCTAGTCCTAGGAGTAACCCTTGACATCTAGCCATCCCTTCCTCTACCACCCAGCTTCCACCAGAGCCCAACCCAACCCTCATAACACAGATGAAAAAGACTGGAGCCTGGAGAGATGTTGGCTGACTTAGGAGCCCAGGGAAGCCAAACAGGAGGAAGGTTTAAAGGAGGCCTCTTTGCCAGGCCTCAGATGCTGGAGAGAAGGTCCTGCCCTCCACCCCTGAGCTAAGTCCAAGCCTTACCTGAGCTGGGGGGGTCCAGGGAGCCATAGAAGAATTCCCACTTGGCTCGAGCAATTCTCTGGGCATGAGAGGAGACTTCCCGAGGGGAGGACCAGGTGTCCCCCTGAGTCAAAGACAGACGAAAGGCACAGGACCCCAAAATGAGAGCCAGACATACAAGGATACATGAAAATGCATCAGCAGCAAGAAAACCACATGGGACAGAGGTGAAGGTGCAGGGACACATCAATAGAGGGCAAAAAAGCTGATTTAGGACATTAAAGGATTTGGGTGACTATGAGACAAAGCTCAGTTCAACAGGGGCTGAGTTTTGTCCCTTAGTTTGGGCACTAGGGCCCCAGGCAGCCCAAGGCAGATTTCGTACCTGGTTTAGGAATCCGGTATCTGCAGGTCCTCGGAAGTGCATGGCCAGGTGCTCAGGGGTCCCCCCCAGCCCATTAGGGAGGGAGGAGTAAAGGCCATCTGCCCCAATCTGGGGTGGGACCAATGACCCACGTAAGGGGTTCCTGCTGCCAGGAAGAACAGAGCCTCCTCCAGCTGGGAGTGGGTCTGATGTGGATGCCTCTAGCCGCAACTTCCGGTTGCAGCCAGGTCCAAGGGCTGTGGTGGGCCTTGGGGCAGAAATCCCGCCCAGGTCCCAGCTCCGACTCAGGCCTCCAGAAGCAGGTAGGCCATTCAGTGGCCTCACACTGGCCTTCTCCACAAAACGGAAGATGACCACAGAACTCTGTGCCCCTGGTGGGGGCTGCCCAGTGGGTGAAGAGGGTCCCCAGGGTGAGGGGGCTATATGGGGTGAGGGAGGGGCTCGCAGAGGGGTACAAGGTGCTGTCACACGTCCCAGATCCCGGCCTCGAGGACCTGGGCCCACCACTCTTCGTATTAGGGATCCTGTGCTGCCATACATGCTGGCTGGGGGACTTTGGGGCACTGGGCCTTCGGGTAGCCAGCGACGAGGACATCGTGGTGGGGAGATGGCACAGTCGCCTTCTGAGCAGAAGCGCATGGCACCCTGGGCCATGCTGGAGCCGGGGGGTCAGGCTGGGGGGGCAGGGATGGCGAGGCCAGGCAAGGAGTAAGGGGGCTGCATGCTCTTCAGACAGGCCTGCAAGAGAGGAAGGGGAGCATGGGTGGAGTGCCTTGGAGTCAGACAAGCAGGACAGCAGAGACAGAGATGGGACAGTGGGTTGGGCCTTCTAAGGCCCAGAGACCCATCCTGGGAATATGGAATCACCCACCCTAACCCCGGAGGACTCCTGCTTTGGAAAGCTTACAGGGAAAGGACCTTCTACTCAGTGGCTCCTCTCCTTCTGTCTGGGAGCCCTGAGCATCACTTATGATGAAAGAGCAGGCTAATTCAGTCCATCAAGTTCAGTTCCGGGGCAACTGGGAACTCTTTCTTGGGTGGAGGCCTGTATCTTATCTTCTGGATCATAGAGGCCATGGGTTCTCTATAGTTCCACTTATGGGGGACCCTCACTTAGAAAAAGAGAAATCATGCTTCTTTGAAGGAGAGGGAAGAAAGGGGGAGCATGGGAATGAGGAAGTGTTGAGAGGGAAGTGAGGAGGAGAGTCTGAAGAGGCCTTGACCTCGGTCCAGAGTGCTGAGTGGGGGAGAGACATTCTATTTTCCATACCAGTACATGCATGCACACACACACACCCTTGCATAAACACACACATGAATTCATATACACACATGCAGAAGGACAAAGTATCAGTACAGTTAACACATTCATAGGCAACACCCTCCAGTACACACACGCAGTACTGCTCAAGACACACCCTCATACAATCACAGTCATAACAAATATGTGTATGACAGAAAAGCACATGCTTGTTTTACACACACACACACACACACACACACACACGGATCACCAAGCAGGAGCACACAAAGAGGTTCCCAAAATTCAGGATCTCATCCTCTCACACACACAGAAACAGGTGTATCAGAGACCTCCTCATCACAATCATAAACACAAATACATATTTGCACGCAGAATCAGAGACACACATTCTCCCCGCCCCCCCCCCCCAGTAACCAAGTCTGGGTGAGGGGGTTGCACCATATCCCTCTCCCCCAACTCCAGGGGTCTAAAATATCTTGTCCAGCCCAAGAGGAACCGTAGAAGAAAACCGGGCCTCTGATGGCAAAGCAAGGTAGAGAAAGCTGTCAGAAGCAGCGCCCCGGCGGCCAGACAGGTTCTTGGAGCTCAACAGGAGCCTGGCCCTCCCCTGTGCAGGCCCTCCTCCGAGGGACCGCGGTACTCACCGCTGCTCGTCAGGAGCTGGAATCGAAGACAGGCAGAGAGGCTGGGCCCCGCTCAGCTGTAAAAGCAGCACGGCTCCCGCTTGCTCTAGGCCCGCCCGCCTCTCAGTCCCTCCTCCACCCCTCCCCACGCTCTGCTCAAGCAACGCTAATCTCCCACCCTCCAACCTCCCTCCTTTCCCAGGGCCCTAAGTCCCAAAGAATACCACCACCTAGTCACTACCTAAGACTCACACCAGAGGAAAGGGAGAATGTAGAAAACCCCGTTCTGCTCCCTAAACCCTCATATGCCCCACCCCACTCGTGTTCAGTTCTCTCTCGTCCATCATCTCCTGAACCACACGTAGGGTCCAGCTGCATACGCCTGTCCTGCTCCAGACCCCACGCGTGTCCCTAGGAGGCTGCCACATGACCTGTTACATGCCACACGCGCTCCCGCCCCCACAAGCACGCGGCCACGCTAAGCACACGGTACGGAGTAGATCGGACCCGCCCCCTAAAACCAGAAGACCCAACTATGGAAGGGACATCAAGCGAATGCAGTCTTAAACACTTCGTGGTTCTGAACCTCAGACCCAGGAGTCCTGTCCTGAACCCCAACCCGGAGTGCAGAGAAAGGATAAGTCAGACTCCAGGAAGAACTTCCCTGCTGCCTAGGTTAATCGTCCTGCCTTTTCAGGGTCGAGAGTTTAGAAAGGATGACCCCGAGACTGGGATAAGAAGCACAGGCAAACCTTGTGCCCTTGGCCAGGGTGGAAAAGGGTCTGGCTATTTTAGGAAAACGCCACACGAGTTACTATGGTAACTATTCTCCTTTGGAAGGCCAAGACCGGCAGGTTATGACCTGGGAAGGAAGAGAGGGTCGATTCGGGTGGCCAGAGGGTGAGAGGACGTTCGAAGCGGGGGTGCGCGGGGCTCACCGCGGGAAGGGGTGGCGCGAGTTCCGCGAGGTGCTGAAGGGGACAGCGCCAGATTTGTCGTAATGCGCAAGCGCAGAGGCGCGAACAAAGGGGCGGGGGAGGAGGCGCGTGCCCGGAGGTGGTGCGCGCCCACACGTATCTTGCAGAGATCCTTCCAGGCTACCCCTTCCCCAAGTATGCTGAGACGAGGAAGCAATTCCCTCATCCACCTTCACCCTCTTCTGTTTTTCCGGTGCTGGTTGGCTTCTCCCTTTATGCTACATTAAGTAATGAGGTAGTGTAGAAGGAATTCTGGGAAAACCAGGATTTCTGGGTTCTTTATCCTTGCTTCATTTGATCCTGGTTAAGGAGCTTCCTCCCTAGAGCCTCGGTTTGCCTGTCTTTAAAATGGACGGTTCTTCCTACCTTTGCTGATAAGCAGCTTTCATTATGAAGCGGCTGAAATGTTTGCACAGAGGCGCGCAACCATGTAGGATGCAGCAGCCCTACAGTCTTTCTCATGCCCCACACCCACCCCAGATGCTGGAGGAACATGTTACGCCAGGGGTTGCCCAGAGAGGAACTTGGGCTTAGTATCTGGGGGTGCAGTGAAGGATTGAGCTTTGGAAAGTCACTCTCCCTACAATTAATCCAGAGCCAGTCAAGAAGCAGTACGGCTAGTGGGCTGAGCTGAGCATGCTTTCCTCTAAGACTCTGGACTGCTGGAAAGCAGACCTGGCTGGTCCTATATAGTCTTTTCTCCATAGGCAAAGAGCCGGTCTACGTTGCCCTGAAGTGGAAAGAGATGGATGTCATGATTGTGCACTTCACAATTCACAAGGAATGGCAGGTTTAAACAAACTTGCTTGATAATAAAAGCCCTAGCATCGCCCATTTATTCCAATCTTTTGACAATTGCTTATTGAGCACCTACTACATACCAATTAGTTATAGTCTGGGCAGTCTTTCCTCGCTTTCTTTTTCCAAAGTCGCTTAAACGCGACCAGAGGACAGAAGGAGGCACTCGGTAACCTAGGAGTCCTGGCTCCGCCCCTTCTGCCTTTGGCCTTGTCTGCTCCTCCCATCACCACTCAGAGGCGGCTACTGGCCCGCAACGAAGACCGAAAGCAGTCTTCGCTCGCAGCTACTCCAGCCTGGGGCTTCAAGCCCTGTAGCTGAGGAGACATCTAATGGTACATCTCTTGTCTGTTCTGCCTCAGTTTCGGGGTCCATCCGAAAAGCTTCCCGATAAGGATTCTCAGTGAGACCGCACTCGATTAAATAGGTCTGTCTCTTCAGACCAAGGAGGCGGGCTCGCCGCAGTCGCTTCAAGGCCAAAGCTAGTAGAGCTTACTGCGCACGCGCAGTAGACGGCGATGGAGCCACCAATGGAGCAGTCCGGAGGGGAGCAAGAACCAGGAGCTGTCAGGTACCGAGCACTGGAGGGGCCTAGGGAGGGAAAAAAAAGAGACCCGCGGGAGGGCAGCTGAGTCCAGGCCGGACCCGGACCCCTCTTGCCAGCCGGGACTCTGGGGTATAACAGAAGGACTCGCACGTAACAGCGGCCCGGGGACGTCAACGCCGCTTTCCCTTCAGGCTCCTGGACTTGCCCTGGGAAGACGTGCTGCTCCCGCACGTCCTGCACTGGGTCCCGCTGCGCCAGCTGCTCCGGCTGCAGCGCGTCAGTCGCGCCTTCCGGGCGCTCGTTCAGCTGCACCTGGCGAGGCTGCGCCGCTTCGACGCCGCTCAGGTGAGCCGGGCACCGGAGCCCCGCCCCCGCGTGGGTACCACCGTCGCCCCGCCTCCAGGCCAGCCCCGGCTGCGCGGTAAACCCTTCCCGACCCCGGGTGCGACGTGGAGAACTCCAGAGGGCGAGTACTGGGCAGCGACTCGGAGGGAGCTTGGTGTCTCCCCTGGGAGGGAGGGCAGGTGGCAAAGTCCCGAAGTTAGGCGGCTGCCTGGCAGTGGCCCGCCCCCGGGGACAGCCTGAGTCTCCGTGCCTCCCGCCCGCAGGTGGGTCCACAGATTCCACGGGCGGCACTAGTCCGGCTACTGCGGGATGCTGAGGGGCTGCAGGAGCTGGCGCTGGCTCCGTGTCACGAATGGCTGTCGGACGAGGACCTGGTGCCGGTGCTGGCACGGAATCCACAGCTACGGAGCGTAGCACTGGCCGGCTGCGGCCAACTGAGTCGCCGAGCGCTCGGGGCGCTGGCTGAGGGCTGCCCGCGTCTGCAGCGCCTTTCGCTCGCTCACTGTGACTGGGTGGACGGGCTGGCACTGCGTGGCCTCGCTGACCGCTGCCCGGCTCTGGAGGAGCTAGACCTCACCGCCTGTCGTCAACTCAAGGACGAGGCCATCGTGTACCTGGCGCAGAGACGCGGCGCGGGACTCCGCAGCCTCTCGTTAGCAGTCAACGCCAATGTGGGGGACACTGCGGTCCAAGAGTTGGCTCGAAACTGCCCGCAACTCGAGCACCTAGACCTCACCGGCTGCCTTCGGGTCGGAAGCGATGGTGTCAGGTGCCTGGGCATGGGGGTGGTACGGTAGGAAGTGGGCAGTCACTTTGGGGATAGGGAGGCGAGTTGTACTTGTCAAAGACCCATCAGAAAGACCTCTGGAATTTTTTAGGCTGGAAAGAGTACAATTAAAAACAAAACAAACAAAACAAAACAAACGAAAAAACCTTTCTGAGCCAAGATTGACACACTGAGAAATGTCACATAAAGTTGATTTCTAGTATTTCTGCAACGAGGAGGGGCAGGAATCTTGAAACACTGGAAAGAACTATGGGTTGGTACAAAGCCAAAAGCCCCAAATGAGCTGGGGCCTGGAGTCTGTAATTCCATCCTGGCCCCTTCTCTTAGGTCCTTAAAAAAGCAGACCTTGAGCTGGAAGGAAAATTAGAATTTTCTGGAGCCAGCTGCAGGTTTAGTGGGTTGGCCCTACAGACAGTGAGAGGGCCTTCAGCACCTAGCGTCACCCTGCTCCTCCCTCAGGACACTGGCCGAGTACTGCCCGGCGCTGCGCTCTCTGCGGGTGCGGCACTGCCACCATGTGGCCGAACCCAGCCTGAGCCGCTTGCGGAAGCGTGGTGTGGACATCGACGTGGAGCCACCCCTGCACCAGGCGCTGGTGCTACTCCAGGACATGGCAGGCTTCGCACCCTTTGTCAACCTACAGGTCTGACTGACTTTCCTTGGGGTGGGAGCACAGCTGGACTGTGTAGCTGGGGCTTGACACTGAGCCATAGGGAAACTGGACTGTGGGGGCCCATGGTTGAGAGGCTTGGGATATGCCCTGTCCCACCCTGGAATTTCAAATAAAGAGCTTTTTACCCCTTCTTGCCTGGTGCATAGGGGCTGTGAAGCTGAGAACAGGTCAGACGGACAGTATTTTCCTGCCCTGGGGCAGAAATGACTAGAATGAACGTACACCTTCCTTGGACCACCTTTACTGTGCTCTTGAAGGAAGCTCCAAGAATAGATTAACACTAGAGAAGGGCACAGAGAAGGGTAGGGTGGATGGGAGGGTTTCTGCATCCCTCTGGGATCTGCAATGCTCGGCAGAGTCCGGCCAGTGCCTCAGTGGAAGCGGTACTTTCTGGCCGGCTTGAGGTTGATATATGTGGCCTTCATCTCCTCAGCCTCAGGGTTCCGTACATCCTTGAATCGCTCTCCTCTGGTGCTCACTACTTGGTTATCAATGTATCGGATCAGCTTCTTGGGGGCCTGTCAGGCAATCAAGCAATGAATGACTAAAACCCGGGATCGGTACTGCTCATTCCACATCCCCAACTTCATACCCCTCTTACCTCCTTGGGAGCCATAGGTCGGTGAGTCTTCTGGTCCTCTGCCCTGTCCACCATCATGTACCTGCCAAACGGGCTGGATGAAGCTCCGTCCACCTGGGAGACCCTCCAAGGCCCGGCCCAGCCCAGACTTACTTCTGAAGGATGAAAGACTTCAACTCATCCTTCTGGGGGCCTCTGAGGCGCCTGGGCAAGTCCTGCAGATGTAGGAGACCTATTCTAGGCCCAGTGGTAACAGCAGGGGAAGAGATAGGTAGGGTGTGTGCTTAACAGGAAGGCCTAATAGAGCTGGTGTTACTGAGACAGTGGTGGGAAGGCTGAGAAGAGGATACCTGACTGGGGCTGTCCCAGCCTGGAGGCCTCCCTTCCTTGTCCTCCACCAACATCTGCACGGCTTCTTCCAGGTCGCCCCGAGCTTTAGCCAGCACCCACTGGGCCTGCTCCATAGAACAGGTAGGAAATACCTCCAAGAGCACATCTACTCCTGGCAGATCCTCCTCAGCAGCAGCCGCCTGTGGGCACAAATGTCAACAGTAGGCCGAGCAACTTCCTTCCCCACCCCAGGTCCTTCAGGGGTGTTCTCTCTAGCAGTACCTCATCTGGGGCGTGCCCGGTAGCAGCAGGAGGCCTGCTCTCTTCTTCCAGCTTTTCAGGTTGCCTCGGGGTCTCTGGAAAAGCAGGCACCTGACCTTGGACACAGGAGCGCTGTGGGTGCCGGTTCTCTTCAAGAGAAAGAGAGGACATTGGGTTTACAGGGCTTGGGCGGGGTGAGTCCTCCAAATACCAGCTCCCCACTCACCTTTGTTCCTCGCATCGCTCAGCTGCCCCGAGAGCTTGTGCATCAGGTCCCCTGTTATACCCCTGAAAGGCAGAGAAGATGGTGAAGGGGCCACTCTGCCTCCAGCCAGCCAGCCAGCCCCCTCCTCCTTTTTGCCCGAGCCGAGCCCTACCTGGGGATGTTGGCAAAACCAGGCACATAAGCCTCCATCATTTCAATGAAGGCCTCCATATCAAAGTTATCCTCTGATGGCCCCGAGGGGCCCAAGTCCTCCAGGACTCCAAGCACATAGGAGAAGATGACCTCATCCAAGCCGCTGTAGGAAAGAGCAAGGCCACAGGAAGGCCACTGGATGTGTGTAGCAGCCCTGCCTAGTCTACGCCTTCACTCCTCAGCTTCACGGGGCCACGAGCCAGCTCAGTGCTTGAGGCCTGCCTCCTCCCGCTCCTTCAGCTTTAGTTCTCAGTCAGTCCAGTGCAGGTGAACAACACAGTGAGAGAGAAGACTGTCTAAGCAAATACAAATCAACTCTCCAGGGCTGGAGAGATGGCTCCGCAGTTAAGAGCCCTGACTGTTCTTCAGAGGACCCAAGTTTAATTCCAGCACTCATGTAAAGTAGCTGCCTACACTGCCAGCTCCAGGGTATCTGACACCCTCTTCTGGCCTCCATGGGCACCGGCACACACACACACACACACACACACACACACACACACACACACACACACA
>JANHMN010000003.1:172062720-172080220 GCA_030674055.1 Rhabdomys pumilio
ACACACACACACACACACACACACACACACACACACACACACACACAGAAACAAATAATCTTGAAAACAAAACTGGTTAGCAAGATGGCCCAGTGGTTAAGAGTACTTGCTGTTCTTGCAGAGGACTGGGACTCAGTTCCCACCTTGGAGCAGGGCTGAATAGTTTCTAATCACCTTTTCATTGGCTAGCCCCCACAGTATTATCTGGCAACACCCTCTCTGAACTGGCCTGTTCCTTCAGAAGGAGCTGCCCTTACCTGAGGTCTGCCTCTGGGAGATGTGCCTGTACGAAGGCAAGGAGGGCTGAACTGACAATCCTCTCCAACTCCATGCTGTGTCTTCTGAAGATACACAAGACAGAACTGTCAAGTCTTTGGCCTGCCTCTACCCACTGGGCCATGGGGCTGCAGCCCCTGCTCTCCCTTCTGGGGCTGAACCAGCTGTTGATGTTGCCCTCCCCACTCCTGCAAGCAGAGCCACTCCCGTGGCCACCCACTTCTACCTCCTTCAGCCCAGACAGGGTACAACACTGTCTCTAGAAAGCTTCCAAAGGGAGTTGTGCCCCTCCCCATCGCCTATGGCTAGAAACTGAGGTCTTGGGGTCACATGCTTCCTGGCTAAGGAATCTCATCACTGAAGGGGCTACTTGGCCCCCAACTCCAATCACAAGGGGCCCCATTGTCCAGCCCCGTAAAGAAGGTCTCAGGACCAAGCACAGCCCTTCCCCCATCCAGGATAGGCCACCCACTCCTTGCACAAAGGAACTTCTTTTTTTGCTCTGGAGCCTATTTAAAGGAGAAGTCCTACATGGATTCTCTCCTCTTGCCAAGTTCCTGACTTTCCAACAGTCTGGGCCATGAGAGACCTTTGTCATCTTCCAGTCTATAGAGTACCACACAGTCTGGTCCTTGCCCACTTCAATCTCACACTCCCTCCTCACCTCACTGTCCCATGCCTTTGCTGTTCCAGCCGGCTGTCTTATTTGTTGGTGGGTCCTAGCGCCCACAAAAATGTCTGCATTTAGCAAGTGCTAGGTAAGTACTTGCTGGCTTAATTCATCTCCATGCTTTTTTTTTTTTTTTTAAAAAAAAGATTTGTTTATTTATTTTAAAGATTTATTTATTTTATATATGTGAGTACACTGTCGCTGTCTTCAGACACACTAGGAGAGGGCATCGGATCTCATTACAGACGGTTGTGAGCCATCATGTGATTGCTGGGATTTGAACTCAGGCCCCCCTGGAAGAGTAGTCAGTGCTCTTAACTGCTGAGCCATCTCTCTAGCCCCAAGATTTATTTTTATTTTCTGTGTATGAGTGTCTGCCTGTGTGTACGTATGGGCACAAAGGTACATGCCTGGTGCTCACGGAGGTCAGAAGAGGGCACCAGATCCATTAGAAGTGGAGTTTCAAAAGTTTTTAAGCCACCATGTGGGTGGTGGGAACTGAACCTATGTCCTTTGCAAAAGCAGCAAGTACTCTTAACTGCCAAGCCAGATCTCTAGCCCCCATTTCCATGGTTTTGACTCCCCCAAACTCTTTATGGGAGTCAGGAATGCACAGATGGTAGGAATGGCTCAAGACTCAGGGAACCAAATGTCAGCCAGTCTTCTCATTTGGAAAGTTCTAGCATCGTCTCAGAATCTACCTTCACCAAACTCAACTTCACAGGTCCACTTCCCCGGGCAAACACATACCACTCACTCAGCTACCCTACATGAACTTGGGAGTAACCTCCATCTTGCCCTCTCTCACTCCTCCCAGGACCCAAATGATCAAACCAAGTCCTACTGACAACACCCTCTTTTCCCTCCTGCTAACTTCTCTCTCAGTACCCCTTCTGCTCCTTCATCTCTGCTAGCATTCCTCAGGCTAAGGTTACTAGTTAGTTTCAGGTTTTGGCCTACTGAGATTGAACCACATAACTCCCCAATTTTGTTTCGAACACTTCATGTACAGTTTTGCTCAATATCTGCCCTTTCAGCAACACCACCTAGGTCTCCTACGATCACAGCCTCTGGTGACCTCCCCTCTGCAGAGATTTCTTCCCTGGCTCCCTGCTTGTCTCCTTCTCTGCTGCCCTCTGACTCAAGGCCACTGCCCTCCTTACCCTGCTGCTTTCTCTCAGCAGTGGCTCATCTGGGCCCCTCCTACACACAACTGTATGTCACCAACTCCCAAGTGCTCAGTGCTCTAGTTCAGTCTGTGAGCTACTCGTCCCTATACTTCCCTGACACCACTATGTAGAGAGCTTACAGTCGGCTCACACTTTGTCCCCTGAAGGGACATCCTCCCTAAATGCATGTCCAGATACAGCTATTCCAGCTTCAAGTCTAGGAGTTAACTGTGACACCACCCTGCCCTTGCTTTCCAGCAACCAATTAGTTACATCTACTTTGTATGTGTGTAGAATGTGGTGTGCTGTGTGTGCTGTACTGTGCTGTGAGGTGGGAGCGTGGGTGGCTTGCTAATGGGGTGTGTGTCTATGGAGGCCAGAGAATGACAACAGGTTGTCTGCCTCAGTCACTTCCCTACCTTTTTTGTTTGTTTAAGACAAGGTCCCTCTATTTAGTACTGGCTGTCCTGGAACTTTCTATGCAGACCAGAATGGTCTTGAACTCAGAGATCCTCCTGCCTCTGTCTCCCAAGTGTTGTGATTAAATGCGTGAGCTGCTGGTTTTTGAGACAAAATCTCCTTTTTGTTTGTTTTTGTTTTGTTTTTTTGAGATAGGGTTTCTCTGTGTAAGCCTGGCTGTCCTGGAACTCAAAACTCAGAACTCAAAGATCCACCTGTCTGCCTCCCAAGTGAAGACTTGATGAACCTAAAGCATTCCATTTTGGCTTTTCTAGCTGGCCTCGACACGCCTGTCTTCCATCTATTCCCCAGCAATGACTTCTCCACACCATAGCTGTATGATCTAAGTAAAGTCAATAGTTGGGGCTGGAGAGATGACTCAGTGGTGACGAGTACTGACTGCTGTGTCAGAGTACCAGAGTTTGTATGTCAGCATCCGTACCAGGAGGCTCCCTGACATAGGGTCTGACATCCCTTTTTGTCCCACCGCAACACAATAATGCTTTTAAAAATGGTGATGTGGACACCGGGCGGTGGTGGCGCACGCCTTTAATCCCAGCACATGGGAGACAGAGGCAGGCAGATTTCTGAGTTCGAGGCCAGCCTGGTCTACAGAGTAAGTTCCAGGACAGCCAGGGCTACACAGAGAAACCCTGTCTTGGAAAAAAAAAATGGTGATGTGGTGTCACACACCTTTAATCCCAGTACTCGAAAGCAGAGGCAGGTGGATCTCTGTGAGTTGAGGTCAGCCTGATCTACATAGTGAGTTCTAGGCCAGCCTGGGCTACAAAGTGAGTTCCAGACCAATCAAGGCTACAAAGTGAGACCCTGTCTTATTAATTAATTAACTAATTAATTAACTAATATTAAACTTAACAATGACGTTCTATGATGTTTTCAGAAAGCCTAGAATCTTTCTGTGGCCTCTGAGTTAGGGTCTAATCCCCACCTATTTTTCTTCAGCTTCTCCAGCCTCATCAGGACTTCATTCCTGGACCACTCCTCCACATCCTGGCTTGCTTTCTGTTTGTCCACATTCAAGGGTACACTTTTAGGGCTAGTCTACCACTGCCCAATACTCTCCGGACGGAGTAGACTTTTCCTTACTTACTGGGGCTTTTCACAGCTACAGTTAATGAATTATTTGGACCATGTTTAATGTTTCTTCCAGTTGTTTTATGAAGTTGAAGACGACTCTCCTGCTTCTCTCCTCCCCTCCCCTTGCACCTTGCTCCAGTCCTAGCTTATTCACCAATGTACCCTCAACATCCTTGGGAACTAGGCACTCAAAAATCAATGACTCCTGTCTACATAGTTGACAAGTGAAGCCCACTGAGTTTAACAGAGTAGGGAGTCACCTGAGTGAACTGCCCAGTTAGATCCAAGTTCAGGGAATGCAGCTCAGGGGTAAGATGCCTGCTTGTGGGAGGCCCTCAGCTGGATCCGCTCCCCCCCACCCCCAGCTCTCCAGTGTCAAGTTAGGGTTAACTCTGAGGATAAGGGAGATCAAGATTCCCACAGAATCTGATCCCCTCAGCAATGCAGCTGTGACTTAACAAGTCACTTTGGGAAGGAGGACTGAGTACCTCCCATCTCCCAAGGAGATGACCACCCTCTGCCCTTAGCCATGGGCCTCTGTGCGGGGGCAGAACACCTTAGCCTGGGCATTCTGGGCCCCATCATGCAGCTCCCCTGGAAAGTTAGCCCCCTCCAGAGACGTACCCCACCTTCATACCATGACTGGGAACCTCTGCAGGGAAAAAGGAACTTGTCTGCCTATGAAAGCCCAGTTTCTGGGGAAGCTTTCTCAGGGATATATGTGATGTCTCCAGATTTCCAACCAAAGGGTAGGGGCTGCAAAGCTGTTACCGGGGATCTCCTCACTGTCTTCAAAGTAAATGCCTTTTTCCTTCAAGGTTCTATGGCTGGCTTTTCTGCTAAGGGGCCATCATCACCTCTCCTCTTGTTCTTGGGCTGAGCAAACATTTTAACATCTCTCTTCCCGCCCTTCTCCGTCCTCCCAGCTTCCCTGACATGCCCTTCCTGCTTGACAGCACCCCCTAATATTTTTCTCCCCTGAGCTGGGGAAGACTTGAACCACTAAATTGTCTTCCTGAGTCAATCTGAGCATCTTGGTTTTAGTCTGGAGTAAAAATCAGGACTTCCATGGAACTTTCCAAATTCTAGATAATAGCCCACAGAATTCCATTACTTCTTGAAAGCCCCAATCAGAGATCGCTGTTTGGTGGTACCTATGAAATGTGACAACCATTGTGTCATGAATCATGCTAAAATACCTCTGGTGGGGGCTGGAGAGACAGGTCAACAGTTGAGAGCACTTGTTCCTGCATTAGACCTAAGCTGGACTGCCAGCACTGACAACTTTCCAGAATCCAGTCCCTGGGGATGCAACACTCTCTTTGAGCTCCAAGGGTACCAGGCATGCATGTGGTACACAGACATACGTGCAAGCAAAAGAGTAATGTACGTACATATGTTTGATTAAATAAATCTAAAAACATTAGGAAAAACATCTCTGATCTACTGGCTGCATATAAAGCACTGCATTAACTTTCTTAATCCTCAGAGCAGCTTTAAAACGTGGATAGTTCTATTATGCCTGTTACCTGAAAGGAAACGAAGGCACTGGAAATTTGAGAAACTTTCCTAAGGTCACAGGGTAGGTTTACGGCAGATTCACACAGGGAAAGCCTGGCATCAGAAGCCTCTGTTAACTAATGCACCACCTCTCACGATGCCAGTGGTGTGGCCTCTCCTGCCTGGCCATCAGTCTTGCCTACATCAGAATCTTTGCTTGTCTGCCCCATCTCCCTGTTCAAAACATCTTTCTCTCTGCCTCTACAAACACGATTCCTCAGGAATCACCTCCTCTCTTCAGCCAACTAACTCGGCTACCCATCCTCACAGACCCAAGGTGGCTTGAGAGCCTCCCAAAGGACTAGGTACCGCCCTACACCCTTCAGAGGCTCTATTAGAGGGTGCAGGGCTGGAGGGATCCTCTGGGCAACTTGGTAGTTTCATGCTACGCCCTTAGAGTGGAGAAGCACTAAGTACAATTGAGAGCAGGCCATGTGGATGGAGAATTCCTGGGAAGCATGTGGAAGGAGTCCTGGAGAGCTAAGGGAGTAGCCAGGGGTCCTTAGCCCAGAGGTCTTCACTACTTCTTCCGTGCCCTTTAATAAAGATACGATGAAGCGTAATGAAGGCCCTAGCAAATACTATTTCACCCTGATCCCCACGTCAGGTCTTAGTAGTACCAAGGACATTGTGGGGAACAAGGGATCCCACCATCCAAAGTCAGGTAGGTGCACAAACCCTGGGAGGTGATGCACAGGAAGTGGGATCCCCTTGATGGCCGACCCTTGAAGCAAGAGCTTTTTATAACCGTTAGCTGGCCTGAGAACACAAGGATGCAGC
Organism: Rhabdomys pumilio; assembly: GCA_030674055.1. Classification (NCBI taxonomy): domain Eukaryota; kingdom Metazoa; phylum Chordata; class Mammalia; order Rodentia; family Muridae; genus Rhabdomys; species Rhabdomys pumilio. The sequence goes on from JANHMN010000003.1 coordinate 172,068,733, forward strand.
AGCCGCCTCGGGAGAGGGTGAGTCACATGACGAGATAGGCCTGAACAAGCTAGATGTTCCTCCATACAGGCCACGGAAACAATTAGAGAAAGGGGTCCGGCCAACAACCCCGGGGGGGGGGGTACCGTAAGGGAACGCCAAGAGGGGTACCCTTTGTCAGTGCTCTCTGCGACTCTCCTAAGGCTGGAGGGGAAATCACCTGCTCAGGCGCCGCCGGCGACTTGTCCCGCGCGGTGCAGTTCTTATCCCCCTAGCCCCACCAACGAGATCAAAGGCGGGGCCCAGAGCAGTTCCCTTCTAGAGGGCGCCATGCTGGCCATTTTTGAGAAGGGCACTTTGCCCATACAAGGGCGGGGCTTCTTTCCTCATTTTCAAATGTCCTTGCGTTTTAGACTGGCTTCTCCGGCGGCCATTTTTGTTTTGGGTAGAGAGGCATGAGTGACTTGTTCCATTTTTGTCCGCTAGAGGTCCCGAACCTTTCGGCATTTATGTCTAAAAGATCCCAGGATTTCCCTGCCTGCCTTATTTCCTCGCCCCTAGAACCACCATATGGAAATCCTATAGATTTCCCTTTCCTCTTCCTTGTCTTCCCTGTCCTTCACTCTCTGCGGCTCACCGACCATTGCAAAATCTAATGATCTCCCCATATTCCAGCATGTGTTTAATCTGGCTTCAAGCCCTGTCATTCAGTAAGCTCTTAGAGTCTGACTTCCAGGACCTTAGTGTCCCCTTTGTCCCTCATTGATGTCTTCCCAAGATTAAGGTGGTTTACAGGGTCTTTGGAAGGTGATGAACACTAAATGACTGAAGTGAGACTAGAACTGAACCCGGGTCCAAGACAGCCTGCAGACCTCTCCAACCCCAGTGCCCTCTTGCCTACGCTGGCAGGACTGATATCTAGAAGAGACAGAGCAGCTACACCTCAGTAGCCAGTAAGAAAGGCCTCAGCTTCTGCTTTCTCTTCCTGCTACCTCAGCTTCCCCACACTGCCCCGTGGGGAAGTCCACAGGCATGCCTTCTTTTGAATTAAAATGGGTGCCAAGAGTCCCCTTCAATAGTCCAACCAGCCAACCCCAGTCTGTACAGAGGAGCCTCCTTTCAGCGCCAGGGACCCAGGAGCTGTTTTCACTAGCTTCTAAAAACTCAGTCCCAGGGGAAAAGTCCCCCTAACCCCTAACCCGTAGGGATTGAAGCAGTTTCAAGATATGGAGAAAGGTGATTTCTGCTCTCTCTTCCCCTGTGTCCCTCACCACGGGCTCCCTTCTCCCCAGTGGGGTGGGTGACCTGCTGGGGATGGGAATGAAGGAGGAGAGGGAGGGACAGGCTCGGCTTGTCCCATAAAAGCACTGTTGCTGCCAGACTGCTGCTGCTGGGTTAATAAGAGGTGGGTGACAGCCACTTTGAACTCTGACCAAGCAGGCCTCTGGAAAGGGACCAATGATCTCCTCATCAGCCCCGGGCTCCTGCCCGCCCTCCCTTCTGGGTCCCCGTTCCTCCTCCCCTTCACCCATTGCACAATATAGATGACTGTTTAGTCCTTACCACCACCTTTCCCGGAACCTCCAGGTTTCCTCAGCAGGGCTGCCTCTAGTTCTGACCCCTGATCGCTGCAGCCACCCTCAAGGCTGTACCCTTCTCTTTCCCATCTTCCAGTCTTGCGTGGTTTGCTACTGGGTGTAGCTAGATAGCAGTAAAGATAATCCTGAACTCTCAGGGAAGAATGAGGTCAAAGATTTCTAGGGGGAGCCCCTCTATTCCTAACTCAGATTCTGGGGAGATCTAACTGTGAATTCTTTTTATTGCTACTTCGTAACTGTAAAAATTTTTTTTGTTTTTTTTTTGTTTGTTTTTGTTTTTCGAGACAGGGTTTCTCTGTGTAGCCCTGGCTGTCCTGGAACTCACTCTGTAGACCAGGCTGGCCTCGAACTCAGAAATCCGCCTGCCTCTGCCTCTCCAAGTGCTGGGATTAAAGGCGTGCACCACCACTGCCTGGCTGTAACTGTAATTTTTAATTGTTATGAATTGTAATGTAAATGTCTGTGGTTTCTGATGGTCTTAGGTGACCGAGGTGAGAGGGTCCTTTGATCCTCAAGGGGTTGCAACCCACAGGTTGAGAACCATTGCTGTAGTCAGCCATCTGCTAGAGATCCATAGCTAATGTGGCCTTGCCCATAGTTCCTGGTTTTCTATCTCCTAAATTCTTACTTTCTCCTTCCTCAAGGTGGGAACCAGCTTCACTGAGTACTTCTCAAAGCCCCTGGCATAGGGGTGGGGAGGCCAAGTGTCACCTCCTCTCTCCTATTCTCTTAGGTGACTTTTGTAGACTGCAGGGTATTGTCGAGAGACAGAAGAAGACTAGAAGCCTAGGCTGTGAATACTCTGGCTTTTAATTCCCCAGCCCCCTGTCTCAGAACCAGGAATTGGGGTTGAGTTCAGCACGAGAGCAAGAGGTTCCCGGCATTACAAACAATGAAAGAACCAGGGGGCTGGTCTCTGGGCGAGAGGGGACTCGGATGTGTCAGGCACTGAAATAAGGAAGGAGACACTTGGAAGAATGGGTGTGTGGGAGGGGTGTCCCCAGCTCTGGCTTGAGGTCAGAAAGGGCTCTCTGGGCAGCAGGCAGCATGCCCGGTCCTCCCACACCTTCCTCCTTTCTCAGAAGAGCCTGCATGGGTGGGTGGGGCTCTGCTGGGGCAGCATGGGGCCTATTTAAGGCGCTGTGCTCCTCCAAGTTGCTTATTGCAGATCCAGCCCTAGGGATGCCAGAGAAGAGGCTTTGTGGGTAAGTACTGCTCCTTTCCCAGGATTCAGCAGGGGAGGGTGACTCCTGAGTCTGCTGCCTTTGCTTTCCTTCTCCAGGGACATGTGAGGACAGCACCCAGCTGTCACTTTAACTCTCCAGGAAATTGAAGTGCATTTCAGGGAAGCCTTCCTCCTCCATTCAGCGATCCCAAACACTCAAGATCTCCATCCAATCAGGAGATTTTCCAGGGGCTGACACTCCGAGCTGCTGTCTTGGAGACCCTCTGCAGCTGAGGAAGCTCCTCCAACTGCAGATAACTCCATCATCAGGTGCAAAATTTGGCTTTTCCCCCAGTCTCTTACCCCTCTAGTCCCTGTAACTGACCCACCAAGAACCCGTCTGGGCAGGCAATAATGAGACCCACTGTAACACCCAGTCCCTGCCATTCTCTGAGTTTCCTGACCCTCACGCTCTTGTTCTTATCCAGTTCTTGTCCGTTTCTCTAGCCGTGGAATCCCATTTTCAGCTCCAAGCTCAGCACTCCACCACTGAGGGGGTGGGCAGTATTCTGAGATCCCGGGTGATATCCTGAATCTCAATTTGTCCATGTTGGGATTTGGGGGACACTTACAGAAGGGGGACCAATGAGAGGGCTCAAGGTGCTCACACAAAGCTGACACCCCTAAGCCCACATGGTGGAATGAAAAAAACCATCTGATCTCGCATGCCCTGTGTATATGTGTATTTATGCTACACATAGGCACACACATACACACATGAAAGAACAACCCACAGACGAGAGCTCTGGAGGACAGGCAGCATCCAGGCTGACAGAACTTTGGCCACTTGGCTCTGAGAACTGAATTCCATAGGCTGTGAGCTTTAGCAGACGCCCTAGGGACTCAGTTCTGGTGCCTGGTGTGCTATGCCATCAACACCAAGGATATAGGAAACCAGATAGCTCTCACTCACGGCTGCCCAGTAGGTGCTCCTAGAGGCTCAATAGCTGAACCTTTTGTTTGTTTGTTTGTTTAATTTTGGTTTTTTGAGATGGGGTTTCTCTGTGTGGCTCTGGCTGTCCTGGAACTTGCTTTGTAGACCAGGCTGGCCTTGAACGCACAGATCTGCCTTCCTCTGCCTCCCAAGTGCTGTATTAAGGGCATCAACTATCACCTCCAGGCTCCAAACATTTTTAATAACACTGACTTGGGGTAATCTTCGGCTCAAAGGGTTCAGTGGCTTCCCAGCCAAATCTGTCCTCCTGTGGGGAATAGGAGGAGGGGGCCCCCTCTGAGACAGGATACCTATATAACTCAGAATACATATAAAACCCAGGATAGCTACATAACCCAGAATACCTACATAACCCAGGATACCTGTATAACCCAGGATATACCTACCTATCTAACCAAGAATAGCCTCAAACCACTGCTCTTCCTGCCTTTACCTCCCAAGCATTACATATGCTCCGCTCTATCTGCCCGCCACCTGTTTGCTGTCAGTCCTCCAGGATGAAGTCCACTTAGCTCTCAGGGCTGATCTTCACTGCTGTCTTGTCAGTGATAAAACTGCTGCTTCCTCCTGCGGCCTGCTTTCACTCCTGCCTCCTGCTTGGCTCTTCTTGGGTTACCATCTTCATCCATCACAGTCCTATCTGTCCTTGGAAGCTTCCTTCGACTTCACAATACTGCTCGGATTCCCTGCGTTCCTCACAGTGGGGTAGATTCATAAGCCCTTTACCCTGGTAGTGTTTAACCCAGTGTTCTGAACAGCATAGTTCCTCAACAGACATCCCTTGTGTTTTGTTGCGTGTGTCTCATGTAGGAAGAGGAAGTTTGCCCTCGAGATTAAAATCAATCAGATTACAGTCCCGTTTTGTAACCTTGGATGAGTTGTTGGATTCATATAGGACTGTGTCAGACTAACTTTCCTGTGTGAATGGGAGTAATAATTATATCCACATCGGAGTTTTGTGAGCATACACTTTAGGGAGTTGGTAACTTCCTGCACAGGGATTTAGTATAGCATGCAGCACATAGCAAGACTCCAGGATACATGGGAGACTATGGTTCCTATCCTATTCCTTGGAAAATATATTTACTTAGTGGGGGGAGGGGTAGTGTAAGCATGCTACAGCGTGCTTGTGGGGTCAGAAGTGAACCCCAAGGGAATCCCTATCCTATCATAAGGCTCTCTCCTGTCATGTGGGTCCCGGGGACTGAACTTGGGTCATCAGGCTAGGCCTCAAGCACCTTAACTGGCTGAACCATCGTGCTAGTGCCTTGTTGGGTTTTGTCTTTTAAGTAGCGTGGGCTCTATGGTAAGGGCAGTTGCCGAGTGAAGTGGGACCTGACATTTATCTGCCAGGCCTTTCTGCATGATGGGCTCCAGACCCTGATCCTGCAAGGGCGGGAGATGCAGGTCTAAGGATCGGGGCTTGTTTGCTCAAGTCCTCCCGAGAGCTGGGAGTTCTATGTTTGCACCTACTATGTGAACTTGGATGAGTGTCTTCTTGTAACCCTGGAGTCCTAACAGAATAATGTGAACTGGGGCAAGGAGCCTTGAAGAACAGATGAACTGTCAGAGAATGCAGTAAATCTCCAACCCCAATAATTTTTTTATTATATCTAAATATTTTTTTGCCCATGCAAAAAAACACTCAATTTTTTTTTTTTTTTTTTTTTTGGTTTTTCGAGACAGGGTTTCTCTGTGTATCCCTGGCTGTCCTGGAACTCACTCTGTAGACCAGGCTGGCCTTGAACTCAAAAATCCGCCTGCTTCTGCCTCCCAAGTGCTGGGATTAAAGGCGTGCGCCACCACCACCCGGCTGAAACCCACAATATTTATAATTACAATATTTATAAGCTGGACGCCTAGATTGGAAGATTTGCCACTACCCTATTCTATTCGCCAGCTACGAGAGCCCTTGCTAATTGCAGCTTCTCCAGACCATGTGGTTCGCTCCATCTTCCTTCCATTTTTTCTTCCTCTGTCCTTCTCTCCCTCTCCTCCCCCACTCTCTAAAACCTCCAGCCCCACCTTTCCCTTCCACTGCACAGTCACAGGCTCTAGTCTTTAATCACAGGGAGAAGGTTCACGAGAGAAATCGCTTGAATATGGGATCCACTCCTGGTCTGGGCAGCCCTTCTTGAGAAGGCAGAATTAACATCAGAAAACAAACAACACCAGGGCAACCCACAACAGTCAGGTCTCAGGCAGTATGGGTGTTTTATAAGTCCGCTGCTTTAAGAGTTAAGTTCAAAGAAGAGATCAAACAAGGAAGCCATCAGCTCCCTGTAGGACTGGGAGTGGAGTGTAATAATGCTGGGCTCTGTGGAGTAGCAACAGCTGGCTCTAAAAGCCTATAGTAGCGCTCTTCCTCCTTCCACATGCTGGGCATAGGATAGGTAGGAGTAACCTGTGGGAAGCCAGGGGCAATTACAGGCATAAGTGAAAGCCACAGGGAGGCCTGTTTTTATGAACAGCACAGATCAGCAATGGGGGAAGTTGAAAGACTTCAAGTGTCTGGATCCAAGAAGAGTGAAAAAGGAACAGAACTCAGAGAACAGGCTGTGTTGGTGTGGGGCACATCACTTATCGCAAAACTTCCTTTGTTTCTTATATTTCTGGTTATGAGCCTTTAACAGCTGAGCCATCTCTCCAGCCCAATTTCCTTTGTTTCTAAGGGTGATCTGAGCTGGCTGTGGTGACTCATGCCTTTAATCCCAGAACTCAGGAGCCAGATATCTGTGTGTTCTAGGCCAGCAAGGGATGCTTACAGAGACAGGGGACTCCATGGCCTTCTTCTGGTGTTGGAGGGCACTAGGCATACATGTGGTGTACATACATGAATGCAGGCAAAACCCTCATACACATAAAGTAAGAATAGATAATATCAGAGGCCGGGGCTTTTTATCAAGTAGGATTGTTTGCCTTAGAGCTAACAGAGTTCTTTACCCAGAATGTACATGGTGGGAGAAGAGAACCAATTACCAATTTTTTTTTCCTGACTTCCATAAGTATTTATAACAAACGTGTGTGTGTGTGTGTGTGTGTATGTGTGTGTGTGTGTGTGTGTGTGTGTGTGTGTGTGTGTGTGTCTAAATGTAAAAATAGAAAATATCTAGATATAATAAAAAAAAAAAAATCCCAGTGCCTAACAGGCAAAGACAGAAAGACAGGCGGGTCTTTGTGAATTGAAGGCCAGTTTTGTTTACATATTGGAGTTCTAGGTCAGCTAGGACTACACAATGAGACACTGTCTTAAAAATAAATAAGAATATAAAAATGCCAACAAACAAACAAAAAACCCAGTGACATGGGTATGTAGTCATTTGTCTTTTAAAAATATCGGAGGCTGGAGAGATGGCTGAGTGGTTAAGAGCACTGTCTGCTCTTCCTGAGGTCCTGAGTTCAATTCCCAGCACCTACATGGTAGCTCACAAACATCTGTAATGGAATCTGATGCCCTCTTCTGGTGTCTGAAGACAGCTACAGTGTATGCATATAAAATAAATAAATGAATAAATAAATATTTAAAAAAACAACAAAAATATATCAATACATAGCACTCAGGAGGCAGAGGCAGGCAGATCTCTGTAAGTCTAAGGCCAGCTTGATCTACAGAGCAAGTTTTAGGACAACCAGGGCTACACAGAGAAACATGGGCTCGAAAAACCTAATTAAGTAATCAATCAATTAATTAATCCTTTAAAATAGCTGTTTACTCTATAAATATTATATTCCTTTTTCTCTCCCAAATCCCTTGCATTATTTCCATTAAAAAAAATCTTAGTTTTTTATTGTTGTTTTTTCTTTCTTTCTTTCTTTCTTTTTTTTTTTTAAATGTATGCTCCACTGATCTCTTCAGACACACCAGAAGAGGGCATCAGACCCCATTGCAGATGGTTGCAAGTCACCATGTGGTTGCTGGGAATTGAACTCAGGACCTCTGGAAGGGCAGTTAGTGCTTTTAACCACTGAGCCATCTCTCCAGTCCTACTGTTGTTTTTTCAAGATAGGATTTCTCACTGGGCGGTGGTGGCACACGCCTTTAATCCCAGCACATGGGAGACAGAGGCAGGCAGATTTCTGAGTTCGAGGCCAGCCTGGTCTACAGAGTGAGTTCCAGGACAGCCAGGGATACACAGAGAAACCCTGTCTCGGAAAAAAAACAAAAACAAAAACAAAAACAAAACAAAACAAAAAAAAAGAGACAGTATTTCTCTGTGTAGCCCTGACTATCTTGGAACTTACTCTCTAAACCAGGACCAGGCTGGCCTTGAACTCACAGATCTACCTGCCTCTGTCTACTGAATGCTGTGATCAAAGGTGTGCCTCACCATTCCTGGCTTTATGCCAGAATTTTTTGTTTGTTTTTTGACATTTTATTTTTATTCATTTATTTAATTTGTATATCTCAATAGGACCTGAATTCCAACCTCAACACCCACATAAAAAGCTGGGCACAATGGTGCATGCTTGTAACCACTGGATGTGGGAAAAGGAAGAGGAAGAGGAAGGAGACAGTTCCCTCTGGTTCTAGACTGTTAGCAAGCCACAGGTCTCTAGGAGAAACCTTGTATCAAAAACCAAGTTGGGCTGAGGAGTGTGGCCTGCACAGATGGCTCATGGCAGGTGACAGTGCTCTTACAGGTGGCACACCACTGTAGTCTAACTCCAGGGGGATCTAACAACACCTCTGTCTCCTCAGGTATCCTCAGTACAATCTACACTCACACGCACACACAATCCATAGACACACAAACATATAATTAAAAATAATAAAACTAATTCTTTTTTGTTTTGGTTTTTTGTTTGTTTTAGTTTGGGATTTTTTTTTTGTTTGGTTTTTTTTTTTTTTTTTTGGCATGGTTTCTCTGTTCTGAAACTTGCTCTGTAGACCAGGCTGGCCTCAAACTCACAGAGGTCTGCTGCTTTTGCCTCCTGAGTGCTGGGATTAAAGGCATGTGCCACTACCACCTAGCATAAAATTAAATCTCAATAAGGTCGATGCTGGTGGTGTGTATCTGTGCACACACATGCAGAGTGGTAAGACGAAGGAAGGATATATTAACTAATTAAATCAACACTTAAGCATTACAAAATATTACAAAGTATAAAGTCTCTCTCTCTAACACACACACACATACATATTTGAGGTAGGGTCTGGCTCTGGTCTGGAACTCAGAGATCAGTATCCTCCTAACTCTGGTTCTTTTTTTTTTTTTAAAGATTTATTTATTTCATGTGTGTGGGTATACTGTCACTGCCTTTAGACACACCAGAAGGTGGCATCAGATCCCATTACAGATGGTTGTGAGCTACCATGTGGGTGCTGGGAATTGAACTCAGGGCCTCAGGAAGAGCAGTCAGTGCTCTTAACCGTTGAGCCATCTCTCCAGACCAAGATGGTACACATCTTTAATCTTAATCCCAGCACTCCAGAGTTCCAGGCCACCCTGGTCTAAAGAGTTAGTTCCAAGACAGCCAGGGCTACAAAGAGAAACCTTGTCTGGAAAAACCAAAAGAACAAGAACAAATGACATACCTCTGGACATCAAATTTTATGTTTTACAGATGTGGATAGTTAAGGGGTTCAGAGAGGCTAAGAACACATGACTAGAAAAATGTCAGAACCTGTTCTAAACCTACCTCATAGGAAATGTTTCCCTCAATCCAAAACTACCCTAGGTCTTCAGATGATGCTTGGATAATGAATCCAGGCAGGAAATTCTAGAAGACTGTCCACTGCACACTGTGGAGGTTCTGCTTAAGAGCAGACCCCGGGGCTCAGACTGCACACAGAGTAAAGACTCGCATTACACAGATGGCAAAATGCCCACCTCTCTATCTTGCGGTAGACGCTGGACTTCACTCGTTTATTTACTTCCTTTTCCAAGCTGGGGACTGCTGTGGCTCCCTCCGCTTTGTGAAGAGGGGTGTTATGGTGCAAGGGAAAGAGAAAGGCAAGTGGGACGCACACAAAGAGCTAAGGAGGGAGAGAAGCAGCACCTAAGGTGCTGCTTTTACTTTAAAACCCTCTGGATCAAACACCTTTCTCTGCCTGCACCGCCCAGCAATAACTCAAGGGAAACCAAAAGCAGGGTGGGCGAGCGGGTTGTGTGTGTGGGGGGGGGGGAAACAGACAGACGCGCAGGCGCGGTGAGACGCTCATCTTGGTCCTTGCTTTTTCTTGGGGCGGCCACGCTGCACCGCCTCCGGAGCGGTCGTGCGGTTCATGCTGTCCTCGTTGTCACCGCTAACTGGCCTGCGCACCACGCGCCGCGCCACCTTGTATTCGGGCTCGCCCACGCGTGGCGCAGCCCGCACCAAGAACTGGCCGCCGCGCTGGGTGACGCGCACGTCGGTGCGTGGGTAGGTGCCGTAGACGCGCCGCAAGTCCCGGCGCACGGCGTCCGGCAGCGGCAGGGGCGGTCCCCGCATGCGCTCCACACGGCCCCAGCGCAGCTGCAGCTGCAGGCTGCTGCCGTCGGGCCACGCGGCGTCGTGCGTGGGCTGGGCTGGCGCGGATACGCCGGAGGTGGGGAGCAACAAGCCAAGGGCTGCGGCACCCTGCGGCGGCAAAGCCCACCAAGGAGACGTGGAGGAGGCCAGGGCCACGCGCGCACCATGGAAGCAGTGGAGCTCGCGCGGGGCCGCGCTCAGGCCCACCGGCCGGCTGCAGAAGTTGTGGGTCTGGATGGGTGGCAGCAGCAGAGGGGCGGGCAGGTAGGTGTAGGTGAGGGTCTGCAGCCGAGGCCAGACGCCCTCCCCGGGTGGCTGGCAGACGTAAGAGTACATGACCTGGAACTCAGTTGGCGAGCATTTTTACTGGGTCCAGACCTGTGGTGGATAGGTATGCATACATAATTCTTAACAAGCACGTTTCGCTGGTCCCCCGGCTCTTGCCTGTTTCTTGCGTGACTGCCTGATGGCTTTGAGAAACCTTCCCTGGGTCAGGGGTTCTTCCCCCCACCTCCTCATCAGATATTCCCGGGCTGGAGACGTAGGTCTGTTAATACAGAATCTGACATGCACAGACCCCTAGGTTCGGTCTCCACCACCACATAAACGTGGTATGGTGGATCCTGCCTGTAATCCCAGGACTCCTAGAGTAGAGGCAGAAAGACCAGAATTCAGGCCATCCTGTTTGAGAACAGCCAGGGATACTGGAGACCCTGTCACAAAACAATCTTAGTTAGCATTCCTTTTAGGCTCCGCCCACAGTTACCTGGCCAACAGCCAGGTATGCCTGACTCACTATAAAAGGGACTGCTTGCTCGCACGTGCTCTCTCTCTCTCTCTCTCTCTCTCTCTCTCTCTCTGCCTCTTCTCCTTCTCTCCCCCCCCACGTGCTTATTGCCAGCCTCTAATCCTCTCTCCTTCCCTCTCCCCTCCTCTCTCTGCCTTTGTCTGTTCTACCCTCTCAACTCCCCTCCCCATGCCCTAAATAAACTATTATGTGACTGGTACCTTAGGGGGAAGGGATGCCTTAGCATGGGCCCATAGAGGCGAGCGCGCGTGTACACACACACACACACACACACACACACACCCCTCCCCGCACCACACTGCTCCTCTACCAAACATATACCTGGCTTCTTTTTCTTTTTTATAAAACACAGTACAATTCCTCTCCAAGCTTTCTAGCCCCCGGCCCTTATTATCTTTCCCCCTTTAACGTCCATGTCCACTCACTTGCCTCCTTCAGCTTAGTGGGATTATTCTCCAGCCTTTGGGAGA
>JANHMN010000003.1:172085220-172116142 GCA_030674055.1 Rhabdomys pumilio
GAGTTCTACATCTTCATCTGAGGGCTGCTAGCAGAATACTGACTTCCAGGCAGCTAGGATGAGGGTCTTACAGCCTATGCCCACAGTGACACACCTCCTCCAGCAGGGCCACACCTAATAGTGCCTGGGCTGAGCATAGACAAACCAACACAGCAGGAAAACTGAACAGGTGGGCAGTGAGTCCTGTTTTATTACAGAAATTGGCCGGGCGGTGGTGGCGCATGCCTTTAATCCCAGCACTTGGGAGGCAGAGGCAGGCGGATTTCTGAGTTCGAGGCCAGCCTGGTCTACAGAGTGAGTTCCAGGACAGCCAGGGCTACACAGAGAAACCCTGTCTCGGAAAAACAAAAACAAAACAAAACAAACAAAAAAAAAAACCCAAACAAAAAAATTACAGAAATTGCACTGAGCCTTACAAACTTGGTTTTATAGCTCTAGCAAGTGCAGAAGAGGAAGTACTCCTCTGGGACTCAGGAGAAGTCTGGTCTAGCCTGAGCTTGGTTGGGCATCTGATTGTATGGAATTTGTTGAAGGCTGGGTATGATAGAGCACATCTTTAATCCCAGCACTTAGGAGGCAGAGGCAGGCGGATCTCTGTGAGTTCAAGACCAGTCTGGTCTAGAAAGTGAGTTACTGTTAAACGGAGAAACCTTGTCTCAAAAAACCAACAATAATCCATTGACTGTTTCTCTGAACTTCAGGGGTTTTGCTTGCTTGGTTGGTTGATTGGTTTTTGAGATGGGGTTTCTCTGTATAGCCTTACCTTTCCTGTAACTTGCTTTGTAGGCCAGGCTGGCCTCGAAAGCAGAAATCCATCTGTCTCCGCCTTCCTAGTGCTAAGACTAAAGATATGTGCAGCCACCACCAGCACCCAGTGGTTATTTTCGTCTGTAAGTGGAAATAATAACACCTACTTCCCATGTATAACTTGAGGAAGAGGCACTGGAACGGTGCGTCTATCCTGCAAGGTCCGTAATAGTAGGCGGCCGAGCAACTCTTTCATTTGTGTGTCTCCCCAGCCCTGATTTTGTTTTTGGTTTGAGATAGGGCTTAAAGAGCCCGGATTGACCCTAATTCACTCTGTATTCAGCACAGGCTAGCCTTCTGTGTGGCAAGAATTCCAGACTATGCCTTTAACCTCAGCACTTAGGAGGCAGAGATGAGCAGATCTTTGGGAGTTAGAGGCCAGCCTGGTCTACATAGTGAGTTCCAGAAGAGCTAGAGCCACATGGAGAAACCTTGTTTCATAAAACAAAACAACAGCAAAAGGAATTCCAGAAAGGCACAATCAGGCATTACTTCCTCTTCTAATTCTTTTTGCTACCACTACAAAGAGGTCCGGCAGCGTGGGTTGTGGGTTGTGGGTTGATGGCCAAGTGCCTGTGTCTAACATCTCCTGCCCTGGCTCCCGATTCCTTTGATTTCTCAGGCCCATAGCTCAAGCTGGACTTTGCACTCGCGGGCTCACAATCCAGCCGTAGGTAGTCCCTGCTAAATTCTCATCTTCTGAAATTAGGATCAGGGAAGGGGAGGGGAACGTCCCCAAGAGAAACTTGATTTGAGCTGAAATGACAGTTTTCGTGGAGGTAAAAGAGAGGAGATAAGTAGATCAGGAATCCAGGAAACCTGCTCCTGTTGGCTGATGCCTGTTTTCTTTTGGGTCCCTAAGGGGAAATAGCCCGTGACAAACATGGCAGCGACAGCCTCAGGCGCGGTCACCTGCCCGAGCTGCTATCGGGAGAGCGGTGAGGAGCCAATAGCTGGGAAGGGGCGGAGGGAGAGACGGGGAAGCCCGGGGCTGCTAGCGCGCAGGCGCACTGTCTGGCACCTGGCTCCCCGTTGCCGCGGAATTAGGTATCGTCTGCCAGGATTGCGGTGAGCTACTGGCCCGCGGCCCGGGACCTCTCAGGTCTCGGAGGAGCCGGCCGGATCCCGGGGCCGATATGATTCAAAGGACCAAACCGAGGGTGGGGCGGGAATGCGTTGCGGTGTTTGAGTCATTGGGACACTTTGCGCGGCTCCTTGAGGTGCCAGATTATGGATTGGAAAATTCTGGGGTCAGGAGGAACTGAGACCAAGGGGCACGCGTAGAATCCCCGCAGAAGGGCTCTGTTGGGGTAAGGAAGGGGGTTGCACCGTCCAGGTTGCCCACTGAGAAACCTGAGTTCGTGGATGCAATGGTTCAGGCCGGGATTCACTCATTGACCTAGTGGCTCTTAACCCTAGTGGCACAGTAGAGCCACGTGGGAAGCTTAAAAGATGCTGGGCATCACCTCCAGAGATCTCAATTTTAGTGGTTTGAGTGAGGTCCGAGCGTAGGTGTTCTAGAATAGCTACCTCTTCGGGTGATTTTAATGTGCAAACGAAATGAAAACTACTACACGTGTTTCTGAGTAGAAAGCTCCTGGGTTGATTCCCAGTTCCTCAGGGACTTAGAAGTAGCCTGCGATTCTGAGGTGAGTCGGCTGACACTTTCGTGCCACCATAAAATCCTGTGAAGGACCGAGAAAAGTCCCTCTCGCAATGGGTGAAAGCCCATTTTCTATCCGAGGAGGGTGGACCTGTTAACTCGGGGGAGAGTAGCCCCCCAGCCCCCAGCAGCTCTCCTGGGGCTCCATCGTGTTGTGAAGAGACTGAAGAGACTGTGAAATAGGGCAAACAATCCAGTCAGCTGCTTGCTGAGAAAATGACACGCCTCGTATTTGCTTTGTTATTATGATTTGAAATTCCACCTGTTCATTTGATAACCACAGAACAGGCAGGAAACAGATTTGCTTTTTTCTCTGTGTGAGAATAAACTCTAGCGCTACTTGGGGATAAGGTTCAGCCTTGACCCAAGTACTGCTGCTGATACCGTGTAGTTTTTCCCCACTGTGGTCCCTACAAGCTCCCTCCTGAGGAGAGTGGGAACCACCCACCTCCCTCCTGATATTCTTCCTTCCAGGCCCAACCTTTCACTTCTTGGTCTCCTCCCCAAATTGTACTCACTGTCACCAGAGGTTGCTGCACTTGGCCAGTCTTTCCTGTTATTAATCTCCCAGAAACCTTCGCGAGTGGACTGCTAGGAGAGAGAGAGATCTTGAAGTTGCGGGGCGGGAGGGGGAGGGGGCTCCTAGGCAGAGAAATGTTTCTTGTCTCCTACCCCCAGCAGGTGCCTTCCTTCTTGATCGAATCTTGTTGGAGGCTTACAAAACCCCTTTTTAGTCTGGCTCCTTTTACTACCTGAGTCACATTCTGCCCATATTGTTTTCTTAGCTTGGTGAAAATGTTATAAACATTACTGCTGGCTTTTACTAACCACCCCCTTCTCCCCTAAACCCCCCCCCCACATCTGTCCCTTCCTCGCTGCACTAGGGTTCCAGGTTGCTACTGTGTCTCCAAATCCCACAGCCAACCAGAGCCCCTAGTGTGGGCTCGAGTTTGTTTTCCTCTGACTGTCCTTTGTAAGGCAGAGAACACCCACATTGGCCTTTTGGGGACAATGGACTCAGCAGGTGTTAACTGAGCAGGAGCTTGGGGGAGGGATCTTCAGTAGGACTGGCCTATCCTTACTCTTAAGGAGCTTGTGAGCTGAGGGAAATAAGGAAAGCATTTGTTCTCCTCGGGATATAGAGGGACCAGAAAAGGTAGCCAATACCTGACTGGGGGAACCTGGAGGGTTTGAGGACCCTGGCCTAGGCCTTGAGGGAGCAAGATTTGATAGGGTTGTGGAAGTGAGTGCACGGTGAAGTGAGAGGTGCTGAGGTTTGTAGTCAGGACCTATTTAGAACTTCGATTCCAGCACCTCATAGCTTGCGACTGTGGGCCAGTTATTTGCCTGACTTCTGGGTCTTGCTTGCGTCTGTGAGCTATAGATGGGAATAGTAAATGGCACTGTGAAGGGTTCACAGCCGTGGCTGTGGAAGCCAGGCCTGTCCTAAAGGCCTCAGAGCCAGCACAGAGTCACATGGAAGGCAGCACATGAACGGAAGTGTGGAGGTAGAAATTAAAACAGAATTTGGAGGATGACACATGGGAAGGCCTGGGATGTGGCACGCAGTGAGAGGCATCCATGTTGAATACTGCAATGACAACTTAGCTGGGTGTGGTGGCATACACCTGTAATTCCAGCACTGGGGAGGCAGGAGGATTGCCACAGTTTGAGGCCAACTGGCCCCTGTCTACCTAGGGAGTTTCGGGCCAGTAAAAGATACATAATGAAATCCCTATCACAAACAAACAAGCAAACAAACACTTATATATTAGTCAGAGGGGTCCCTGTTTTTAAAAATGTATATTTTTGATATATATCTTGTGTGTGTGTGTGAGTGTGTACATACATGTTTGCATTTAAGCATATGTGTGCATGAGCCACAGTGAGTGTGGAGGAGGCAGAGGACAACCTCAGATGTTGGTCCTTGCCTTCCAATCTTTAAAGACTATTTTTCATTTTTTAAGACAAGGTCTCACTATGTAATGCTGACTGGCCTGGAACTTAGTATGTAGACCAGGCTGGTCTTGAACTCTCAAAGATCTGTTTGAATTGTCTACTGAGTGCCTGACCCTAGGACATTTGTGTTTCAGATTTGTTTACTTTTATTTGTATACGTGATGCCTGAGTGTGTGTTTTGTGTATCATCTACACGCAGGGACCCCCGGAAGTCATAAGACGGCAGTGGATGCCCTGGGACTGAGCTATAGGCAGTTGTGAGCCGCCATGTAGGTGTTGGGAACTAAATGTGGAACTAACTATGCAAGAACAATAACGCTCCTGACCACTGAACCATCCCTCCAGCACCTCACCTTTCATCTTTATATGGGTTCCATGGATCTGGCGCAGGTCTTGGGGCTTGCACGGCAAGTGGTTTTGCTCTCTAAGCCATATCCCCACCTCCCAGCCAAGTATTAAAGGTCATGAAAGACAATAAGAGCTACTGTTTATGGAGAGTCCTGTATGTCCTGGGCCCTATGCTTGATGCTTTCTGCTCCTTTTGCATTTGAGCCCCACTTTAAGAAAGTTGGTATTAACCTCTCCACTGGCCCAAGGTTACCAGCTTGACTAGTCCCAGGACCAGCCTCCAGCTCTTGTGCAAGGTGAGCTGTGCACAGGAGCGGGGAGCTTGGTTGCAGGTTACAGGATATGCAGTTTACATAACAAGGGCAGTGTGGGCTCTGGGATTCCTTGGCGAGGCTTCTGTTCTCTTGTGCTGCGGGAAGACCAGAGGAGGAAGGCTGTTTGCTACTGGAGTCGGATCTGGAGACACATAGGCTGGAAGGCACCACCACTCCCTCCTCCTCCTGCAAATCTAGTGCTGGCTCACCTATGTGGGAAGCCTCTACCTGCAGTCTGTGATAGGCGTTTATCTCTGGAGTTCTTCCTGGGGGATTAGGTTTGCAGGCTTCCTCTCTGGCTCCTCATGTGTCCCAAGTTTTTTCTTCTACATCTTTTATTTCAGAAATGGGACCTGGGTCCTAGGATATCCCACTGGCCCTGACCCAATCTTAGAAAAAGCAGCCGGGCAGTGGTGGCACATGCCTTTAATCCCAGCACTTGGGAGGCAGAGGCAGGCGGATTTCTGAGTTCAAGGCCAGCCTGGTCTACAGAGTGAGTTCTAGGACAGCCAGGACTACACAGAGAAACCTTGTTTTAAAAAACAATAACAATCCCCCACCCCACAAAAAAGAAAAAGCTGATTTTGAGAACGGAGATAGGCAGATTTCTGTGAGTTTCAGGCTATCCTGTTCTAAAGTAGCAGGCTGCATAGTGAGATCGGTCTCAAGGAAGAAAAGCTGGTTTTTTGTTTTGTTTTGTTTTGTTTTTATTTACACTGTATACTGTAGCTGTCATCAGACACACCAGAAGAGGGCATCAGATCCCATTGCAGATGGTTGTGAGCCACCATGTGGTTGCTGGGAATTGAACTCAGGACCTCTGGAAGAGCAGTCAGTGCTCTTAACCACTGAGCCATCTCTCCAAAAGCTGGTTTTTAAGCATCTGTTTTGTGCCTAGCATGGTGTTCTGGGTTTCCTGAGTGCTAGTTTACTGCTCGCTGTATTCTTGTACAGACTGCTCTTATTTCCCATCTTGCAGGCTCAGTAGTAGCAAAGGTACTGTGGGAGATAGTAGTGATTCGAACGCTTCCCTTTTCTAATGGCAAAAAAAAAAAAAAAAAAAAAAAAAAAAAAAAAAAATAGCACCTCCCTTTAAGATCTTTACCCGCTCCTGAGCATGGGGGTTTGGGAAGCCAACACATGAGCCGAGGTTCACCTTCTCCAGTGATGACCAGTCATCAAGTAGGAGTGGCTTTGATGAAAGCTGTGGATTGAACAGAGGAACTCTGAGAGGGGCCGGGTGACTGTCTTAGTTACTGTCTTGTTGCTGTGCAGAGACACCATGAATAAAACAACACTTATAAAAGAAAGCATTTAACTTGGGCTTGCTTACCATCTTAGGTGGTTAATCCATTATCATCATGGGCAGGGAGCATGGTGGCCGAAGGCAGGCACTGGAACAGTAGCTGAGAGCTACATCCTGGTCCACAGGTGGAGAGAGAACATGGGCCTGGCATGGGCTTTTGAAACGTCGAAGCCCACCCCCAGTGACCTACCGCCTCTAACAAGCCACACTTCCTGATCCTTTTAGTCCTTTGAAACAGTTCTACTCCCTGGTTACTGAGCATTCAAATATGAGTCTATGGGGACCGTTATTATTCAAACCACCACTGAAGTGGGAACAAGGATTCTTTGGAAAGTTAACTGGATGGTGTTTTGCTGGGCAAACACATAAAGGAACATTTAGCTGAAGCAGACATAGGTAAAAAGATATTCTGCTAAAACAAGCACATGAAAGGACATATGATAAAGGATTCTTTGCTAACTGACACTCCTGTATTGGTCTGGACTCCATAGAGAGAAACACACCAAAAAACTTCTGGTGGTGTGCTGCAGTTTCTTGCTGCTTCTGCAGACTCAGGCTTTTTGGCAGAGTGATGTCAGCTGAGATAGACGCATGTGCTGAGGCAAGACCTGTGGAGGACATGTGATGCTTGGAGGGTATAAATAGGACTCGATAGACAGTGATGGAGGCTGAGCTAGGCTTGCTTATAGAGCTAGCTGTGCAACGCTTGATGGTCTCGCATCTTCGCTGATCTTCGCTTCCCTGAGAGAGGCATAGCTGAGAACTTCTCCTGGTGTTCCTCCTGGTCCCTCCTGTTGACTTGTGCCTGGCTGTCTCTGCTAGGTGGTGCCACCACTACTGATTCTTGCTTGCTGTCTCAACTCTACTTAACTGGTGTATCCATGAAGTGTTTGCAAGTGGAACTGCTGATTTCCAGACAACACACAGGGGAGTTGCTCCAAAGAACCTTTCTAAACAGGTCCATTTTCCCTGTATCCTTTCTTTTCCACTACCTCTGGTGGGCAGTGGGCTAAAAGAGAGGTTTGCTTTGTAGTCCAAAAGGTCCTGGAGGCACATTTATTTTTGTTCTCTCTCTCTCTCTCTCTCTCTCTCTCTCTCTCTCTCTCTCTCTGTCTTTGTTTCTCTCTCTGTCTCTGTGTGTGTGTGTGTGTGTTAAGACAGGGTCTCACTGTGTAGACCAGGCTGTTATTGGGCTCACAGAGATCTACCTGAGTCTTCTGTAATTAAAGGCATGTTTCACCATGCTTGGCCTACCCCATTCAGTCTTCTTTTATTTGGGGGGGGGGGGGGCAGGGGAGTTGTTTGTTTGTTTGTTTGTTTTAAGAAAGGATTTTTCTGTGTAGCCCTGGCTGTCCTGGAACTCACTCTGTAGACCAGGCTGGCCTTGAATGCAGGGACCTGCTTACCTTTGCCTCCTGCATGCTAGGATCAAAGGTGTGGGCCAATAAGCCCACTCAACCCTCTTTTTATTCTTTCTTTCTTTATCTTTCGATTTTGATTTTTTTCCTCAGACTAGTTAAGTACAGTAGTAAGAAATGACTACTCTTTAAGACAGGGTCTCACTAAAGTTGTCCAAGCCGGCTGTGAACTCCTGCTTTAGATTCCTGAGTATCTGGAATTACAGGATTATGCCGGGAGTGGCTGTGGAGAGTGAGAAGTCTGGACTCTGTGCTAGCTCTTGGAATGGCAGGTGCAGACTAGAATGATCCTGTCTGTTCATGGAAAGAACCAGCAAGCACAAAGGAAAGGGAGGCTGGGCTGGGAGTGGCCACATTGTAGAGACCCGTAGGCTTGGTGGGGAGGCTGGGAGGTCTTGGGTCTTGGGTCTTGGCAAGGATGGCTCTCGGAGGTTTTGTTCCCTCTGTTGGCCTAGGGCAGAGGGCAAACAGGATATGACTGGTGGGGAAGTGTGTGCGACCTGTGAGCCATGCAGCCTCAGGAAGAAGTCAGAGGCTCTCTGAGAGTCACCCTCAGTGTCATTAGGCTACCCTAACAGATGACACAACCGATAGCTTAAAGCAACTGAATATTTGCTCATGGCTGGAGGGTAAAAGTCCACAGTCAAGGCCTGAGCGGAGTCCTGTTTCCACTGGAAGCTCTTAGGAAGAGTTCTTCCTCCTCTGTCTAGCTTTTGGACCTTCACTGGTGACGTCAGCACTCCTTGGCTCGTGGCTGTGTTATGGTAACCTCAGGCTTCATCCTCATGGCCATCTTTGGTTGATTTGATGTTTTTACCGTTACTGTTACTGTTAGTTTTGGGTAACTATTGCTATGATGAAACGTTGCCATGTTGAAATACCATAGCCAAAAGCAAGGTGGGGAGGAAAAGGTTTATTGGACTTACACTCCCACACCCGTAGTCTATCCCTGAAAGAAGTCAGGACAGGACCTGAAACAGAGAACCTGGAGACAAGAACTGAGGCAAAACCGGTGAGGGGTACTGCTTACAGACTGGGCAGCCTGGTTTACTTAGTGAGCCAGGTTAGCCAAATTACATACTGAGACCTGATCTAAAAACTAAGAGAGAAAAATGGATAAGATACACCGATTCACTGATTCCAGATGCGCCACCCCCAAGAAACTAATGCCCAAGGGAGTCTAGATAGAGGTGTGCATGCCAGCAGCATGTATAAACAGCAGTCCCACAGAGAGACTTAAGAACAAACACCATGAGAGAGTATAGAAGCTGGGGGTGTAGCCCAGTGGTGGAGCCCTAGTCTAGCATCTTCGAGGCCCTGGGTTCTATCCCAGGCAAAGAGGTGGGAGAGGAGAACCTCTGAATAAGACCCTACTTGGACACAGCATCTGTGTATTTGAAACCAAATTAAGATGGAATCATGTTGAATTGGTGTGGCCAGTCCCATATTAAAATGAAAACTGATCATCAAACATGCTGGCCAGTCTTAGGTCAACTTGACAAAAGCTAGAGTTGTCTGAAAGGAGGGACCCTCAATTGAGAAAATGCCTCCATAAGAACTGGCCGTAAGGCATTTTCTTTTCTTTTTTTTTTTTTGGTTTTTCGAGACAGGGTTCTCTGTGTAGTCCTGGCTGTCCTGGAGCTCATTCTGTAGACCAGGCTGGCCTCGAACTCAGAAATCCGCCTGCCTCTGCCTCCTAAGTAGTTATTGATGGCAGATGGTGGTACTGTCGCTGGGCTGGTGGCCCTGGATCCTATAAGAAAGCAGGCTAAACAAGCCATGAGGAGCCTGGAACTTGTTATATAAACCACACTGGCGTGGGATTTAGATTGGCCTGCTCTGTTTGCTAAGTGCTGGGATCAAAAGCATACACACCACAGCCAGTCATATCTTCTTTTTTCGTTGGTTTTGAACAGGGTCTCACTATGTAGACCAGGCTGGCCTTGAGCTCAGAGAGCTCTATCTGCCTTGGCCTCTTACATGCTGGGATTAGAGGTGTGTATCATCATGCCTGGCTCAAAGAGCATTTTCTATGAGCTTTCCCGTTTAATCTATCTGTTTTTTCATATAATGATTCCCTTTGACCCTTTTGAGTAAAAGAAACTAAAGTTAACCATATCGGTGCCGCCTACCCTGTAAGCACACTGTGCCTGAAGCCACCAAGGTCACAGCTAGACCATTTTGGTTGGACAGCATGACAAGTATCCAGTCTGAGGAGGTAACCTGGCCCCGTACTTGGCTGCCTGCCTTCTCTTCCCAGGGGCTATCTCAGTTTCCCCGTCCCATTCCCAGAGCATCTCGCTCGGATGTCCCTGCTAAACTTCGCTGACAGTTCACCAGCTTTGTCTTACACGTGAATTCCCTCCCAAAGGAAACGAGTTTAAGAAAAACATTTTAGTTTCAGTGTCAGGGCTTAAATGTAGGAGCTAGACTAGTAGGCAGCCAGGAGCTCCAGACCCCGGCCTGGCCTGGAGTGAGTTATTCATTTATGGGCTGTTAAAGGTCTCAGAGAGTTAGCACTGACCCTCGTTCACTGGCTGCTTCTTCCCCAGAGACGAGAATGGTCGGACTGGCGACGTCTGTGAGCCCTCCTCAGTGCCCTTGGGGCTGAGGCTCCACCAGCAGCCATGGGGCTAGCCTGGCCCCAAGCCTGGCTGCTGGGCCTGCCCACAGCCGTGGTATATGGCTCCTTAGCTCTCTTCACCTCCGTCCTGCATAACGTGTTCCTGCTGTATTATGTGGACACCTTCGTCTCCGTGTATAAGATCAACAAAGTGTCCTTCTGGGTTGGAGAGGTAGGCCACGCATGGGGCAGCTGGCATAGGTGGGAGGAGACTGGCCTTCAGGTGTCGGGTCCTGTCCCAGTGTTAGTCCCAGTGTCAGGCTCTTAGGGCAGGCTGTGCTGTTTGGCAAGAATAAGCCAGAAAAGCTGATTTTATTTATTTTTTTATTATTATTATAATATTATTACATTATTTATTTTATGTATATGAGTTCATCATAGCTGTCTTCAGACACACCAGAAGAAGGCATCAGATCCTGTTACAGATGGTTGTGAGCTACCATGTGGTTTTTCAGAATTGAACTCACAACCTCTGGAGGAGCAGTCAGTGCTCTTAACCATCTCTCCAGCCCTTAAGGGCTCTTCAGGAGGATTCTAGAAGCACTCCTGGCCACTGCCTTAGCTCTCCGCAGTTTGTATGTTCATATCTAACATACGCGTATGCATCAGTCAGTCGGATACACTTATCAGCTGCCTTGGGCCGCTGGAGTTCGATGTGTGTACCAGGCAGAGAGGGGTTTTGGCAGAGGAACATTAACAAAAGCTTGCTGGCAGGAAGAACTGCCATTTTGGGGGAAGGTGCATGGACTGGAGTTGGGGAGCCCTGTATAACCCACCTGCCCATCTCTCTCCTGTGCAGACTGTATTTCTCCTCTGGAACAGCTTCAATGACCCTCTCTTCGGCTGGCTCAGTGACCGCCAGTTCCTCAGCTCCCAGCCCCGGTGTGTCTTAGGGAATGGGTACATCACTGCCCTAGTCCGGTTCTGGTGATTCCCCAAGTGAAGAATTGCTGCTCATATTTGGGGGTGGAGGAAGGAAGGGATGCCAGTTGTGGTATGGGCATGGCCCAACCAGGGGAAGGGGTTGACCCTAGTGTGACATGGGGGTCTACTCATGGTTCGGTACCACATTTCCCTACTGCTTCTTAGGCACTCCCTTCCCTTTCCCTGTCTGGGCCCCTTCCTACCCCAACCCTGAGAATCAGTGTCCCATAGCCCTTTGGGTAGGGCAGTGGGGCTAAGCTGTGCTTCTACAGTCCCAGGTCAGGGGCTGAAGATGGGCTGTATCTACGTGTGCACGGAAGGAGAATTCCTCCATCTGTCTTTTGGGCTCAGCTGGGGTAACTAGGGTCTGCTCTGGTTTAAAGGTTACTGTTCTCTCCCTGACAGGTCAGGAGCAGGCCTCTCCTCCAGAGACGTGGTGCTGACCCGGGTCCGGGCTCTGGGCAGGCATGGGCCGCTGCTGGCACTGTCCTTCCTGGCATTCTGGGTGCCCTGGGCCCCTGCTGGCTTACAGTTTTTACTGTGTCTGTGCCTTTATGATGGCTTCCTGACACTTGTGGACCTCCACCATCATGCCTTGCTGGCGGACCTGGCCCTCTCAGCCCACGACCGCACCCACCTCAACTTTTACTGCTCCCTCTTCAGTGCAGCTGGCTCCATGTCTGTCTTCGCCTCCTACGCCTTTTGGAACAAGGAGGACTTCTCCTCCTTCCGTGCCTTCTGTGTGGTACTAGCTGCTGGCTCTGGGCTGGGCTTTCTGGGAGCCACACAATTGTTGAAGCGGCGGATTGAGGCAACCAGAAGGGACAGGGGTTGCCTTGACCTGGACATGGATGGTGGGTGAGTGTAGCCTCGTCTCTACGGCCAGAGCTGGATTTTAACACCTGGGGTTAAAATCAGAAGATGTGGGCCCACTCTGGTGTAACTCCACATCTTCCCTTTCTCTTTGCCCACAGCGTACGTGACGAGGAGCCGCTGGTGGGCGGTGAGGAAGCAGGCAACATCACCTTGGGCCAGTACCTCCGGCAACTGGCGCGCCACCAAAACTTCCTGTGGTTCGTGGGCATGGACCTGGTACAGGTATGGGGAATCTTTTCCTCATCCCTCTTTCAAAGGTACTTCAAGAGCTGGAAATGTGGGAAGTTAGAAGACCTAGGTTCTAGCACTTTCTGTGTTCCTTACTCCCTTGTGTCATCGCATCCCCCCCCCCCCCCCCCCCCACACACACATTCCATTGTGCCTAGAATTGTTGACTCCAGAGCCTGGTATATTTTTAGGGAAGCACTCTCCCACGGAACTACACCCCTGCCTCTCACTGTGTGAGCTTAGGCAGGCCTCAGGCTCCAAGACTAGGCCTTCATCCATAAGACTGAAGAATTTTTTTTTTTTTAAATTCTTATTTCATGTGTATGGGTATTTTGCCTGAATGTCTGTTTGTGGACAAGGGAGGCCAGGGAGGTTAAAAGGCTGTCAGATTCCCTGGAACTAGAGTTAAGAAGGCTGTGAGCCACCATGTGGGTTCAGGGAATTGATCCTAGGTCCCCTGGAAGAGCAGCCAAAGTTCTTAATCACTGAGCCATCTCTCCAGCCCGGAAGCAATTTTTTTTTTTTATAACATAGATGTATACAAGTTAGCCAGACTTAAAAATGAATTATTTCTATGTCATAAAAACTTAAAAATTGTTCTATTTGATAATTTTGCCATGCCTTCAAACTAAGTTTGCATAGGTTAAAAGGGATTGTCATTTAGGTTTGTTGGGGCATATTCCATGTTTGGTGACATGGGACAGTGTGCACTCCTGTTCTGAGGACCAGGGCTGCTGCTCCCCTGCTGGCCTGTGAATTGTCACGTTCTCGCCATGTTCTCCCCCCTCCCTCCCCACCCTTCCTTCCCCCACGTCTTCCCCTCCCCCTCCTCTTCCCCTCCCCGTCCCTCCCCCTCCCTCTCCCCTCCCTCTCCCTCCCCCTCCCCTCCTCCACTTCTTCCCCTCCCCACCTGTCTTGCAGGTGTTTCATTGTCACTTCAACAGTAACTTCTTCCCCCTCTTCCTGGAGCACTTGCTGTCGGACCACATTTCCCTCTCCACTGGCTCCTTCCTGTTGGGTGAGTATTATCCCCGGTCTGTTCTTGGGTGGAGGTTAGTGGGCCGCACTTCAGTCAGGAGTGATGGTGCCCCCCAGAGGCAATGTGACAAAGTGCAGGCCCAGCCACTGTGCTGTTCTCTGAGTGGACGCGGCTGTACTTTTTTTTTCAATTTTTCTGAGCCACGCGTTTTTTGTTTGTTTTGTTTTTCTTTTCATTTTTCTTCGGGACAGGGTTACTCTGTGTAGTTTTGAAGGTTGTGGAATTTGCTCTGTAGACCATGCAAGGCCTCAAGCTCACAGAGATCTGCTTACCTCCGCCTCCTGAGGGTTGGGATGAGTGGGCACCACCACGGCCCAGCTTGTTTGTTCTTCCCATTGCTGTCATTTGTAACGGGAGGGTAACAACAGTACAGCGACCCCTGTAGTGACATGTTCCGTGGATTCAGCCAGCCATGGGTTCAAAGTAGAAGGAGAAAAGTCTGACTCCATTAAGCATGCATGGTCTTCTTGATTTTCACATGTTTATTTATCGTTTGTGTGGAAACAGTGTGGGTGCATGCATGCTGGGGTGCACATCTGGAGGTCAGAGGACAACTTTCAGGAAATGGTTCTTTCTTTCCACCATGTGGGACCCAGGGATCAAACTCAGGTCGTCTGGCTTGGTAGCAAGCCCATTACCTGCCGAGTCTTGTCACTGACACTAAAGCCTGTTTCTTTCCTGTCCCTGTCCCCTAATTGATACAGTATAACAGCTATTTGCATAGCATTTACATGGTGCTGAATATTATAATCAAGCCATCATGTAGGCCAGGCTTGATGACACACACCTGTAATCTCAGCATTATAGAAACTGAGGCAGAATTGTGGAGAGTTTGATGCCATCCTGGATCTAATAAATGTCCTGCTGGGCTGGATTCCTCAGCACCACATAAACATGGCACGGTGGTCCACATCTATGACCAACGTACTTAGGAGGTGCAGTTAGGACCAGAAGTTCAAGGTCAGCCTAGGTAGGCTACATAGCAAGTTTGAGGCTAGCCTAGCCTTGCATATATGAAACCCTGTGTCAAAAAAATTGAAATTCAAATGTTTATTTTAATAAAATAAAAGGGAGAGCATGGCAGTGTGGGTTTTTAGTCCGAGCACCTAGAAGAAAGGAGCAGACTGATTTCTGTGAGTTCTGAGGCCAGCCTGGTTTACGTTATGAGTTTCAAACCAGCTAGGGCTACATACTGAGATCTTGTTTCAAAACAAACAAACAAACAAAAACATAAAACAAAATAGGCTGAGTGCCATTACATATCCTTAATCCCAGCACTGGGAGGCAGAGGAACTGGATTTCTGTGCATTTGAGGATAGCTTGGTCTACAGAGTCAGTTCCAGGATAGCCAGGGCTACACAGAGGAACCCTGTCTCAAACAAACAAACAAACAAACAAATTTAAGACCATGTAGAGCTACATGACAGTAAATTAAAAAACAAAATAAAAGTATCTGGGAGTATGTATATAGATCTTATACAGATACAATGTCATTTTGTATCAAGGTCTTGAAAATCCAAAGACTTTGCTATCCATGAGGGTGGTACTGGAGTCAACGGCCGTGATCCCAAGGGACAACAATACCTACCCACTACTACCTGGAAGGGCTTGTGAAAATTACGGTGTAAAAAGCAGACTGTAGAGATGGCTCAGTGGTTGGGAGCATTGGTTGCTCTTCCAGAAGACCTGGGTTTGATTTCCATTTACCCACATGGTGGCTCATAGCTGTCCGAGACTCCAGTTCCAGGGGATCCAGTGCCCTCTTCTGGCCTCTGCACAGATAGACATGCAACCAAAACACGCGTACATAATATATACATATATATACACACATACATATATATATGTATATATGCAATTAAAACATGCATACACGTAAAATAAAATTTAAAATATGCTAATATAATGCAAAACCTACAAGACATTGTCGGTTTACGGTGAATGCAAACTGTGATCCCGATCGTTAGTGTCAGTCGCCAGCTGCTGCTGAGGCTGTGGCCTTGCTCCTGAAGAGGTGGGGCCCTCTTCCCTCCCCAGGCATCTCCTATGTTGCTCCTCACCTCAACAACCTGTACTTCCTGCCCCTGTGCCGGCGCTGGGGTGTCTATGCAGTGGTGCGGGGGCTCTTCTTGCTCAAGCTGAGTCTTAGCCTCCTCATGCTGTTGGCTGGCCCAGACCGCCCCGGTCTGCTTTGCTTCTTCATTGCCAGGTACGCCCTGCCTACCCCTGCCCCCACACCTCTGTGTCCACTCGTTTTATTCTTGCTTCTCTCTCCCTGGGCAGCAACCGTGTCTTCACTGAGGGCACCTGTAAGCTGCTGACCCTGGTGGTCACTGACCTGGTGGATGAGGACCTGGTGTTGAACCATCGGAAACAGGCAGCCTCGGCACTCCTCTTTGGCATGGTTGCCCTGGTGACCAAACCTGGCCAGACCTTTGCCCCACTGCTGGGCACCTGGCTTCTCTGCTTCTACACAGGTGAGACTCGTGGAACATAGCTTACTTGTACCAGCTCTGGGTCTAGTGAGGGGACAGAAGGGCTGTGACTAGGCCTGTGCTACCCTGCAATGCTAAGCCTTGTTGGCCCGCTCCCCCCTCCCCCCATTTTCATAAGTGAATTGTTTCATTCAACAAATCAGTGTAGACCTGTATAGGCTGGGCCCTATGTGTAAGGGAAGTAACAATGGTAAAGCATGTGGAATCTTAGCTACCTTGGAGCATAAATGGGCATTGGTGGTGCACGCCTTTTATCCTAGCACTCAGAAGGCAGAGGCAGACAGATCTGTGAGTCTGAGGCTGGCCTCGTACAGAGTGAATTCCAGTATAGTCAGGGCTACACAGAAAATCCCTGCCTAAAAAAGTTGTTTTTAGACTGGGAGAGGGATGGACAGGGTTTTCAGTGTTTCAGGAAGCTGTTTGGAGAGTTGGAGGCTGGGATGAGAGACGTGGTCTGATGTTTGGAAAAGGGTTGTTTGATTGCCTGAGTAGTGCGCACAGATCAGCGTGGTCAGTAGCTTAGAGACATTAGGAGACTGTGGCAGAGGCTGTGGTAGGTTGGACTAGTGAGGAGGCAGGTGGGGTGCACTGGGAACTGAGGTGACACGTAAGGATGGGTGTTGGGGAGTGACAGCTGAAGACCGAGAGGCATGAGATATGGTGGTGTCTCTCTAGAGAAAAAGGAAGGACGTGAGATGGGGTTCGAGGCCAGCCTGGTCTGCAGAGTAAGTTCCAGGACAGCCAGGGCTACACAGAGAAACCCTGTCTCAAAAAGCAAACCGGGCTGGAGAGTTGGCTCAGTGGTTAAGAGCCCTGGCTGCTCTTCCAGAGGACCTGGGTTCAATTCCCAGAGCCCACATGGTGACTCACAACTGTTGGTAACTCCAGTTCCAGGGAATATGACACCCTCACACCTATGAACATAAAATTAAATGATTAAAGAAAAAAAAAAGCAAAACAAACAAACAGAAAAAGGGATGTGGTAGGAGTTGGCAAGATGGAAGAGACCTGTAATCCTAATATCTAGGAGACAGAGGCAGGAGGATGAGGAGGTCAAGGTTACCTTCAGCTACATATCAACTGAGAACAACCTAGGGTGCATGAGATTGTCTCAGTGAGCAGACATGTGCTGGGGTGGAGCTCAGCCGGAGGAGCACTTGCCAAGTGTGTATGAAGGCTTGAGTGTGACTCAACCACACAACTAGCTGTGGTGACACACACCTGCATTCCCAGCACTCAGGAAGTGGAGGCAGGCGGTCAGAAGTTTGATGTCATTCTTGAGTACATAGGAGTTTAGAGCTAAGCCGGGCGGTGGTGGCACACGCCTTTAATCCCCGCACTTGGGAGGCAGAGGCAGGTGGATTTCTGAGTTCAAGGCCAGCCTGGTCTACCCAGTGAGTTCCAGGACAGCCAGGACTACACAGAGAAACCCTGTCTCGAAAAACAAAAAAAACCCCCAAAAAAAAGGAGTTTAGAGCTAGTCTGGACTATATATCCTGATGAGGAGGAGGAGGAGGAAGAAGAGGAGGAAAAGAAGAGGCAGCAGCAACAGCAGCAGTAGCCTGATACAGTGGCATATGCCTTTAATTCCAGAACTTGGGAGGCAGAGTCAGGAAGTGAATTCTGTGAATTTGAGGCCAATTTGGTCTACATAGTGAGTTCCAGGACAGCCAGGATTACTAGGGAGACCCTATTTCAAAAAAAAATTTCTTTTTTACAATAAAATATAGATGATAGGTTTGTGGTTAGAAATTGTGGCATATCCCTATAATCCCAGCTACTCCTAGACTGAGGCAGGAGACTGCAAGAATGAAAAGCCAGCCAACAGTGACAGTTAAAAAGACAGATGTTTTGTTTGCTTTTTGTAGTTTGAGACAGGGCTTCTCTGTATAGACCTTCCTGTCCCGGGAATTCACTCTGTAGACCAGGCTGCCCTCAAACTCAGAGATCTGCCTGCCTCTGCCTCCTGAGTGCTGGGGTTAAAGTTGTGCGCCACCATACCTGGCCTGTCTTAAACTTGTACTTGTGGTTTAGGACACTTGTAATGTTTCAGATGCCATTCTGTGGGCTTTGGAGGGCTAACGGGGCTGACCATGCTCCTTCTGTGTGCTCTTGCCCTAGGTCATGACCTTTTTCAGCAGCCCCCAATGACTTCTGTGGGGAGCGTTCGGCCATGGCCAGAGCCGCCAGCCCCAGCCCCCGCGCAGGCGCCCACACTCCGCCAGGGCTGCTTCTACCTGCTGGTCCTTGTTCCTATCACCTGTGCGCTGCTGCAGCTCTTCACCTGGTCCCAGTTCACGCTGCATGGGAGACGCCTACGCGTGGTCAAGGCCCAGCGTCAGAACCTGGCCCAGATCCATACACTGAACGTTAAGACGGTGTGAGAGGTCTGGCAGAGCCACCGTGCTGAGACCATTGCCCTAGCCCCATCAGTAGCCGCTCTTGCCAGCTAGCATCCTGTTTCCTCACCAGTCCAGAGAACAGATGGTGTCCGGGAGCTCCTGGGGCCGACCCAGGAGCATCACTGAGGTCTGCCCTTCTTTAGTCATGTGACTCAGCTTGTGCAAGGGCTGGGCCATATGTGCTCAGGGACCTGCAACTCCTGTGGGGCAGATAGAAAAGGAGGACCAGAAAGAGCAGGGCTGAGTGCGGTGTCCAGGAGCTGCCTGGGACCTGTAGCTGGGGCTTGCCACTTGGTGGGCTTAGGAACTTCTGATGCTGTGACTGCCCCTTTTGCCCACTCAGGTGAAGATGACTGAAAGTGCCACTTGCCTCTCCTTCTAGTAGTTTCTCTCAGAGGGTTCTCTGCTTTAGCTGTGCCTCAAGTGGCATGCCCTCTCTGCTATAGGGCCTCCCGCCCCCAAAACCCAGCAGGCCTCTAAATGCTAAAGAGGTTCATCTCATTACAAATCAAGTAAAGCCAGTCATTCCGATTATTTGGGTCTGTGCCTTGTGTAGGAGGCAGGCAGACAGGGTTGTTGGGGGCTGGGAACAGGAAAAGTTCCCCAACGTAATTTTCCTAGAGATACTAGGATAAAATTTCAAATTGCAAGCTGAACCTGGTAATTTGTGCCTATAATCCCAACATCTGGAAGGCTGAGACAGAATTGCCCCAAGTTCAAAGCTAGCCTAAAAAACAATGGACCAAACAAAAAATGACTGACATCACCAACAAATGAATCCAGCAGACTGCCGGGTGATCAGGCCTGGAATCAGTTCCCTGGAATCAGCACACTTCCCACACATCATTGCAAAACAGTCGTCAAAAAGGAGCCTCTGCTAGGCTGGGGAGGGACTTTAAGCCCGGAAATCACCTGAGAGCTTCCAAAACACCAATGCCTGAGTCTTTGCCAAGATTCTGGTTGAATGGGTCTGAACAGGGTGTAGTCTTTATATGGTGAAAGCTTCCGGGTGGGTTCTGAGTGTCTGCACAGGGGACCAGACTTTCTAGGGCACATGGCCCAGCCAATGAGTAGTGCTTCTCTCCAAGTTATTTTTTTGTGGTTCTGAAAGTCTTTATGAAATGAATCATAAGACACCTATATTTTATAGTTATTGGGGGAGTGTAAACATTTGTTAGGAATCTGGCAACTTCCTTTTAGATAAAGGAATTTATTTTATTTTATTTTGATGTAGATTTTTTGTTTCTTCTTAATGTAGCCCTGGCTATCCTGAAACTTACTCTGTAGACCAAACTGGCCTCAAACTCAAGAGATCCATCTGCTTCTGCATCCTGAGTGCTGGGATAAAAGGCAATCACCACTACACCCAGACCCCTTAACTTAAAGAGGAATTCCTTATTACATTTATTGTATATATATGTGGAGTGGAGGTCAAAGGTCAGCTTGCTGCATGGAGTCAGCTCTATGTGGGTCCTGGGAGTCCAACACGAACAGAATTGTTGGTACCTGCCCTCAATCTGCAGTCATCTCATTGGATCAAACTCTTCATCTTACTACATCCCCAAACAGTTTGTGGGTGGGGGAGGGGGACTGAGGGTAGAAAGGGCCGCATGTATGCTAGGCAGTGCTCAGCTACTGAACTGTAAACCCCAGCTCTCTTCAGTGTAAGACAGAATCTCATTGCATTGTGGAGACTGGCTCAGAACTCACTGTGTAAGCCACACAGTCCTTACACATGTGAGTCTCCTGCCTTGGTCTCCTGAGTAGCTAGGATTACAGGCCTGGTTCAAATGTCTTATACAAATGAGTTTTAAGAACATCTGTTTTAAGGCCAGGTGTGGTGGTGAACCAGCACTCGGGAGGCAGATCTTTGTGAGTTCAAGGTCAGCCTGGTCTAAAGAGAGTTCCAGGAGAGCCAGGACTGTTACACAGAGAATCGCTCTCAGAAAAACAAAACCCTTTTTTTTTTTTCAGAGATGAAGTCAGGCTTCACCCACAGATTTGAGTATGCACAGGAATTAGACCCTCAATTCTTTTCCCATCCACCTACAGGTTGGGGTATGGTCTGCATATCATGTTCCAGGAGCTCCCCTTTCTTCTACCAGGCACTGGTCACAGAAAGAGGTCAGACTGATGATGTATCTACCGGAACGACTTTATTTAAGTACACTGGGCCCCACCAGGCAACGTGGCTTTGCGAGGCTTGCAGGGACAGGCTTGGGCTAAGAGAGGTGAGCTGGTTAAGCAAGCTGCAGTCCATGTTGCCACACTGATTCCACACACACCAGCTTCGCTTTACATCTGGCAGGGGCCTTTGGTCATAGGATGGTGGAGAAAGAATACTGTCTGGAATCTGGAACTGAGGTGAGACTTGGTATCACTGGTGAGGACAGGCTTACCCTAGCTTTGTACTAGGTACAAAGGCCCTTGGACCACTTCCAAGAACAAGGCCGGTGCCCATCAGATCTTGGCACTTTAGTCTGGCCCCTTCTCTCCAATCTGACTAACCTAGAAGGGGCCTCCTTGCCACTTTGACTTAGTCCCCTGGTCAGTTAGAGTGGCAAAAGGCAACATGGTTAACTGCAGCTTGCTTTGTTTTAAAGGGTCTAGATCTCCAACACGCCTCCCTCGCAAGGGGCCTCTGCCAAAGAGTGATGCTACTTCCTGTCTTAGAAAATCCAACCACAAGCAGCCTGTTGGTTCCAGGGCAGTGAGGAAGTAGGGTTAGGAGAAAGAGGCTGGCTGGGGAACCTTCATGTGCAGCCTCCAAGCCTGCAGGCCCATGAATACTGTCAGTTCACCATCAGGGAATGACAGAGCCCCGACACTGTAGAAAGCCTAGGTGCTGTAAACATTAGTGTAAGCAAGGTGACCAGCGGGCAGGAGACAGCGAGCCCTCTCTGTAGTCCCTTTACTGAACAAACACATCAATAAATAAAACCGTGGTGATGGTATCGAAACCAGGATGTATGAGAAACAAACAGCAGGACCTGGAGCCTACAGTCCTTACAGTGTCCCAGAACCCCTGCATGTGGCTGGGGCTTGTAAATTAACCCTGAAGCTATCTCCTGTCCTCAAATGCCCAGTGTGGTCCTAATTCCTACCTGGGTCCCAGCTGGACATGAGTGTACCCTGCTCTCTCCTGAACCTGGTCTCTAACAACGGCTAGAGTGTTTTTTCAGTCCAAACTGAAACAAACCAGACAGAACTTAACCCCAGCCCCCGTTCTCAGTCTGATCCAGAAGCATGGACAGCATAGAATGATGAGCAGGGGAGACAGCAGCTGCCTCCGGCCTCAGGGCACTCCAGTGGGGTGCGGTGGGGCCAGCCCAGCCTAGATTGGCAGCAGCAAGGTCTCTCTATGTAGTAACCATAGTTCCACACAGCCAGACAAAGGCCTAGCTGAGAAAGGAGTGGGCCTCTGCCAGAGCTCTTCCTGTAAGGGGCCAGTTAGTAGTCAAGCCCAGGCCTCAGGCCATCACCATCGTGGGTAGTTCAACGTCCTCTCTGGGCCCAGGATTTCTGGGCCACACGGCACTCGATAGTCGCACACACTCATACCCACACACTCACTCACACACACAGGCAGTTCCTCTCAAACACTCCAACTCAAGAAAGCGAGTTTGAAAGTGGAGTTAACTTCAGAGAGAGGTGGCGATGTTGCAACGTTAGAAGGTTTTCCTGTGGATGGATCGTGCACCGTCTTCTTCATATTCCTTCTTAGAGACCCACATCTTCTTAAAGGTGTCCAGGGAAGCAAGGATAGAGCCTCTGGAGTGGAGAAAACCCAAAGCAGTAGCGTGAGTGAGTGAAACTGTGCACCCGGTCAATCCCCCAGGGGCCTTTTTTACAGGGACAAGTTAGGATGGTGGAATGGTCAGAACCCCACTTCCCACTCTGCTCTTATCCCACGGGCTACTCACCCAATCCATGTGGAATACAGTCTCTCCTGGGGTGCAGATATCTGCAGAGGGGGTGGGAAGAGGAATCTAAGACCCCCAGACCCCTAGTCATCCCTATCTTTTACATGTGTGTGTTCCCAGGTGTGTGGGAGCATATGTACATGTGGGTGTGCCCACATGTGTGTGCATGGAGGCCCAGTGTTGACATCTGGTGCCTTCCTTGGTCATGCTCTATTTACTGAAGCAAGAGTCTTCCTGAACCCGGAGCTTGCCAGTTCTGGCTCATTTACCTAGCCAGCTTCCCTTTGGGACCTTGTCTTTACCTCTCAAATGCTGCCATTATAAGAGGCTGCCATGCCTACCTGGCTTTGATGTGAATTCTGGGGATCTGAACTCTGGTCCTAACTGCCAGAGATTAATCTACTGAACCGGCTTCTCAGCCCCACCCCAGCCCCGCCCACCATCTGTCTCACTGCTAAGTGCAGTGGCTGCATGCCATCCAATAGGCTCTTTGCAGGAGCTGTGGTCAGCTGACCCTACATGGAGAGAGACACCTATGGAATGAATTAGATGCCTTCTTTTGAGGCCTGTCCTCTCCACATGAGGCTCCCTTCAGCTGACTCTCAGAAGGCAAACTGCATTACAGGTGTTCTACCTTGGGGGATGGGAGAAGGCATGGCAACAGCAAGCTTAAGCTGTCAATTCAGTTTCCTGACAGACCTTAGCTAGGACCATGGGGTGCTGAGTTGCCTGAAGAGCCTGGGGAGACCCAGACAGGGAACAGAGCCAACCCACGTCCTTGGAGCCCCACTGGACCCAGCCCAGCTCCAGCATGCCCTACCCTGATCTTCACGTCCTTTGGAGCTAGTTTCTTCACTTCGCTCAGTAGCCTGTCTCCAAAACCTAAAAAAAAAAGAAGAGCAGAAAAAAAGACCCCCAAATTAATTCTTTAAGCGTCCGATCCCTGCAGGATAAGGGTGCTTCCCTAACAAGAGTCCCAAGAACACAGACCAACCTTTGAATAGGGTAGAACCTCCCGAGAGGACAATGTTGGAAAAAAGTGTACGCCGTAAATCCATGTCTGACTTCTGGATAGCAAACACCAGCACCTCATGGATACCTTCACTCTCCTCGCCAATCAAGTCTGGCCTGAACAGCAGCTCAGGGGCCCGGAACCTGGAAGGGCCGATCTGGAGGGTAAACAGCCAGCTTAAGAGGTTGGGCTGGGACTGAGGTCCCCTGGAACTGGGAACAGAAGTCTTTCTGCCTATCTCTTAGGAATCGTGTCTGTGAAGCCCAGGCTGAAGACAAACCTTCTGTAACAAGGGTCTCAAGGAGCAAAGACAGGGCTCCTGGGAGCAGATGGAAGAGACAGTTCTGGGGAACTAGGGAGGCGAATGCTTATCTTAACTCCTAGCTCTGGCATTCACTCTTGGAAGTGTTTTATCAATGGAGCTCCAGACAGCAGTGACTGTGCTAATCTGTACCCAGGGATGGTTAAAGACAGCAAGCACTACACCTCCACCTCTCGAGGGAAGTCCCTCCAGGGCCACTTCCCTTTTGTATACAGAAACACAGGGCTGCTTGTGCTCTCAGCTCTGCTGTTCAGGTCCTCGCAGGACCTTCAGCTAAGTCCAAAGCTTAATGGTGGGTGTGAGGGGAAAGGAGAAAACTGTGGTCACTACCTCAATGGTGCTGCCATCGGGCAGATAGTACTGAGCCTTCTCCGTCTCCAGTGTCTCATCCTTCTGGGGGTTTATGGACAGGTAGCAAGCTCTCTGCAGAATCAAATACGACAGTCACATTTGCAGAAAACCTAGTACATACTCAGGCAAAGTCCCACATGCTTGTCTGCAGCGACTGCCTACAAGTGCTTGCTTACAAGCAGGTGCAGAGGTCTGTCACACTGCCCTGGGGACACTTAAAACATGAGTTCTTGTTCTACTTTCCTGGTAGGCAAACTTGGGAACTTGGCTCAGTAGCTCCCAGGCCTGTGACTACTTAAGTTTAGCCAGGCTCAGGCATCTTCTTCCTCCTGCCTCGAGTATGGTTCTGGCTTCCCATGACCAGGTCAGAGGTTTCCCCACAACCATACATGGTAGGAGGGTTCAATTTACTTTAGAAGAAAAAGGCATTTCAACTTCTTCAAGGACATGAACCTAATCTCAGGTACAGTGGCCCGCCAGGCTTAGGGACTGGAAACAGCTCCTTTCCCACAAGATGGGAACATTAAGGAAGGTGAAGAAGAGATGGACACAGGCACCAGGAGGGTCCAGAGCCTGACCCAGGACCACTGCTGGAGCATCATCCCTCTTCACTCTTGTGGTCACTATTCCCATCCCTCGGCCCACAGAAAGTCACTCACTTCCTTTATGGCCTTGACAATCTCAAACTCGGAGGAAGAGTGGAAATCATAGCCCTCCTTCCGTAGGTAGAGGCGGAGGAAGCGAGAGACATCTCGGCCCGCAATGTCGATGCGCATGATGGAGTGAGGCATGGCGAAGCCTTCATAGATTGGGACCGCGTGGGTGACGCCGTCCCCGGAATCCAACACCACGCCCGTGGTTCGGCCTGTGGCATAACTGCAGCAAAGAGACAAGCCATCACTGAGCCCGTGCCCTCCGGAAAGAAACCCACGCGTTAAGTTCTGAGTCAGCGGAGCTAAGCCTTGCTCCACTCTTCTCCTGGGCCCTGAGTCGGTAGGATACTAGGGAGACCTACTGAGTGAGGAGCAAAGCTTCTCCAGCATCCTAAAGAACAGGCCTCTGGTCTGAGAGTACAGCCTGGTGTTTACTGTTCTTGGGACCTGACCTAAGTTTCAACTCCCAAGAGAAGAGGAGGGAAAAGCAGCCAGCAGAGGAGGAAAAGGAACTGATTTTTGCTTTTCTGGATTTAGTCCTGCAGGAATGCTGGCCCAGTAGTATCAGACAGAGATTTCCATTTGTCCAGAGGTCAGAAATTTAGATTTGGATATGAAATCCTTCAATTTATTTTTGTTTTGGGAGAGTGCCGGGGACTGAACCCTAGGCCTCTGTATGTGCTAGGCAAGTGCTCATGTCCAGCCCAGGCAGTCTCCCAGCCTGCAAATGCTGGCTCCTGATTTAATGGGGTCAAATACAGAGTCTGTGCAGATCATAGGGTACCATCTCAGCAGCTGAGGGAGCTAGGCATGAGGCAGGGTGAGCAGCATGGCAGGTGTGGCGCTGTGTAGCATACAGTCAACAGAGTGAATACTGGGATACATGAAGGAACCTTGAGGGAGGGCTGTGGCAGTGTGTGACCACAGACCTGGACCCCAAACCTGAGAGCACTGGGTACCTGCCACACTTTTCCTTTGGTTTATCTGAGGAGCTTTGATGTCTAGTTGAGAGTTTCTTATTCTCACTACTTCAGCTTGTCCTCACTGGGGAGAGTGGATGTACACAGAGGCT
Organism: Rhabdomys pumilio; assembly: GCA_030674055.1. Taxonomy (NCBI): domain Eukaryota; kingdom Metazoa; phylum Chordata; class Mammalia; order Rodentia; family Muridae; genus Rhabdomys; species Rhabdomys pumilio. The sequence goes on from JANHMN010000003.1 coordinate 172,110,956, forward strand.
TAGGTTGCCGTGAGGCCACACTAGCCAGGCTGCTACTCACAGGCTAAGCACAGCTTGCATGGAGATGAAGAGAGCTGGCACATTGAAGGTCTCGAAGAAAACTTCTGCAGCTCGCTCCCGGTTTTTCCGAGGGTTTAAAGGTGCCTCAGTCAGGAGCACAGGGTGCTGGGGAAAGAGGCCCAGGAGGCAGGCAGTGAGGTCAGCGTTCCACCCTGGTGACCCTGCCTTAAAAGTCTGTGGTCCAGGGGGCCTTTGTCAGCGGAGGCTGTCACAGCCCATTTCTGAGTCTGTGTCCTTACTCTCCAATGTCACATCCGAAAGTCCCACTCTGTCCTTACCCTCTGGGTGCACCTCCTTGTCAAAGTTCCTCTGTAGGTCCCTGTGGCTGCTGTGGTCACCTCCTTGTCAAGATTTTGTTAAACTCTGAGTTATTATATTTACCTGCCTCTGCTTCCCAAGTGCTAGGATTAAAGGAGTGTAGCACTATGCCTGGGCTATTTACATTTAATTCTTTTAAATTATGTTTATGTATGTGTATCTATACATGTAAATGCAGGTACTGGTGGAGGCTAGATCCCCTTGGAGCTGGAGTTACATGGGGTTGTGAACCATCTTGCATGAGTGCTGGCAACAGAGCTTAGGTTCTCAGGAAGGGCAGAACTTGCTTTTAACTGCTTGAACTGTCTCTCCAGTACATATGGAAGGTTTTTGAAAGCCTGACCATTTCATCTCCCTGAAAATTTACACATTCTCCTTTTATCTCTGAGAGTCGCTCCCTTGGAAGTTAATGGTTATGGGCTCAGATGTGGGTTGAATCCCATCTCTACTCCTTTATTCACTGAATGATTTTGGAAATACACATAGATTTTCTGATTTCCTTTTCTTTTCATTTTTATCTTTCTACATTTATTAATTTTGTGTGTGCACATATGCACATGTGAGATCAGTGGTCATCTTGGAGAGTTGCTTCCCTCCTCCTTAGCATCCTGCTGCCCTTTTTGGTTTGTCTTCTATTTTCTTCACACATATAGGCCTGGGTAGCTTTAAAGAGGCTGTGTAGCTAAGGACCACTTTGAGCCCCTAGCTTCCTGGTATTACAATGTGTACATCATGCCCAGTCTGCTTTTCCATTTTCTTGTTTGTAAAAGGGAGATAATTCTTCCTAGGTCTTTTTTTTTTGTGTGTGTTTATTTATGAGTATGTGTGTATGCGCACATGCGTGGGTACCCTCAGATGCCAGAAGAAGACATCAGATCTGCCTGGAATTGGAGCTACAGATGGTTTTGAGCTGCCATGTGGGTGCTAGGAACCAAGCCGGGGTCCTCTGCAAGCACGGTGAGTGTTCTTAATCACAGAGCCATCTTTCCAGCCCCTATTTTTTTTTTTTTTTTTTTTGAGACAAGAGTCTTGCTACATAGCCCTAGATTGGTCTCACACGTTCCTCACTCACTGCCTCTGCCTTCCAGGTGCTAGCACTAGAAGCGTATTACTACACCTAACTTCAGTTCTAATATATCAGTAGGAATAATATGGAGATAACATTAGAATGTATCTCAAGTATGCATCTCAGTGCTGTACATATTTATACTCAAACGCTTTGACGGTCATCAGGGTCTTTCTCATCTTCCTCGGCATCTCTGGGGTGGAATTCTATCCAACTCAGCATCCTACACAGGAGTGTCCTACACACAGGCCCCTCACCTCCTCTGAGAAAGTTTGCAGCTGGTCCTTAGAATAGACATATTGCCAGATGCGTTCCATGTCATTCCAGTCCTTGACGATGCCATGTTCCATGGGATAGCGGATTGACAGCAGCCCCCGGTGCTCCTGCAATAGAGGGCACAGTCTGTAGCAGAGTCAGGCTCTGCCTGGTGTCCTGCCCTCCCGGCCTGAGGTAGAATCACTGTCAAGGAACCTCAGCCTCCTTGGGTCCCAGCCTGCTGTCCTCATCCACACTGAGCACAGGCATTCATTCTCTAAGTTGGAGATCGGACGCTACAAACTGCTGGACTCTCCGAGTGAGCAGCTGAGAAGCAGAAGGCTTCTGAATCTCCACAGCCCCCAGGTGCCCTGTGCACCCACCTCATTGTCTAGTTCTGAGACACAGTGTCCTGGCCCTTACCTCAGTTCTTGGAACCAAAATGGGCAGCAATGGCTTGTAGTTATGTTCCCTAGAGCCTGCTGAGGGCTTGGCCAAAGCTAGGGTAATTAACTCATACCTTGGATAGGCCAGATTGGATTTCCCTTCTGAATCCCTCTTGCCAAAAAACATACCCAAGCCAATCAATCTAATGACTGCAAGACAGTGACAGGACACAGAGATACAGTAACAGTGCCATTTCCTGGACTGATCTCTGTCCCACCACGTATGTCTTCCTTAAGGCCAGAGTTTGTGCTTGGGAGAACAATGACCCCTTTTCTCATTGCTATGTTCACTGTGCTGGATGGGCAAGTACTCTGCAAGCCCAAGGCTTCCTCTGTTAGACTGGGAATTACCTCAGCTTTGGGGCCAATGAAGATGTCGCCTTCGAGGGCTCCTGCCATGACACGAACATGTTTGGGTCTGCCCACACTAGAGAAGACAGCAGAAAAGAATGTGTTTTATTCCAAGACAGATGTCCAAGAGCATAGTCCAGATATAGCAATGTACCCTCAGTCTACTGTGCTCGTCTCTGAGCAAGTGGGGAGGGCCCAGTTAGTTTCCATTTCCTTTCTTACACGTTTTTCTGTGTTTTATATAAAGAACATATACTATTTGAAGCTACTTGCATATTATCTATTTTTATTCTATTGTTTTATAAATAATACCTCTTGTTCTCCTATTTTCCCATTGTATATTAGATAGAGATAAATTCTAAATGGGGCTGGAGAGATGGCTCTGCTCTTCCAGAGGTCCTGAGTTCAGTTCATAGCAACTACAAGGTGGCTCACAACCGTCTATACTGGGATTTGATGCCATCTTCTGGCATGTAAGTGTATATACATATACAACACTCAATTAATCTTTAAAAAAAAAAAAAGAAAGAAAGAAATAAAGAAAAGATAAAGAAAGCATCCTTAGGTAAGGTGGCACATGCTTTAAAAAAAAAAAAAACAAAGATTTTGTAAATGACCAGGCAGTGGTGGAACACACCTTTAATCCCAGCACTCAGGAGGCAGAGGCAGACAGATGTCTTAGTTTGGACCCAACCTGGTCTACAGGGTGAGTTCCAGAACAACCAGGGCTACATACAGAATCCCTGTCTTGAAAAAAAATTATAAATAAATGATGAACTAAAAAAAAAAAATGTAGGAGCTGGGATTATAGCTCAGTGCCGGAGCCTAACGTGCTCTGTATTTCATCTCTATTTTCACAAAAAAAAAAAAAAAAAAAAAAAGAAAGAAAAAAAAAAAAAGAAAAAGAAAAAGAAAAAAGTAAAAAAGAGAAAGAAAAAAACTCTTTTATCTCTTAAGTCCCTGTCCCAGGATTACTGAGTCCGTGATGCTGTTGCCCAGGTACCCCCCATTTCCTTCCCAGGTAAGGTCTCCCTAAGCCTGCAACTTCTCCCTGTAAACTCCCTTGCAGAAAAGGTCTGAGTTCTCAGTCTAAGACGGCAAATGTGGCTTAACATTAAATAAACTCTGTACTAGAGAATGGGAGAATTAAAAAGATGTTTAAAAATGTATTTAGTTGTGTGTCAAGGAATCAGTTCTCGGTTTCCACTGAGTGGGTCCTGGGATCCAGCTCAGGTTGTCAGACTTGGGACAGATGCCTTTACCTGCTGAGCCATCTCTGGCCTGGGAACAGAGGATTTTAGAGAGTGGCTGAGTGTGGTGCGCCTGCTACAGTCCTGGTGCTGTGGAAGCTGAGGTGCAGGATTATCTGAACTCAAGAAAACGAGGTCAGCCTGGCAATACAGGGAGACTCTGTTTAAAAACTTAAACTTGGAGTGTTCTGTGGTTCTCCGAGTCAGCAAGGATAAAACTGGTGGCAGCAGACACAATCAGACAGAGTTTTTGGTTTTGAGGCAGGGCCTCTCTATGTTGTTCTGGAACTCGGTGTAGATTTGGTTGGCCTCCCAAACGCTGGATTAAAGGCATGAGCCACCACATCCAGCCTTAGAACCAATTTTTTGTTTTTGTTTTTTGAGTCAGGGTTTCTCTGTGTAGCCTTAGCTGTCCTGGATCTCACTTTGTGGACCACACTGGCTTCAACACACACGTTACAGCACACACATGCTGCAGCACACATGCTACAACACACACGCTACAGTACACACATGCTGCAACACACACATGCTACAGCACACACATGCTACAACACACGCGCTACAGCACATACATGCTGCGGCACACACACTACAGCACACGCGCTACAGCACACACATGCTACAACACACACGCTACAGCACACACATGCTGTAGCACACACATGCTACAGCACACATGCTACAGCACACATGCTATAGCACACACATGCTGCAGCACACACATTATAGCACACACATGCTGCAGCATACATGCTACAACACACACGCTACAGTACACACATGCTGCAACACATGCGCTACAGCACACACATGCTGTGGCACACACAAGCTGCAGCACACACACACTACAGCACACACACATGCTGCAACAAACACATGTTATAGCACACACATGCTACAGCACACACACATGCTGCAACACACACATGTTATAGCACACACACGCTGCAGCACACACACGCTACAGCATACACATGCTGCAGCACACACACGCTGCAGCACACACACGCTACAGCACACATGTTATAGCACACACATGCTGCAGCACACACATGCTACAGCACACATGCTGCGGCACACACATGCTACGGCACACACATGCTATAACATACGCGCTACAGCACACACATGCAGCACACACATGCTGCAGCACACATATGCTGCAGCACACACATGCTACAGCACACACACATGCTGCAGCACACAATGCTACAGCACACACACATGCTGCAACACACACATGTTATAACATACACATGCTGCAGCATACATGCTACAGCACACACACGCTGCAGCACACACATGCTGCAGCACACACATGCTACAGCACAATGCTGCAGCACAATGCTGCAGCACACATGCTACAGCACACCTGCTACAGCACACACATTCTGCAGCACACGAACTACAGCACACACATGCTGCAGCACACATGCTA
>JANHMN010000003.1:172116152-172138041 GCA_030674055.1 Rhabdomys pumilio
CACATGCTACAGCACACGCACTACAGCACACACATGCTGCAGCACACGCACTACAGCACACACATGCTGCAGCACATGCTGCAGCACACATGCTACAGCACACGCACTACAGCACACACATGCTGCAGCACCTACCTCGCCAACACATATGCACTCACACTCACCTAAGAAAAAAGAGGTCTTTGCTGTACCTCTCAAAACATGCCAGGTAATACCATCCCTTTGTTTATCCCAGACCCAGTTCACAGCCTTTGCTTATTGTTTTAGATACCAAGGCTAACTTGAGGGAGAATTCTTCCTCCTCAACAAGGCAGGAGTGGTTACAGGGCAAAGATGACAAGATCCCCAGAGTCACAACCCAGCCTCCAAGTGACTTACTAGTTTGGAAAGCAGTATTTGGGGATCTGGTCACCAGCAAAGCCAGCTTTAATCACACCGGATCCCTGGGGAGAGAGGACAAAGAGATGTGAGAGCCACCACAGGACGGTTCCATTTCCATGAAGAGAGAAAGCCCTTATATTATTTGTGTGTGTAACAAACATGTGGTCAGGAGAATCGGCAATGGTGAATACACACCCAGGAAGAGAAGGGACTAAAAGCAGTGAGCAGTGACTGACTGCATCCTCAGTGACTGTTCAAGTTCGCTGTAGTTTTCTCCTTGATTGTACGAAACATACTTTGAACATTACGTACAGCATCGATACAAATAATACTAACACATATAACAGTGACAGAGTCAGGGAGACGGCTCATTAGATCAAAGCACTTGTCATGCATGTCTGCTGAAAGGAGACTTACTCTCTGGTCTCTACATGCGTGCTGTGTACACACCTGTACTCTCTACACACATACACAATAATAATTAATAAAATGAAATTTTAAAATATGAGTAAACGGAAGAGAAAAAACAGAAAGCATGAGAAATTGCAATTAGCTAGAAGTTACTTAGCACACACAGGGGAGGCAGGGGAGCTGAGCTGCATTCTTCCTGTTCTACTGGTACGGGAGGCTTTAACTTGCATTCCCACCTCAGGCTGCAGCTCTCCCTGTCCCCAGGTCCCTAGCACACATCCCACTACAAGTGTCTTGCACTGACTCTGACAAGAGTCACACTCTCAGGCTCGTATTGAAGGGACAGAAGCACTATACTCCATAGAGATGGGTGTTTTTACAAGCCAGTGTTTTACTCCTCTGTCTCCTGATAACGAAGAGCAGAGAGGCCTTGATGACTTGTCTGAGGACAGAAGACAAGATGCAAGTTCCTGCTCCAACATTTGGCATGTTGGTTGAGTGCAGTGCCAGGAAAACACCATTTTTCTAACAAGCCTCACTCAGGACACAACCAACGTGAACATTGACTTTAGTTAGGCCCTGATACCAACTGTGTGCAGGGAAACATCAAGACCTGATCTGGCTTGAAAACAAGCCATTCTCCCTCCTCCTCCTCCTCTTCTTTCTCCTCCTCTTCTGTCTCCTCCTCCTCCTCTTCTTCCTCCTCCTCCTCTTCTTCTTCCTCCTCTTCTTTCTTTTGGAGGCAGGGTTTCTCTGTGTAGCTCTGGCTATCCTGGAATTCACTATGTAGACCAGGCTAACCTCAAACTTACAGGGCTCTTCCTGCCTCTGCCTCCTGAGTGCTGGCATTAAAGGCGTCTACCACCTCCCATGATCTTCCTTCTAAACTTAACTACTACCATATCTGGTTCCAATGTCCTCCTACCTGATCTGGTCTGCACTCAATCACTTCTCCTGGGGCACAGCAAACTTCCAGAGGCCACACAGCATCAGTTAATACACAAGAGATTCATGGTAGTCAAGGTTATCTTTGCACCAACAGCGTTTTTGCACACCCTTGCATCCCTGCCTCCTGCTCCCCTGCAGAGAGCTGTGGAGGGACGATGGAGGTGACGAGGCCAGTCACCTTGGTGTCTGCCTCTGGCAAGTCTGAGGACAGGGGTATGTATGATGAGAAGTGGAGAAAGAACAGAAAAAGCAGTATGGAGGGGACAACAGGGGACAGCAGGGACAGCCAGTTCTCTAGAAGAGGAGGAACCTCTATTGGCAGAAGAGAGCAAACGGGATACTGAGCAAACTCACTGGCAGCAGCCTAGGAAGCTAGGAAGGTGCAGCTGTGAACTGAACTCATGGTCTAAGAAGGAGGGGATTCTCCTACTGCAAACCCGGGGTTTGGACGGGTGGGAGGGAACCGCGCTGTGCAAAGGATCTTCAGGAACCTGGTCAAGTCTCTAGTAATTGTTCATTGTCTTCACCAGGGTGTGTAATGCCAACAGACTAGTTGTCTCTCCTGGCAGAGGATCAGGACATGAGAAATGAAGGTGCTATCTTTACCTTAGACCAGGATTTAAATTTATTTACTTGAGACAGGATTTCATACATCCCAGGATGGCCTCAAACCAGTTCTGTAGCAGAAGGTGACCCTGAATTTCTGATTTTTCTGCCTCTGCTTCCTGAATGCTGGGATTACAGGCGTGTGCTATCATACGTACGTTCAGATCTGAATATTTTTAAGAGTTGATTTTCCATTTGTTTGCTTTTTAGTTTACTAGCACAAAACCAAGGGTCTGGGTAACAAGGCAGGTTATTATGTTAGATTCAGCTATTCAGCATGACACATGCCTGTTAACAATCCCAATTGGAGGCTGAAGCAGGAAGAGCCAGAGCCACAGTTTAAGAAAGTCACATAGCAAGACCTTGTCTCAAAAAAAACAAAACAAAACAAAACCCAAAAGCCAAACAACCACCACCACCACCGCCACCGCCGCCACCAACTGAGGGGCTAGAGAGAAGGCTCTGCAGTTAAGCACACTGTCTAATTTTCCAAAGGACCCAAGTTGGATTTCCAGTGTCCACACTGTGGCTCACAATGGGCAGTACTCTAGTTCTAAGAGGGGATCTGATGCCCTCTTCAGGCCTCCTCAGGTACTGCATGCATGCAATGTAAAGACATGCAGGGAAAACCAATAGATGGGGGTGTGGGGGGAACAAAAATAAAAACAAAACAAAACAAAAAAAAAAACCCGAAACCCAAAGCCAAGTGAAGTAATGTCAGATTCATGTATCAGCCTCTGGTTTTCCAGATAGAGTATTAGAGGCCCAGTTGCAATCCAGTTGCAATCCTGTGCCTTCCTTTTTTTTTTTTTTTTTTTTTTGGTTTTTCGAGACAGGGTTTCTCTGTGTATCCCTGGCTGTCCTGGAACTCACTCTGTAGACCAGGCTGGCCTCGAACTCAGAAATCCACCTGCCTCTGCCTCCCCAGTGCTGGGATTAAAGGCGTGCGCCACCACCGCCAGGCTGATCCTGTGCCTTCTTGAAGGGTAACCCAGCCCTCACTATTACCTGCACCATGACATCGCACAGATCTCACTGCCGTCTGTTAGAATTTGTGCTTCCTATTTCTCTCTACTTCATTCCGACTTCCTCAAGCTCAGAGACTTCACACAGTGGTATTTGTCATTTGCCAGACACTCAAGTGACTAGCTGGTAAGAGTTACACTATGAGCAAAAGATTGGCACAAAGTTGCCAGGCATGATGGCAAATGTCTTTAATCCTAGTACCCGGGAGGTAGGGGCCAGCCAATTTTCAGTTTTGAGTTTAAGGCCAGCCTGGTCTACAAAGCAAGTTTCAAGACAAGAAGGGACATCCCTGTCTTAATTTTTTTTTCTTTTAAAGTGGGCAGACACAGGATACAGTGGTGTACACTTTTAACCCCAGCACTTAGCGGGAAGAGGCAAGTGGATCTCTCTGAGTTCATGGTCAGTCTGGTCTACAAAGTGAGACCCTGTCTCAAAAAACAAAAATAACAAGTAAATAAAATTAAAAAACAAATTGGCAGAGGAAACCTAAATTCTGAACCTGAGTGAGCACCTGGAACACCAGTGAGCAGCCCCAGGCAGAGGTGGTTTGGGAAGGCAGAGCACCATGGGAGTGATGCATTCAGAGGAACCAGACCCAGCTTGTCCCCATGGCCCTTGCAGGCCTGCCAAGACAAGGCATGGACCAACATGCAGACAGGAGGCAGTGAGATGAGGCACTGTGCTCTGTGAGCTGTCCTGCAGAGCACACAGGACTGTGTGTGCACCCAACAATGCACTGCCACCCAGCTACGCACTTCAGCAAAGGAAAGAGCAAACACCATGGAGAGGTTTCTTGAAAATGGAGTCTCATGCAATGTTTGATCTATGAGAACTACAGTCAGCTCCCCCACTGACCATTCTCCTGATGCAGGCAGCAGGCAACTCCCTTAGCAGACTGTCCCAGCACCAGCCGGATGCAGGCTGTGGCTTGAGAAAATTTGTTCTTAAGGACTTCAGGATCTATGATGTGCTGAGAAAGAGGCTTGTGGTCTTCCAGCTAACAAGTAAAGACTAGATTCTGAGAGAGGTGGGGCTACGGGTTCTAGGACAGATGGTCCTAAGACTTTGATTTGGTCCAGAAAGTATTTTAAAGAAAGACAAAAATCTTATCGAGATAAAATTTACATGTCACATATATAATTTACTAATTCAAGGTATAGTACAATTCAATATTTTTAATACAGTCAGAATTGTACATAACCAGTTTAATCACATAGCCAAGGTTGGCCACAAACTTGTACTTAATAGAAGAACCTTTTTTTATTACTCAAAAAGAGGCCCTGAGCCCCAAAATGGTTCTCCTGCATCAGCTGTATCTATGCTTCTAGCACTATGTAACTACCAAAGTGTGTTTGTAAATCAAGCACACTTTATATTAACTGGCAATGGTTACAAATGCAAGACTGCATGTGAAGTCATCTTTCTATTTTTCTGTAAAAATCAGAAACCCAGCTTGGTATGGTGGTACACACCTGCAACCTCAGCTTGCAGGAGACAGGGAAGCAGAGAGGACCTCAAGCTGAGTTTTGTCTACATAACGAGTCTTCGAGAAGCCAGAGCTACTAGTGAGAGTCTTTTTTAAGAAAAGAAACAAGGGCTGGAAAGATGGCTCATCTATTAAGCACAATTGCTGCTTATCCACAGGACACAGGCTCGGTGCCCAAGCATCATGTCAGAAGCTCTCAACTGACTATCAATTTCAGTTCCAAGACATCCGCTGACCTCTTCTGGCTTCCTCAAGCACTGTATGCATGTGGTACATGTATTTAAATCTCAAAAAAGAAAAAAGAAACAGGGACTGAAGAGACAGCACATCAGTTAAGAGTACTCGCTGTTCTTCCAGAGAACTGGAGTCTGGTTCCTAGCATTCTCATTGAGTGGCTCATAACCACCTGTAACTCCAGCTCCAGGGATCCAAGGCAGGGAGCTGGTGGGATGGACAGACTGCTCCTGCATTGCTGATGCCAAACAAAACTGATACGCTTTAAAAGAAAAAAAAAAGCCTTCCTTTTAATTATGTGTATATGTGCACGTCTTGTGTGGGGATCTGTGTACGTAAGTGCAAGTGCTCTCAGACCAAAGAGGGTATCTGAGCCTCTGGAGCTTGAGTGACAGGTTGTAACCTGCCTGTGGGTGCTAGGAATCAAGCGTAGGTCCTCCGGAAGAGTACCAAGCTCTTTTATTTTTTTGATTTTTCAAGACAGGGTTTCTCTGTGTAGCCCTGCCTGTTCTGGAACTCACTCTATAGACCAGGCTGGCCTCGATCTCAGAAATCCATCTGCCTCTGCCTCCCAAGTGCTGGGACTAAAGGCGTGCACCACCACTGCCCGGCTAGTACCAAGCACTCTTAAGTGTTGAGCCATTTCTCCAGTCTGAGATAGATCGTGTCTATGCATTTTTTCTTTCAAACTGAAAAAAAAAAAGAGAGACCTAACACCAGGAACTGGCTAAAGACTTAAGTAGTTAACATTGAGAAGAAGAATTTACAAAGACCTTGTCTCAAACAAAACAAGAAAGAAGTGATATTCAATCATTTACAGTATTACATAGCTGAAACCCCTCAACTTTATTGGGTGCCCCACCCCCCAGCCCCAACACTGGACATCTTTCATGACAGAGATCATTAGTTGTTTATTTACCCACTTAGCCAATAAAGCGGCCTTATTTTGTACACAGTGGTACCAGGCTCTAGGCACTGTGTAGAGTTGGGTGGGTAAAGAGAGCAGTGGAGAGATGGCTAGAGAGATGGCTCATTAGTTAGGAGCACTAGCTGCAGCCCTTTGGGAGGATCATCATTAGTTAGGAGCACTAGCTGCAGCCCTTTGGGAGGATCATCGTTTGGATCCCTTCTGCACCGTATCCATGTTGGATAGCCATTAACGCCTGTGGCTCTAGCTCTAAGGAATGAAATGACCTCTCTGGCTTCTAAAGGCACAAACACACATGCTTTTGCACATGTGTGCACACAAACAAGGGGGGGAGGAGACAGAGAGGCAGAGCATATGGGAGTCTTGGGTACTGTGTGGAGTGGGTAGAGGGACTAATAAAAAATGAAAAAATCTCACTTCCCTACCCACAAGGGTTAAAAAAGTCTACTGAGGCTAGTGAGGAAGACAAAAAACAAAAACAAAACCCCCAAACAAATGTCTCATTTAATTAACCTTGCTCCCGTCCCCTGCTCCCAACAAAGTCACATCTTAGAGGCTGGCTTCAAACAATGACCTTGCATTTCTGACTTTGCCGTCTCCACCTCTCTAGTGCTAAGATTACAGACACAGACCACCATACCCGATTATACACCAGGTTTATGCTGTGCTGGGGATGAAGCCCAGGATTTCATGCATGTCAGACAAGCAACACCATCTGGGCGACACCCCCAGTCTCAGCTTCCCCCTTAAAAAAGGCAGTTCACAACAAATGCAAGGACTGAAGAACTTAGAACCAGATTTCAGTGCAAGACTCGGATCCTCAACTCCTAAAGTGGGTGGTTTGAAAAACCTCCCCAAGTCTCTTTTTCCTGCATAAACTGGAAAAAGCAACCTCCATTCACCTACGATGCAAAGAAAAGAACTTAGTGGCAGGTCCAGGTCCTGAGGGTGGGAGCATCATAGTTACTCTAAGAAGGTCAGCCTAGGGCAGAGGGAACTGGTAGTTTGCCTCAATGGAGGGACCTGGAAACTGCACAGGAAGAGTCCAACCAGTATGGGAGGGACTAAACCTTTGAGTGAAATTCAGAAATGGAAGATAACTGCCCCTCCTCATAAAAGCAATACTTAGGTTCTTTCTACTTTTCTTTATCGATGCGTTTGTGGAGCGGTGCCTAGCAAAGGAATGCCATTTAGATAAGGCAGTGAAGTTTGGGGCACCACTGCTGCCATGACCTTGATCACTTCCACCTCCGGGGTTCGTTCTGTCTGTGAAAAGAGGCGCAAACTTCCTTCTTAACCATTCACTTTTAGGAAGTCTTCAACTTGCATGTTGGTGAAAAGCGCCCTGGAAACGCTAGGGCGCCCGACCACCACGGTGTCGGATCATCTCCCTTCCTCTCAAGTGGGCCCTGCAGACAGAAAAGCACCTCGCCTGCTCTGTCACTCCCCTTTCTTTTTTACCTTTTACTAACTATAATTTATAATCACAAAAATAACTGAAATCCCATGGCCATTTCTGGGCACCGGATTATCCGGCCCCACCCATATACAGTTTACTAAATCGACTCTCCAGCTCACACCCAAGGAAACTGTCCTCCTTCACCGGTGGACCAGCCATCGCCTTCCGCACCCAGAGTTGCCGAGCCAATCCCTACAACCCTAGTGCACGGCACCGCCCCTTACAGAAGGGAAACACTATGGCGGCCGGAAGAGCGACAAGGGCCGGAGCCAATAACTGCAGAGTGCTGTTCTAATCCGGCAAGGCCCAAAGGCGGGACCATCAGACCAAGATGGACAGCAAGAGCAGCCAATTGAGTGATGGAAAACCAGAGAGAAGGCGGGTGCCAGGCTCTAAGAGAACGGTTAAGGCCCCTTGAGCCGAGGGTCCAAGGACCCTTCCCGGACCACAGCTCTTCCCTTTGTCTACACTCAAATTCTCCATTACACAGGTGTTGGCTGGCCGCCCTGCCTTCAAACTATGGATGTGAGGAGGACGCGGGCGGAGGCTGCTGAACCCGCCTGACAGGCCGGGCTAGTGACAAAGAGCTGGCGGCCTAGACTGAAACCTCGGAAACAATCCTTCCTGGAGGAGAACACAGTCCCTTTAAAGATAGGAAAGATGCTACTTACGTTGTCGATCACAACAGGCTGGTTGGCGATCACATCGTAGGACTCCATGGCAGAGGAATCTTTCCCTCCGAGGAAGGAACTGCCAGCCCGGTCCGCAGCAAACGCCACTGACACGCATGCGCAGTCTAGTCGCCGGTACTAGGCATCCAGGGAGCGGCCCGACCTCGCTTCCGAAGAACTACAATCCCCAGCATTCCTTGCCCCGGGGTTTGCGCTCCCAACCTGGTCCCAGCCCGGCCCGGTTTAGGAGATCGGACAGTGTATTTCCGACATATGGTGCACCGTGTTTGTAGTGTCTGTAGATTAAAGAGTCACAGTGTTAATGATTATATTGCATGACTGGATTTGAGGTCCCCTCGAAGGGGTTTCCAGCACACTCTTAAATTTTGGAGTCTGAAGTACTTGTGAGTAGCTGGGATTGGATTTGTCAGTAGTTCAGGGGCGGTTGAATTTTACAGATTAGTTCTACCTCTCAGCCATTCCTTCACTTGGACAATATAAACCATTAATAAACACCTGTGGGACTGGAATGTCTCTCAGTGGTAGAATGTTTGCTCAGTACATACAAGAGCCCCGGCTGCACTGCGGTGGTGCTGCAAGCCTTTAATTCCACCACTTGGGAGGCAAAGGTAGCAGGATCTCTGAGTTCGAGGCTAGCCTGGTTTACAGAATGAGATCCAGGACAGTGAGGGGCTATACAGAGAAAACCTGTCTCGAAAAACAACACAAAATGAAACAACAAAACAAGACAAAACCCATGAAGCAAAAGCCAATGGAGGTTATCAAAAATACCTGTAAAGTTGGATGCCACGGAATTACTGGTCTAAAATATCATCTAAAGGTTTAGAAACTGTTTTAGTATCTTTCTTGAGCTATACTCTTAAATTTCAGAATATCCAGGTGAAGAGAAAGCATATATAAACGCTTTTAAAACAGCCGGGCATTTTCCCCAGGCACTTTTCGAGTTGCTTTTTGCCAATAGTTCCAAGAAGTATTAGAGTTGTAATGTATTAATAATGATGACACACAGACTAATGAATTAATCAGTTGTCAGGCTTATCTTAAAATGGTGTATCAGCAAAACAATGTTAAGCGCTTCTTAGGCATTTCTTAGAGCTTTCACAGGACCCGAGCACCTCAAGGTACCGCGTCTCTGATTTAAACTGGGTTCCTCCTAACACTAGGGGGAGGCCAAGATCCTTGAGATGCTCCCAACCCAGGGGCAGGGAGGCGGGGTCTATTGTCAAGTCACGCCTTCCCCACTTGTGACTGGCAAAGACACTAGCCAATGGGTGCCAGGCAAGGGCACGCTGACGCCCCGCCCCCCAGAGCTCCCCGCGGTCCCACAGCATCCTCTGGCCGACGTCTTGAAGGCTCCGGCTTGGGCGGACGGAGCCTCGTGCGCAGGCGCGGAGTTAGACCTCGCCGTAGCCCCCATCGCCTCGGGGAGTCTCATCACAGTGGGTCCGCTGGCCCATAGGGGCGCTTTCCCTCCTCTACCCTCCCGGGTTCCCCGCGCGCCCTACGCGCCCCAATGGCGGAGCTGCGGCCTAGCGTCGCCCCCGGCCCCGCCGCGCCCCCGGCCTCTGGCCCTAGTGCCCCTCCGGCCTTTGCTTCACTCTTTCCCCCGGGACTGCACGCCATCTACGGAGAGTGTCGCCGCCTCTACCCTGACCAGCCGAACCCGCTCCAGGTTACCGCTATCGTCAAGTACTGGTATGTTCTGGGCCTGGGGAGGACGGGGGTGCCGGCCGGGAAAGCTTCGAGCACCGGGGACGAAGTAATTTGCAGAAGAGGGAGGAAGAAAATGGTTAAAGTACTTGGGAACCAGGAGTTTTCTGACGCTGTGGAAGGAGTTAGGACAGAAGTTGGGAATGGGGACAAAGGGTTAATGGATCCCTTGAATAGTGAGGGGTTAGCCGGGATTAGGAGAACCGAGAACTGGGGGTGTATACAGGAGCGGAGCGGGGACTGTGAGAGCGAACTGTAAACGTGGAGAAAGGAGGGGGCGCCTGTGGTGGGTCATTAGTGGGCTTGGGGGAGCCAGGGGGCGGCTGGGGTGGAATGGGGGGAGGTGAGGCGGGGCCTGGAGAACATTTGAGAGGGCTTTGGAGGGCACGAGACCGCGTAGTCTAGGGCGGTCTGGGGACCAGGACGCCCCTGTGGGTTAGGAGGGAGCAAGATGAGGGTATTGTGACTTTGATGAGTGAAGAGTTGAGGAGAGGCCTTCTTTCAGCCTTCTTTCGGGACCTTCCCGAGCGCAGGAGCTTCTGTCATTCAGTGCGAAGCTGTTATTCTTGAAGTTTGACAGAGCAGCTCTTTCAGATAAACTTTTTGCTTACTCTGCACGGTTCTCTTTCCCTCTGCAGAGCTCGCTTCTGGCTTTGCAGCTGCTTTTGCTTTAGGACGTTAGTTAAGAACAGGTTTTGGGAGAGCCAGACTTTGTCTCGGGATTGAAGGGGATCGTAGTTTGCCACGAGGTGCGTGATGGAGACCTGAGTGGGCAGGAGGGATGAAGTGTAGCCTGAAGAAGCGTTTTCCGTCTTGTCTTCAGGATTTCAGCCTAAGTTTAAAGTTGCCCAGCAAAGATCGGTTTCCAAATGGGCTGGCTGTCCTTGGGGTAAAAATGGCACTTTCTAGTCTCCTATTCTTGTTTGCAACCTGTTTCTTCAGTCAGTCTTCAGACAAAACAAGTGTTATGGAACAAGGCCTCGTGGTCCTTCTGGACCAAACATAAGAGTAAGAGATGGCCACATCCATGCAGGCAGTCGCTGTATTAGATAACTCCTTTCAGTAGATCCTGGAAAGTTCCTGGGGCAACAGCTTGGGGTATTGGCAAAAGATGGACCTGAAGTGGGGGAAGTGGATGTCTTTGCGGGTTACACCGCCTTTAAAGCTGAGTCTTTTTCCTACGTGATGTCCTCTTGTTGCCTCTGGAGATGGTAGATGGGCTGTACAGGACTGAGGCTAACTCCCTGTGTCAGTGGGAGCATGATGCAAAGGAAACTGACAGCCCGGAGGGCCTGGGGACCAGCCTCTGACTGGGTAGCCGGGAGATATGTGGGCAAGGGCGGCCTGTTTCCAGGCTGATGAGCGTTTAGAAGAGTGCTTCTGTGTGGAAGGGGCTCTTGCTAACTTAATCACCCATTGCAATGGCACCTCTGTGTTAGTTGTGATGAACTTGTCCCAAGTCATGAGAAAAATGGGGCTGACCTTGCGATGCTCTTTGCTCTGATCTTGTGTAAGTTTGAGGGAAAGCCCCTGTGCAGAATGGGGGGCACCTGGTTTTACGTTACCTACATGGCCATCAAGACAGACTTGTGTGTTAAAGGTATGGAAGCAAAGGACCAAGGGTAGTTACACCATTTATTTTCTTTCTACTACAAGCCTGGAGTGAGGCCATACCCCCAGAGGTAGACTCAAGTGTGATGACAGATAAGAAGATGTGGACAGCACTTTCTGAAGTCAGAAATGCCACCTAGACACAGGAATCTAAGAGGGACCAGCTTAGTAACTGGTTCTTTCCAAGACTCAGGGATTTGCAGAATTGAGACCCTGCAGTTTATTCCTATCCCTTATGTGTAGGATCTTAGCAGCCCCTCCATTTCTCACAGCAGTATGGCTGACTAAACTGCTTGGGTCTGGCTATGGGCTTTCTTTGGGGGTTGAGGGGTAGCATTTTAGCTAGTGGTCCCTGGCCACCAGGAGTACTCTGGCTGATAGTTGAGATTTTCAAGCAAGACAGGGTCAAAGCAGGGAGGCAGAGCTTGCTTGGTGTCTTGTCCTGCAACTGCCCTACAGAGAGACAGAAATCAGGTGTTCAGGGAATTACAGTAAGGATGCTCTGGGCCCTTGGACCACGTCTCTTCCTAAGTGTAAAATATGATTTTTCCCCACTCATCTGAGTGTGAGTATAAGGCTAACTTTGCTTGATTCGTAGCCATTCCCTGACTCTTCTTAAAGCCTCTTCTTGATGTGACCTCTCTTGAGAGACTGTGTGTGGGAGAGGCACAGCATACCAGCAGTGGAACAGGACAGAAAACACAGTGCCACTGCTTGTTGCTTGGTGGACCTAGGCTACATCAAGGGCTGTTGGGGATTTGCAGCAGGAAGTTGGGGAGAATATGGAGTTCCTTTTTTAGGGTTCTACAGTCTTAATGGGTTCCTTTTCTTTGCTCTATCCATCCCCAAACCATTTCTAAATCCAGCTGGTTAAGGGTTTAGTCAAATGATTCGGTGAAATCACAGTTAAAGACATAGAGATTTGTCCCTTTACCTAACTCCCTCAGGCCAGATCCTAAGCTATTTTAGTGACTTTCTTTCTTATGACTTCTATAAATAACTTAGCCTCTCCCCTCCCCCAAGAATAAGGATTTCAACAAAGGCTAGTAACATCCTGGCAAAGAGGATGAAACCAGACTTACTGGTTTTAAAATAGGGTTTGAATTGCATGGTCCTGGCACCCTTGCTGGGATCTCTTGTACCATGTCTTTTACTTAGCTGTTAGCGTTCCCTCAGTAGTTTAGCCCACTTGCAGAATGCACTCTGGTCCATGTTCCAGGGGCAAAGGCAAACTCCACTCTGTGGTCTGTGGAGTGGTGCACGCGAGGTGGCTCAAATGCCGGGTTTATGGGCTCAGTGCACACTTTCTTCTGCTGAGGGGTTTCATTTAGTGTGCTTCACAAGTCTACTGTGTTTTCCTCTCCATTCTGAGGGAACCGGGTTTTATTTGTTGCTGTTTGTTTTGTTTTTCTTAAGCACTAATTGCTAAAAGAGCTTTTATTGAATTAAATCTTCAACTGCTTCTCTGTTGGATTTATGGGGAAATTTAATGTGATCCTTAGGAGCCTCAAATCGTGAAATGGCCCAGCTCTTCCTTTGAGCCAAGTGCCGCGCTAGTGGCTCGCTCTTCAGGGTGCAGGTGCTCACAGGGCTTAGCCTGACTCACTGCAGTGCTCTGTGCAGAGCTGAGCTAGCCGATGTTTGGACTTCGTCACTTGCAGTGACTAAGTTTTGATCTGAGGAGTATAGGCTATGATCTATGCAGACTGGAAGCTTTGTGTGTATTCAGAAGAAACAATAGAAGGCACAATACAGTGTTTCAGGAACTAGCTGTCTAAGAGGCGGGTGCAGAGTGGAACCTGTGCTTTCGGGAATGATATCCACTGAGCATGCTCTGGACAGTCATTCTATTGACCATCGATTGACGGATGCATCTCTTACCTTGAAGCCTGGCATGTTGATATAGAGAGATGAAGACTCACTCCATCTGGAGTCAGCAATTTGAAACAGGCAAAAGCAAAATGGGCAACCACCATGTCTGCTTTATTTCTAAAAGAGGCCCAGGCTGTTGGAGGGAAGAGGGGGGAATGTCTTGAACATGTGGAATCACACGGCCTCGGATGCTTTTCCCTTGGCTCATCCCTATAGAGATGTTTGCCTCCCTCTAGGTATACGTCACTGTAGCTTCCTCTAGGAGGGGCTTTGTAGAGCAGAACCTCCTACTTGATAGTTCCTGGTTTCCAGGTTTAACCTGACACCTTGTCTTTTGTCTTTTGCAGGTTGGGTGGTCCAGACCCCTTGGACTATGTTAGCATGTACAGAAATATGGGGAGTCCTTCTGCCAATATCCCTGAGCATTGGCACTACATCAGCTTTGGCCTGAGCGATCTCTATGGTGACAACAGAGTCCATGAGTGAGTGTCTACCCCCCTGTCTTTCCTTAACCCTCAGCCTATTTCTGAGATTTTATTGAATATGTGTGAGAATGTTGGTTCTGTGGGAGTGACACTTTTCAATGTCACCTTTCTGGTTCCACCTTCTGCCTGTGTTGGCTAGCCTGGATGTCACTCTGTAGGCCAAGCTGGTGTTGAATTTGTGGTGGAAGGGCAGCTTGTGGACTTGCTTAAGCTGGTCTTGAACTCTCCATCTTCCCACCTCAGCCTCCTGAGTGATGGATTCCTTTTTTTTTTTTTTGGTTTTTCGAGACAGGGTTTCTCTGTGTAGTCCTGGCTGTCCTGGAACTCACTCTGTAGACCAGGCTGGCCTCGAACTCAGAAATCCACCTGCCTCTGCCTCCCAAGTGCTGGGATTAAAGGCGTGCGCTACCACTGCCCGGCTGCGTGACGGATTCCTGATGTGTGCCGCCAACCTTGTATTCATCTGTGCTTGGGTTGTCCACTTCACATGTGTAGCCCAATCTGCTCTTCTCTGTCCTGTGCCTCTTACCCTGCTCAGGGATAGAGAAATGGCTTAGCCATGGCTCAAGTGGTTAAGAGCACTGGCTGCTCTTCCAGAGGACCCAGGTTCAATTCCTAGCACCCACAAGGGCAGTTCACAACTGTCTTTTAACTCTAATTCCAGCAGATCCACTGTCTTCTTCTAGCCTCTGTAGGCAGTAGACACATAAGCAATAGGCACACATACATACATGCAGCCAAGACAGCCATACACATAAAATAATAGAAAGTTAAAATTTTTTCTTACTCCCTAATTTCTCTTTATAATCAACTAATATGTTTTGATTCCAAAACACATTTTGATACCAAGAGAAATATAATTAGCTTAGTATTTAATCCTCCAAAATTATAATTAGAATAATTATAAAAGCTAACAACATTTTTAAATCACTGATTATGCACCAGGTACTCTTGTAGCCATTTATACATATGTGTCATTAATGAATTTAATTTCAGCATAACCCTGTAAAACTACTAGGTGATAATATTTGCCTCCCTTAGTAATGAGAAAATATAAAGAGTCTCTGTACCATAATATCTTTTCTCAGCAGTGTGAGGGCCAGCATTGATTGACTGGGTGATTTATTCAGAGCCAGATTTAAATGTAGACAGTTTGGTTCCATAGGTCAGACTCCTTCAGGATCAAACCCAGGTCCTCAGCATAGTAGGTAAACACTGTATTATAGAAGCCACATCTGAAGATGTTAAAATAGTCTATAGTCTTTAGGGTTTTTTTTTTTTTTTTCTTTCTTTAGGTTTTTTAAAACAAGTTCTTAGTATGTAGCCCTGACATACCTGGAATCACTAGATGAAAGTATTTAACCCAGCAACATGGAAGATATGAAGAACTACAACAAACTGGGAAGAAAGTTAACATATTACCATCTCCAAACTCAGGACAGAGTCATCTGTACAGAGTCAGGATAAGAGAGCCTTGCTGCTTTTTTGTTTGTGTGTTTTTGAGACAGGGTTTCTCTGTGTAACCCTTGATGCTCTAGAACTCACTCTGTAGACCAGGCTGGCCTCGAGTTCACAGAGATCCATCTGGGATTAAAGGCCTGTGACACATTACCTGGCTCAGCCTTGCTGCTATTTTTTGTCCCAGTAATATTTTAAAGTGGTACGGGGCCACCATCTTCTGACTAGGCAAGGCCTGAGGCCACAAGCGGCTGTGTGTTCTCCCTGCTACTCAGGTCAGGCTGCCAGCTCAGGAGGGCCAGAAGCACTGGCCCTGCCACCCACGAGATACCAGTGTGGGAGATGGCTCTGCCATTCTGCCACGTTGTCTCCACAATGCTTGGCTGAGCCCAGACCATCCCACCATCCACACATTGCCCGGTAGAAATGAGACTCTAATGGTTAAAGATTATCCAGTAGCTTTATATATTTTGAAATGATCAAATAACAAGATGCCCACACAATTAGAAGTGTTAACCAATTCACTAATCTAGATATAAGTTGTTACCCAGGACTGCTCTCAATACATGCGTGGCTCTCCATGGCTCCTACATCTCTCCCAAGCTCCTCCTCTTCCTCTCCTTACTCCTCCCACATTAGCTCCTCCCAGCTTTCAGGAAAATATCCCGCTGCACTTTTTCAGCTGGCCTAGGCTTAGCAGCAGCATCCAGCTAGACGAAGGACAGTGTAAGAGATCTCCCTTGTTGCCGGGTTCTCTTGTTGTTGCTGTCGTATCGATGAGGAAACTGAGTTACTTAAGTCTCACATCTAGATTATAAAGGAACTGGAATTTGCATCAGACAGAGTCCAGAGTTTGAACTCTTAGATCACTGCACCATATCATACCAACTGTTTGCCCACAGGCCCAGGCTAGCTTTCTCTGTCTTTTCTTAGGTTCAGAGGCTAGGCCCCCTCTCTTCCCTAGCACATGGGAAGTAGTGTCAATGTCTGCCTTCACAGCCTTCCAAATGGATCAGCAGAAACCTTGGAACAGACTTAGTCTTGCCTGAGCGGGGACTTGTAGAGTATTTACAGTGGAGATAGATGATAAAAACAGATGAGGAAGTAAAGAGTGTGCTGTGTGTTTTCTTTTGAATTTTGGAGACAGGCTCTCACTCTGTGGCTAAGGCTGGCCTGGAACTCACTGTAGTCAAGGCTGGCCTAGATCCCCTGAGCTGGAGTTCCCGGTGGTTGTAAGCCACGTGATGTGGGTCTGGGCACCTACCTTGGTTTCTCTGGAAGTGCTCTAAACAACTCAGTGCCAGTGCATTGGTTTTGTAGGTGAAGGCACCTGCTCCAAGCCTGATAGTGACCTGAGTTTATTACCTGGAACCCACGGGGAAGGAGAGAACCAGCTCCACAGTTGTTCTCTGATCTCCACATTCTTGAAATGGTACCATGTGCATATTCGTCCTCATACACTACTGTTTTAGTCGGGGTGACTATGTAATGAAACACCATGACCAAAAGCACTTAGGGAGGAAAGGGTTTACTTGGCTTATATATCCTGAATCCTAGTCTCTTTGAGGGAAGCCAAAACAGGAACTCAAACCAGGCAGGAATCTGGAGGCAGGAACTGATGCAGAGGCCATGAAGGAGTGCCTGCTCCCCATGACTTGTTCAGCCTGCTTTCTTATAGCACCTGGCTCCACCAGACCAAGGTAGTACCACCCACAAAATGCTGGGTCCTCCCAGGTTAATCAATAAATAAGAAAATGTCCAACATGTTGTGGTACCTTTATTTCCAGCACCCAGGAGGCCAGCCTGGTCTACATAATGTTTCAAGACAGCCAGAACTATGTAGAGAGACCTTTTCTCCAAAAAAAAAAAAAAAAAAAAAAAAAAAAAAAATTCTGTGTGTGTGTGTGTGTGTGTGTGTGTGTGTGTGTATGTGCGTGTGTATGTGCTCATGCGCATGTATGTGCACGCATGTGGAGGCTAGAAGAGGCAGCTGGATCTCCTAGAGCTGGCATTACAGGCAATTGTGAGCCATCTGATGTGGATGGTGGGAACTGAGCCGTGCTTTTCACAGACAGCTGCAAGCACTCTTAAGCACTGAACCATCTCTCCAGGTCCCCTCCCCACCATAAGGAATCCTTGTTACCTCTTAAGTATACACTGAAGTTCAGCAATGTTTGCTCTCCAGGTGGTAAGGCAAAAGTCAGTCTGGTGACCCCGAGTCTGTTCCTCTCCATGGTGCTGTGCTGTTCTTCTTTTTGTTCCTACTGTGTCTCCTCCTAACATCTTTCCCTCTTCCTCACGGCTTGTTGAGGATAGAGACAGGCATTTCCTCTTGCTCAGGGACAGGAGGAGGAGGAGCCCCACTTGGTAATCCTAAGATGATGTACAATTGATTGTACGGCCATTTCACCCGTGCTTTCTCCTTGCCTCACATTCATTCGAGGGGACAGGATGAGAACAATTCTTTGCACCAAACTGCTTGCCATTCCAGCCTGAGGAGCTGAGCTTGGCTCACCAGCATTCACAGAAAAAACTGGGCATGGCGGTGCACACCTATAATCATAGCACTGGGCAGGTGAAGACAAGAAGATGGCTGGAGCTCACTGGCTAGTTAATCTCACTGAACAGCGAGCTCCAGGCCCAGTGAGAAGGCCTGTTTCAAAAAATAAGGTGCAGAACAATAAAGGGAGATGCCACACATTTGCACACCTACATGACATGTGCATATATGATACCACACACAGGCACACATTAAAAACAAAAAGTTAAATTTGGGCATTATATATTTTTACTTATATATGCACACACACATGTCTAGTGATATTTAGATCCTGAGAATTGTACTCAGCCCCCTGCCCCACACAGGGTACACACCCTACCACAGAGCTACACACCAAGAGTCTAAAAACATAAAAATTAAGGCCTGGGATCTCATGGGTTTTGACACATACATGAGTTATGGAGTGCTTACATAGCTTCATTTCACATATTTATTCATTATTTATGGTCAAAACATCCCATGTGCTTTCTTTTAGCTTTCTGAGAAGTGTAGTGAGCTCTTGTTATTTCTAGGCACCCACGGTACAGTTGCTCCCCGGTGTTTCTTGAACTGAGTTTCCATTGATCAGCTTTCCCCCTCTCTTCTGCTGTCTCTATGGCCCCTGCTTAATCTACAGATATACTCCCATATCTGTGAGTGTACCAAAAGGGCCACTATGTGGTTGCTGGGAATTGAACTCAGGACCTCTGAAAGAGCAGTCAGTTCTCTTAACCACTGAGTCATCTCTCCAGCCTCTTCATTTTTGTTCTTAACTGTTTTTATTTTATGTGTATAGTATTTTTCCAGCATGTATGTCTGTGCACCATTGATTTGTCTAGCCTGGAGGACAGAAGAGGGCAGGCATCAGATTTCCTGGAACCTTAGTTACAGATAGTTATGAGCCACCAATGTGGGTGCTGGGACTCGAACCTGTATCCTTTGGAAGAATAGCCAGTGCTCCTAACTGGCTGAGGCCTCTGTCTAGCCCTTGTCTTAATTTTTTGAAATAGTGTCTCATGTACTCCAGACTTGCTTAGAATCCTTGTGTTGCTGAGGATGAGCTTGGTCTTCAGATCCTCCTGCCGGCCCCACCTCACTGCTGGGGTTACAGCTGTAGGCTACCACAGCCAGGACTATGTGGTGCCCGGGCTAGAAAACTCTGGCTTATGCATGTTAGGCAGACACTACCAAACGAGTTATACCCCTAGCCCAATAGATTTTGAAGAGACTGTTTCTAAAGTTGAAAGATGACATAGATTCTAGCTTGGAGCAGCAACCGGGGTGAGCATGAGGATTTTCTAGAAAGGCTACCCACAAATGCCTTCAGCAGAAGAGACTGCCCTTTCCCAGTCCCCACACCTGGGAGCTGTCAGACATCTGGGCCTCAGCTGCCAAGCACTAGTTGGAAACTTGCAGCTCTGGCCTTTTCCTTTGTAGCCAGGCATGTATGGATGGAGTGGAGAGATGTGTGGGGCTGTAGCTTCAGTGCCTTTCTCTGATGATTTTTGCTGCTCCTGGGACCTCTAGAAGCCCTCACTGGACAAAAAGTTCCTGAGGTCGAGGAAGGCCTTTGAGGCTACCTAGCTGGAGAGTATGTTCATGAACCAAGGCCGACTTCCTGGTGTGATTCTGCGAAGCAGTCATCTGTAGAATTACTGGACTGGTTCCAAAGATTGGCTTCATGTGGAATTGCCCCACATGTTGGCCCTACCCATAGGGCCACACTTCACCACCAGGGGAGAGCTAGGCTGTGCCCTACAGATGCTGACTGGTTGACAGACGTGGCATATTCAAGTAGATTTGGGGTTGTTCTGGCCCTACTTGAGGCTGGAGTTGCAGCTGGCATTGTGGCTGACGGGCCTCCTGTAGCTGCTGTGACTGAGGCCGTGGAAAGCCTTCTTTCCTTTCCTGTTCTTCTTTACTGGACTCCGCACCATACGAGTTAGTTATTGAAACACTGGCCACAGATTAACTTGGCCATTTGTGTGGATTCAAACTCCTGCAGTTTAGAAAGGTTAACTTTCCCTTTTCAAAGCTTGCCTTAAAGGAGCTCTGCAACAGGCCCTTTCTATGCCAGGGTCTCCAGTAGAAACCCTGCCTTTGTTGGGCGTACATGTAGATCTGAGCTTGCTTCCCTTCCTGGAGTGCCTCACAAGAGCACAGTTGATGGTCCCCAGGATAGTGTGGCTGAAGAGCAGGCTGAAGGAAGGAAGGGTTGCTGGCTCAGCGGAAGGCAGGCCACTCTGAAGTCTGGTTCCTCTGCTTTTATCTCAGAGGTCTTTATTTTCAAGGTGACTGTGAAATTGGGACAGTGTCTACTAAGGCTGGGGGTTCAGACTGTGAGAAGAGTGGAAGGATGAACTAGAAGAGAGTTTAAGGAGGAGTCTAGACCTTTTTTTTTCTTTTTTAATTACATTTACTTATTTGGAGATGTCACAGACACATGTGCCCCAGTGCACATGTTAGAGGACAACTTCATGAATTGATTCTCTTTCCACCATGTGAATTCCCAGGACCAAACTAAGTCAGGCTTGACAGCAAGCACCTTTACTTGCTGAGCCGTCTCAGCAAGACCTCTTACTTTTTGTAGTTGCTATGGTGCTGGGACTCTGACCCAGGGCTTCGAGTGTACTAGGCAAGCTCTCTAGAACCCCAGGTTCCTAGACCTCTGAGGTTTTCAGTTCTGAGACTTGCTTTTTCCCTGTCCACCAGAAAAGCAGTGTGGGGTTATGAGTCTGAATGTGTGTGTATACACTTGCCTGTTTGCCTAGGGTTGTCTTTCTCTGTCATTTTCCGTCATAGTTTTTTGAGACAAGATCTCTTACTGTCTTAGAGTTCCTATTGCTGTGATGAAACACCATGGCCAGAAGCATCTTGGGGAGGGAAGGGTTGATTTTGATTATACACTTATATCACAGTCAAAGGAAGTCAGAGCAGGGACCTAAGTAGGGAAGGAACCTGCAGGCAGGAGCTGATGCAGAAGCCATGGCGGAGTACTCCTTATGGCTTGCTCAAGGGTGGTTTCTACTCACAATAAACTGAACCCTCCTACATCAATCACCAAGAAAATGTCCACAGGCCTGCCTTTCCCTAGATCTTATGGAGATGTTTTGTCAGTTGAGCTTTCCTCCTGACTTGTGTGAAGTTGACATAAAACGTAGCCAGGACACTTACCGAACCTGGAGCTTTCAGCTACACTGGCCAGCCACTAAGTCCTCAGAACCTGCCTGTTGCTTCCCCACCCACCCGACTGGGCCTACAAGTCTATATCACTGTGTTCAACTTTTCCATGAGTGATGAGGAGATATGATCTCAAGTTCTTGTGGTCGCATAGCAACCCACTGTGCTATCCCCAACTCTCTCTGTCTGTCTATCTATCTATCTATCTATCTATCTATCTATCTATCTATCTGTTTGTTTTTTTTTTTTTCTGAGTGAGGATTTCATGTCATCTAGGCTGGTCATGAAAACTGTCTACCCAAGGATCATCTAGAATGCTTAATCCTCCTGCCTCTACCTCCCAGGTGCCAGAATTATAGGTATTCCCTGAACCATGCCTGGTTTATGGGATGCTGGGACCAAACCTAGTGCTTCATGGATGCTAGGCTAACACTTAACTGAGTTATGTCTTCAGCTCCATACCATGTTTGTGCATGGTAGACAAGCATTTTATATTCCACGCCTGCCTTTAATACAGTGAACGCCTGCCTTCATGCTTCCTGTGTTGTCTGAGTTTGCCAGCACCTTGTCCAACATTCCTATTCTGGAATGCTGACTCTGGTCCTTGACTTCTAAATTCCTTCCTGTGTCCTGCCTCTGAACTATCTCCATAAGCCACATTCTCTGTTTCAGGTATCATAGTTTTGATCTGCGACCCTGAGCTGAGACTAGAATGATCTTGGCCTTTCTGACCTGGGCCTGATGGACGAGCTCTTTACTCTTCCAATAACTGCAGCTCACTGGCTGGCTGAGCTGCCTCTCAGACTGAGAGGCCTGCTGGTGTGCAGCACACACACACACACACACACACACACACACACACA
>JANHMN010000003.1:172144111-172171561 GCA_030674055.1 Rhabdomys pumilio
CTAGACATGGTGGCATGTGACTGTAATCCCAGCACTAGACATGGTGGCATGTGACTGTAATCCCAGCACTAGACATGGTGGCATGTGACTGTAATCCCAGCACTAGACGTGGTGGCATGTGACTGTAATCCCAGCACTAGACGTGGTGGCATGTGACTGTAATCCCAGCACTAGACATGGTGGCATGTGACTGTAATCCCAGCACTGGGGAAGTGGAGACACAAGGATCACAAATTTGTTACCGGCAGGAACCTATATTTAAATCAAATATTTATAAATGTCTTTGTTTGCATGTATGCACGTTTATGTGTGGGGGAATGCCCACAGAGGCCAAAAGGTAGAGGTGGAGCTACAGGCTGTTGGGAGCTACTGCCTGACATGGGCACTAGAAACTGAACTCTGATCCTCTGCAAGAGCAGCAAGTGCTCCCAACAGCTGAGCTTTCTCTCAGGGTCCTTATACCCAGGTTACCCAAAATATTCACAGACATGCGCACAAATGCCATGGTGGGTAAGTCTAGCTGCTGAAATAGATAGACTACATTCTAGGCCAGGCTCATAGAAAGTCAAGTGATGTGATAATTGGTGTTCAGGCTTAGAAGAAAGGATGGCCTGCTGCCCTTTCTGGCATAGGTCTACCAGGTGATAGGTTGGCAGGCCCAGCTGATTTCTACCCAGCATGACTCTTGAGATGTCTTTGGAGGGCCAGGCGTCTCTTCACTGTGTAGAGCGTCATTGCTGGACAGGTTCTGGGCCTGAGGCTCCTGATAATGAACAACACACCCAGCCCTGCTCTTCACTGCCTGACTTTTGGCTGAAGTCTCTTTGTAGGAGGTGGACTTGTTACCACTTCAGAGCCGTAGGTCCTCATGGCGCCTGGCTGTCTCTTCTTGTAGAGTTTGTGCCTTAGGCCTTGTAGAGAAGGAATCCAGAGGCGTAGAAATGTGGTCAGCCTAGATTTGAGGAAAGGCCAGTTGGCCATTTGACAGTGAGGACTTGGGTTCATAACAGCTTCCTAGAAAGTGGAGCATGCTGGGCTCCAGACTTCTGATGTAACCCTCAAAGGTCCTTCTTTTCCCATTCCCGTTGTTTAGGGGGTCACAGACCCTGCTCATAGAATCAGCCTTGCCTCAGGAAGACCACTCAAATCAAAGAGCTGTTCGTGGTTTCCAGAACTGGCTTTCATGTGATCTCCAGTGCTGCTGAGAGCCTTGCCTTCCAGGGTGTGAGGTCAGAGCTCAGGGGTCACGGCTGTGAGATGTAGGAGCTTCTGGAGAAGGGGGTCTGCCTCTGTGTTCAGGTCCCATCAAGCTGGCTGGCTCCGTCGTCTGCTGGCAGATAGGA
This sequence comes from Rhabdomys pumilio, assembly GCA_030674055.1. Taxonomy (NCBI): domain Eukaryota; kingdom Metazoa; phylum Chordata; class Mammalia; order Rodentia; family Muridae; genus Rhabdomys; species Rhabdomys pumilio. The sequence continues at coordinate 172,145,455 of JANHMN010000003.1, forward strand.
CTCCTAAGCACCTCTGAAGGCTTGGCTGGCAGACAGAGAAATGCTTAGTGAAAATCGACAGGCGACATTATGGCGTGCCCGAAGTCAGTCTCCTTCCTGCTCTAGCATTTCCAAGATCAGGTTGCAGACACTGGATCCCCATCCTTGTCTGGACATTTTTCCTTCTTGTAACCAGGGGTTTTACATAGAGAAAGGACCAGAAGGAAGACAGCAGCTGAACCTATGGAGTTAGAGATTTCTAGAAATGTTGGTGATGCAGACCTGTTAGTGTTGTGCTCAGTCTTTGACAGGGACAGTATGCATAGCATGTCATGTAGTTATGTGTCTGCTCAGAAGCATCTTGTTGTGCTTGAGTAAAGCCATGGGCATATGTATTCAGGGTCCAGCACTTCTGCCTCTTCCTCTGCTGCTCTTGCCTTCCCTCACTCTGATCCCTGTTCTATCTCAAGGCCTTTGCGCTTGGCTGTCCAACCTGGAGAGCTCTGCCTATAGATAGTCTCACCCTGACTCCTGCACTCCTTAGGTCTCCCTCAAGTCAGTAGGCCTTTGCTGACTGCCTCTTTCCACTCCTCTCTCTCTTCTTTCCCTCCCTCCTTCCCTCCTTCCTTTCTTTCATTCTTTCTTTTCTTTCTTTAGATATTGGGTCTCACTGTGTAGACCAGGCTGGCCCTGAACTCACAGATATCAAGAAGTCATCAAGGAAACGTCAATGCCTAATATATATGACTCCAGTGTGTGCTAAATGAGTCAGTTGGAGACAGTTTTTACGGTTCTTACAGAAGGGCTCTTAGCTTCAGAGGGAAGGATAGTGTGCCTTAGCACGAAGTCTGAGCTCTGAGCTCAGGTGAGGGTGTTTCTTCCATTCAGGCCCCCACTCTGGAGATCAGAATCTGTCCAGGACCACATCAAGCCTTTCTCTGGGAGTGGTGTGTGGTGTGGATACAGCCTAACTTGGCTTGAGTGAAGGACTGAGTGCCGCACATCGTATTGGGACACTCTTCATCTTGTTCCTCAAATTCCCAGGGTGTACTATTGAGAGGTCTGTGCTCTGCTCAGTGCTGGAGTGTCCTGGGGTGTAAGGCAGGCAGGGTTTCTGCCTCCCTGAGTCTTAAATTCTTAGGGGAAAACAAATGAAAATATATTGATAGTTAAAGAGTCCAGGTGCCAGCCTGGCAGTGGTGGCGCACGCCTTTAATCCCAGCACTTAGGAGGCAGAGGCAGGCGGATTTCTGAGTTCAAGGCCAGTCTGGTCTACAGAGTGAGTTCCAGGACAGCCAGGACTATACAGAGAAACCTTGTCTTGAAAAAAACAAAAACAAAAAAGAGTCCAGGTGCCAGATTGAAAATGTGTGGGGGAGCAAGTGTCAAGAAAGTACCTGAGATTAAGGTGAGTAGAGATGGAGAGGGTTCATTTCGCAGGGACCAGTACTGGTTTGTATGAAGTTTTGAATTGGTTTGTATGAGGCGTTAGTGCTAAGACTGTCATGTTGTACAACGCTAGGGACACTGATCACATTGTTCTGCAGTGGGTGCTCCCTGGAGGTAAGGTGCTGAGAGCCCTGACCATCCGACTATGTGAAAGTTGAAGTAGGAGGGACCTTGAGGCCTTCTAAGAACAGAAGGAAGGCCAGTGTGGGGCAGGAGGAGCATGCAGTCTGCAGGCAGTGTGAGAAATGTGATTCTCAGCACCGGAGAGATGGCGGCTCAGTGGTTAAGAGCACTTGGGTCTGGTTCCTACCATCCAATGGCAGCTCAAAAATCCACCTGAAACTCCAGTTCAAGAGGATCTAACGCCCTCTCTGGCCTTCTTGAGTACTAGGCAAGTACCTGGTACACATATATACATCCAGGCAAAGCACTCCTGTATACACAAAGTAAAAGTTTAAAAAGAATGTGACAGTCAGGACAACCATTCATAACTCCAGTTCTCGAGGATTGGATCCAGTGCCTTCTGCTGACCTCCAGTACCAGGTACACACATGGTATGTGTACATACGTGCACACATAGAAAATATTAAAGTCTAAAAACATTAATTAAAATAAAATTAGGTTTCAATTTGGAAAAGAATTGACAGTGGATTTATGGGTGGTGGGGAACACAGGACTATAGGGACACTTTCCTGGAAGTAGGGCTCTGCCCTAGTGTGAGGGAGGGTCTCACAAACGGAGGTGACTGATGGCTGCAGGAAGGGCCCCAGGGTAGCTGCAGGAAGGGCCCCAGGGTAGCATCAGAAAGGTATTTGGACCCAGCTTTAACAGTAAGAGGGAAACTCGTGACACTTTGATGTTGCTTGTTTGTTGTTTAATGTCAAGGTCTGGTCATCTCTGAAACCGTCGAAGTGTCATCACCACACAGATGCTCAGCCTTGACATGATGTACCTACTCCGTGCACACATACAAAGTACAGCCTTGCCCTTGGGGAGCTAAGATGCTGAGAAGATTGTGTCTTGAATTACCTGCTTCAGGTGTTTAGAGGCACCTGACTGCTCAAAGTCGTAGGAGATAGTGGGTGGACAAAAGGCCCCGGGGCAGACCTTCTGGCTCCTTGGGTCAACAAGCCTTGAGCTATACACCTGTGTGAGAGAGAGAGGCACACTCCCCAAATCAATCTGTGACTTGCCATCATTGGCCCTGCTTACCTTCTTTTTTAAAAGGTTTTTTAAGGTTGTTGACTTAAGTCAGCCTGAGGAATGGTAGCTATTGGAGTTCTGTTATCTTTTTTTTTTAATTTTCTTTCTTTCTCTCCTTCCTTTCTTTCCTTCCTTCCTTCCTTCCTTTCTTTATTGAAGAAAAAAGTTTTTGAGACAGGGTTTCTCTTTGTAGTCCTAGCTGTCTGGAACTCTGTAGACCAGGCTGGCCTAGAACTCAGAGATCTGCCTGTCTCTGCTTCCCAAGTGCTGGGATTAAAGGCGTACATGAACACCTGACTTCATGTCAGAGTTCTTAATAGTTTGCCCAGCTGGCTTGGGATTTCTCTGGGTCTGACTGCCTGCCCTCTGGAGGTGACTGGGAATAGAGGGAACAGGCTTTAGCTGACCTTCCTGTGGGGCTGGGAGTGGTGGTGGTGGTGGTGGTTGACTGAGCCCTCACTGCTCTCCAGGAAGGCTCTGCTGTTCCTGGCCTTTATTTTTCTTAAATTCCTTGTCTTGGCTGGGAAGCTCTTTGCTCCCTGAAGCCCAGGACAGAGTTAAGCTGCCAAAGTATTGGGAGCAGGAGGGTTTGTCTGCCTGGATTCTTAGCCAAATCTGTGCTGGGAGCTACTGTTTTTAAACCCGAGGAATGCTGTGGGAATGTGGTCCTTGGCTTCCAGCACAGCCTCAGGAAAGAGCTACCCAGTGAGGCACATAGATGCCATGAATCAGACTGGACAGGGTGTAGCAGAAAGCGAGCATGTGAGCCTTCAGTGTCAGCTTCTCTCAGCTCTAGAGTGAGAATGCTCTCTGTGGTCCCGCCTCAGTTCTTTCTCCCACCTTGCGAGGAACTAAACCCAGGGCCATCCGCAGTTCAGCCTCTGGCCCTACGATGATGGGTTTTCTTTTTTTACTCCCCAACCCCTCTTTGCCATCCAACACCTGTTTTTAATTTTTGTTTTTGAGACAGGATCTCACATAGCCCAGGCTGGCCTTGAATTTACTAGCTGAAGATAACCTCGAAGTTCCTGATTTTCCTGCCTTCACTTCTCTAAATACTAAAATTATAAGTCATGACACCATACCAGCTTCCAGCTCTATTTTAAAAAGGTTATAGAAAGTGGTTTAGTATAACTCAGAGTTTGAAAGAAGTCCTAATTCTGAAAAAATATTGCCATATAAACGTATCTCAAGCCGGGCGGTGGTGGCGCATGCCTTTAATCCCAGCACTTGGGAGGCAGAGGCAGGCGGATTTCTGAGTTCGAGGCCAGCCTGGTCTACAGAGTGAGTTCCAGGACAGCCAGGGCTACACAGAGAAACCCTGTCTCGAAAAACAAAAAACAAAAAACAAAACAAAACAAAAAAACCAAAAAACATATCTCAAAAATTTTAGTTTTTTTTTTGTTTTTTTTTTCTTTTTTGCTAAGTTTTACTACTGTTACCAAATGACTAATAATGTTATCAGTAATTCTGAGTAATTCAAAATGAGAATGTCCCCTCTGCTTCTGGTTATTCAGTGATTATTTACAGAATTCCACCACTATGCTGATGTCACTCAGAGGACAGTAGGAATCAAGACGTCTCAGGAAATCAGACACAACAAGTAGAAACTGGCCAGCGGTTCTTGAAGGACCGTGTCTGCAAAGCCAGAGTCCCTCACACACTGGAGGTGTGAGACAGTGGGGACAGGGGGCTTCCAGCTGGCCCTGAGAAGATAGGGTGTTCTCTGCCAGAGGCTGAAAGTCTGTCACTGTGTGTGGAGAATGTCCTTATCCGCCTGGGCACATGACATTCGCCCGAGGGTCACGAGAAGGTGGTAGAGCTGAGGCAAGTGCCAGCTCCTTGGCCTTGGCCGCCTGTGCTTGTACTGTTTCTTTATCCAGCCTCACACTGGGATTCTGGAATTGCCTGGCTTCAGGGTCCACCCTGCAGCATCCCTGGGCCAAGGATGTTGACAGTGAGACTGTTGGGTGATGTCCTCACTGTCCAGCTTCTTTCTTGCCACTGGCAGACTTGCCATTCTACCTCAGCCATTGGATTTTTTTTTTTAATGTTTGTTTATTTTTTTGAGACAGGATTTTTCTGTTCAATGTCCTTGGCTGTCCAGGAACTCACTTTGTAGGCAAGACTAGCCTAAACTCAAAGAGATCCGCTTGCCTCTGCCTCCCAAGTGCTGGGATTAAAGGTTTGCACCACTGTGCCCAGCAGCTGTTTATTTTAATCTGTTATTACACTTACGTATTTCTTTATCTATTTAGTGTGTGTGTGAGTGAGTGTCCATCTCTCTGAGACTCGCCCTCCTGCATCAGTCTCTTAGTAGCTAACAGTAAGGTAACATACTACATCCAGCCACAGGTCGTTTTGATAATTTTTGTTAGCTTTTGCATCATGGTTTTTGTTGTTTTGTTTTCCAAGACAGGGTTTTTTTTAATGTGTAGTCTGGGCTGTCCTGGAACTCTCTCTGTAGACCAGCCTGGCCTGGAATTCAGGGATCTGCCTGTCTCTGCCCCCAAGTGCTGGGATTAAAGATATGTGCACCGCCTGGCCTTGTTTTTTTTTTTTATGCCCATTTATGGCAAAATATTCATGGTATGGAAATCACCATTGCCAGCATATTTAGGTTTATTTTAATGAAATTAAGTTTTACATTAGTGTATGGCCATTACTACTTTCAGTTTCTGGAACTTTTTAAATTTTCTCAGTTGAAACTAGACCCTTCCAAAATGATAGTTTCCCAATCTTTACGTCTCCCAACACCTAGAAGCCAAGGTTCCACTTTCTGTCTGACTCTGACTACTCTAGTTCCCTGTCTAAGTTGATGCATGTGGGGTTGCTCCCATGTGTCAGGCTTATTTCACTTAGTATGATGTCCTCAAGATTCACCCATGCCATATGGGTGAGAATCTGGGTGTGTGCTTTTGTTTGAAACAAGAGTTTCATACAACACAGGCTGGCCACAGAGATCTCAATGTGACTCTCCTGCTTCTACCTCCCAACTGCTGGGAATTTAGGAATATGCGTCGCACCCCGAGTTTCCCTTTCTGAAGGACAGATACCAGCTGACTGTTTCCTGTCTGCTCTTTCCCACCTCCTCTCCTGGCAGTAGGCCCTAGGGTTGCCTGTGTGTGTGTGAACCCTTCAGCTCTGTGGTGAATGATTCTGCTGTCAACAACGGTAGTCAAGACAATTTTCAGGCTTTTGTGTAGCTTCCTAGACGTAGAATTACTGGCTCATTGCAGTGATTCTCTTTCACTTTTTGAAAACAGCCATCATGTTTTCTGTAGGGGCTGCATTGCCACCAGCCATACATAAAAGTTCCAGCTTCGTGACCATTTGACTTGATGAGGCACTATTTACATGTTACCTGATGGTGACAGTAGAGCTTCTAGTGTGGGCTTTGCATCACCTGGTTGTTCTCCTCAGGTGGAGGCACAGAGAGCCCTTTGCTTCTCAGTGCTCACAGGCCAGTCTGCTTCCTGCTAGCTCTGGCCTTTAGTCCTGGGGCGGTCCCAATGAACCAGACCTTACATATGCCCCTACTTATAGAACAGCAGGAGGGTTTTTTCTAATTTTTTGTTTTGTTTTATAAATACTACTGAATATGTTTATGCCAAAGACTTTTTTCTAAGATTGTTCCCGTATGGTGAGTTCCCAGTACTAGTAGCTGCTACTGTAAATAATAGCCAGCACTTAGCTTCTCTTGCTATGCCCAGGTGTGGTTTGAGGCATTTTGCTCTGTGTATTATGTGTGAATTAGGTAGCTTCCTAGAAGTTTTGTTTTTTTTTTCTAGACAAAGTCTCACTGTACCATGGATTTGTTAAGATGCTTCCCTTCCAAAACTATTCTGTCCTTAGGGTTTGTCATGTGGATGCTCTGAGCCACGACCTCATGAGTGCAGAGCACGTGTTGCTAATTGCCTGGCTATCTCTCCAGCCCACCCCCTTTTTTTTTAATATTTAAAAAATTATGTGTATGGATGTTTTGCATTTATTTATGTGAACGCACTTTGTGCATGCCTGGTGCCTGCAAAGGTCAGAAGAGTTCCTCTGGAACTGGAGTTATAGATGGTTGTGAGCCACCATGTGGGTCCTGGGGACTGAATCTGTGTCCTCAGAAAGAATAAAAAGTGCTCTTCACTACTGAGCCATCTCTCCAGTCCCTGGCCAGCTTTTTTTTTTTTTTTTTAAAGATTTATTTATTTTTATTTATATGAGTAAACTGTCACTGTCTTCAGACACACCAGAAGAAGCCATCGGATCCCATTACAGATGGTTGTGAGCCACCATGTGGTTGCTAGGAATTGAACTGAGGACCTCGGGAAGAACAGTCAGTGCTCTTAACCACTGAGCCATCTCTTCAGCTTGCCTGCCCAGCTTTTTAAATCATGATTTTTGCTTACTAGTGTTATTCTTCTCTGGCAGAGAGGAATCCAACTCTCATTACCCTCAATACATTGACACTAGGGTAGGTTCAGAATTACTAACCTATACTAATGTAACAATAAGCCAGCTTGCTAGAGTTTAATGTTTGCTTTTTGTTCTTTTCTGTCTTTCCCCTGAAGATACATGGCCAATAAATTGTATCCAAAGCTTGCTTAGTTGACTTATCTTCACGGTGGCTATGGGTTCATTTGAAACAGTGAGAGTTCTTAGTTGTTTGCTTTGACTTCATGAAGATACTAGTGTGGCCGCAGTTAGAACTATAGGAAAAGTGTAAAAAAAAAAAAAAAAAGCCGGGCGGTGGTGGCCCACGACTTTAGTCCCAGCACTTGGGAGGCAGAGGCAGGTGGATTTCTGAGTTCGAGGCCAGCCTGGTCTAGAGTGAGTTCCAGGACAGCCAAGGCTATACAGAGAAACCCTGTCTCGAAAAACTAAAAAAAAAAAACAAAAACAAAAACAAAAAAAACAAAAAAAACCAAACCTCTACTGCCTCTAGCCTTTCCCATCTTACTCACACTACTGTTGTTGGCATCTTGTCTCCTTTCCAGGTTATCCTTCCTGTGTGGCTTCCACACAAATGAATAGTGTTGTTTGCTTTTTTTCCATATAACAATGTTGCATCAGTTTGGTTTTGTTTGGATTATTTTTAATTATTAGCTCTTTATAGAGCCAACCTCATTATCAAAACCATCATCACGTTGAGTGTCTTGTGCATCAAGACTCATACTGGGTTCTGAGCTGCAAAGAGGATTCACTTTTCTACCTATTTTTCATGCCTTTGTTCACCAGTTTGACAAAGCATAAGCACTATTATTTTTGATTTTTAAATTAGACTTATCATTGATCTTTCTTAATTTATGAGTGTTTTTCCTGTATATGAATACATATAGTGCCCTCAGAGGTTAGGAAAAAGCACATCATATCTCCTGGAAATGGAGTTACAGATAGTTGTGAACCACCATGTGGGTGCTAGGAATCAAACCCAGGTCCTCTGGAAGAGCAGCCTGTGCTCTTAACTAGCTGAGGCATCTCTCCAGATCCACTATTAAAAAAAGAAGGACTCTTGGGCGCTCTCAGAGACTGCCCACCAACCAAAGAACACACACGGGCTGGACCTAGGCCTCTCTCGCATATGTAGCAGATGTACAGCTTGGTCTTCATGTGGGCTGAGCAACTGGACCTAGGGATATCCCTAAAGCAGTTGTCTGTCTGTGGAAACATTCCCCTAACTGGGCTGCCTTGTCTGGCCTCAGTGGGAGAGGATGTACCTAGCCATGCAGAGACTTGATGTGTGTGTGTGGGGGGGGGGGCTCCACCCTCTCAGAAGAAAATGGGAGAGGGGCAGAGGGGAGAGACTGTGAGGGGAGGAGGGGGAGGGGACAGTGATTGGAATGTAAAGTGAGTAAAAAAAAAGGAAACCATCCTTTATTCTTCAGCAGTTTCCTACATGTGACAATGTTTCCTGATCATGTCTACCTTCCCCCCTCCCCCACCCCCACCCCTCTAGGAGTCCCCGGGGCACTACCCCATCCCTTTCACGTCCTAGCCTTTGAAGTGTTTTGTTTTCTTGAGCATCTATGGAGTCCAGTTAGTCCTGACTGTTGGTGTGCGGCTGGTCTTGTTTTTGGTTTTTGTTTGTTTTGAGACAGTTGTCTCAAGTAGCTAGCCAACTTGCTAAGGTCAGAATGACCTTGAGGGACTGGAGACATGGCTCTATAGTTAAGAGTGCTTACTGCTTTTGCAGAGCGCTTGCATTTGTTTCCTAGCTAGTTGTCTGTCATTTCAGCTCCAGGAGATATAATGCCTCTCGCCTCCATGCGCTCATGTGTGTACATACATTTAATTAAAATTAAAAATAAAATCTTAAGGGCCAGGGTTGCTCAGTGGTTAAGTGTGTTTGTTGTTCTTCCAGACGATTCACATTTGGTTCCCAGCACCTGTGCTTGTGTGGTTTACAACTGCCTATAACTGTCTCAAGGGGGATCTGACACTGCTCCCTTCTGTGGTCATTTGCACTTGTATACGTACCTGCACACAGACATACACATATACATATCCATAATTAAAGTAAATCTTACAAAAAAAAAAGACTGACCTTTGACTCCAGAGTCCGTGCTTTCTACATTCTTACAGCTGCAGATAACTCTTGGCCCCTTCACATACATGACATTTTAGGTAGTTTGTAGTAGTTTGAAGGCACACTTTTTGGAGGTAGTAACCATGTATGTAGTTTTGTTAAGTATTGCTAAATTCTCCCCCTTAGTAATTGTACTAATTGTGCTCCCAGAAGCCCTATGAGAATTCTTCTTTCCTGTAACCTCACCAACAAAGTGTAGCGTTATATTTACTTGTCAATGCTTGCTGATCTGATAGGCAGGCACAGTGGTTAATCTGCTCCCATTTACGTTCCCCCCCCCCCCCTTTTGAGTGAAGTTGAGCATTTTCTCACATGCTTGTGAGGCATACAGCCTCATACATTGGTTAACGGGGGTCCGTTCAGACAGACGTGTCACCGGGCTCTGCTCTTGTTTTATGAGCATCATATAGTGTATATAGTGTGCTTGTACAGGTATAACCTGGTATGGTATAACCTGGCAGCGTATGGCACAGCCTGTCGCTCCCTGACTACAAGCCTATATAGCATGTTAATATACCAGATACTGCATATGGTTGTTAACACTGCAATACTTGTATATCAAAACCTAGGAAAAGATGGCCAGGCATGGTGGTGCACACCTTTAATCCCAGCACTTGGGAGATGAAGGCAGGCAGAACTTGTGAGTTCAAGGTCAGCCTGGTCTAGACAGTGTGCTTCAAACCATCAAGTATATTTAGCGTGACTGAAAGAAAGAAAGAAAGAAAGAAAGAAAGAAAGAAAGAAGGAAAGAGAGAAAGAGAGAAAAGAAGGAAGGAAGGAAGGAAGGAAGGAAGGAAGGAAGGATGGATGGATGAAAATGTGGCATAAAAGGTTTTTGGCAGGGCTGGTAGGCAGCTCAATGATGAGAAGCCATTTAAGAGCCTGCAGGCCTGGGTTCACATCAGAGAGAACTTCTCCTGCAGATTGTTCTTTGGTAGCCCCATTTGTGCCAGGGCATGTGGTCCTTGCCACCCCTGTATACATGCACTCAGATATAGTGAAGAAATCTTACCCACAGAAAGCAAAAAACCATTATGCCTATGTAAGACACTTGTGCATCCAGGACTGGAAGTTTCTCTGGCTGAGTCTGGTGAGTGTCTGTGAGGCCCTGGGACATTATGATGCATTATGTAGACTTTATAAACACTGACACATAATTTCCCAAAAATCTTCTTCAATAATTAATTAACATTAAATTACTTTTTTCCTTTATAAGCCTATTTGTTTATATGTATGTAGTGTGGGTACATGAGTGTATGTGAGTCGGTGAGGGGGCATGTGTAAGTGTGAACATGTCTCTTTGCTCTCCTATTTCATCCTAGAAGACATGAAAGACAGCTGTTCCCTTGGAGTGACTCCATTCTCTGATCAGACATACCCTCTGTGGCAGAGCAGCCTTTGTGTGAAGTGGTCCAGACCAAGCCAAGCCCCTGTGGGGAACTCTAAACATTGAATGGTTTTGTTGCTTGGCTGTTATTGCCTGGACAGCCTACTTTGAAAAAGAAATCTGACAGGCCCCAGTCATGTGTTTATCCTAAGGCTGGCCATTCCAGGCTTGTGTTTCGGAGTGTTGAGGTTGTGTCCAGCCAGCCTCCTGGGTGGTAATCAAACACAGGTGGAGACCATCTGGCTGGGTCTGTCCCTCCTCAGCCAAGTAAGAACTGGCCTGCCCACCACAGAGCTGGCTTAGAAACCACCCTATGTGGAGACAGATGGTCTGCACGTGTGTGTGTGCATGAATGCACAGTCATACATGTGTGTGCACACAGCTTTCTTCAGGGAAGAGATGTGGTGTGGGTGTGGGTGCAGATGACTCTTGTCTTCTGTCTCTGTACCATGGATTCTCTCCACTGTGCGGCATGGTCTATAACACATATGTTCCTTTAAGTTTGTTCCTCAAGTTTCTGTGGTTAGAAATCATGTATTTTCCTTGGCCCAAGATGAAAGCCCTGGAATAATAGTCTAATGCACTTTACAGAGCTGTCTCTAATTGGTGGCTGCTTGAGATCTTCCTTTTGCCCTAGTGACCCATCTCCCTGTGTAGAGTTTTGTTTTGTTGATTTTTGAGACAGGGTTCTGTAGCCCTGGGTAGCCTAGAGTCCACTGAGTTTTCTCTGCCTCTCCGGTGCTAAGATGAAAGGCAGTGCACCAACCATGCCCCAACCTTTTTACAGAGTTGTAAAGTCAGTCTCTTATACCTCTGGATTTTCACTCTTCCAAACCTGAGGTTTCCGGGAAGCATCCTCAATGTACATAGCTGTTTGCTCAGACTCTGTGTGGATTTAACCCCAACATGGCAGTTCATCAAGGAAACAGATAGTATAAATAGTGTCACTTTAAGCAACTTATAACCTTGTCTCCAAAAATCCATGTGTAGCCTCTAAATAGATTCTGCTTCCACATGGTAACCAAAGAAATAAGAACAGCACACACACATTTTCTTTGACTGTGATGATTTCTACGGATGCCTCTTCAGGCAGAAAGGCAGCTTCTCACAGTGATCTCTCCCCGATGGTTCAAGAGAGCTGGATCTACCTGCACCTGCCCAAGCACACAGAGCCAAAGCTGGGGCTCATGTCAGTTTCTAAGGTTCAGGGGTTTCCTTCCACCCAGTGTCCCATCCCAGCCTCTGGAGGATGATGACCTAGGGAGGATGCTGCAAGGAGTTCTAGGGCTGAACAGCAATTCTGTCTTCAGCTTGCAAGAGGTAGGAGGAAGCTATCAGCTGTCGTTTTAGCTTATGATTTGTGTTTGTATGCTGGGAGTTTACATGTGTATAATCATTGTGGTTCATGTTTGTACAAGATATAATTACTCAAAATTACATGATGAACATATTTTAGTTCTTAACCCTTCTCATCCTGGTAAGCTTTGTGGAGCTCTTGGGGACACCTACCTGGCCACCTCCCTCACCTGAGTAGGTATGGCATCCTACCCACTACATTCTGCTCTTGAATGACATTGCTGCCCTGTCTAGCAGTAATCTGTTTCAGGGACTTCCCTGAGACTCAGGGCTCCTGAGTGCTTCCTAACAAAAGAGGCAGGCATTCAGATCTCATGCTTACAATCACCCTAAGGAGTGTGGTCACAAAAACTGTAATCCTCCTCATCCTGGGGCTGTTCTGCTTTGAGGTCCAGTGACTGAGGAGTTCTCATGGGATGAGAGGGCCCTCTCAGTGTTTCATTCTGCCTTATGACCTGACTCAAGTGCTCATTCAGGAAGCCAGTCGGTGCAGCCAAGAGTCCTGGTGCACTGGAGTCCTGGTGCCCCCAGAGGTAGAATGGAAGAAGGTCTGTCTCCACAGAGCACACAGCTAAGTTGTTGGATCACACGATTGTATCCTTAGCACATTCAGTGGGTTCTTCCTAATGATTTGAATAAGTGAGGAACATAAGGGAGATTTTCAGTAGTGGTTCCTCTGTTATACAAAAAGAATATCTAGAACCATAACTCAAAAAAAAAAAAAAAAAAAAAAAACCAGCAGCGTAGGTGTTTTGCTGGGCTGATGTCATACATGTACATCCTCAGCTCACTGGTAGAGAGGGCTGTGGAGAGACTTCTTCACCCTGGGGTTTCCACTGAGTTTGTTTTTGTTTTGCATTTGCGTGTGGGGACACCACACAAAGACTTTACGGAACTTTGTCCTGTGGTAGCTAAACTGAAGATGTTTATTTCTTTCAGGTTTACAGGAACAGATGGACCAAGTGGATTTGGCTTTGAGTTGACATTTCGTCTGAAGAGAGAAACTGGGGAGTCTGCCCCACCAACATGGCCAGCAGAGCTGATGCAGGGCCTAGCCAGATATGTCTTCCAGTCAGGTAATGGCCCAGAAGTTTTTGTGCTGGTCCTGTGACCATCAGCTTGGTGGGCTTTGGGAAACCTGCAGGTATACTTTGATGGCTACAGAGTCCTTTTGTGGGTAGAGAACTATGTGGACCTTAGCATACAGAGATTGTGTCAGTGTCCCGATACCCTGAGGCTTTGTTGCTGTCTGTCATCACTAACCTGTTCCCTGTTCCCTGTTCCCAGTGGCCTGGTTGTCTATGTGTGTGTTTCCAGGCCTCAAGCACACAGACGAATTTTGGCTCAGTCTGGAAGAATAGTAGACTGGAGCTTGTACCCTTCCTTCACAAGGCAGAGGGGATATTAAAATGAGAACTGAATTAGATTATTTGAATGCCCTCCAAGACATTGTCCTTTGCTCCCACTGCCCACTGGGGACTGCTGCAATGGATCTTGGGTAAGGCCTTTGTGCTTGGAATGTTGTTCTTACTTTCTTAGGTCACTCTGCCAGAACCCTCCAGCCTGTGGAGGCTTCAGAGCTCCCGAATATTCTCTGTAGCTAATGTTCAGGGAGTTCAGAGTAGTTATATGACCTAGATTCTGTTTCTTTGATTTGATATGTAGCCTGCTTCGTCTTGCCCTTCCCATCTTTTCCTCACTAACATAATGGCCTTGGCTAGCCTGAAAGTCACTGTGAAGATCCATCTCTTTTAGCCACCAAGTGCTAGGATTATAGGGAGTGTATAAACCTAGGTGTGTGTGTGTGTGTGTGTGTGTGTGTGTGTGTGTGTGAGAGAGAGAGAGAGAGAGAGAGAGAGAGAGAGAGAGAGAGAGGAGAGAAGAGAGTTTTGACAGGGATTAACCTGGGGCCTTATACATAAAGGCAAGTGGCCTGACACCGACCCATATCCAGCCTCTGTATTTTTTATGTTGAGCAGAGTCTCATTAAGTTGTCCAAGCTGACCTTGAACTCACTTTTTAGCCTGATTATAGGACTGTGCCGCCAAGTCTAACTTTGAAAATAGATTTTTCTTTGATGTAGATTTTGATATGCTATTGGAATGGGGCTCTAAAGATGAGGCAACTTCTTGCTTGTAGAAACAGGTACTCCAGCCACTGTTTGATAGTATACGCACCTGTGTACCTGCTCAGGTAGACGGAGGTCAGAGAAATAGAAATTAGATGCTACAAAGCCACAGGAGTTTCTACTGTGAAGTCATTTTGAAGTTATGCAAATCAGTGGAGACCGGGGTCGTATTTACAGATGCATTCACATACAGAGTCAACTCCACAGTGACTGCTTCATGTTACCCCCACCTCTGCCCCGTTCTTTTAACACAGAGTCTTGACATATAGCCCAAGCTGTTTAAATCCTCTTTAACTGGTTAAAAAGGTGATGGTGGTACACACTTTTAATTCCAACACTTAGGAGGCAGAGACAGTATCTGTGACTTTGAGGCCAGCCTGGTCTACAGAGAGAGTTCCAGCACAGCCAGGGCTACATGCAGAAACCCTGTCTCAAAACCACAAAAGGAAAAAAGTTGGTTAGGGGACTGGGGAAATAGCTCATTAGGTCAAGTGCTTGCTACTGTGCCCGGCCACCTGAGTTTGATCCCTGGAACCCACACGGTAGAAGGAGAGAACCAACTCCTTCTCATTGTCCTCCGACCTCCCTGTGTATGCCAGGGAACACGTGCCCACACACATATACACACAAACAAACGTAATTTATTACATTAAAAAAGAATGTATGTTAGGGAGCTGATGAGATGGCTTGGTAGGTAAAGGTGCTTACTGCCAAGCCTGAGTCTGATTTCCTGGAAACCAGATGGGGAAAGAATCAGCTCCCTCAGATTGTCCTCGGACCTCCACATGTGTGCCGTAGCATGCACCTTCATCCTCAGTAAATAATGTGATAGTTAAAAAAAAAAGTTGTTAGGAGACAAGAAGTCAAAGATTCATTCTACAGATTACTTATTTATTGATAGGAAAAAGGCAGGCTGGTTAAAAGCACTGGCCATTCTTATGAGGACCTGAGTTCAGTTCCCAGCTTGGGTATGGTGGCTCACTACTTCTAGGTTCTAGGGAAGCCAACTCCTTTTTCTAGCCTCTATGAGCTGAGAGAATTTATGAGTGTATAGACATACATACAGACAAAATACTCATACACATAAGACAAAAACAAATACATCTTTGGGAGAGGGGGCGGGGATTATCCTGAGAAAGAAAGGCCTCAGCAGATGTTACCTTGATGCCCCAAAGGATCAAACACAGCATCAACAGCTAACAGAGTGTTCCTGTGTGTCTGACCACGCTACAGAGCCAAGTAGGAGAATCAGCTGAGTGGCACTGTTCCTGGATCCAAGCGTGAGTTCCAGCCAAATGTGGCCACATTGTGGGACATTCTACAGCACAGCCTCCTGAACTGTACCTAGTAGGACTGTCTAAGATTTGCAGAAACATGGTGGTTCACAGACAGTGTTTGATCCTTGATGGATATTTGTGGACAACTGGGAAAATGTGACTGTGGACTGTATGTTAGGTGCTAGTGTCCCACCACCATGAAGTTAGTTCCTCGTGTGGCGGTGGTATTGTGATTATACGGGTCTTTGTTCTTGGGAGACAAAGGCTGAAGTGTCTATAGATAAAATGATACTGAATGATTCAACAAAAAAGTAAGACACTCGAGAGAAAGAAAGCAAGGGCAACATGTTATTAATGAGTTAAGGGGGAGGGTATCTGATATTCATTTTATTCCTTCTAACTTTCCTATAGGATTGGAAATTTTTGCACTAAAATTTGTGGCTCTTAAGTGTGTGTTGATAAGTGTGTGCTCTAAGTCCCTTCTGCAGCAGTGGCTCCACTTACACCATCTCCAGTATAACTGTGATTAGTTACGCCTGCAGATCACAGTAGGTGATTCAGAACAACAGGGTGACTACACCCTTAACTGGAATAGCCGACTTTTTAGTTTCCAGATTTTCTATGATACCATTTGTACTATTTAAGTAATAGGTAAATTGGGTAGTGTAGATCACACCTATAATCCTGGCATCAGGGAGACAGAGTCTGGGAGACTCTGAGTTAAAGGCCAACTTGGGCTACATAGTGAGACTGCCTCAAAACAAAACAAAATAAAACAAATAAAAAACCCACAATCAAATAGTTAAACAAATATACTTTAAGTTGACAGAGAATAATAGTAAGTTACTGAACCTCAGGCTTGTGATGAGGAGGAGACAGTGGTCCCTAATTTTAGGCTAAGGCCCAAACGGAAGTGAGGCTAATGACTGAATTGTCATTGTACCTGTGTGCCTCGTGCAGGGGTAGGCACACTGGTTTTGTTGATTTTGTGCATACAGATACATCTTCCTATATAAACCAGTCTGACGTTGTACTTGGTATTCTCCTGCCTTAGTTTCCTGAGTGCTAGGCAGCTATTCTCAGGTTACGTACTTTTCTTTTTCATACTGGGGATGGAACACAGGGTTATGTCAGCTTTACAGTTGCAGAAGACAACACTGAGGTTAGTAACCCATTCAAGATCATAATGTGAAGGCAGGAGGTGAGCCCACGTAATGAATGAAGTGCACTTTACCCCAGTGTTGTATTGATAGGAGCTGTGCAGACATCTGGTCTACCTAATGCCACAGACTGTACAATGAGACATTTGAGAATCATCCATGTGGATAGATGCTGCTTGTACACATGGCTACTTGCTCTATGAATGGCTGGCTCAATGTTAAACAGCACTAATGCTCAATAGGGCGACAGTCTGGGGTTCTTGGGAAATGGAGCACGGTTAAAAAAAAAGCATTTATAAAATCTCCAAAATCCTCTTAAATTTTTATGTTTTTTAATAGATGTTTATATGTTATGTTTATATTTTACATTATATTTAGCTTTTATGTTTTAAAACTTTTATGTGTGTGTCTTCAGCTTCATGCGTGTGGTGCACTTGTATGTTGAGATAGGATGACAACCTTGGCTGTAGTTCCCCAGGAGCTATCTGCCATATATATTTGAAAACTTAATATTATTGTATGCATATGCGTGACTGCCTACATGTATGTGTGTGCACTGCATGTATGGTGTGCCTGGTGCCTTCAAAGGCCAGAGAGTCAGCATTTCTTGTTGTCTTGTGGCTTACAGAGGCTTCCTGGCCAGCAAGCCCAAAATCTGCCTGTTTCCTCCTCCAAGTGCTGAAACCACACATGTGTGCTACCACATCCAACTTTTTTAAAAAACTTTTTATTCATGAAGATCTGTGTACAAAGTGCATAAGTAACTGTATACGGAATGTTGCAGGATATTCGATCACACTGTGAACTCCAAGATTGTGTTATTTACTGAAAAAAAAAAAAAAGGTGTGGATCAGCCCTTAGTACACACCTTTTATCCCAAACAATGAAGGGAAAGTTAGTTTGTAGAAGGAAGCACCATGTTTGAAAGTGATGGCTATTTGGGTGGCAGACAAAATGACAAATCAGAGAAAGGTTTGACAGACTAGGATATGCTCAACTCTCACGAGGAGAGAGAGGAAGAGGAGGCTGCCTAGGGGAGAGCAGCATGGAGAGGGAGAAAGGGACAGCTTTACCAGGGGAGTTTCACAGAGACAGACTGAAGAGAGAACAAGCTAGACACAGTGAAGGCAGAGTGAGCCAGAGAATGAGAAGGAGCCAGATTAGAACAGATTGCCAGAGTTAGTTTGAGGCCAAGCAGAGCAATTCAGTCAGAAGCTGCAAGCAGCAGCCAGTTTGAATCAGTCGGCTTGGAGAGGAGATTAAGCCAGAACAGCTGAGTTGAACCAGCCAGAGCTCAGAAAGAGCAAGGGTGAGCTTATTTAGCAGTAAGTCTCAGAGGCTGAAACATTCTAGGCCTAGATTAGATTGTATGGAGGCTGGAAGCTTCCAGGACTAGGCCCAGGTTAGACAGAGGCAGTAAGCTTCAGAGACAATTACTAAAGGCAAATAAAAGACAGTTTTACATAGTGATGAATTTTCATAAACTGAATGGGCCCACATAACCAACACCTGAAGGAAGAAATGAACCAGGTCTCCAGAAACCTCGAGTGGCCTGTGCTCTCACCACTGCTCTTCCCTTCACATCCCACACCCTTTCTTTTGTCATCTGCCATTATTCTTACTTGATCCTACTTGGTCTTCAAGACCGTATGGATCTGAAAGAGAGAGGGGTGGGGGAGAAGACTATGCACCAGGAAGGCATAGTCTTTCCCCGTGGAAAACCAGCAGTAGTAATGCAGATACAGTTACTCATTTTGTAGATAATGTTATATATATTTAAAACCGAGCTTGGTTTGGTCTGGCGGGTTTTTTTTAATTCGTTTTTATTTTGTTTTTGTTTTTGAGACACAGGGTCTCACTCCATGTTTCTACCTCCTAGGTGCTGGAGACAAAAGTGTGTACCATCATGCCCGGCTGTTCCCTGATTTTATGTAGTTGCTTTAGGTACTTGCCTTGTGTCTTAGTCAGGGTTTCTATTCCTGCACAAACATCATGACCAAGAAGGTAGTTGGGGAGGAAAGGGTTTATTCGGCTTACACTTCCACATTGCTGTTCATCACCAAAGGAAGTCAGGACAGGAACTCACACAGGGCAGGAACTTGGAGGCAGGAGCTGATGCAGAGGCAATGGAGGGGTTCTGCTTACTGGCTTGCTTTCCCTGGCTTGCTCAGCTTGCTTTCTTCTAGAACCCAGGACTACCAGCCCAGGGATGACACCACCTACAATTTGCTGGGTGCTCCCCCTTGATCACTAATTAAGAAAATGCTTTACAGCTGATCTCATGGAGGCAGTTCCTCTTCCTCTGTGATTACTCCAGCTGTGTCAAGTTGACACACAAAACCAGCCAGTACACCTTGGAAGCCCAGTTCTAAATGTAATAGACTCTGTTTATTAGGGCCATATAGTACATTTTGACTAAGGTGCAGAATTTCTATAGTATGATTGACTGTCCTTTAGATTTAGGCTTCTCAGCTCAGAGTGAACCATGCTCAGCTGATGATAGAGCCCCTCCTTGTGGCTTGTAGCTGTCACTAACTCCTGTGTGTTTGCATTCTATCAGGGTCATATATGATTACATGTATAGAACATGTGTGTTCTTTGCTTGATGTGTGCACAGGTACACCCTCCATGTGTAAATGGTCTGGGAATTCTGTCTGATGGTCTTGCCTTTCTCTTCTGTCCACTGTAAACCCATTAACTTCACACAGAGCCCTCTACCCTCTTCCAGTTGTGTGTGAGGACATGCTGAGCAGTGTAGTCACGAATGAGTGTTAAGACCCACATTTCGGATCAAACTACTAGGCCAGTGGCAAGCAAGGGAAAGAGGATGAACTCTGGTGGGTGTAGAATGGGGGGCAGCAGTGTCCACACCGAGCCATCAGACCACAGCAGATTGCCTCTGAAGTTTGCTCTGAAGGGTGTCAGGTGGGCCCTAACCTCAGCTCTGACCAGCCCCCCAGAAGGTTTGCTGAGAGGTGGGAAGCTAAGGTGGGGCTGCAGTGCTGTGCATTGGTCTTGTTCCACAGCGTGGCCTTCATTGGCCAGGAATGATGACAGCACCAGTCCTGCTCCCAGGCTCTTGGTTTGCAGATGGTAGATGGATGATTGTTCTCCTCGCAGCACTTGTATGTCAGTCCTGGAAAGCGAGCCTTCCTAGCAGTTCTGCTTGTGTCATTTAACCACCATTGTTGCTGCCCAAGCTCAGGTACAGCCCAGGATCTCTCTCAGATCCCTCTCATCCTTACTTCCAACCAGAGGGAGGGACAGTAGAGACAAGAGGGACTGGAGCCTTCCATTCTGTCTTCTGTGGGCAAGAGAGCAAGCTGTTACAAAGCAAGGCCAGCCACACATTGGTCTCCTCTGCTCATGCCCAGTTCCCTTCCTGCTTCTGTCTGTCTGTTTGGTTGGTTGGTTTTGGTTTTGGTTTTTGAGACAGGGTTTCTCTGTGTAGTCTTGGCTGTCCTAAAACTAGCTCTGTAGACTAGGCTAACCTTGAACTCAGAGATCACCTGCCTCTGCCTCGGGAGTACTGGGATTAAATGTGTGTGCCACCACTGCCTGGCACCTTCCTGCTTTCTCTCTGTTATATTTGCTACTTCTCTTGCTGCTGTGACTAATACCTGCCAGGAGCAGCTTGAGAGAGGAATGGGTTATTGACTGAGGGTTTCACAGAGACGAAAACTACAAGGGCGATGTAGCAGGACCGTGTGAGGTCCTGTTCACAGTAGACAGTGTAGGCTAGAACCAGAGGCCAGCTTAACCTTAAAGGCTTGTTCCCAGTGTCCCACTGCTGCCTGCTGGGGACCGCATCATTTCACATTCAGGTGGCATCAAAAACTGTTGTGACAGAGTTAGGAATCCCTCACCAGAATCATAGCACGTGCTGTTTGGAACCTCCAGCTAGCAGAATCACAAGCCTAATAAACATCTTTGCATTGTAAGTAGGCCAGCCTCAGGTATTTTCTATATCAACACAAAGAGAATAAGGCATCAGGGGTCAAAGGAACCTTGCATACTGGTCAGGACCTGGGACAGTACAAAAGTATCATGAGGAAAGAAAAACATTCTAGTTGTGGGGCAGGTAGCTGCCATTTCACCTGCAGATTTAGAATCAAACGTAGCCCCTGGCAGAGTCTTTTGGAAGGTTTTAACTTTTTGGTCAGCTTACTCTTTCTCTTACCCACCCTCTGGGTTTCATTAGGAGGAAGCCCCACCGACTCTGGTTCTGCAGGGCTTGATTTCTGAGCTGTGTTTTAGAGCTCCGCTGGAGAGGGCATCTGCACTCAGTTCTGCCGTCAGTAGGTCCAGGTTCCAGGCCAGTTTGACTTGAGTTTTCAGGAGAATCACGGTCCTAACCCTGTGATTGACACAGTGGAAGTCCCAGTGCCCTGGCCTGCTGCCTCATGACAGTTCAGACTCAAATAGGGAGACAGGGTGATTGCAACAAGGACCTTTTCTTGAGCCTCCAGATGGGGGCAACCAACCAGTTGAACTGTCTGTGGTACTGACAGACTGGCAGCATAAAATTGGTTCTTAAAACATTTCTCTTTTTTCTGTTTATAAAAGAAATTATAGCAGCCAGGGCATGGCAGGCTCGGACTTGCACTTCAGAGGTGAAGGCCAGAGAATCAGGAGTTTGAGATCATTTTTAGCTACATAGTGAGTTCAACGCCAGAATCAGCTACATGAGACCCTACCTAAAAAGTGAAAACAAATAAAATAAATAGTAGTTCATTTTGAAACTCAAGTAGACATGGCCTTCGGAATTCTCTAGGCTCAGCAGCTTCAGGCATGTGCCTCCAAGAACACTTGATGAGCCAGCCGGGCTTTGCAGGAGGGAGGGGCTGCTGGAAAAGAGCATTTTTCTCTTTGCATTATTTACTTGTGTGCCTGCTGCACAGTGGAGTCTACTGATGCTGGGGAAGCTGAAGTGAAAGAAGCAGGCCCTGTCCCAAGACAGAGACAGCGCTGGAAGAAGCTAAGGAGAGCTGGATTCTGTAGATCACTGAGGGGAGGAGCAAAGGGCTCCGGAAACATGAAGGCGGTGGCAGTGTTTAGATCACAGGGTCGGCAAAGGACAGACTGGAGGAAGAGAGAAGAGAAAAACAGTTTTGGCAGAGAGAAACAGCATGTGTGAGCCCTGGAGGAGGGAAAGAGCCTTCCTCAGCCAGCTAAGGGAGAGGGAGGCCAGGCTGCACGGGTGGCTGGAGGTGCAGCCTGGATGGGAAAGTGCTGGGCCTTGAGGCAAGTCAGGACTGAGTCTGGAATTGATTCTAAGGGCAGTGGAAAGCTACAGATGCCTTGTAAGGAGAGGCGGGGGAGGGGGCTTGGAGAGCGCAGACTTTGTTCCTTTTAATAAGATGTGCGTGGACTTGATGTGTGTGTGTGTGTTTCACTGCGTTGTATGAGCATGGAGTTCACACTGAGTTCCATGGAGGCCAGAAGAGGGTGTCAGATCCTCTAGAACTGGAGTTACACTTGGTGGTGAGCTGCCATGTGAGTACTGAGCACTGAACCTCTGCTCTCTGCAAGAGCAACAAGTACTCTTTTAACCACAAAGCCGTCTATCTCTCCAGCCCCTCACCTACATTTTGAGAGTGGTTCTTCCCCAGAAGGTGCTGAGGTTATGCAAGGTTAGAGCCCAGTCATCACTTACAGATAGCGTGTTCTGCCATCCTAGTTCTTGGGAGCCTCAGCTCAGGAAATCCTTTCCCGAACTCTAACCACTGAGACGTGTAGCCGTCTCTTTCTCCAGGTCTTGTGGCTCTTGCCCAACCTGTGCTCAGCAGCACACCAAAAGGTTATTATTCCACCTCCCAAAGGGAATCAAGCTCTGATTCCTCCTACCTCCCCCACCCCTAACAAACACACATGAACTCAGAGCCCACCCAGGAAAGACCTTGCCACAGAGCCCCACCCGTTCGCGTCTCTCTCATGATCCACATGAATATGGCGTTACTATCTGTGCCTCGCTGATGTTCTGAAAGGGGATGCTCTGTCTCAGCAAGAGCGGAGCTCACTGCTTCCTGGCCTGGGTAAGCGGCCCTTGCCACCCCAGCCAGCTAACCAAAGCCAAATGGAGCTGCCTGCTTCTATTAACGTCAGTTTTCTTCCTCCTAGTCTTTTTGATTTTCCTGACGTTTTCTTTCCCTTTGGCTGATTTATCCTCTTTTCTGGTTGCTATGGATCTGTAAAATATTTCTCCTTTCATCTGTTAGTAATACTGACCAACTGCAAGTCAAAACACTTTCTCCACGTTTCCCAAGACTTTAGATTAATAGCTGAAAGATTGCATTCCTGCCACAGAAGGAAAACAGGTCAGTCCTCAGAAATGAGCGGGTGTTCCAAAGTCTAAGTGGTTTAGCCTGAGCTAATAAAGCTAAGCATTTTTAGAGAAGACTGAGAGCAGAGGTTGGCAATTATAGCCCACAGGCCATATTCAGATGCCCACCTGCTTTATACAGGAGACTGCTCCGGAATGCTTGTGTCCACTGGCATGCCATGCTCCTGCCACAACAGCAGTTATAAATGGTTGAGGGCCGGGACGCAGTTACATGTGGGAGGGCCTGCGTTCAATCCTCATGCTCCAGAAAAGCAAAATAAACAAACATTACATGGCCTGTGAAATCCACAAAGACTTGATATCTGACCACTCTCAAAAGCCTAACTTTTCACTTGGAAAATGTCTCCCACCTCTGCACTTGGGTATTGTTCTGAGTCTGAGGTTGCAGAAGCTCTGAGAATGGAATTGCCTTAGCTGCCTTCAGTATCCCAGCCAGAGGGATCACTGCTTCCCTGAGGAGGGAGGGAATACATCTCCCGCTGAGCTGCTGTTGGGATGGGGCAAATTCTTCTGGCTTCCCGGGTCTGTATCCTGCTTGCAGACCTCCTGAGCCTCTTGTGCGTTAGTACAAAGCAGCTATTTAACAGAACTAAGCTGAGATAATTCACCCCTAGGCTGGGTCTCTCGTCTCTTCTCCCCCTGTGGAGTCTTAATTGCTTAGCTTTCAAGCTGAATGTGACTCCTTTGTTTATGTCACCTGCATTTTAGGGATGCTCCCTGCAGGGGGCACTGTAGGCCACCGGCAAGAAGACTGCACAGCTGGAGAGTTGGGGCCAAGTGTCAGGCTTCCTGGGTTCAAATCCCCAGTTCAACAAGGTGAAATGCATAGAACTTCAGGTCAAAACTGTACATCTCCTCAAAGACATGATTACTTCATCTGAGAAACAGTTTTAGATGTGAGAACTCCGGGTGCACTGCCTGGCATTACACATGGACCAATGATACTGTTCGTGGGGGGTTGTTTTGGTTGTTGCTTATTTGGGTTTTTGAAACAGTTCTGATAACCCAAGCTGGCCTCTAACTCATTGTGCAGTCAAAGATGCTTTTGAGCTCTAATCCTCCTGCCTCCACCTCAGAATTACAGTTGTATACAACTCTAGGATTACAGTTGTATGCTTCCACATGCCCAGCTTGAAAGCACAACTAAAAGAAACAAGAAATGAGAAGAAAGCTGTACTGTATAATGGTGGGTCCCAATTTCAATAGAAATTGAAATTTTCTACAGAGATGTGGTTTTATTATTAGGGGAAAAAATACAAAGGGATGGCTTGCTGGCCTGCTTTCTTGCTTCCAGTTCTCTGGAGTAGGAAATGACTAGCACCTGTAAGTCAGACACAGCCCTCCCTGTCTCAGATTCCTGGAAGTGGATCTCACTACCAATCAAGCCTTCCTTCTTGCCTCCCTGGGCAGAGTCGGTGGCAGGTATGACTGTCCTTCCAGAGTTCGGATGAGGTGCCAGGAGCATGCCTGAGCCATCACAGAGCCCTGTCCAAGAAGCTACACCAGAGAGGAGAAAAGGCATTCTGATGCTCTTCTAGGGAGACGGTGGTAGACATGCTTTCCTAGCTACTCAGGCTACTGTGGGATCACCTGAGCCTAGGAGTCCAAAGCTAGGCTGGGAACACTGTGAGACTAGCTGGACTCTACAACAGCAACCGGGCCCTTTTCTGTCAGATGCCCATACCTCAAGGACACATACCCCAAGGTGCTCTTGGGAGAGCCTATGTCCTCTTCTAAGCACTAGGCCTACCTGCCTCCAAGCAGACCTTGTTTGGATTTGATGATTTAGGAGAACAGGATGCTATCAGCTTCCACTGGATATATCTGGGTCCTCCTGAGCAGTGTGGTAACCTGTACTCTGAAGCCTTTGTCCTTTTCCTCTCTTCACGAGACCACTCAGATCACACACCTGATTGATTGATTGATTGATTGATTGATTGCCTTACATCTCAAACACTGCTCCCCTCTCAGAGTCCACCTATCCTCCCTCCCCTTTTCAGTCACACACTTGCTAATGTCTGTCTTAGCTGGAGCACTTTAGTTTCCCAAACATAACTTTATTGTTGTTTTGCTACAGCTAAAATATCCAGGTGATACTGGAAACATGAAAAGTGAGTCCGAGGACAGCATGGAGAATAGGAGAGAGAGCAAGCTTCTCTGTGTAGCCCTGGCTGTCCTGGACTCAATTATGTAGACCAGGCTGGCCTCAAACTCACAGAGATCTGCTTGTCTCAGCCTCCCCAAGTCTTGGATTGAATGTTGTTGTAATTGCTATAATAACTCTATTAGTTCTTAATGTGACCAGGACAGCCCTTTAGTAATCAAGACAAAGTCCTATAAATTTATTTAATCAGCTGTAGTACAGTCATTGGACAGTTGCTTACCCCGAAACTATTTTTCTACCCTTGACTGGCTGTTTCCTAGCTGCATTCTCCCAGTGCTTGCTGTCTGCGTAGTCTCCTGGGTCATTTCTCCTTCAGTCTGCCCTCATGGTGCACGTCTCTCCGGCACATGCTCCCGGTATATCCTGTCGAGTGGAGACCTCCTGCTCTCTCTATCTTTTTTCTTCTTCTTCTCTCATTTTCCTTTTCTTTCCCTTCTCTCTCTTTGTGGTCTCTACCTGTGACCTCCAGTCTGGTAAACAAAGCCCCGCCTACTTTTATTCTGTCCGGTAATTTCAATCCGAGAAAATTGATGAGCAAATTTATACATCATTTGGTGTACTGAGAATCTGCTTCTTAGGACTGCAACCAGATCTTAGGGAGCCATCAATTGGCATTTGAATACATAGCATCACCAGATCAACCCAACATATGCCATCATGCCCGGCCACATTTTTTTGTTTTTAAAAAGAAAATGTGATCTGGGCAGTGGTGGCACATAGCACTCAGGTAGTAGAGGCAGGCAGATCTCTGAGTTGAGGCCAGCCTGGTCTAGAGAGTGAGTTCCGGGGCAGCCAGGGCTACACAGAGAAACTGGAGTGGGGGTGCATGGAGGAGAGGGAGAGAGAAAAAGTCATCAAGGCCTGAATTCTGATCCCAGCCCAGAAAAAGCAAAAGGAAATGGAAATTTGGTTACCCATCCTCACAGGAAAGTGGCTGGCAAGTTGGGCAAGGAGCTGACTGCCAAACCTGAGGTAGGTGATCAGATCCATAGGTTGTTCTCCAACAGCCACTGTGTGCATGCTCCCATGTGCCCCCAACACACACACACACACACACACACACACACACACACACACACACACA